>JAFEMH010000626.1:0-687509 GCA_022495995.1 Adenophora triphylla var. japonica | reverse complement strand
TTTGGAAAGAATGGGCATTTTGCCAATATGAGATGTATGTATGTTTAGGATTTTTTTTTTGAAAAGTGGGACGGATTTTTCCTCCCGTTGCATGTAAGATGGATGATATGCATGTATGCATTTTTTTCTTTTTTAGAAAATGGGACGGAGTTTTATTTCCGTCAACTTCTTGTAGGATATGCATGTATGCATTTTTTTATTGAAAATTGTTGAATGGGATTTGTTGAAAAGCTCGTCTTTTACGTGAGAAAAATGGGGCTATGTCTATTGCATGCCGTTATGCTGCCGAAATTTTTTTTTTTTTAATGCATGTGTATGCTTTTTTTTTGTGCAAATGCAAATGCAATTTTTTTTTGACATTTTCTCTCTTTTTTTTTTGCAGGGCGGAAACCGTTTTGTGACGGAGCAACTGAACAAAATGAAGACTCGAGGATCAGTGGAGTCCGTAGTTGACCTGTGGGATCGGCTTCCGGATGTGGGCCGAGGAGCTTTGCCGAGTCCGAGACAGATTGTTGTCGAGACGGGGCTTTGGGAGTTCGTTGAGTGCTTGAGGGGGCTGGTCAAGTTCCCTAAGAGCAAGGGCTTGATGTTTGCTTTGGCGCATCACTGGTGGGATGCAACCCACACGTTTCACTTCTTCTGGGGCGAGGCTACGGTTACGCCTTCCGATTACGCCGCGATCACGGGCTGTCCTTTAATGGACGCGGCATTGAGTGGCGGGATGGCTACAGCGATGCGGATCTGCTGTGCTCTTTCTGGGATTTTCCCTATTCCCAAAAAGGGGATGGGGATGGAGTATGCCGTGGTCTACGGTAAGATTGTGGAGACCATCGTGAGTTACGAGGCTGGGGAGGAGAGGATAGGCGCTGAGCAGATCGCTAGGGCCTTCTTGTGGTTTGCCTTTTCGAGCACGCTCTTTGGACATGCTGAGGGGACGGCGGTCTTTGCCTTGTTGAGGTCCTTGGAGGACATGGAGACGGCCGGAGATGTCTCGTGGGGAGAGGCCGGGGGTGCCGGCGCAGCTTTACTTTGCTCTCGATAGGTACGGCCGGAAGGCTGTGAGCTCCTTGTCTTGCTTTGAGTTTGCCACGGAGGTATAAGCTCTCTTTTGCTTTCCCTCTCTTTCTTTTTTTTTTTTTTTTTTTGAGCACACACTTTTCTTTGACCGGATTGATTTGATTTTTACCTTTCGCGGGTATGGGCGTTGGAGTTTTTCCACGTCACGATGTGGCGGCGGCCGGCGGAGTACGCCGGGCGTATCCGGCCATGCATTCTTGGTCCAAGCATGCCCGGGAGAAGATAAGCTCCAGGGGGCGTACGACTGTGGTACGCGGATTGCCTTCCTTTGACGGAGGCCGAGACAGATGAGGGGATGATATTCTTCCCCGGATCGCTTCGAGGCGGCGCACCTCGAAGGCGCGCGAGATTTGACCGTGCAGACCGGGAGGATTCCGAGAGGTCCGACCTGCGATGCCTATTATCCGGGAGAGAGGGTGACGCGCCAAAGCATGGCGTGAACTCGCCTTGAGGACACCGGTGGAGCCTCCCGCCGATATGATGCACTCGAGTGATCGGTCCGTGACTGGGATGATTACAGAGCCGGCCGGCACTTCTCGGATTTCGTGGGCGATTGAGCCGTATGCGACATTCTTCTTGAGGAGGCCGAGGATGCCTCGGGTTACGGATAGAGAGGGGCTTGGGATCCTGCGGTACCCTGGACGGATTTTTCATATATCCGGGATGGGGTCCGATTGAGGGTGCAGATCCTCCTCCTCGAGCGGCTTCCACGAGCTCCCGGCCTCGTCCGGGTATGAAGGTATGGCTTTTTACGCTTCTCGCTCTCTTCCTTTCTTTCTTTTGTTTCATCATCTTTAGCATCACTTCCTTTTTTGACGCTTTTGCTTTTGTGCAGTTTCGGAGGTGGTCGTCGAAAAGCCGACGAAGCAAGTGATCGGGCCAAGAGATTCATCGGGAGGATGGTCGCTTGCGGGGCTCCTCGAGCTAGAGCGAGGCGACCACGGCCGGCGCTGTCGGACGGGAGGCTTCCTATTCGCTCGTAGACTTCTTCGAGAGACTCCTCTGTCTCCTCTCCTTGATCCCGCGCGGTGCCGCCTTCGGATCACGTCATTCTCGGGGATCCACACGGGCGGGGACACGTATGGCGGCATGGCGGGTCAGTCTTCGTACGTTCGGTGAGTCCGACGCCTTCACCTTCGGATACGATTTTTCGCAGATCTCGGCTTGCCCTATCGTAGCGTGCCGGTTGGTCCCGACGAGCCTCTTCTGGAGACGAGGACGATTCGAGCCCGAGATTTTCGGTGGCTCTGAGGAGCGGGCCCGAGTCGCAAGAGGGGCCGGGGCGTACATCGGGCGCCAGAGACTCCGATTGATTTTTTTTTGAAATTTGAGATTGAGATTGAGATTTGTACAGCTTATGCACATTTTTTTTTCTTTTTTTTTTTTGGGATGTAATAATTTAGGATTTTATTTATGTTTGTTTGTTTTTTTTTCTTTTTTATGCACACTTTTTTTTTTTGGAATGTAATAATTTGGGATTTTTTTTTATGAATGCAATGCGTATGAATGCAAAGTGTTGCATGAGCCTTATTTTTTTTTGGCAAGTGGTGTTAGTGTTTGGTATATGGACCGGTTTGGGGAGGGTTTTTGCACGTGTGTTTCGGGAGCAACCGGACGGAATATTCCTCTTTTGGTGTAGCACTTTGACTCGTTGCAGATTTTTCCGATGGAAAGCAATCATGTCCGCGCGGATGGGGACCGCATCCGACATTGTCCTTTAATTTTGCTTCGTGTCTCGGTCTCACTTTATTTCAAATTCAAATATCCTCTTCAACCTCCAAATCCGCATACCATTTTCGGGGAGAAAGAGAGAAAAACCATGGAAAGCTTTAGAAAAGCTCCATCAAAATTGTCCCAAGAATCCCAAATGTCATTCTTCAACAAGTTCAAGGATTGGTCCCGGGAGATCATGCATGAGAGGAGGTCCTTCTTTGAAGAAAGGTACAAGGTGAAGTGCTTATGGTCTCTCAAGGAATTGATTCCGGACTATGAGCTTTTGAGGGCTTCTTCCTCATTTTGGGACACTAGAAGGCATGTCTTTTGCCTTTCCTTCAACGAGATTGTTCCGACTGTCGAAGAATTTCGGGCCTTGCTTGGAGGTCCGGAGGTGGAAGAGATAGCGGTTCCTTTGCCCGGAGGGGCTTCTTTTGTTGACAGATTGTGCGTCCTCCTTCATCTTTCCCCGGAGGAAGCGCAAGGTATGATCCGTGGTCCCGATCATTTCGATATTTCCGGCCTTCCCGATAGGTTTAGGGGCCTAGGCTTGGATGATGCCTATTGGGATGCTTTTGCACTTTGTATGTTTGGCACCCTGTTCATGGTCTATTCTTTTGGGATTTGCCATCGGTCTTTGCTGGATGTTGTCGTTCACTGTCGCCTGGGCAGAGATGTCGTTCCTTTGATTCTGGGGGAGACTTTTCATGCTCTTGATAAGGTCCGGCTACGGAAGATTCGCAGTATATGCACGGGGCAGCCTGCCCTTCGACCCTCGTGGCCGATGGAGCGTTTGGGGGTTCTTCGGGAAACTCTCGATATGATCAAGCCTTGGACATTTGCCAGAGGGGGTTGCTGTGGATTTCGATGATCGTGTGGCTCATGGGAGCGTTGGATGGCTGGTCTCCGCATTTAAGATATCGATGGTCGCCGCCTTGTCAAGGGTGGAGACTCGCAGAGTGCTTCAGACGGGTCTCATGTGGTTATGCTTCCGGGCTTTCTCACCCAGCCTTCTACATTCCGGCTTAGTTCTCGAGACAGTTTGGCTTGGAGCAGGTTCCTTTGGAGGGCTTTGATGATATAGCCACCAGGGTGGTGGCTCCTGTTTCCATGGATGATCCTCGTTGTTTCCATTTCTTTCCCGAGCATGGAGGTATGATGCCTTTCCTCCTCGGGTTATTCTCAAAGGCCCAAGACCGGTGTTCTTGACCACTTGGTACTGGATTGGTATGAGAGGCATCTCGGGAGAGACTCAAAGGTGGCTATTTTGAGACGGCGTGAGGCCATTGTGGGTGCGGAGGACCCGATCGCTTTCGAGAGGAGGAGGGCCGAGGCGAGGGCCAACCCTCATGATAGGAGCGGAGACGCCGTGACCGACTATGAGGCTTACGTCAAGAGACAGGAGAGGAGGGCTCCTATGCTACCGCCTAGGCTACAGGAGATGAAAGATGACGCTAGGGCTACTAAGGCCCCGACAGAGGCCGGGTTTGATAGATCCTGCTCCTATACCAGAGCTTGGTAGAGGAAGACCGACATTTTTCCTGCTCGTAAAAGAAGACTCGAAGGGGGAAGAAGAGGGGAGAGGCCAAGACGAGTGGCTTGGAGTGACTCCGAGGTTTCCGAGTATCCCTTTCTTGTCATGGCGTACACATTAGTTTGATTATGTATCTTAGTTTCTTTTAGCAAAGCTGCCAGCTGTAGGAATGAATCTAGCTTAGACTCATCAAAGAGCTTTTAACTTGTAATGAATATTTGAATTGCTTTAGAGTTTTTCGAGACGCTTTCATGGTCTCGATCAATGTATTGATGTCAAAGTATGACTTTTATTTGTGCTTTTAGACCGAACCGTTTCCGCCGCTCTACGTTCCCCTCATTTTGAGGAGCCTGTGTCTTCGTAGTTCAACCCGATTTTTTTGTTGTTTGTTTTTTTTTTTTTTTTTTTTTTTTTTTTTTTTTTTTTGTTGTTTTTTTTTTTTTTTTTTTTTTTTTTTTCGTGCAACCCTCGTTTTTTACCTAGGCCGCCCTTCTTGGGTTTTCAACCTAGTTGGGTATTACTTCTTTAGCACTCTTTTTTTTTTGACTTCTTCTTTTTTTTTTTTTTTTTTTACGCGTAGTATCTCGGCAGCCTTGTCACCATTCACCGGGTGTACAAAGGGATTCCCGTCGAGGTCTCGCAAGTTGCATGGCTCCTCCGGAGAAGATCTTCTCGGACGACATATGGCCCGACCCATACAGCTCCCATTTGCCGAGGGGGTTGATACGGACCGGGGCTTTTCTTTCAAAACGAGATCACCTTCTCGGATCTCCCGATGCTTTACTTTCTTGTCGAAGGCTCCGCCATTCTTCCTCGGTAGGCTCGGATGTGTTCCATGGCCTTCGCCGGCGTTCATCTAGCAGGGCCAATTCGTCATGGCGACTCGGGAGCCATTCGACCTCGTTGATCCGGCTTTCCAAAGAAGATACCTGAGCGAGGGGATCTCTAGCTCGATTGGGAGTACGGCTTCCATTCCGTATGTGAGGGCAAACGGTGTTTCCTCAGCTTGCCGTTCGATCGATGTTCGTAGCCCCAGAGTGCCAGTGTAACTTCTCGGGCCAATCTCTCGCCTTGGATGCCCATTTTCCTGATGATATTTTCCAGAGTCTTGTTTGTCGCCTCAACGGCTCCGCTGGTTTGGGGCCCGTAAGGAGATGACTTGTGACGGGTTATTCGGAATTTCGCTGCCAGCTTTTCACATTCCCTTCGAAGTGGGATCCATTATCCGAAATGATTTCGCCGGTCAACCCGTATCCGCATATGATGTTCTCTTTGATGAAGAGGGCTACTTTCCTTGAGTTGAGGATTTTGTAGGACTTTGCAGAGCATCCTTTCCGATTCCTTCAAAGAAATGACCAATCTGCGTCTCTTTAGGCTCTTCCGCAGTTCCCAAATTCACATTTGTCAAAATCTCTTCGGCAGCTTGCGCTCGATTTTCCTCTTTCCGGACAACCTGCTTAAAGATTTTTTTTTGTTGTTTGATTTTTTTTTTTAATGTGTCTGCTTCTTTATCTAATGAATTATTATTAATTTTTTTTTTTTTAATTCGTCATTAGTTAAAGTGGCAATCGAGGGATACTCAGAAAGGTTCGTCATTTTATTGAAAACGAAAGGGGATCCAGTGCTTGCTGCTGCATTCGTAGTCTTCAGCGTAAGGCCGTCTGACGACTCTAGAGACTCGACCTTAACAATGAAAGACTCGAGGACTTTTTCCTAGATTGACACAAAGGGATGGGGGACCAATCCAAAGCTTGGTGATCATTTCTTCTTTGGTTGCGGACGGCCCGAGAGAGTTTCCCGATTCTTTAACGGCTTTGCCGTGGGTGTCATGACTCGAATTGCACTTTGTTTTCCTTCCTCATCATTGCCGCTACCATTTCTTGACCGAGCCGAATCAATCGTGTCCGGCACTGGATCTCTTCCCGAATAACTGTCGCATAATCTGACCATCCCAATCATCTCGAAAAGACTTCCGTGGCCTTAGCTTTTGGCACCGCGCCCGAATTCAGTTTCGGATCTTCCCGGGCAAGAGGAATAGTGGTTGTGAGCTTCTCGAACCTGTTCCACTGTGTCGCACGCCCGAAGGTATACTCACCCTTCATGGTAGCGGTAGCCCTGTGTATCTTGGGTAGGTCCAGAACATTCTACGGACAGGGTTAGCCTTGGTTCCTCTAAACTTGTTGAGGCTATCCCGTAGCTTTAGCCACCCCCGCCGTAGGAGCGGGTTCGTGATGTTTCCCGGTTGTGTGGGACCCTTTACAAAGTAGTCACCAAATTAGGACCGAAAGAGAGAGATTTAGTGGTTGTCGACCGGGACCTTTCCCGTGGCAGCCTTCAAATCTTTTTCCTTTTGCAAAGTGTCCACCGAGGAGGCCTCATATCCCGTGCCGTGGCGAGTATTCCGTCCTTTCACCTCGATGAGTTTGTGAGTTCCTTGTTGGTGCTTCCCTGCACCGAGGCCGGTAGATAGCTCATCTTTCTCATCATTTTCAAGACCGGAGGGATCTTATCCCGGTGATTGTCAAATCTATGTTGCACACTTGGGCCTTGGGAGGCTCGACCGTGAAGCCCGTTAGCATGAGACCTTCCTCATCATGTTTGATTTTAATAGGTATTCCGCCCGTATCTGTGCCCTCCAAAGTGACTAAATCCCCATAAATGGTTGTCAGGTCCCCATTTGAGACGAATTTCACACACTGGTGGAGGCTTGAGGCGACCCCCTTGACCTGGTGCAGCCAAGGTCTTCCCAATAAGGCATTGAAAGTAATTGGGGTGTCGATAACCTGGAATTCCACAGTATCAATTTCTGTCCGAACCGTAGGTCTAAAGTGGCGACTCCAAGGACTGCTCGAGATGTTGAGTCGTAAGCTTTGACTGTGAGGGAGGAAGGCTTCAAGTCTGTAGTCTTGATATCAAGCAAGCTCATGATCTTTGCCGGAAGAATGTTCATTCCGGACCCATTATCAACCAGGACCCGAGGGAGGCGTCGTTCATCCACTCGGACTGTGATGAAGAGAGGCTCGTTATGATCGCCCCAAATTGAGGGAGGTCGAGATCTGTGGAAAGTGATTATATTCCCGTAATGGATGTTTCCAATTAGTTGTACCACATCATCGGGAGTAGCATCAATAGGCACGAGAGTGCGAGCTGTGCTTTCTTCCACTTCACTTATGGGGATAGGACGAAGTGAGTAGAGACCGTAGGGAAATGTTGGCCTGTGTTTGCTTCAACTGGGTGAGCACGGGATCCTCTTTCTCGTGGTCCTGGAGTTTCAGCTGCCTTAGCATAGGGGCGGCGATCTTCTTTCGGTGCTTGATCTCGTGGCCTTCTTATCTCGCCTTGGGATTTCCTTGAAAATTTGCCCTGATCGGGTCAACAGATTAACTTCCTCATCCGCCGTCTCTTGACCGGATTTCTTCAATGCCGCTAAGGTCAATCTGGGGAGCCCTTTTCGCTATTGGCCACCGGTTCTGACGGAGTTTAGTGACAGTGAGGGGCCGAGCCGCATCGGCTCCTTCCTGGGCGGCCCTTATAACCGCTTCCTGTGTCACCGCTGAGTCCTGGGGTTGTGTTGTTGCCCTCGGATGGCCCACAGAGCTAGGGCGTCCTCCGATTCACTCTCATGGCCGGCCTTGCTCATAGTTATCATGCAACAAGAGTCGCTATTGTCGGGACTCGGCGGCTTTTCGATCTCATCCCTTGATGGCCCACGCAGTTATGGCTACGCCTCCATCTCATCGTATATCCTTTTTCTTTCAATCTTGCAAGTAGGGCAGCCACAAGTGAAGGATAGGCGTGTTCCTCTTCGGAGTTTGAGGTAGCAGCTCGATAGATCCGTGTCCAAATAAGGAGCACCCGGGGTCCATTGTCGGGCACTCGGAGCAATTAGGAAGGCGTCATGTGGATTCATAGGTATGAAGGCCACCGGGGAGACGTTCAGATCGATAACCTTTTCAGTGATTGCACTCGCCGCGCTCGAGCGCCTGGTTGTGACCCTTACGGTTGTTATGCCATCCGTTCTTGGGAAAGAAGAAAAAGATCCGATGACGTTTACGAATTCTTCATCTTCTCGGTGGCCGAAACCCTCCATTCTCGACCAGTGCTTCAATAAACCCTTTCCATTCACCAACCAAGGTTCTTATAAGGAACGTTGTGTTCTAGGATTTCAGATATGTACGGATCCGGGCGCGGGCTTTGCCGTCCTCATCCTCTCGAAGTATCCTGGACACCGACCGCATGTGCATCTTACGAGGTGCGCCTGGGGGTCCATCCCTACTGGCATTTGACTTGCATTTTCCGGTGGTCCTTCATCGCCACTTGCTGACAACCAACCATTATGCCCGGCTCCCATGGGCTCATTTCTCGGCATGATTGTTCCGCATTGTTTCCCGGATCCGGGTCTCAAAGTGGACTCTTCACTCTCGTCATCATCATCATCATCGCCGTCATCGGAATCTTCTTCCCATACTACCGGGATTTCTACCGAGAGGGAACGCCGATCAAAACCCGTTGGGGAATATGGGTGCGTGCACCGCAAAATTGTCATATGTTCCCATTCCCGAAGTGGCAATTGTGACTCGCCTTCTCCTCCCGTAAATTGCGGGGGAAGAGTGAGAGGGGTGGCACGTATTTGACACTGTGTAGAATGTAAAAGGGTTCTTCCTCCTTCCGATTCTTCGCCACCTTCGGGTCGTATTTGACTTCTCCAATAGCCAGTTTGTGGAAGTGTACTAGCTCCGCATGCTCTTCGGCCTCTTTGCCGATAAGCCCCAAGACAGTGCGCCGGAAGCTTTCTTGTTCGATTCTTCTTGATTGTTCCAACCATCTTGTGTAAATGGTCCTCTCATATTTTGACCGGAACAGCATCAGTATTGGCCTTCCTTTTATCCGAGAAATAGCGGGCCTCGTATTCTTGCAAGGAGTCTCTGACATGAGACCAAGAAGGGTTGATTCGTTCGATATCCTCAAGGCTGAGGGGGAATCCGAATTCAGGATCCTCGACGAGGTTGGCCACGGGTATTTGGGGACCTTCATCGCATCTTCCTGGGCATGCGAAGATTCTCCGCATTCAATCATATTCACTCTGATTATGGTTCCTCGCAGCGGATTTTTTGATCGTGTTAGGCCCTCGGGGCCTTCCAACTTTCCTTGCTCTATTAGCCCCCGAATTGCCTTTTTTCAGAGTGAAGCGCTTGTCACCGATGTCCGTGAGCTTGATGAAAAGCACAATACTTTGTAGTATCCACGGAGCATTCGGATTCCCGGGTTGGAAATTCTCCAAAGGTCGCAAAGCAAGCCTTCTTTCACCAGCCCCCTAAAGATGTCGTTCAGGGGCATTCCAAAGTTTTCGAGATTTATGACCCGTGGTCCGGGCTCTACTGCTTTTTCCGGGAGCAAAAGGAGTTGTGTTATTACATTCCCGTCCCGCATAGTTAATCATTTCTTTGCCTTTGCGTGAGCAGGGGCAAGTGTTTGCAGGAGGAGCCCGATATCCGTAGGCAGTGCAAAGAATGGCTGCTGTCGATTGTAGGCCTTTTCAAACTTAGCCGCAGAGTTAACCATGGCCCGTAAGTCCGAGTATGGGAAGTGACCGAGGGAGGCTCTCGATGTGGTTTCAAGCATGACCGGAAGATGTCCAGCTTGTTCCTCTTCGGAAGGAGGGATGGCCATTTCACCGAGTTTCGCATTCCACCGCTTGTAAAAGTCCCCAACATTCTCATCGTGACGCCGCACCGTTGTTTGTAGGTCAACCCTATTTGTTTCCCATTCCAAGTTGGCCTTATATTTTTCTCGTGAAGGCATTGGTAATCTGGTCCCACGTAGCCCCGGCTTCGTGTTTCAAACTAAGAACCACTTTAAGGCACTCGGACTTCAAGGATAGATCGAAATAGTCCGCCTAATCGCTGATTGGTGCACCTTTCGCCTTCATCGCCAAGGTATATGTGTCCAAATGGGTTTTCGGGCATGCAATCCCATCAAAGAGATCCGCATTAGGCATCACGAATTTGTGGGGCAGAGGAACAATGGAGTCCGGTCTCGTAGGCCGGAAGGCGTACTTGCGCCCGCTCAGCGACCGCGCTTTCATTTCCTTGTGTTGTTCCATGAACCAGGCCGATGAGGGTCTTGTGGCGGAACCATGGCATTCAAGCTTAGTGGCTGAGCTAGAGAGAGGAGCTACCACCGGAGGCAGATCGGGTGGAGGGAACGGCCGATCCGGGGACGTAGGTGAAAACCCGTCCCGGGCCGAGTTACCTTGGGGAGCATGGGTAGGAGCCTCGAGCAAAAGGATAGAACCTTGCGGCTTGCCGTTGATTTTCAACCGGCAAAGTAGGTGGAGGCAGCCCCGATGTAGCCGGATAACTTGGATTTCCAGAGCGGGGCCCGTAAGTAGGCTTGAGTGTGGGCCGCCTGTCCGGATTGTTGAATTGCATGGCCGCATGGTGAAGGCGTGTAACCCGGGGGTACTGCGGTCCCGGTGATTCGGATGACACCGGGATGGAGGCTGCAACCCATAGAAGTCTCGAGTGAGGAATGGATTTGTGTGAGGAGCAAACAACTAGTACTGCTCGAGGAGGGGCTCCCGATCGTGGCCCGTAACCAAGCTGTGGCGGCATTCCGAACCGTGGCCGTTACCGTGAAGGTCCGGATTGATCGGTTCCGAACCGAGGCGGGATCCCGATTAGCCGTGGCATTCCGAGATAGCCCCAACCATGAGAAGACATTCCGTACCGATTTTGCCCCCACCGATTCAGGCCGCTGGGCCGCATGGATCCGGTGGTCTCGTGGTTGGGAGCCGGGCCGACCCGAAAATCGAGGAGCGTGGGTTCTCGTAGTGGCACCATAGGAGGTGGGTGGCGGCATCCCGGTGTAGTCGTGGCGACCGAGAGTGGGGTTGGCATCCTCGTCTTCTTCCACGGTGAAGGTGCCATCTCGGATTGAGGCCGGCGGCCGCACCGTGACTCTTAATAGCCTCCATAAGGCCGTTTAGCCGTGCTTCCCGTCCGTAACCTCATCTCGTTCGCTAACCGATTCCACCGTTGCTCGTCTCGAGGGGTCCCGGGAGGCGGAGTGACGTTATCCCCATCATTACCGGCCGATGCAGACATTCTCAAACCCGAGTCGGAACAAACGGCGAAGCCGATGACGCGCTGACTCTTCCCAACTAATCAAACTATGACCCTGTGCCCGAAACCAAGCTTTGTGCGGAGTCATGGGGAAAGGACACGAAGGTTCGATGTCCGGGAATGGAAGGAGGGTAGGTGTTTGGGCATTGGGCTCATGCAACATGCGCTTATTTGTTCACGTTTACTTAAAACATGCTTTATTAACCTAATCGGTTGGAAAAGATTGCTCTTCTTTTCGCAAACTACTCGGGATCCCGGATCAAGGGCCCCGTCACTACGTCTATAAGCCCCTCGTATTCCACCCGTATTTCGACCTCCTGTGGTGGACAGCCCGGCGAGGGTCCTATAGGGCAAGCGGGTCCCACCGACCGAAAGAAAACGATCCTAAAAGTCCGGCGGGTTATCGAGTCTTAACGAGCATTCGATGTAAATTACGGACAAAGCCGACGTCAAAAGTCAAGATCATGTCCGAGGGCTCGACGAAAAGCTCGGCATGATTTGACCGATAAATGTCCACGATTGATCTTGATTTGTTGTCAATTAGGCCGTAATTAGGCATGTAATAATCATTAATCCTTGATGGCTCGTAGTCAATGCCGGGAGCCGTGTATAATTTGTGCCGCCGAGCCGAAGTCAAGGCGCCGGTCAATATCTTGTCAAAGTCCGCGGCGGAAAACCGGCGTAACTTCGACCGATTAGGGACCCCGAAGATATTGAGTCGGTATGCCGACAAAGGCTTGAAAGGAAAGGTCTATACACGTACATGTGGCATGACACTGCACTGTACTAAAAACCAACCGGGTCTCGGACAAAGTGTGTCACGGACAAGTGCATGGTCGACACGAGGCTCCATGGGATGTTTGGTAGTCCTGTGCTCATCCGAGAGGCGTAATAAGACCAAACGGACCGCGACAAGGATTTCCCCGGGTTAGGGACGTAGTGTGCAGTGTACGGTCACGTGCGCGTAGTGTGCAAGCAGTCTATATTCTTTTTCTGAGTAAAATAGAGATTTTTTTTTATGTGTCTTAAAAATATGATGCATGATTTTTTTTTTTGGAAATTTTCTCTTTTTTTTTTTTGAAAATCCTTTTTTTTTTGAATTTTTTTTTTTGAAATTTAATGAGCACATAAGCACGAAAATTCCGACAGTTAGGGACATTATTCCGACAGTCAAAATTTTGACTTTCTCCGAGGCGGCCAAAACAACATGAAAACTGTGCAAAAATCAACACACACACAAAAATGATTTTCGAAGCCGGGACGGAAGCTTGACCCTCAAAAGCTTTTTTTTTGGAAAACGTTGATACCGGTACGTGGGATTGTTAGACCACAATTTATCCCCGACTCGTGTTAGGAGGCGATAACGGGAAGTTTAATGGTTTCCACCAATATACCAAATACCATTCTTTTTTTTTTAAAAAAAAGCTTAGTCCCCAAATGAGTCGCCACCGTGATGATGTGTATCCGAAAATTTTCCCATTTTTATTTGAAAAAATCAACGAAACGGAGTCGCCACGCCATTTTTATTTTGAGGGCCAAAACTTTGAAAAAGCCCGAGATCAGAGATTTAGGTTCGGAGGTCATGTTACACGCCGGGAAGGACGTTAGTGTGCACCCGGAATGCCTCGTAAAACGAGTCTTCCAAGCTGAAAATCATTTGTGTGTGTGTGTGTGTGCGTGTTTTGGCCAAAATAAGTTGAAACTCAGAAAAGTAAAAATTGTGATATCTTTTTAGGACTTTAAACTGATCCCATGAATTTTTGGAAGATTTTTGGATTGAGATTTGGTACTCAAAAGACCTTTTGAAGTTGAGAGCCATTTCTGCCAGAATGAAAAAGGCAGTGGACCTTTGATTTTGAAATGGATTCAAGGGTCTTAAAACTTCATAATCTGGATAAACTCAGAGAATGAAAGTTGTTCTAGACACCTTAAATAAGATTTGTGCGAAGGAATTTTCCATTTTGGAGAAGATTTGAGGGGTCAAAACCTTCTGGAAACCTCAGATATGAGATCTGGATTCCCAGAAGCTGATGAACTAGCCTCTGAAAGAAAATTTGAAAAGAGGAGTTTTACTCACCCAAAAAATAAATTAAAAATATGTATGGAAATATCTGGATGTTGGCTACAAAAAGTGTTTTGTAGTCAACACCAAATTCCACATTTATATGTGTCCAAAAAATTAGACCATGGACTGAGGTCTGGGAAAATTGCTACTGGACAGCAACTTCCCAAGAGAGAAAATATGATTTTAAGGGGGGTTTTGCATCCATGCTTGTCCCCATTTCCCTAGGTTTTGGTTAGTGATCACTTGAAATTTTAGTGGTGAATCAACTATACCAAACCATCCTTGGGGTACATTAGGACTAAGCATTTCATTTGCTTGGGAAGGGGATTTTCATCCTTTGAAAATGAGATTTTATGCTTGAAAATGGTTTTTAGGGTTTTGAAAATGAGTTTTCTTTGCAAGAAAGTAAGAGAACTTGAAAATAATTTTGATCTTTGTAGAAGATCATCCATGGAGATGGTCTTCCATGGTGATCTTCTTAGATCTAGAGCAAGAAGATGAAAGAACTACATTTTGTAGTTTGCAAATGCATGCATGGTTGGAGTTTAGGGTAAGGAGAAGGAGGGTTTACCAATCTTCCTTGTGTTCTTGAGTTTTTGGCTTGAGTGTATGAGTGTTTAAGGCTTAAGTATGAGAGTGAGTGGATGAGTGTGAGTTGGGAAAGATTGGAGAGAAAATGGTGACAATTCTTGAAGAATTCTCACTGTTTTCTCTCTATATTTCGCCAGAGGTTCGGTGCAATTGGTGTTGTTCCTTTTTATTTTTGTGACTGGAGGGCTCAATTTATAGCCCTCTGGAAATGACATACTTATCCGCGCGGATAGGACCCTTCAAAGTAATCGCTCATTAAATGCAGCTCCGCTTTGGACAAGAGGAATATTTCTTTTTGAAATTTCAAATTAACAAACGCTTTATTGTTCCTACCATTTCTATTTGTGGTTTTATTCCTTTTGTTTTACTTTTTGAGATTCTTTTTGAGGTTTAACCTTAAATAACAATGCCCATTTTACCCTCACTTTGTTAGAAAAGTTAGGATTGTTAGGAATTGTTAGAAATGTTATAACTTTCGTTAATTTTCTAACGAAAATTCTAACAAGCTCAAATTGGAGCACTTACAAGCTGCTGGTAATTTCTGACATTTGGGGCAGTCCCCTTTTGTCATGCTTTGACTTATTCTTTTACTTTTTCTTTGCATACTGCATAAAAAAAAAAAACCCTTTTGCAAAAAAGCAAAAAAAAAAAAATATATTTTCTAGAAAATACCTTCACACTACTCGCACTCTACCCGCACATAGAGTTAGAACCCGGGAGTGTACGGACGGCATCGCGAAAAGTGACATGTTTCGCTGACGTTTGAGCGCCTAAAGTCCTCCTAGCCTGTGAGTCAGCCAACACTTATCCGTGACACACTTTCTACCGTGACCGGTTGGTTTTTGGCCAATACTTTTCAAAACATTTTAAACTCGGTTTTTCAAAATTTTTCTCACAAAGTCCGAGTCATGCTTCGTCTTTGAAAACCTTGGCATACTCTCCCCCTTCGTGTCGGAATCACGACATAATTCCAACGTAAGTACACGTTAAGATCTCTACATATCTCGACGTAGGTACATATCGATTTCTCGGCTTGGCTTCGTGAGAAGTCATGACGCGTTCTCGACATGTGTCAACACGGGACCATGTCGATTTCTTAACGCATACTAACAAGAGTTATGCCGAAATTTCGCCACCAAGTGACGAGAGGCCATGCCAGATTTCCAACTCGAAAAAAAAGAGAGGTCATTACGGTCTCGTACGTTCAAACGTACGCTCGACCCTCTCTCCTCCCGAGTTTAGACGTTGACTTGGACTTGGTTTTGAAAACCCCGAGTTTGACTTTTTTTGGCTCGTATGCCCATAGGTTCGTTCTCCCTTTCGGTTTGTGGGTTCCACGTGACCTATAGGACCTCTGCCAGGATTGTCCGTCCCGGAGGTGCAATACAGGTGGAATACAGGGGGTCTATAGACGTAGTGATGGAACCCACTGACCCAGGAATAGAGTGGAATGCGAAAAAGAAGGTTTCCCCCTTTTCCAACCATTCCTAGGACTAATAAAAATCATTTTTAAACAAAAACAAAAAAAAAAGATATACAAAAAAAAGAGCATATGCATGAGTCCGTCCTCAGCCTATCCTCTCCCCCACCTAAAACCGTTCTCTCCCCCTTTCAGCGAGCAAGTATTGGGTCAGAGTTCCGGGTGGTCGGTTAATCCGCCCTCTCCGCCAGGATTCATTCTCAGCAGTCTCAGAAATGGCACATTCGCAGGGTTCAACAAGTTTGGGTCCGAACGCAGATCCACTCTAATCGAATATCAGCCCGGCACAGGCCAGATCAAGGATGTAACGCAGGCCAAACATAGCCCTGAATGCCTCTCCTAGCAGCGGATACGGCGGAGGTCCTCACATGACACCCCCAGGAAGTCCGTTTGTCAACCCTCAATTCACCTTTCCTCAGGAAGCTTCCCTTCGTGTCGCCCTCGAAGCCTCTCGTGCCCGTGAAGAGGCCGGTTGGGCTCGCTATGTTGAAGTGATGCGCATGCAAGGTATCACAGTAATCCGTCATCCGGATGGGTCCTACGAAGAAATCAGGGAAGAGCCCGACGTTACCATCACTGGAACCGGTTTTGTCCCCCCATCCTCACCAAGGCAAGGTTTTCACAGCATATTCCCACTAATCTCTTATGGTGTACCTGGCTCCTTCCCGATGCCAACTCATGGGGGTATGTCAAGACCTCCCCCCATTCCAGTGTCTACTCATGACAGGCAGTATGGACCAAGAAGCGAATCAAGCTCCCTCCCGAATATCAATACTGTGGCCGCTTTGTATTTTACCCCAGAGCGCCCGGCCGAGTCAAGAACTCCGTGGTGCCAATCAAGAGCAAGCTTTGATACATCCAGACCGCCTAGAGCCCAAGGGCTAAATCCCTATGGCAATACGGGTCGGGCCCGCCGATCCAGCCTTCAACGGACCGTTTGTTGCTCCCCACAATCAATCCAATCATCAACAAAGTGGATACCGTCTATCAGGGAGCCAGATTTGTCAGGATCAGATTCCACAATACCAACAAGCCCAAGGCAACACCCCTCAGCCTGCGGTTTGTTCTCTTCTCACCCAAAGACCGTACGGTTCCACCTCGTATTCAAGACCAAGCACCGCATCGTAATCCCCGCCCATGGTCGTCGGAAGCCGGGCCAAGACAATTCGGGCCTCTAACCCCGACACTCAATTTAACGGTTATGACATGTTTGGAAACAGATCCCCAACCAAGTTGGCTTAGCGGACAGCAATCCTAGCATACCCAAAGACTTTCTCCTCCTCCGCTTTTACCAATCAGTGCTCGCGCGTAGTTTCCAAAGTGCCATCCTCAACAATAGCTCCAGCTGTAGGGCAACCCCCGTCTTCCGAGGTTTCAATCTTGAAGGAAGAACTAAAATATGTGAAAGAACAGTTGCACAGAATGACCTTCGGACCCAACATGGTCAGCTCCGTGGAACTCAAGGACTCTAAAGCCCTCCCGAAGAACTTCAAAATGCCCCCATAACCAAGTTCGAAGGCTCCACATGCCCAAAAACTCACATAAACAGCTACATCATGTCAATGGGTGCCAAAGGGGCCGCCGAAGAAATGCTAGCCCTCTACTTTCACCTATCCCTCGACGATTCCCCGCTAAGATGGTTTCTCGGCCTTAAACCAGAAGCAAGGGCTACGTGGTCTCGCATCGCCGACGCTTTCCCGGATAAATACAAAGGAAGTGTCGAATGGTACACCACCCGTAGTGACCCGATCGGAACCATCCGCAGGCACGACGAGTCCGTGATGTATTTTTATAACAGGTGGAACAAGAAGCTCAATGAACTTGTTCACCCTATCCCCATCTCCGATGAAAAATCTATCTTCCTTTCATGTGTCAAACCTGCCGTGGGAGGCCATCGTCGGGATATTATCCGAACCTCGCGAGAAATGGTGAGCGCAGGGCCGAAAGTGAGAATGCTACTTACTCCATCGTTCCAACTCCAAAGATTCCAAAGAATGCTCCAACTCCCCGCTATCGAGTGCCAAGCTCGCCCCGTTGCTTCAAAAGGCAATGAAATTGCAGCCTCCAACACCGTCAACTACATCCAGGGAGAAAACAATCGCCACCCGGCCGCGGTGGAGGACGACCCCAAAGGTCAAAGTATGATGATTTGGGGATGCCACTCGAGGAGGTATTTGATGGTTTGGTAAAAACAGGATGGTCAAGCCTTTGGAAAACTACCCTACTCCCAACACCCCGGATTGGATCGTAACTTAAAATGTCGTTACCACCGTAACTCGTGCCATTCTACCAACAGCTTGCTTCACGCTAAGGAGAATCGTTCAAAGCCCGATCGACCGCCGCAAAATCGAGAAGCCAAACATCGTCACCAATCCTTTGCCCAACAACAACAAGGTCAACGCAGTCGAATTCATCAATGTCATAGAGTTCGGTGGAGCTGACCTCAACAAAGATGATAATGAATCTGAGGCTATAATGCCCACAAGCCACGACATCATCAACACTGACAACCAAGTGTTAGCTCCCCCAGCTCAGCCCATACCTCACATCTCGTATGATGTGTGCGATTGTGAAGATTGTTTAGAATATGAATATCAAGACTGGATCAATGAAAATGCTCCTTCAAGAAAGGAAAAGAAGTCTGTGCAGCAGAAGCTAAAAGACAAATACGAAGGTGGGACAAGACTGTAGGAACCCTGGGGGAACCTTCAGGCAAGTTTGACTACTACGTCAGCTACGCCAAGCCACCTGCCAAGGAGCCAATCGACCAGGACTAGGATGACCTTCCCGCTAGCCGCACAAATGGGGTTACAACGCCAAAAGTCGAAGAAATCAGCAAGACATACTTGATCCTTCAATCCACCAGTCCAGATAAGCTAACCGAGAAATTGGGCCAGGTTGCTTTAGTCTCCTGCACCATCTCCCTGTGACACCGGCTCACCAACGATTTCAGGCAAGTTGCTGATCGGTATGAAACCCCAAGCCCTCCGAATGACGCTGACGAGACCACCACTCCACGGGGCAACGACCTGAAGAAGTAAAAGGCTGACCCGTGTCAAAAGCTTTGAGTCGAATAAATAGTGTAGGGTCCTGAGTCAGTCAGGGTCTTTCGTTATCAAAATCGAGTCTCTAGATATGTTTAGTGCTCTCACGACTAATGATTATAGTCGTATCTCTGTCTTCCTTTTTACATTGAATGAAATGGTTGACCCTTTTGTGTATCCCTTAATTGCCATTCTATCAAATGATAAGTTAACTAAGACAAATCTTAATGACTTAAAAGTGGTTAACAATGATTCATTTGAAGAAGACACAAGACCTTTTAGATGAAAACTTTTTAAATGATAATATAAAGCAGTTTTTTTGACCGAGACGACAATCGGGCCCAAGCTGCCGATGAAGTATTAACCACGGTGAATTTGGGAACTACGGAAAAACCCAAAGGGACACAAACTGGTAGCTGCCTCACCGGAGAAAAACGAGAAGTCCTCGTCGATCTGCATCCCCCCATTGCTACCAAGATAAACTTCCAGAAGGAAAATCAGCAAAACCGTTCAGGGTTGGGAGGCGCGAGCCTACTGTTGCCAGGTCGAGCTAGAAAAAGTCGATGACCCATGGTACAGTCAAATCTTTCAGTACCTTAAACATGGCGAAGCCTCATTTCCCACAGAAGAGGATGGTAGGCTAAAAGAAGGCCTCCGCGCAAAGAGCTTGCAAGCGTTAAAAGGGTTGTCTGCGCAGTACGTTATTCTGGGGGACGACCTATGGAAGAAAAGGCATCAAGGCCCACTTCTACTCTGCATCAGCAAGACTAAAGCCAGAAAAGTCATGGAAGAAGTCCATGGTGGCGCATGCGGACCACATATGAACGCCCGAGAACTGATGTTCAGCGTACTCAGGATGGGCTATTATTGGATCTCCATGGAAACTGACTGCATTCAGTTTGTGCGGACCCGCGATAAATGTAAGCTGTTCTCCAATCTCAACCATATGCCTCCCCATGATCTCTACTGCATGAGCACTCCTTGGCCATTTGCAACTTGGGGAATCGACGTTATTGGGAAGATAACTCCTGCCGGCAGTAACGGGCACGAGTTCGTTTTGGTCGCTGTGGATTACTTCACCAAGTGGGTTGAAGCAGCGTCCTACAAAGTCCTCAACTCCAAAAAGGTGGCCCGTTTCATAAAAGAAAACATCCTGTGCCGATATGGAGTTCCAAATGAGATTATCTTAGATAACGGGTCACATTTCGAGGGACACACCGACAAACTGCCGCAATTCCCGTAATCAAGCGACACAAGTCCTCCCCTTATCGCCCTCAAACCAATGGTGCTGTCGAGGCCGCAAACGAGAATCTAGAAAGGATCATCCGGAAAATGGCTGAAAAGAGCCGGGATTGGCCTGAGAAGCTTCACTTAGCACTTTGGGACTACCGTACGTCAGTAAGAACTGCCACTGGCGAAACCCCGTTCGCTTTGACATATGGGATGGATGCCGTTCTACCCATTGAGCTAGAGATACCCTCTCTACGGGTCCTGCTTGAAAATGAGGTCAACGAGATAGAATGGCTTCAGAGTTGACACGACGAACTAGCTCTCCTGGACGAGCGAAGGCTTAAAGAAATGGATCACATCCGAGCTTATCAGAAGCGCATGGCTAGGGCCTTTGACAAGAAGGTACATCCCCGCAACATTAAAGTGGGTGATTTGGTCCTAAAAGAAAAGCCACCGAATCGAGTCCCTCCGGCAAGTGGGCACCCGGGCCCGGGTAGGCCCGTATCTGGTGAAAGAAATCTTCTTCGGTGGAGCAATGAAGTTGACGGATTTGGATGGAAACCCCTTCATGCATCCGGTGAACGGCGACAAATTACACCGTTATTACATCTGAATCGAGTCTCCCCCTCTAAAAAAAAAAAAAAGAAGAAAAGATAAAAAAAAAACAACAACAAAAAGCGCGAAAATAATGTACCCAGACGAGACTGAAAACCTCTCAAAAGGCAGTCCGTGCAAAACAAAGGGCGCACTCGGTGCTAAAAGAATATACCCAACTAGGCTGAAAACCCTAAAAACGGGCGGTCTAGGTAAAAAACAGGGTTGCACCATTTGTCCCCCTTCTATCTATCCCTTTCTTAAACACAAAATTGGGTCGAACTACGGAGACCTGAGCACCTCGCCCAATCTCGTAAAAGGGGAACGTAGGCACTGCTCGCGGTTCGGTCTAAAAAACATAAAAATCACCAAATCCTGTCAAACAGTTGTATTTGTGATCACCAAAATGTGTCTTGATTAAGTTTTGAAGTAATTTCAACTTTCATCACATTAATACATTCATTGATGAGTTCAAGCACGGTCTACTCTCGACTCATTAACATTAGCTAAAATAATATCTTTTAAAAAGAGCATCTAAATTGTCTGTGTTGGCAACAAGGGATACAAGGATAAGTCACCTAATCCTAGTCGCTCGTTCCCACTCCTGAACTAGCACCCTTCTTCTTCCTCTTCCTCGGTCCTCGGGAGGTCTTTGGCTTAGCCATATCAAACAATCCTGTCTCCCGTCGTCCCGGCTCGGGAATAATACGAGTCGGCGAGTCAATCAATCCGGCAGCTCTCAATGCCGCCTGGGTAGCCCTTTCATCTCTCAGAGCTGCCCTCCTAGCCATAACTTCAGGGTCATCCCTCATCTTGGCTCTCCTCTCCACGAGTCTCTCAAAATCCGCCGTCGAGTCATTGGTCACATTGTCTGGGTCAGCCTGTGCTTCAACATCGCGTAGCTCCCGGCTAGTTGGATCTCCTCCGCGGATCCCTCGGCAATACACTTCAATGGTGTGGCCGGATCGGTCCCATCTCGCTCCCCATACCGTATCAAATACAAGGTGGATAGATATGTGATCCCCGAGTCTTCCATATCGTTGTATGAGTGGGAAAAGCCGCTCCCGAAAAGGCCCCGGCAAAGAACCTAAGGGTCCGTGCATCACCATGTCAAGAAGGGCGGTATCCCGAGCCATCTCGCTCTCGAACCCATCAACACTGTGGGTATCCATACCGCCCCGAACAAGCAAGGGGATACGAATGACGAGAAGTGTAGTCCCGGCAGCCTCACTATAGCAGAGCCATCCCGCCTACCGCTCATGGTCTCGAGCCTCCATCCGGAACCCAAGATCGGATATCGTGGTAGTATACCCGGCCGCCGCTCTCGCCAACCTTCCCGTGAAGCCTCCTGAGCCACTCGCCCCGCCGCGTAACCCAAGGTGCCGCAGCCGCCCAATGTAACGGGGAAATAAGCCTCAACCGCTCAAAGAGCCACAATGACAAAAGACTCGGGCCGCCGTCCTACGCGCACCGACCCTCCAGCCTGCCGGTCCATCCCGTGATAGGTCTCTCGCCCAGAATGGGAACTATGTCTCTCTCTCCTCGCCCGGGTCGAACCTCGCCGCGTGTGATACCTCGAGAGCCCCGCATCCGCCTAACAACTCCCAAAGAAGAAGCCAGAGCATACCCCATCATACTCACAAGCAAAAGATAGTGGAGATCATAATCGCATAAAGATGTCCATGGCCGTAGATAAGTCAAACTGCTCCGGGCATGACACAGCCCAATCGGGCTATTTCGGGCTGTGTCAACAAAGGATAGATCAAGAATCGATCGGGCCACCGCCCGCGCGAAAACCCAAGAAGTCGGCCAATTGCTCGCCAAAGGTCGCGAATCTCGCGGAAGACAGATCTCTAAGCTCGCCTCCCCAATCGCGCACGGAACTCCTCAATCGTGGGTGTGAGATCGTTATACGAGAAGGTAAAGACATGCCTCTCCCGATCCAGATCTCGGATGCGGCCCTGAGAAGGTTCCACCTACCGCCCACTCCTTCAATGCCTGATGCATTTCAACCCATATCGTTGGACAATGATCCTCCTGTTGTTGCTGCGATGACGGCGGGTCAGATCTATGAGATCGGAATGAAATTGACGCTCTTTGGTCTTAGACCTGTCATCATAATGTTCCATTTTGGACCAATGATCAAATCTTGGGGCTAATTTTGAGGTGGAAGACAAACTCGACACCTGATGTAGCTGCTGGAATGAACTGTTCCCGAATCTGCCTTTTATAAAGTGTCGAAACTTGCCGACCAAGAAACTGTCCCACGTACTCTCTATGTCGTGCGACATAAAGGTCCCAAGAAGCCCCGTGCCTGACGACATAGAGAGCTACATCAAGAACAAAGAATACTGCAATCGCAAAGAATCCCAAAGCGACCCAACGCATGCTCAAACAACCACCCAAACCTGTCCAAAACACCATAAAAACAAGCCCAAACACTTCCCCTCGCTCATAAAGCCCACGGGAGAGGATTCAGAACATCCGACACACCCACAGACACATAAATGTCGCCCAAACCATACAAAAATAACAAAAAACACCCGATCACACCAAAAGCCACCATCCCGTGCCTTTCTTGGGACGAACTCATGCATATAAGCTCGCAAATGCATAAATAAGCAAATATTATAATTGTCAAAGTACAAAAGAAATAAAAAACATTGTTTTACAATCCAAAAAAAAAAAACAAAAATAGCACATGCATTTCCTCTCTCCCTAAAAAGAGTCAAAGCATGGCGTAAGGGGACCGCCGTGATCACTCCGACTCGAGTCGTCATCGTAACCATCCTCCTCCTCGCAGCCGCCGTCATCCTCGCCGCCGCCCACCTCCTCCTCGGAGCCACTCTGCTCCTGGCCACCATCGCCACCCTCCGGCACCTCATGGATCTCGCCGTCAGAGTCATCGCCCTCATAATGCGCCCAAGGATGGGGCTCAGCATAATACCCCTGCCACTCAGAATAGTGGAATAAGGGGGCCGGTAGGGATCATCCTCGCCATCATCATCATCAGCCGGGCCGCCGACTCGATCCACCCGCCCGAGAACCGTAAGGAGCCAAAGCCGGCTCGGGCCTCTTCTTCTGAGGCACTACATCATCAGCCGGAGCCGCACTTCCCTTCCAATGCTCCGCGCTCCTTCCGAAACCGGGCGCAAAGATCTTCACAAAGACCGGTGAGCGCCTTCGCCACCATCCCGAACGTCTTGGCCGGAACCCGTTCAATGAAACAGAAAGGCAAAAGCAGTTGATATAAACAGTAAGGCAGTTAAAAGCTGAAATGAATCATGAAAAAGAAGAGAAATTACTCACAAAAGTAGTCCCTCGGGGCAGCCGCAGATGCGGGTGAGTCTTGGACATATCAAAAGAGGAGCGGTGAATACTGCCCCCAGCCTCATACTCAAAAGATCGGGGAGACGCCGGTGCCTGCATCCCCGCTGCCCTCCTAGCAGCCATGACTCCGAGGAGTCACCAACCGGGTGAAAACAAAATAGGCGTAACCACCCTCCTCATAAAACTCGCCGGCATCAACGCCGGTCCGCAGCCGCTTCCAAATCGTGCAGGCCCGAATGTGCCATATCCCCGAGGAGGATCGCGAGGAACACGAGCGCCGCACTGTGACCATGCCGCCCGCTCACTCTCTCCCCAAGTACATGTGGCATCGCCCTCCGTGCCGATCAAGAGCCTCCTCGCCCCGGTCACTGTGGCAAAGAAGACCAACCAAATCCTCACCATAACGGCCATGCCAGGGGAAGTGTCTCAACCCGACAGAGTAGCCCTCGTGAGCAATCATAATATCATGATAACAAGCCGTCTTACGGGCTTAACCCCGTCCACCTTCCGGCTCTCTCTCGCCCAAAAGTCCAATGGCGAATGGCAGGAACAGATTCGCCGCAATCCTCTCGGGCATCCTGCATAACAGCTCGAACACCTCATAGGCCCACACTCCGAAATCGTAGACAAAAGACTCTCACAGGCAAAGAATCGTATGAAATGAAGACAGAAAAGTCAAGTGCAACGGAGGTCAATGTGCGAAAAAAAAGCAAAGGACATACCTCCAAAGACACCTGTAAAAATCCAAAGAGGTCACGCCGCTCTCGCTCACCTCATCCGTGCCCCCGTACACCTGGGCCAAACCAGCCTCTCCCCATGAAAAGTGGACACCGGTCCCAATCTCTAAGAGGCTCCAACAAGTAAGAGTCAATGCCGTCGTAGAGGCATTGCAAAACAGTGGTGTCGACAACCCACTGCACAAAGGCCCTAGCTAACCGCTTCAAGCAGAACTACGGCAAGACCCTCGCAAAAAGACGACACGGTGCGTCAAAGCGTAATGCAAATCCGCCAAAGGAACCCCATTGCCCTTCAGCGAATGGTCATGCTACCAAGGCTCGATGGCGTGGGCTCGCACGCTGGTCCTCGTAAAAGATGGGCCTATCGTAAACCGCAGACCTTGCAGTAATGGCGTGAAAATCATAAGGAGTGATGGTCGCCTCACCCCAGATAGATGGAAATGTGTGGGTAGAGTCCCACTGTAACCGCCTAAAGGCACGCACTAGCTCGACGCTCCCGGCCGTGTCCCCAAAAGCTCCGACATACTCGTGAAGAATGGTCCAAGACCAAGAAGAAAGACCAGCCCCTTAGACTCGTCCGCAAATCGAAGAGCCCTAAGAAGACCCCAAATGGTCGCAATAGCCTCAGGAGACCCCTCGTCCGCAAGGTCCGCAGTAAGCACAAAGACAGTATCAAAAATCATACTCATAACAATATGTGCATGCATTCATCATCACTAAATTCTTTCAAAATAAAAAGAAATGTAAAAGGAAAAATCTTTTCAAAACACATTCATCCCACGCCAAGCATGCAATTCCTATTTGGGTGCGATTTCCCCAATTTCAATCCCTAACCCTAGAAATCAAATTTCGAAAAGGGTTAATCTTTCAATACTTACCCCTTCGCTCCAATGTAGAAGTGTGAAAATCAAGACCCGGTAGAGCCCATGTCCCTCGGGGAATTTCTTCCGCTTGTTCCGATCCACAAGCTTCCGTCTCTCGGACAATACTTGTTGCACGTTCCTTCTCGATTCGGCCCGCGGAGGCATTTTCAATGTCTTGATCTAAATCAAAATCGGAGGGAGAATTTTCAAAATTTTCTCTCTTTCTTTCTCTCTCGTTCTCTGGCGGAAATGGATGGTCTTTTAAGACCCGTCTTACGACCCGCGGTTTTAATTAAAACCGCCTGGGAACCTCCCATGTCGTACGACATCCATGTCCTGTATGGGTGATTTTCCCTTTGCCCCCGATCAACTTTGTCACCCTATCTTGGCTACCCGACATTAAAATCCGTCGTTATAATTGGGTTCAAGTACCCACCTCTCTGCTAACACAACACAATGGCCCGGAACGGCCTTAAACTACCCGGTCCGAAAGACCGCACAGATTTCCACAATGATTAGTGGGTGACTCCCAAAGAAAAAAGTCAACATTTCCGGCGGTGACTCCCAAAGAAAAGTCAAATCCCCTGGGTGACTCCCCATCAAACAAATAAACTCAGGGTGACTCCCAAAGAAAAGTCAAATCTTCGGGGTGACTCCCAAAGAAAAAGTCAACATTTCACGGGTGACTCCCAAAGAAAAAGTCAACATTTCTAGCGGGTGACTCCCAAAGAAAAAAAAAAAGTCAAATCCTCGGTGACTCCCCATCGAAACAAATAATCTTCGGGATGACTCCCTTAAGAACAGTCAAACTCCAAAGTGCAAATGCACATCTTCGGGTGACTCCCTCGAATGGGCCACTTTCGGGTACAAAACCCGTAGCCTTTCATTTGGCACCCCATCTTTGCCTGAACTACGACTTGGCTTGATTCTCCCACGGGATACGTAGGAATCCTCTTCATAAGAGGTCCAGCCACTTGACCATCTTGGTCACCTCTTTCCCCGTCGTTTGTGTCCGGCTCGGGATTCTCATTTTTATCGACGACCCCACTTCCCGTGGAAGTGACCTCACCGAGGGGCTCTGTGAGTACCCCGATCCGAACTCAAGTTTTGGATTCAATTTAATTTGGGCTTACACTAATTGCTAAGAAGCAATTAAAGTCCAAAAATCCCAAAGACTTCACCAATCCATCGGGCTCGCAGCCACTTGGCCCATTATGGCCAAAAGATGTACGCTGTCGTCCGACAAGGGACACTAAGGCAGTTTAACTGCCTATGTCGTGCGACATAAGAAGCCCCAGCAGCCCACCAATCCATTAGGGCTGCCATCCACTCGACCCATTATGGCCAAAATGTGTACGCTGTCGTCCGACAAGGGCCACTAAGGCGGTTTAACTGCCTATGTCGTGCGACATAAGAAGCCCCATCAGGATGCCTATAAATAGAAGGCATGGCTGATCATTTTGAAAAGGCAAGGGGAGGAGGCAAGGAAGAGAGCCAGAGTGAGGGTCCAAACTCTGAGAGGAAAATCAGTAAAATAGGGGAAACTCTTGCCAAATAGAGTCTCTCCCTCTCTCTCACACACACACACTCACCTCCCTCCTCACACACACACACTTCAAGGTCAAGACTCCAAGAAGCTTCCTTTGGTGGTGATTGAAGGGGTAGACACCATACTATTGGTGATTCTACTTCGTGGACTACAATAGGTAGACCCTAAACCTCTCTCTCCCTTTAAATAAAGTCTTTAAATATACCTTGCATGCATACTTGCTCTCTTACCATGTAGAAATTGGGATTTTGCATGACAAAGGTGGTGGAGAAGTGAATCTTCAATATTCACTTCTCCCCACCTCAGATCTGGACATTTGGTGGTACACACACCAATAAAGTTTCAATCTTTGCCTAGTTACATTGGGTTAGGAAGTGATGGCTACTTCAAAGTGGCCATAAAACATGTGATTTATCACATTTGGCCACTAAAGCCATGTGAACTTCCCATAATACCCATATTATAGTATTATATTACTGTCTACAGTCAATAAACATGCTTGGTTTGCTTGGGAAACAAAGGAGGAACCAAACAGACTGAAGGGAACTGAAACAGGCTCCCCATGTCGTGCGACATAAGTCTCCATAGAGACCCTGTGTCATACGACATGGGACTCCCAGAAGGCTGTAAAGCCATTCTTGGACTTCAGAATCTGCTAGGCCTAATCCTTTTGTGACTCAAAGCCTACCTAAGCATCTTCTGGCTCATAAGCCACTATTTAGGTGCCTAAACTCAGTTTGGATACAACCAATTTGACGGAAGAGGATCACCATATGACGTAGAAGACTTCAAAAGACTCTATGTCATGTGACATCCGTGTCGACAAAGCCTATCGTGACTTTGTCCACTCCCATCAACCCCAAACTGGGTTCTAGACCACTAATTAGTGTCCTAAAAGAGCAAAATAATTTCTTTTTACTTCTCGAGTAGCTTTACCTCTGTAAAGGACAATCTTTCTCAAAACTTCTGCCTTGTGATAAAAGATATCACGTGTAAAAAGGGTGCGGCCCCCTATCATGGCTCGCAAGTTGTATTCAATTCCATACCATTAATGAAATCTAAGGCTTGCACACTTTACTTGTTTACACACATCGCACACACATTTTGAATGTCCATATTTGTCCAAACGTTGATTGAAAGTCCCGAAAGGGGCGTGTTGGGTGAACTCTCTAGTTCTTCCCAACACGTAACCAGACTCCCGGACTCAAAATCTCTCAAAATTAGGTTTTTCAATGTTTTCCTCTAAAAACGGCATGGCGACTCCAAAAAGAAAATATCATCAATATTTTTTTTTCGGGCGAGCGTTCATTCACCATGGCCTTCTTCCCAAACCACAACTTGAGGGTAGCAATCCCCAGAACTGACCGTGCAGTGGATCATAGGCCTTAATAGTCTGACTAGAAGGCTTCAAATCTGTGGGCTTCAAATCCAACAAATCCATCATCTTTGCTGGCAGGACGTTCATTGCAGACCCTCCATCGACTAATACCTGTGGCAACCGGCGTTCTTCCAATTGGACTGTGATGTAAAGGGGTTCGTTATGACTAGCCCCATATTTTGGCAGGTCCAGGTCAGTGAAGGTAATGATGTTTCTGTAATGGATACTTCCAATCATCTGGACGACCTCATCTGGGGTGACATCTATGGGCACCATGGTCTTGGCCAGACTTTCTTCTAGCTTCAGCTTGTAAGGGTATGAAGAGGTTAACAGGGACCACAAGGAGATATTGGCCTGAGTACACTTCAATTGAGTCATTATCGGATCCTCTTTTTCAGAGTCTGGCTTTTCTGCTTCTGGCTTGTAAGGTCTTTTGTCTGTTTTCAGTTCGGAGATGGCATTTCTTTTGTCACCCTTAGGCTGCTCAACACTCATCTGTCCAGACCGAGTCATCACATAGACATTAGACTTTTCTGAGTCATCATTCCTACTGGAGGATTCCTTCAGCTCTTTCAGAGTCATAGGCGGGCTTTTGCTGGCATATGGCCAACTCTATTGATTAATCTGATTAACGACACGATCCGAGGCATACGCAGCGTCCCGTATCTGATCCCAGGTCACTGGCTTTCTGGCCTTTTCTGGGTTCTGACTTCCTAATTGGCTTAGCAACCAGCTGGTCTCAGCTTCATCTTCCTCACTCAAAGCCTTCAAAGTTTCATTCAGGCTTCTTAGGGTCAGCATGCAACAGGAATTATCATTTTCAAGGTTTAGAGGTTTGCTAATGGCTTCCTCACCTGGACCTAGTAACTTCTTCAACAGAGCAGGGTCACATTCCTCATCACTGTCAAGCATATCCCTTCTTTCTTTAGGGGTCAGCCTTCTGATGGCATCTTTGACATTGGCCAAGCACTTTCTGAAGTGGGAGATTCCATCATCGAGAAGGATTTCTACAGGGTCAAACCTCATGGCAGGTTCCTGTTCTCGTCGTTTCAAACTTTAAGACTCTTTCTAGAGCTTCCATACACTCTTCTTTGGACAAGATCTCAGGGGTGACCCTTAGTACTGCAATGGAGTCTACTCTTCCCGATGGGGGTTTAGCCTCAATGACGCTTACGTGTTCTAGATCGGCGGGTGGAGCCCACTTCCCTCTTTCAGCTAAAGCTTCGATCAAGTTTCTCCATTCACCGACCAAGTCTTTATAAGGAGTGTTGAATTCTAGAATGTGGAAATCATAATCTGCCTCATCTGAGCTTGCACCCATTTTCTCTTTCGAGCCCTTGTAAAGGCGACAGACACACTTTGAAGTGATACAGTCCCCCATTCCAGGTTGGTGGTTTTCTACTCCGTCTTGTCCTCCGGGTTTCACCTCTGTTGGCTCCAGGTTCATTCCTTCTACTGAACTGTCATTATCACTGTAAATCCATCCATTCCTATTCTCATTTCCGACTGACTCTTCGCTGTCACTGTCTGGGAGATAGGCAAATTCACAGGCGTTGACGAAGTTGGAAAGGTCAGGCTTGTACTGGAATTCCAGGATAAGGAAATTTGGCTCAGGCTGAGAGGAGGGAGTGAGTCCCATGGGGTAATGCAGAGGCTGCATAACTGGGATAGCTGTGGCATTTGCTCTCTGTTGGTAGGGAACAAAGCTGGGTCTTATCTGAGGAGGCGAGGGCGTCGGAACCCTGATGGCCTGGGATGTTGGAAAGGACTGAAAAGGGGTAGTCCTAGGTAAGGGATCCTATGTGGATGGAGGAGGGCATTGGTTATAGGCTGGGGGTGCTGAGATGGCTGCTTCTGGAGTCTCATCTTCTACCATAACCAGGGAACCGTTTGACTCAACCACTATCTGAACCCCATGACGACGGAGCGCATCAATGAGCATGGCTTGCTGTTCCTCATGGACCTGACCTTACGACTATTTTCCAAGGCTAAGGCTAGCTCTTCTTCCCTAGTCATCTGGTTACCCAAACCGCTGCTGTTTTCTGTCAAATCGGCCATTCTGACTCTTTGGACTGACAAAACTGAGGATTCAAACGAACTGTCTGAGAAATCTGCGCTAACAAGCCGCTGACCCAGTATTCTCACCCACTTCTTTCTCGCTGCGGGAAAGGAATAGGAGAGGTTTAGACTCGGGGTAGGTGTTTAGGCTGAAGGCTCAAGCAATATGCAAATTAAGAATCTTTCAGTTTACTTAAAACAGTGCTTTTATTAATTTCTATTTGGTTGGAAAAGGGGTTCTGCCCTTCTTTTTCGCAACTACTCTAGATCCTGGATCAGTGGGCTCCGTTACTACGTCTATAAGCCCCTCGTATTCCACCTGTATTTTGAACTCCCAAGGTGGACAGCCCCGGGCGAGGGTTCTATATGGCACGCGGATCCCACCGACCGAGAGAGAAGAACACTTCTAATGGGTCTAGCCGGTCATAAGAACTTTTAACGCGCGAGCGATGTGGATTATAGTCAAGGCAATGCCGGGAAAGTCTCGTCTTTCAGCCTTAACGGAATTTTGGCAGAGTTTCGCTTGCGCAAATGAAGTTTTTGACTTTTCGGCAATGTCCGAGAAGATAATAGGCATGGGTCGGGCGGTAAAAGCCGGATGACACAGTGTCACATTGAACTTCGTTGCATACGCTGTGCGTGAGTCAAAGTCGAAGTCAATGCCGGGTCAAGATCTTGCCAATTTTTCCTTGTCGGAATTTAGGCAGAGCTCCGCTTGTGCGAAAGATCTTTGGATTTTTGGCACGGACTCGGTCTCGACTCTTACGCATCCTGTGCAGGTCAAAGCCAAAGTCAATGCCAGAGCCAAGATTCTGCCAATTTTTCCTTGTTGGAATTTTGGCAGAGTTTCGCTTGCGTGAAGGATCTAGACTTCCATCATGGGCTAAAGTTTGACCTTTACAGGGGTACGCAACTGGGCTGTATGACACGGACTAGACCAAAAACCAACCAAAAGTCACGATTTTAAAATGTGTGACACGGACTGTGCATTGGTCGACACTGGCTGCCACGGGGAGTTTGGGATGATTCCGTGCGCGCCCGGGAGCATTGTAATACTGTCCGTGACTGCAACTGAACAATCACCCTGGGATAAAGGGACGTGCGTGCAAAGTGTACAGGATATATAAGGTGCACATAGTGTGCGGCCTCCTAAAAATATTCCTTTTTGAGTTAAAATAGAAATTTTCAGAAATGTGTTTTAAAGGAATGATTTTTCGGGACGGGGGAAATGCAGCAAGTAAGCACGTAAATTTTTTGGGAGCCTCGGTCAGTCTTGGAACTGAATAGCCCCAAGCTGCCAAGGCTGCCAGATTAGCCTCAATTTTTGTCCTGGTGGAATTGCCAATGAAGCCGCCCGGTCAGAATCTAGGGAGGATTAAACCGTACGGCTGCATCAAGCAACTTTCCAGGTTCCAATTTCTTTGATCTGCAGGCTGTTTTCCCGACCTTTTTGGCACCTTTTCAGCTTCCAGCAAGCTTCCTGTTCAGTTTTAGAATATGCACAATTCCCAAGAACCATGGATGCATGCAATGCAATGCAAGAAACATAGGGCAAGCATGAGAAGCGGATCCGCGGTGGAAGGCTAACCCACTCGGAAAAAGCTTTCTTTTTTTTCGAAAAGAGATACCGGTACGTGGGATTGTTAGACCATCGTTTATCCCAAGTCTTGGGTTAGGAAGCGATACAGAAAGGTTAATGGTTTCCACCTATATATCGGGTATCATTTTTTTTTAGTTTTAAAAATGAAAGCTTTCTCCTTTGGTTAAGTCCCCAGCGGAGTTTCCAAACTATGAATGTGGTGCCCAAGATAAGCGGCTCTCTTTTTTGTTTATTTTTATTTTGGAACCACTTTCTCGTGTAAGGGGGATCACCGCCTCACATCAGTTTGGAAACGTCCGATTTAAATTGAAAAACGGAGTCGCCACGCCATTTTGATTTCCTCAAAACTTTGAAAAAAGGATTTGGGTCTGGAGGTTAAGTTATCCTTTGGGAAGAACGGATCGTCGTTCAACCAAAGTGCCTTGCCGAAGCAAGTCTTCCAAGATCCGCTTTTCATACTTGCCTTAGTGCTTTCGTGTGTGGGATGTGAGTTTTGAAAAGGAGGGAATGTACCAAGTGGTCTTCCGGACGTATAAACCATGAGTTGGTTATCGCTCGGGATTCCTTGGATTTTTATGTATTAGGGACTTTGGTCCCCTTCTCATCTTGGACTTATGATCATCATGATGAGACCTTGGGTCACATGTGATCAAGAGAGGGACACCGTTTTCATAGTCCAAGGATGAGACTCTTTAGAAAGGAATGACCTTTGCCTATCAATCCTACATCTTGAGACGATTTGGACTCTTTCAGGACATTTATGCTCGTCTCAGGTGATGATCGGAGATATGTGTCTAGGGTTCATCCTTTTCTAAAGGTGAATCCGTCTATGGCATCTTTAAGTGGAAGAAATGATGTAAAGATAGGACCTTTACACCATCTCGTTCCAAGAGATGCTCCAAGTACCAAGGGGGACTAGGGAAGGGGTATAAAGATTGGATCTTTATACTCATCCTATGCCTTTTTGTGCCTTATGAAGGTCACTAGGCAATCCTAGGAGAGAGATCCAACCATGAGGGACATGGGGGATGCATGTTTAAGCTAAAGATGACATTTTTAATGAAAAAGATGACATTTTAAGTGCAAAGGATGCTACTTGGTTGCAAAGGATGCTTCTTTGATGCAAAGATAACATTTTTAATGCAAAGGATGCAACTTTGTATGTAAAAATGGCATTTTAAGTGCAAAGGATGCTACTTTATGCACAAAGATAACATTTTAAGAGCAAAGGATGCTACTTTGATGCATAGAATGCTATTTTGTATGCAAAGGTAACATTTTTAATGCAAAGGATGCAACTTTATATGTAAAAATGACATTTTAAGTGCAAAGGATGCATAAAGATGTCATTTTAAGAGCAAAGGATGCTATTTTGATAAAAAAAGGGGAAGGGGTATGATTTACATGCCTAAAGATAGGATCTTTAATGACAATATACCAAGTACCAAGCAAGTATATAGCAATGTGTAAAGCAAGGAGCAATATATCACATAAATACAAGTATAATGCAAGATGAAGGGGAGGAGAGGTTACCAATGGTGGTGTTCCTCTTTCTCCTTGAAGTTTGCCTAGGGAAGGATCAACTTTGGAAGGTTTTGAAGAGGAGGGAGGTGGTTTTTGACACTCTCAGCTCTCTGTAATTTCATGGTGGTATTTTGGCAGAGTAACACTACTGAAAATCCCTCCCCTAAAATGAATAGAGGAGGTCTCTATTATAGGCAGTCTGGCAGCAGCTAATGAGGTCGTGCGGCTGTAACCCCATGGCTAATGAGGTCGTGCGGTTTTATCCTGAAATGACTCAGCTCATTTCTAGAACCATGCAAGGTGGCCTTCTAGAAGGGCTTTTCCAACGAAGGACTACGTGGAATTTTAATTCCTAGTAAGTCCTTCGCCCCTCGAAAGGTTTGGAAAAGTTCCCAAATTGCCCCTGAACTTTAGGAAAGTCCGGGGAATTACCGGAAAACTTAACCGAAAGGCATGAGCCAAATTTGGGTACTTATAGTGACCAGGAGCACGACTTGTGCCAAGGGTCACGACTAGTGACAGGAGCAGAACGACTGCGTTTTGGTAACCAAGGAACAACTCGTTAACATTTTGACTTTGTGGGATTGGGCACGACTCGTGCCCTTGATCAGCACGAGTGCAAAATTTGTCACGAGTCGTGGTATGACTGAAATTTGGCTTGGACCACTCGTGACTAGCTGGAACGACTCATGGCACGAGTCGTGCCCAGGAGCACGAGTCGTGCCTTTAGCGAATTTCAGTCGTACGCGTTTTTCCTTTAGCAATTTGGTTTGGTCTTGGACAAGGATTCTTACCTAATTGTTAGGATTTATACCTAAGTATAAATATAATCCTTTTGCAGCCATAAACCCCTCTACACAACATTTTTCTAGGTTTATGAAACTCTAGAAATTTGATCTTTGATTGATAATCAAAATCAAATAAATCCCGAAATAATTCCATTGTTTTGCCATTGATTATCGAATATTGATTCAATAATCGGAAGGATCATCTAGCAATCCAACAAGAAGTGTTCTTGGTTCGTTCGTGTGTGGATCACCATTAGAGGGAGGTTACTTTATCTCCTAAAGCTTGAAGATCTCCATTGTTGATTCATCACCAAGGTAGAACAAGGAAGAAGAAGATCCAAGTTTCATCAACAGTTTAAAGATTCAATCTTTGATCGTTTTTAAGCAACATAAATTGCATTAAGGTATGTTAATCTATTTCATATGTTTCTAATCTGTTCATGCTAGACGGATTTAAGGGCTAGGATTTTGTTATTTTTCAAAGTTCTTCCGCTGCGTTTGTAACCCCAAAATCCAACAATTTCATCGGTTATAGATTCCTACTACTACTCAAAAGCCTAAAACCGTCTTCTCAAGGGTCACGTCAATTAAATGAGGGGACACGTGTTAAAAATTTTCTGAATCCTTGTCTCCACCTAAGAGATTCAAAAAATTTGGGGGCAATTGTTTGGGGGTTGAAATTTTACTCAAGACTGCATTGACACCTTGACTCGTATGGTCCTTTAGCTTCTTGATTCTTCAGCATTTTTAACATGCACCTTATTTCTAACAACTTGAAGATGCACGATCAAACCTTCTTATGCAGATTCAACTGTTCCTATTTTTTAGGGATCATTACTACACAAGGATCAAAGACCAAGTCTCACCCATTTCAAATGCATTTCTAACGGAAGAGAAAACCATGGCAACGCTCCCTTATCTTCAGCATATTGATCCGAATTTTTAGGGATTTCCGGTTATACATTTAAACAACCTTTATCATTCTTGGGGTCTAAAAGGAGACATAGGGATAGGCGCCATGGACGGCAACTTTTTAACTCTTACTATACTTCCACTTTGTACTCACACAACAGAAATTTATAAATATTTTTGGTTAATGCAGGCTTTTCCTAAAGCCTCCCGAGGTTTTGTGCCGGAGATCAATTGATCAAGGGCTTTCCTCGTTGCATCTTGGCGTAGCATCTTGAATTTTCTCATTCTTATATTCCATTTATGCCCAAAATCATTCCACCGAAAGTTCAATTTTAATATACAAGAAATTGACCAAAACAAGTACTATGCTGAACGGACCACTTAGCCATCCTTCCTGACATTTCTGGCTTTCTCATAACATTCTTGATTGGATAGTTAGTACGAATATACATGATATGATTTTCAAAATAATGTCTTAATTTCATTGAAGCAGTAATTAAAGCTAAAATTAATTTCTCAAGGTGTGAATATCTGGTTTCTGTGTCAAGAAGTGTTTTACTTATATAATAAATTGGCTGGTGGATGCCATCTTGTTCTCGAACCAAGACGACACTAACTCCAGCCTCTGACACGGCTAAGTAAGTATATAATGATTCACCTTCTTGTGGCTTTGTAAGTAGAGGAGGTGTTGACAGGTACTGCTTCAAGTCTTGAAAGGCTTGCTCATGTTGTTTCGTCCATTCGAATCTGCTATTTTTCTTTAGGATGTCATAGAACGACTTACATCTGTCTGAGGATTTTGAAATGAACCTATTCAGGGCTGCCACTTTGCCTATCAATCTTTGAACATCTTTATAAGACTTGGGTGACGTTAGGTTGATGATTGCTCTTATCTGCTCCGGGCTTGCTTCTATCCCTCTTTGTGTCACCATGTACCCTAAGAACTTGCCAGATTTCATGCCAAAGTTGCACTTTGTTGGATTCAATTTCATGTTCAAGGCGTCCAAGATGTCGAAGGCTTGAGTGAGATCTCGTACATGGTCTTCAGCTTTTTTTATTTTATCACCATATCATCGATGTACACTTCCATGGTGTCCCCAATCTGATCTTTGAACATCATATTGACGAGTCTATGGTATGTTGCACCTGCATTTCTTAGTCCAAAGGCATTGCGATATAACAATATATACCTGTAGGAAATATAAAGGTGGTGTCTTCCTGGTCAGATGGCTCCATCTGGATTTGCGTAAATCCTGAAGATGCATCCATGAACGTCAAGATCTCGTGTCCGGAGGTGGTATCAACTAGGGTGTCGATGTGTGGCAAAGGGAAAGGATCTTTGGGACAACTTTGTTCAGGTTCGTGAAGTCGACGCAAACTCTCCACATGCCGTTCTTTTTCTCAACCACTACTACGTGAAATTACCCGATCCGTGGCCGGTTGACATCTCGCATTTTCGAAAGTGTGTAGAGTCGCCACACCATTTTGATTATGCCCAAAACATTGAGAAAAGGCGTTTTTGTTGTTTTGTGATGAGATTTTGAGTTCGGAGATCAGGCTACGCCTTGGGAAGAGATATTTTGAGCTCACCCGAGTCGCCTCATATACACGAGTCTTTCTTTACCCTTCTTTCTTTAAAAGTTGTGTGTGTGTGTGTGTGTTTTAAAAATACATTTTGAAAGTAATGTATACATTGTAGATGATATATTTAAATAGAAGTATTTAAAGACTTGAAATTAAAGCAGTATTTAAAGTTCGGAAGGAGATCTTACCAATGTTGGTTTGTGTCTATCTTCCTCGAGGGAATGTGGTTGATTTGGGATGAATAAGGTTTTTAGAACGTCGGGGGTCGATTGGGATGGACCGAGATTGCCTCGGGATGGACCGGAATTGCCTCGGGATGGATTTGGGATGGATCGGGATGGACTGGGATTGCCTCGAGAGGGCTCAGAGTGCCATGAGAGGGCTCGGGGCGCCTTAGGATGGCTCAATATGCCTCAGGATGGCTTCGAGATGCCTCAGGATGACTTCAGAATGGATCAGGATTGCCTCGGGATGGCTTTGGAGCACCTCAGGATGGCTCGGGAGGCCTCGGAAAGGACCGAAAGAGGTCGGGACGGCTTAGAAGGGTGCATGAAGGCTGGGGGAGATAGGAGAAGGTTGAGGTATGTATGAAATGAGAGGGGGAGCCTTCTATTTATAGGCCTCAAAAAATTTTAAAGTGGTCCGTATGAACCTTTGTGCAATTATAGTTTTTTGGTTTTCCTGGATTTCAGGGAATATTGTGGACTTTGTGGAGATTTTGCAATGATTTTGGCATGTTAACATAAGTGTACGTATGGACATATCTTGCATTGAAAATTGGTCTGTACGGACATCATTGTAATCTAGTTATCATCGAGAGCTTTCCAACCATATATGTAACATCTCAATCGGAGTTCGTATGAAGAAGTTATGACCTCCGGAAGTTCACCTTTGGTATTTTCCGTATGCTCGGATGGAGAGCGATCCGGATTGGGGTACTTACAGAAGCCCCATGGCGACGTCATTTACGAAGGAAGAGGGGTCATTGATAAAATAAGAATTCCGATCTGGACTGCTCGTCGGGAGGGAAGAGATAAGTAACCAGGTTGGTCAGACGGCTGGACCCTTTGATAGGATTCTTACGTATCCCTGAGTGGGAATCAAGCTAATCGTAGTTCGTGTGTGAGGGCGATCTAAAGGGGCCTCGACCGATGGGGGACTATTTGTAGGCATTCGTCCTGATTTGTGGCTGTTTGAAGGCGTCTATACCTAAGTGTGATTGTTTGAAGGCGTCTATACCTAAATGTGACAGTTTAGTTTGGGAGTATGAACCTAAGATGAGGCTAAGTTCAGGAGTAAGACTCAGTTCAAGAGTATGAATCTAAGATGAGGCTTAGTTCAGGAGTATGAACCTAAATTGAGACTTAGTTCAGGAGTATGACCCTAAGTTGAGACTTAGTTCAGGAGTATGAACCTAAATTGAGACTTAGTTCAGGAGTATGACCCTAAGTTGAGGCTTAGTTCAGGAATATGAACCTAAATTGAGACTTAGTTAAGGAGTATGACCCTAAGTTGAGACTTAGTTCAGGAGTATGAACCTAAATTGAGACTTAGTTCAGGAGTATGACCCTATGTTGAGACTTAGTTCAGGAGTATGACCCTAAATTGAGACTTAGTTCAGGAGTATGACCCTAAGTTGAGACTTAGTTCAGGAGTATGACCCTAAATTGAGACTTAGTTCAGGAGTATGAACCTAAATTGAGGCTTAGTTCAGGAGTATGAACATAAATTGAGGCTTAGTTCAGGAGTATGAACCTAAATTAAGACTTAGTTCAGGAATATGAACCTAAATTGAGGCTTAGTTCAGGAGTATGAGCCTAAGTTGGGGCTTAGTTCAGGTGTTTGACCTAAGTTGAGGCTTAGTTCAGTAGTATGAACCTAAGTTGAGGCTTAGTTCAGGAGTATGAACCTAAATTGAGGCTTAGTTAAGGAGTATGACCTAAGTTGAGGCTTAGTTCAGGAGTATTAACCTAAATTGAGGATTAGTTTAGGAGTATGAACCTAAATTGAGGCTTAGTTCAGGAGTACAAACCTATATTGGGGCTTAGTTCAGGAGTATGACCTAAGTTGAGGCTTAGTTCAGGAGTATGATCCTAAGTTGAGGCTTAGTTCAGGAGTATGAACCTAAGTTGAGGCTTAGTCCAGGAGTATAAACCTAAATTGAGACTTTTCTAAGGCATCTATTCTAAGGCGTCTGGACCTAAGTTGGGTTTGATGGTGTATTTTGTGAATCATGTAGGAACTTTGTTTGTGGGAATTTTTTAGAAAGGAAACATGCCGTGCTGGGATTCTTCTTTTAGGTAGCGTTTATTACTGTTACGTCTTGCATTTAAAGTTTTATTGACATACCTTTACTGTGTTTACTTGCAAGAGGAGGCAAATTTGTGATGAAGAAGTTTAGGAGGACGGGGTGGCGCCTCTGGCTGAGATAATGAGGATGTGGTGGCGCCTCTGGCTAAAATGTTGAGGGCGTGGGGCACCGTTGACCGAGTTGTTGAAATGTTTGAGGACGTGGGGCGCCTCTGACCGAGTTGTTGAAATGTTGAGGACGTGGGGCGCCTCTGACCGAGTTGTTAAAATGTTTGAGGTCATGGGGCGCCTCTGACCGAGTTGTTGAAATGTTGAGGACGTGGGATGCCTCTGACCGAGTTGTTGAAATGTTTGAGGGTGTGGGGTGCCACTGACCGAATTGTTTAAATGTTTGAGGATGTGGGGAGCCTCTAATCGAGTTTGCTGAAATATTTTGAGGACGTGGGGTGCCTTTGACCGAATTGTTGAAATGTTGAGGACGTGGGGCGCCTCTGACCGAGTTGTTGAAAGTTTTAAGGATGTGGGGCGCCTCTAACCGAGTTTGCTGAAATTTTTTTAGGACGTGGGGCGCCTCTGACCGAATTGTTGAAATGTTGAGGATGTGGGGCACCACTGACCGAGTTGTTGAAATGTTGAGGACATGGGGTGCCTCTAACTGAGTTGTTGAAATGTTTGAGGACGTGGGGCTCCTCTGACCGAGTTGTTGAAATGTTGAGGATGTGGGGCGCCTCTGACCGAGTTGTTGAAATGTTTGAGGACGTGGGGCTCCTCTGACCGAGTTGTTGAAATGTTTGAGGACGTGGGGTGCCTCTGACCGAGTTGTTAAAATGTTGAGGATGTGGGGCACCTCTAACCGAGTTGTTTAAATGTTAGAGGACGTGGGGCGCCTCTGACCAAGTTGTTGAAATGTTTGAGGACGTGGGGCGCCTCTGACCGAGTTGTTGAAATGTTGAGGACGTGTGTGAATGTGGCCCCGGAGTTATCCTTTTCTCTTTTTTTTTACAAAAAAGAGGTTGCCGTTCACCTCAGTTTGAAGACACCGGTTTTATGAAAAACGGAGTTGCCACGCCATTTTGATTTCCTCAAAACTTTGAAAAAAAGGAAAAGGGTTCGGAGGTTAAGTTACTCCTTGGGAAGAACATTTGGCGTTCACCCAAGGAGCCTTGCAAAAGCAAGTCTTCCTAGGTCCAAAATTTGTGCTTGTTTGTGTACTTGTGTGTGTGTGTTTGAGAAAAGGATGTGGCAAGTTTATTATCCGAACGTAAGAACCATTTTTAGAAGGTTTTAGTCCGGGATACCTTGGACTTTGGTGTTTTCGGGATTTTTATCCCGTGCTCACTTTGAACTTGTGATCATCATTACGGGACTTATCTACCCTCCCGTTAGATTAATCAACCAACATAGGCGTAGGAGCCTTAGTATGTCTTAACCTAACTTTCCTTGGGGATTTTAGTCAAATATGATTGAAAAGGCTTATCTTAAAGTCAAAGAATTGAGAATTTTTAGAAAAGAACGAATCTTTATCCATCGATCCTACATCTTGAGATCATGATGATTCGTAGGGACATTTTTATCTTCGTCTCAAGTGATTATCGGAGATTTTGGGACTAAGACTCATTGATTTCTAAAGGGACAAGGATTGTGGCATTTTTATAATGGGATTGATAAAGATGGAGTCTTTAGACCAATCCTCACCATGGAATGCATCAAGAACCACGGGACTAGGGGGATGGGGTGTAAAGATTGGATCTTTATATTCATCCTATGTCTTTTGTGCCTTAGAAGGCTTTTAGACAATTCGTGGAGAAAGAATCCAACTTTAGGGACATGGGGGAAATAACATTAATGTAAAGATTGCATTTTTAATATGAACAATACAAGGAGTATCATTAAACTAAAGACATAAAGTAAAAGGGATGATCTTCATGGCTTTTCCTATGTCCTTAATACCTCATAAGGTGGACAATCCTTGGAAAGCTAGATCAATGGGAGGGGATGGCATATAATGGATAAAGATTGCATTTTTATACATAAATTTAAAGGGGAATCACATCATCATATGATAGATCACCCCTAGAACAAGCCACTTGTGGAATCTTGTTCATCCTAGGGAGAGGATCTCTATTTGAATCCTTTGTGTAGGGGAGTGGGTAATATGTGAACTACATTGCAAAGATCAAAGCTTTATGACAATAAATGAAGATAAATAACAAGTAATAATAGAACAAGAGTATATAGGAGTGTATCAAAGACAAAGGAAGGAGAGATTACCAATATTTGTTTTCTCTATCTTCCAAGGGAGTTTTCCTAGGCAATATCTATTTAGGAATATATTAAGGTAGGATTAGTGTATGAGAGAGGAGGGTTTTATGTGTTTTTAGGGACTGGAATTCGAGGTGATATTCATGCAGAGTAACAGTGCTCCAAAATCTCTTTTCAAAATGAATAGAGGAGGCCTCTAATTATAGGCTTCTGGTGTGCTTCTAATGAAGCTGCCCAGCGTGATCTTGCGGCTAATGAAGCTGTCCGGCTTCTTCTTCTATCGTGTCACCATGTTTCTGAAAACATGCAAGGTGGCAGATTGGAAGCTTCTTTCCAGCGAGATCCTATCCAAAATTCTAATTCCTAACAGGTCCTTCCTTGCTTGGAAAGTATTGAAAAGTTCCCGAATTGCCCCTAAACTTTATGAAAGTTTGGGAAACTACTAGGAAACTTTTAACTGGAAGGCATGAGCTAGATTTGGGTACTTACAACGTGGGGCACCTCTAAATGAGTTGTTGAAATGTTGAGGGCGTGAGGCGCCTTTGAACGAGTTGTTGAAATGAAGAGGACGTGGGGCACCTCTGATCGAGTTGTTGAAATGTTGAGGACGTGGGGCAACTCTGACCTAGTTGTTGAAATGTTTGAGGACGTGGGGCACCTCTGACCGAGTTATTGAAATGTTTGAGGACGTGGGGCGCCTCTGACCGAGTTGTTGAAATGTTGAGGACGTGGGGCGCCTCTGACTGAGCTGTTGAAATGTTGAGGATATGCGGTGCCTCTGACCGAGTTGTTGAAATGTTTGAGGACGTGGGGCACCTCTGATCGAGTTTTTGAAATGTTTGAGAATGTGGGACGCCTTTGACCGATTTGTTGAAATGTTGAGGACGTGGGGCACCTCTGATCGAGTTATTGAAATGTTGAGGACGTGGGGCACCTCTGACTGAGTTGTTGAAATGTTTGAGGATGTGGAGTGCCTCTGACTGAGTTCTTGAAATGTTTGAGGACGTAGGGCGCCCCTGATCGAGTTTTTGAAATGTTAGAGGACGTGGGGTACCTCTGACCGAGTTGTTAGAATGTTGAGGACGTGGGGCGCCTCTGACCGAGTTATTGAAATGTTTGAGGATGTGTGGCGCCTCTGACCGAGTTGTTGAAATGTTTGAGGACGACTGAGTAGTTGAAATGTTGAGGACGTGGGGCACCTCTGACCGAGTTGTTGAAATGTTTGAGGATGTGGGATGCCTCTGACCGAGTTGTTGAAATGTTGAGGACGTGAGGCTCCTCTGACCGAGTTGTCCAACAACTCTTACAACTGTTCCTTCAACTTCTTAAGTTCTGTTGGAGCCATTATGTACGGCGCCTTCGATATTGGTGCGGTCTCTGGTACCAAATCTATGGAAAATTCCACTTCTCTCTATGGTGGTACCCCTAGTAAATCTTCTAGAAACACGTCTTTGAAATCCCTAATCACTGTAAGAGATTCTATACCACTTCCTTCTTGTCAGTCTCGCTAATATAGGCCAAGAACCCTTCACCTCCTTTTCTTAACAACTTGCAAGCCTTCATCACCGAAATGAGACCCGATTGAATTCTAGGCTTCGACCCTTGAAAATAAAATTCTTCTCCAGATGGTAATCCGAAATAAACTTCCTTCTTAAAACAATCTACCTTGGCATGGTACGCGGCTAACCAATCCATTCCCAAAATAATGTCAAACTCACCGATCTCTAAGCTGAAAAGATCAACCTCCACTTCTGTTTTGTCTACTTTTAAAGGACACTTCCTAAACACAGACGTAATAGGGATTGATTCTCTAGTTGGAGTATCTATCACTAGGGATACCTCTAACGCCTCAGGAATCAAATTCATGCACTTTGCCAAACAAGTACTAATAAAAGAATGCGTAGCACCAGTATCAATTAATGCATACACATTACGAGAATAGAGTTGGAATGTACTTGCCAGGAGATCATTAGTGGCTCTTGCATCTCTAGCTGTCATGGTAAACACATGGCCATGACCTCCACTATTTCCTTTGTTGTCATCTTTAGCTCCTTGAGCAGGTGCATTTCTGGACAATTCCATTGCAGATGACCCACTTTATCACAATTAAAACACTTTTTCTCTTTGTACCAACATACATCAGTCTTGTGCTTCCCTTCGCACACTTGTCACTTTTTGTCTGATCCTTTTCCTTGAGCATCACTTCGATCCCCATCTCTGCGCTAACTGTAGTTCTTGTTCGGATACTTGTTACTAGCATCCTTTTTTCCACGGTTCTCATTCGTAGCCTTTCTCTTGTTGATGTGCCCATCCCGGTTCCAGCTTCCGGTATGACCCTTATATCTAGTTGTCTCCTTCTCAACAGACTTTTTCTTGTCTTCTCTTTTGCTGCGGTGGCTATTAGCTTCCTTCTCTACCACTCTCGCTCTTTCCAATACTTGCCCATAGGTTGGCAGTAGTAACAGAGTGATTCTGTACTTGATCCTGTCACTAAGGCATGTCTCGAATTTTCTAGCCTTCTATTCCTCATTATCGAATAAAGTCGGAGTGAACTCCAGCAATTCTGTGAACTTAGCACAGTACTCGTCCACAGTCATACTCCCTTGTTCCAATGTCATAAACTCAGCCACTTTAGCATTTCCCACACTAGCTGGGTTGTACTTCTCATTGAAAGTTGTATTAAAGATGTCCCACGTGTAGTTACCCACTCCACGCGCTGTAGCTGCCCTACGCTCGGCTTCCCACCAAGTATGCGCTCTCCCTTTCAGCAAAAAAGTAGCAAACACCACTTTCTACTCTGGTGTGCATGTCAACGTTTCAAAAATCTTTTCCATGTTCTTGATACAATCCTCAGGCTTCTCCTGTGGATTTCCAGGAAACGCATCTGGGTTCCTCCTCTGAAATTGCCTTAGAGAGTCTCTCAATGGCACTTGCTGTGGTTGTGGCTACAGCTGAGCCAAACCTTCCACTACTTGACCAATTTCGGCCATTGTCTGCGTCAATGTCTGCAAAAGATTCGCCATATTTGGGTCTGACTGCCCATTGTTGTTACTTCCGTTCTTGGCATTATTGGTACTTCTAGTTCTACTCCTCGACATTTGAGGACGATAACATAATACCCATACCAGTATTATGAAAATGTTATACTATCACTCACGCCAACACTATCAATACTCAATGCTTAATACATTTATACTATAACATAAGCCATCTCAACAGACTAAACATTTAAGTCATAGGTCAATTCACTAGACCATTGGTCGTTTCAATAGACAGGCATTACTCTCATAAGTCGTTTCAATAGACTTATTGGTCGTTTCAATAGACCAACACTACTTTCACAGGTCATTTCACTAGACCAGTTATTATTCACACTCGTCCGTTTAAATAAGCCGATTAACATTCACATTGGTCGTTTCAATAGAACAATCTTTCCCCGTTCCGGTTAACACACTTGCATAACACTATGGAACAAAATTCAATCAAAACATAATTCAAAATATGGAATAGGTTTTATTTCATAGATACTTGAATGAAAACAAATAAATCCTTGAGTTCTTGCTACTAGAAGTAGAATACTACTAACTACTAACTACCATCATTTCTAGAAATAAAAGCAAAACACTCTACTTTCCACTCATGGTATCACATTCTTCCTAGGCCTTCCCCTAGGTTTCCACTTGGCACTTTCACTATCTTCTTGGATCCCTTTGGTCTTCCTCGGGACCTACGCACTGGTGTCACTAGTGGATTTATCTCCTCTTCATCATCGTCATCAATTATAATTGGAGCAGCTTCACTACCCTCAATGTTGCTAGCTATTTCCTCACTCAGAGCATTAACCTCCAATTCCTCTCCGTGTGGAACCTCAGGTTCTACAGGATTTCCTTGTTCATTTTCCCCAACCATTGTTTCCTTTAATTCTTGCAACTCATAGTACAAACCATATGCTTGCTCTCTAACCTTATCACAATAGTCCTCGATCTCGACCAAATTTTTCTTCGTTTCTGCTAAATCCTTCAGTGCTTAGAACCACCTTCCTCTAGCTTGGTTCCACATTCCTGTTATATTGTCCACCCTTTTCTTTTCAACTCTCTCTGCCTTACTTAGCTTCTGAATCCTCGATGCATACTTCTTGATCACCCTTTCACTAAGCACTCTAGGCCTCAAGTTCTTCTTCATAGCATTACTAGGTCCGTCCATTTCCTACAATCAAGACATGACCACTATTAGTATGTCCATCAATTTCCTACCATATGATACTAATAGTAATCTCAACTCATACCTTCAAAACCCAAAGGTAAATTCTCTAGATTAATTGAAGAATCTAGTTATACTCCCAAGGAAATCTTATTCTAGGTTCTTTCCCAAAATAGTAAGGTCGAGGTAAACCCAATAATGGTTAAGCACTACTTTCTTCCAATAGCCCTTAACATCTAATATCTCCTATGTGGCCTAAAACCTTAGCTCTGATACCAACTGTAACGACCCCAAAACTCTAACAAATACAAATAATCAATAACCATAAATAAATTCCGAAAATACGGGTATCTCAAACGTCAACCCTAAACATAATTCATTACATAATAAATGTCATTCATTGCTAACGACTAGTACAACCCACTAGCTTCAATTTAACTCTTAGATTATTAACTAACCCTAATTTTTCATAATACTGTCGCCAACCTTGTGACCAATCCTTTCTCCTACTCTTTACCTGGGAGGGAAAAAGAAAGAAGGGGTGAGCAAACAATGCTCAGTAAGTTCATACGGGATCTCTCCGGGTACCAAGGAAGAGATGACCGAAATGAACGGAACCAATCGAATATCCAACAAAAGGTTAAATATAACAAATTAAAGTATATTTACGAGTACGATAAAGAAAGATAATTCCCAAGTAACAAGATGTGGCACTATCACAAGAATAATAATGAAGACTATATACACATAAGTCCGTCAATTCCAAAGTATGATACACATTTTCAGGGTGTTCCGTTAATAATAGACCTTACGCTTTTCAGGGCGCTCCCTTATTATTATATATCATGATAATCAGGACTACTTCCTCAAGTAGCATACAAGTGTCTAAGTCCCTTTTCAGTCAGGCTAGATAATTTCTAATAAGTCCTTTTTCAATCGGTCTAATTCTTAATTGCTAAGTCTTTTTCAATCAGACAAAGCCAACCTGTTCAATCAGATATATCAATTCCCACACATAGTGTTCATAGGTACAAGAACACATTAAACAATTTCAATTACCATAGATACCCATTGAACAATACACACCAAGGGTAAGATATTCCAAAAGACATTCATATCGAAGGAATATTTAGAAATAACTACCGACCACATTGGTATTATACACTTTTATAAAATCATAGAATCCTATCACAAGGATGAATACATTCAAGTACTAAAGAACATAATCCTTTACCTTGGGTTGCTTGCACTTCCTTTGTAATACTAATCATCGCACGAATCTACAATCATACAAAACGATTCTTAGGTACAAGTAACCTCTATTTACTGAAGTACCAAAACCTCTTTAATCCGTCTTATTAACCTATGAGTTAATCTTCTTTAACTCCTTCTAAGGTTAACTAACCCCCATAAGGTTTACCAAACTACCCCTAGGATTTTCTATATTCAATTCCCATCAATACTCTTTCTATTTCACTTTACACACACTGTTTACACCTTTTTCAGCACATATTAACACATACAAACACACACACACTAAACTCAACACACACACACACGCCGCCACGCACACACACACCAGACACACACACATATACACCTACAGCGCACACACATGCACACTCACACTAAACCCTAACACACACAAACACCAGCCGCCACCCACACATAGCACATACCACACACACACGACACACACATGCACACACACATACAACACACACAAAACCCTAACATGAATTATTTAGGTCAAAACCATTTAATTAACATGCCCAAACTCTAATCATAACCATTAATGTTAGGCTTTCAATTTAATAACTCAAATCAACAATAACATCTTTGATTTCCCAAACCCTAATTCATACCCTTATACTTTTAGGGTTTTCTAAGGTTTCATCAAACCAAAACTAAAGGAAAAAATAAAGAGAGTTGATGATTACCTTATTGATTTCAACTCCGGCCAAGCTCCGATCAAAACTCCGGACTCTCTCTCTCTATCTCGACCGACTTCTCTCTCTCTCTCTCTCTCTTGCCGCCTCTCTCTTCTGTCGCCTCTCTCTCTCTCTCTTATTTTCTTTTCTTGTGTAAAATAATAAATGGATACTAGGGTAGGGAGAGTATTTATATCCTTGACTTTCAAAAATCCTAGCCCAAAAGGAATTTAATTCAACTCCTTAAAGATTTGGGTTTTCTAATCCAAGCCCAAAATCAAAGCCCAATTACTCCATTAATTTAATAAAAGGGTAAATACAATTATTAATTAAAGGAAATAGTTTAATTAATAAAATAAAAAGAAAAAAAATCGAGTTATTACAAGGCATTTTCATTAAGTTTTGTATCGTCAATTATATCGTATTATATGTAACCAATTAATAAAGTATATATGATTAAAATATCAAAATGTAATAAATTGCATTCTGAAAGTTTCGTGTAGCTAGGAAACTTTAATCACCCAACAGACAACGGATGTGAGTACAGATGTGTCTCACAACTGTCCACACATCCACATATAATGCAGCGGAATAAAACAAATTAAAAGCAATAACACACGAATTATATACGCTTACTGATCTGTGAGATCAGCAAACTAGGCTTACGCCCAAAAACTTTTCACTATAAAAACTTTTGTGGCTTACAAAAACAAATAAGTGAAAAACTAAATTATGAAAATACTAAACGAGTTCTAATCACCTTCTACGACAATAACAACTCCCCTTTCCCAAGTAGGACCTATTCTAGTCAGAAGTAAAACAAAGAACTCTATGAAAACCTAGATGTGAGTTACGGATGTGAGGCACAACCTTCACTCACAACCTAAATACAATAAATGTTGACACTCGTGAAGAACAAGTATTTTTCTTTCTAAAATCCGTAGCTTCTCTTGTGCTGAATGCCTTGTATTTATAATGCACCATGGAGAAGATCTTCACGTAATCAACATCTTCCTTTGTGAGATCTCTTTTCCTATAAGAAAACATAAACCACACTCACAAGAAAATAGAATATTTGTAGGTTAGTCCTAATATAAAACTATGTACATAAATAAAAGATATTTACTTTATTTACAATGTCCTAATCAAAGTAGGACAATAATAAATATTCCATGAAAGTTCCAAAATCTTCTTACCATAATAGAAGTCTTTTGAAATAAGGAAACAAGAATTTGTTCCCTAAAAACTCACGCTTTCAATCTCCCCCTATTTTGGACTTTCTGGTCAAAACCAAAGATTTATGGTAGTCACATTTTGTAACCACAAAATATAGATAAAAACATAAATCCCCCTGAATGGATGTGTGTCCAGATGTGTATACACATCCACACATAAAAACTGCATAAACCAAGTTAGAGCAGAATAGCAGCAGTTCATTAAAAAGTAAAAGCAAAACAACCATTCAGCAACATCCTAATTAAAGTTATTACAACCCATTGTTTAAAAACTAAAAACTAAAACAGAAATTAAAAATTGTCTTAAAACCATTAAAAACAACTATAAAAAAGTCTTCTCCAAAAAAACTTCTCCCCCTTAATTTAGAGTTCCCAACTCCTCCAGCCAGCAGCAGAGACAGCAGCATCCCAAACCCTATTTCCAGCAGCAGCAGGTGTAGGTTCATCTCCCCCTTTTTGAGCAGAAAGATTAGCATGCCATTTGAGGAGTCTATCCTTAAGGGCCTTGAGATTATTGACATGAGCAGTGGAGGTTTGAACTTGAGCTTCAGCAATTGCAATCTCAGCATCCAAATCCTTCATTTGAGCATCAAAAGGATCTTCAGATGTGGGTTCAGCTGTGTCCACATCTGGCATAGCAATTTCAGGGACAGTGCCCAAAGGAAGATCAACATATCTTTGCTTAGGGTCTAGAAGGGTTTTGGTCTCCTTAAACAAATCAAACTTTTCAACCTTTTCTTCATTTTTCTCAGCCTTAACACCATTTGCAACCAGAATTTGAGAGATTAGAGAGGGATAGGGTAAGGACTACTTCTTAGAGGGTGACTCTCCATAGGCACAGATTTTCCTAAAAATGAAATCTCCAAAATTGATATTTCTTTTAATGCCCAACCTAAACAGTAAATCAGCTTGCACCCTAGTCACAGAGGTCTTGTTATTTGAGGGGCAAAGGTTGGCAGCAAGAATAGTATGGAGAAAGCAATAAAGAGAGGATAAAGAACCACTTCCCAAATCTTTTGGCTTTACAGGCCAAGTGGTTACTTTTCCATGAGTGATGGCAGACACAACTTCTTCATCAGACACACCAACCAATTGATCCACAGAATTATCCAAGCCAAGAAAATCATTGATTACAGCAGGGGAAAAGGGGACAAACTTTCCTCTAACATAGACAGAGAGGGGAGAGTAGCATCTATCTAGACCTTTAGTCAAGTTGGCATAAAATTCATACACCAACTTAGGGTAAAATGGGAGAGGGTGATCCACAGTTAAAAACATGCCTCTCTTTTCAAAAAATTTATCCATTCCTAATTTGAAGAAAGTCTCCCTATCTCTTTTCATATCCACAATAAAAGCTTTATTAGAAATCAGACCAAACCTTTCAGAGGCATCCTTGGTTAAAAATTTCTTAGAAAAGGGTTTAGGAGCAGTAGTAATGGAAAGAGTTGAAGAAATACCCTTATCAACCTTCTTTCTGGTGGATGTGCATCTGAATGTGTGCACATCTTCAGACACATCCTTTGCTGGAGATGGTATTTTGACAGACTCCACCTCGGTCTCATCATCAGAAGATGCATCCTTTTCTTGGTCTTCCTTTTCTTGTTCAAGCTCTTCTCTTCCTAGCTTGAAGTTGGCATCTGAGGCAGTATCATCACTATCATAACTGGACTCAGATTCATAAGCTTCTTCCTCAATAGGCTCTAGGTCAGTAGCAGCCACCTTTTTCTTTCCTTTCAACTCCATCAAAATATTTGCTAAAGGCTCCTCATCACTAAACACAGATGAGTCATCAACAGGAGTTGTATCCTCAGGGACAGGAGCATCAACAACAGGAACAGGAGCAGGAATGGGGATAATGGGATCAGATGGCTTAATAGGAGAGGATGGAACAGGATTAATGGGCTCAGCATGGGAAACAACTATAGAAGGAACAATAACAGGGGCAGCAACTGAGGGAGGAGGATTTGCAGATTGAGCCCTAGTTCTGACAAGAGGAGCAATTACCTCTTCTTCTTCTTCTTCGTCACATGCTATGGCAGTAGAGGGCTTCCCACCTGGTTTCTTCATGTTCTTCAGCTTGTCAGCTTCTGACAATTTCCTAACCCTATACGATCGACGTAGATTGCGTTGGGGAACTGGGATCGCAGCATGGCCCAAGGGTTTTGCTGGAGTTATCTTCCTCTTTTTAGTTGAAGAAGGTTCAACAGAGGATGGAACAGGGGCGACAATCGATGGTTGTAAAATTGGAGAGATTGGAGCATTAGGGTTTTCAGAAGCTGGTGGAACAGACAAGGGTTCCAAAGTAGGGGATTTAGAGGGAGATCGTTCCATTGAGGAGCTCGACGAGGATGAAGGAGGAGGAATTTTAGCCAGAAATTTGGAAATTACAGGGTTGGAGGTAATGGGAGCTTCAGCAATGGCGACAACAAGGGGCTCAATGTCTAATACGTCTTCCTCTCGAATGATTGAATGATCAGCCATTTAAACTAAGCAAGAGCGTTAGGTTGAACAGTAACAAGGAATTAAATGCAATGTGTGTGATATTGTGTGCAAAAGGAAGGAAGAACAAAAGGTTTTAGCAAGGGTTTATGGGGGATGGGACGGATGTGAGGTCTAATTAATACTCACAGCTCCCCCTGAAACTTGGAATCCTTCTCCAAACAGGTTTCACACAACCCAAATACCTTAGGAGTTCTCCAACGGCTAGAACCCTTTGAGATTACCACACACAACCACCTTCGAAGAAATAGGGGATCAAAATAAAACAAGATTTTGATAGATTTTTATGGAAACAAAAATAATTTAGCCATATCTTTTTAAATCAGAATCCCATTCGAAATTGTCCTACCTTTTTAAATAAGGACTGATACACACCCTTTCTTTCATGAAAGATATTGGAGATCAAAAACCTATAAAATCAAAGAATGAATTAAGAAATAAAATTAATTAACTAGTATATTTACAAAGCTCCTATATGTCCAAAAAAATGTAGTATGCCTAGCATGATGCAAACACACAAGTGATAGAAAAATTCTCAGCTTATGGATGTGGCATAGGATGTGAGTCACATTTGGGGAACATTTAGATCACAAAAAGTCAATGAGCAATAATCCAATCTGTACAGCCTCTAGGATGCATCCACCATTTATTTTATTTTTTTGTGGATTTTTGTATTGTGAGTAGCTTTCACTTTACTTGATCCCAAAGATAGCCCTTTTTCCCAATGATCTTGTCAAGTTTGATTTCAAGTTTTCTTATGAATATCACTTGATCACAATGGTCTGGCTTCATACTAAGGGTGAAGCAGCTGTTTTTCACATATATTTTTTCTTTTTATAGCACCCACTGTGAGATACCTAGGAAGGTTATATCAAGTCATCAAAAGATGACATGAACAGGAAGTGCTCACAATTAAGTGATCAAAAAAATGTCAAAGATGAAGAGTCACAAGTGACCACACTGAGAAATTTCGTGCTAATGCATGATTTTTTTTTTGATTTTTGATTTTTTATAATTTTTTTTTCAGTTAATCTAATATACAGATGTGTTAGAGGATGTGAGACACCTTTGTGCTCACAACCTTAGATATCACACAAACCAAGAGACTTCCTTAAGGAGGAAAATCTCTCCAAATCTAATGCCTTTGTAAATATATCAGCCAATTGATTTTCAGTCCCAACAAATTCCAGACACACAGTTTTTTGTTCTACAAGATCTCTAATGAAATGATGTCTAATATCAATGTGCTTTGTTCTAGAATGTTGGACAGGATTTTTAGATATGTCCAAGGCACTTTTGTTATCACAAAAAGCAGTCAAAACTTTTCTATTTAATCCATAATCTTTCAACATTTGATTCTTCCAAAGCAGTTGTGTGCAGCAACTCCCAAGGGTAACATATTCAGCCTCAGCAGTGGATAAGGACACAAAATTTTGCTTCCTACTATACCAAGACACAAGGTTATTTCCTGGGTAGAAACATCCACCTGTGGTACTCTTTCTATCATCACTATTTCTAGCCCAATCATAATCTGTGTACCCAACCAAATTGGTGTTTGTTTCTTTAGAGTAATGCAGTCCTAGGTTCACAGTCCCACTCACATATCTAATGATTCTTTTCAAGGCTTTCAGATGGGACACCTTAGGGTTGGCTTGGTATCTAGCACAGAGACACACACTATACATAATGTCAGGTCTACTTGCAGTGAGGTAAAGCAGACTTCCTATCATGCTTTTGTACAGTGTTTGATCAACACTCTCACCATCAGAATCATGACTTAGCTTTTGGGAAGATCCTATTGGTGTTCTTTGATGTGAAGAGTGTTCAAGTTCAAACTTTTTCACAAGATTCTTGGCATACTTAGACTGTGAGATGAACATGCCATCTTTGAATTGTTTAATCTGTAGGCCTAAGAAAAAGTTCAACTCACCTACCATACTCATCTCAAATGTGGAAGTCATGCTATCCACAAACCCAGCTAGCATAAGGTCAGAGTTTGACCCAAACACAATATCATTCACATAGATTTGTGCCACAAGAATCTCCTTTTTATTTCTCCTCACAAACAATGTTTTGTCAACCTCACCTCTTTTGAATCCTAGGTGAAGCAAATGGTCAGTCAACCTACCATACCAAGCTCTAGGGGCTTGATTTAGCCCATACAGAGCTTTCTTCAGCTTATACACATGGTTAGGATACTTGGAGTCCACAAAGCCTTTAGGTTGTTCAACATAGGCTTCCTCATTTAATATCCCATTTAGAAAGGCACTCTTAACATCCATTTGATGAAGAGTAATCTTGAGATAACAAGCAATGGCTAACAGAAGCCTAATGGACTCAATCCTTGCAACAGGAGCAAATGTCTTCTCAAAATCAATTCCCTCAATTTGAGTGTAATCCTGAGCAACTAACCTAGCTTTATTTCTAATGATCCACTACAACAAAAATACCCTTTAACAACGTTTTTTAAACGTTGTTAAAGACTTTTAACAACGTTTTTTAAAACGTTGTAATATCCAACGTTGTAATAGGTCCCAGTCTAAGACAACGTTTTTTAAACGTTGTAAAAAGGTTCATAAAACGTTGTGATAAGTCTAATGACAACGTTTTTAAAAACGTTGTAATAAGACAATTGACAACGTTTTTAAAACGTTGTAATAAAGAGAATGACAACGTTTCTTAAAAATGTTGTAATAACAAAGTGACAACGTTTGTAATAAACGTTGTGAAAAGACTATAGACAAGGTTTTTTAAACGTTGTAATAAGACCAATGACAACGTTTTAAAAACGTTGTAATAAGTCCATTGACAACGTTTGTAAGAAACGTTGTCTTAACATTTATACAGCGTTTATAAAACGTTGTTTTAATGTTTATTGCAACATTTTATAAATGTTGTTAATGTTAATAAATAAAAAAAAACCCCTCTATTTGACAACGTTTGCCCCAGCTAAATAAGAGAGGGGAAGAGGCTTAAGCAATCAATCCTTAAAAATTACACTACAAATCCTCGCAAGAATCACTTTGAGTATGTGACTACAGATATCTTTTCACCATCAAAAGGTTCATCTAAGATATCATCTTATGGCTTACTAGTTAATAACATGATTACAATGTCAACAATTTAATTCCACGTAAATATCAACAATTTAAGTAAATATAGGATATTTTATAATTAAAGGGTGAGGATGGGGGTAAGGTGGGTAGCAGTTTCTGCAATATTTACCATGCGCTGAGTTTTTGGAGTGGCTGAAGCCAGAGTAGAAGCAAGTGTTTGCATAGCTATTGGACCAGCACGTTGAACATCAACTGCAGCTGCTGGCATTCCAGAAGCATCCATAGGCATAGGCACCATTTGACCCATAAGTGCTGGAGGAACTAAAGGTGGGTCACCTCCATTTTGCCTGTTCACCATGTATCTACTATAAACTTTCACCAAGATAAAATATGCCCCCCTCTAAGAGAAAATTTGAACTCAAATTGTTGATGCATACAAGACCGAAACCGTAAAAAGAAGCACCGAGACAAGTACCTTCAAATCACTAGCTGTTGAGAAAATCTACGAGATTTACATCTGAACTATTTGCCGTAGCCAGAATAGTCAAGACATTCCTGTTTTCCTTTTAATCGTTATTCTTACCACCTACACCACAAACACACAAACTTCATTTATCTACATGTCCATTCATCTCATATCAAAGTAAAACATCAGCTTCAAGATAGAGAACAGAGGTAAATTCAAAGATTTTTTCTTGGTAAGATTATGGAGGCCATACGCTCACAAACATAACCTATTTACCAAAGGATGGTGTGACACTAGTTAATTTTGGCATTCCACCTACTCCAAGAACATCTGCAAGTTTAGCCCCACTCCAAGCAGCTGAACAGAATCAGAGCAGAACATAGAATATTTGCTTCAGGGTAAATAATCAATATGCCAAAAGAACAAGGTATAAAAAACTTACAAGGCAGATAGCACATGTAAGTTCTTCTTGGCTTCTGTCTGAAGAATAATATACTTTTTCCACCAAGCACTTTGACATACTATCTTTAGACAAACCAGTGTTAACTGTACCTATCCTCTCCTCGAGAGCAAGAAGTTCCTGGAAAAGACAATATCTAAACATTAATACAACTAAAAGAAGTACTACTTATGTATAGAAAGGAAGGGATTGGCCAAACACCAACCTCTTACTGCAAACATCTCTGCTTTTCTTACCAGCTGGCAGCAGTTAAGTGAATTCAGATGAAACGTGAGTCTCCTCTTTTTTCTTATTTGTGTCATAATACAAGAGATCAGCAGTGAAAACTTTCATAAAATCAATGCTCTTTGCTCTCACCAGTTACCATCGTAATTTTTTCATCAAGCAAAACCTTACAACATTTGTACAACCATTTCTCAACCACACACACACAAGTTTTGGTACAAAAAATAATTTCCCACAGTTACCAAATCAATACCACAATCATTATACCTCTGACCACCCCCGCCCCCACCCCCGCCCTCTCTTCCCCTTAAACAAACAACAAACTTGAGAGAGAGTGTCTTGAGCCAGAAAACCAACTTGAAGTTCATCCCATGGATGTGAGACAAGAAGTATTTTGAGTACCAATACAATTTCCAGAAAGGAGCTAAACAAACTATGTTCGAGAAGCAATTAACTCCCAGTGATGTGGGAAAGCTTAACCGCTTAGTCATATCGAAAAAATATGCAGAAAATCACTTCCCACCCACCAGTAAATATATGAACACGGGTGAGAAAGGCATATCACTGAGTTTGAACACCGGAGAAAATGGTATTTTACTAACTTTTGAGGATGAGATAGGTAAGATTTGGAGGTTTAGGTACTCGTATTGGAATAGTAGTCAAAGTTATGTATTCACAAAAGGGTGAAGCCGTTTTGTCAAGGAGAAGCAGTTGGATGCTGGTGATACTGTTGTTTTTGCACGCCAATTTGTGTACGGTGGCTGTCAGCTCTTTATTGGCTGGAAACGGCGCAATGCCACTATAGAAGGGGAAGGTTGTGCTCAGCACACAGGTTTTACTTTCATTTCTTCGCTAATATATATGAGAAAATAGAATCTTAGCTTGTTTTTATGAATGCGGCAGGAAGAAGTGTGCAGAACCAGTTGCAAGGTGGGAAGTCCAATATACTGAGGCTTTTTGGGGTGGACATGGAGTGTCAGCCGGACCATGGATTTGAGCCACCGGCTCGAGATGGTTCATCAACATCAAGCCAGGGTGGTTGTGGTCTCCTGCATCGACCCACTTATATGGTAATGGTAAGCCATAAAAAAGAAAAGAAAAACATACTCCTTATTAAAAATGCTGCATACTTGAATAGGCAATAAAATCATCATGAAACATGCATAACTTTCAAATAGAGCCCCCTTTTGGGTCAAACAGATAGGCAATAAAATCATCATGAAAGAGTTGATGAAATGATGCATACCATTGATATTCCATAATCACATAGAGCCATCCTCCAATGCAATGATGATTTAATCGAGTTAGGGGAGAAAAGCAAAAGGGATAAAAGCAAAAAGAGCATCAACAGGCACAACTTATGTATAGAAATATAATATGATGAACTCTAAAATGCGACTAGTTGAGAAGACTTCAATGAGTAGTATCACAGCCATAGATAGGTAAATCTCAATTCATGCAAGAATTCCTGAGAGTGTGAAACCAAGCAAAAACATTAACAAACACATAACACTGAAAATAATTAACTCAAGAAGAGCATTACAGATTAACACAATGAACTCTAAAACAAAAGGATATGGATCCAATTTAGAAACTGACTTTCTCATATAAATTGCTGATAACTTACTCTCACCAAATTACTTATATATCCTCCAATGAACAAGACTAGTAACGGAGGCTTCTTACAGGCGAAGGTCTTGCTTCTCCATTCAAAGCTTTCCCATTCTCAGGAGTTGTCTGCATTTTCACCAAAAGAAACTCAAAAGATAACCCCAGACACAAACAAGAACAGAGATAACCTTAGCTTTTCCTTTGGCACCTGAATAATCATTGTCTTTGGCCGTGCAAATAAAGATCTTCCAGTAGGCGACATTGTATATATATATATGTGGGAGATAAAATCATACATATAGTAAAATAAGGAAATAACTTATATGCCATCAATATGTGTCCCACCTTCCCCTCCTCCTTTATCCGGGCTTGGGACCGGCAATGCAATATATAACAATTGCATTGGCGGAGTTAAAAAGGGGTTAGTTAATAGGTCGTGCATGCATCTCAAAAAAACAAGTAAAACCAAGTTCTAAAAGTTGTTATCTAAACAAGTAATAAAAAACATACGAAACATAAACGTCCAAACTAGAAGTTGTTAGCATACACTTAATCAAAAGACACAAAATCCTTATGCCATGCAACCGTACTCCCAACTGCATCCTCGATGAACGACATAAATGAGTTAGGCCTCCACAAGTGAGCACGAGGATCTAAATCTACAAGAACCCAAACCTTCCAAGCATCCTTTCCGAGGGGAACATTGTGCACCAAAGCATTAGGATCCGTGGATGCGATTTTAGCCTCTGCGACAACCGTCTTTTGCCAATTCAATAATTTGCATTTATGCTCAACATCAACAATTAGAGGAGCACCCCTCGAGTTCAAATCATAGCAATCACGAACATTAGAACTACCATTATGCGATGAAGGAGAAGGCATCTTTCCATTCACATTATCTCTTGAACCAACAATATGCAAATGTGGAGAGGGCGTGTTTGTATTTGCATTACCATTTGAAGTCAAACTCTAAAGAACAAACACAATTTAACATGTAAGTGATAACTATCAATAACTCTCCAAAACAATATGTTTGACTATAATAAATACTTGCCTGCATTAATTTTTTCATCGTCTCCACTTCATTCCTCAATTCTGAAAAAGCGCCTTCAAGTACTTGGAGCTTCTTTGCACTACTCATGTGGACACCTAATTTGGATGGGGTAATACCAAATCCCAACCCTCTAACTCGTCCATTTCTCTCGGGTCCAAGTGTTTGAGAGAGTACATCCTCATTAATCGATTGTGATGTCGAGGGGGAGGTTTGAGAGGATTTGATTTCTTGTATTTTACTCTTGAAAATTAGTAAACAAATAAGTTTCAAATGATAGATTAGTAAAAATACTAAAATAAAACTTGATAAACTGAAATGTCACTTACCACACAATCGGCAATAAACGTTGTCGGTACTTCCCCATTCTTTTTTGTGTGTGCCTTACACCAAACATCTTCTCTCCTTATAGGCATTCCTGGGTTCTCCTTTCTCTAAAAAGAATAAATACTATATTTAATTGTAATACACAAACTAAATCATGTAATAATGTATTGATCAATTTATAGAAAGTTACCATATCATCCTCTAGTCGAGCATACCCCTTCCTACTCATTGTATGTGGGGCTTGATTGTTTCCCCTAATATCTTTATACTTTTTGCTCTTCATCTACACACCATTTTTTATGTTAAAAACGTAGATAATACAAAGTACTTAAGAATAATAGAAGTTACCTCGAATTCATTAGATAAGGCCCGTTTGATTTAGCTTATTGATATGTGCTGATGACTTATTACTTATGACTGATAACTTATGACTAATGACTTATGACTGATGAGCTAATGAATGATGCTGTTTGATTTAATTTTTTTGATGTGCTGATAAGCTGTCATAAATAAGTATGACTGTTTGATTAATAAGCTGAAAAAGTGCTGAATGAAATTATAAAGACTAAAATAATAATAATAATAATAATAATAATAATAATAATAATAATAATAATAATAATAATAATAATAATAATAATAATAATAATAATAATGATAATAATAATAATAATAATTATTATTATTATTATTATTATTATTATTATTATTATTATTATTATTATTATTATTATTATTATTATTATTATTATTATTATTATTATTATTATTATTATTATTATTATTATTATTATTTTATTAATATTTTTATATTTATTTTATTATTATTTTATTATTATTATTATTTTATTATTATTTTATTATTATTATCATTTTATTTATTAGTATTATTATTAGTACTATTATTTTATTATTTTAATATTATTTTATTATTTTTATTATTATTATTATTTTATTATTATTAACATTATTATTATTATTATTTAATTATTATTATTTATTATTATTATTATTTTATTTAATTTAATTTATTATTATTTTTTTAATAATTATTATTTTATTATTATTATATTATTATATTATTATTATTATTATTATTATTTTTATTATTTTATTATTATTATTGTATTATTATTATTATTATATTATTAATTTATTATTATTATTTTATTATTATTATTATTATTTTATTTTATTTTTATTATTATTATTATTATTATTATTATTTTAATATTATTTTATTATTTTTTTATTATTATTATCATTATTATAATTATAATTATTATTATTTATTATTTATTATTATTTATTATTATTATTATTTATTATTATTATTTTATTATTATTTTTTAATTTTATTTTATTATTATTATTATTATTATTATTATTATATTATTATTATTTTTTATTATTATTATTATTTTATTATTATTGTTATTGCTATTATTATTATTATTATTATTATTATTATTATTTTATTATTATTATTTTATTATTATTATTATTATTTTAATTTTAATTATTATTATTATTTAATGATTATTATTATTATTATTACTGTTCATACGTGTTTTTGGCTTAAGCACTTGGCATAAACACTTGGCTAAATGCTTATGACTTATAAGGGAATTGTGTTTTAATTGGCTTGTACATGACTAATGACTTATTTTGACAAAAATGAAATCAAACGATCAAAAAATGACTTATGAGAAGTCATAAGTCATAAGCACCTTGAATTAAGTCATATCAAACGGGCCCATAGTTTTTCTGCTACAAAAGTGTTCCACTCTGCAAGAGATGTTATGTTATCGGGTTTAAGGGATGCAAATTTTGACTCCTTATCTGGCAGTTTTGATGCATCTCTAAGAGATGCTATCAACTTTGATTTGCACTCTCTCCAACGAGTTCCCATTTGTTGAATAATAAGCTTCTTGTACATGTGATCAATCTTGAATCTCCCCTGTACAGAAACAACACATCACAAATAAAGTGACATGTACATTTGATTTTTATGTTTAAACACAATTAGTTGTATTATTATTACCTGAACACATGTCCACAAATCATCCTTTACACTTTGTTTAACTTTCCTCCAATCATCAACGGTGACCGGTACAAACTGTCGTGCCAAAGATCCCAAGAATGAAGATAACCACTCAGAGTGCAAACCGATAGGTTGTCCTCTTTCATTGAATTCCACCTGTACTAGTTCCGTAGGACTAGAGCATATTTTTCTCAACCTTGTTGGACCTCTTTTTTTCTTTCTCAATACTTCCTGTTCTTCAAGTGGCTGCTCTTCATTGGGAACTTCATTAGGAACTTCGGTAGAAATATGAGGAGAAGACATCCTTTGCATATCAGAATGTTGATCAGGAGACGGATTCAACCCTTTTTCAGAAATTCGAATGTCTTCATTTCTTAGTTGTGAAATTGAAACAACTCCTAAATTTAGTTTCTTTAAGCGCTTTCTCCCCTTTCTTGAACTCTGCATAGTTCATTATCAAGTTAGTAAATGTAATATTTGTATGTATATATACTCCCTCCGTCTCACTATAAATTACACACTTTTGTTGTTACTCCTAATGCACTTTGGGCTATAATTAAATCATCCTCAAATTATAGCTCAAAGTTCATTGAGTGTTACAACAACAAAAGTGTTTAGTTTGTAGCGAGACGGAGGGAGTATATATTTTATAGTAAAAAACAATGACGTACATATGTAAAATCATAAAGATGTCATCTTACCTCTGACATTTCATTACTCATTGTGATTACACTATATATGCTAGTTATCTAACGATCCACCTCTATCTCAACCTCCACCTGCCACCTGTTGGATCAAAGAAACTCAATCAAATAATTTTATATATATGCTAGTACAAGTAATGTAATAAACAAATATGCTTACACTATATATGCTAGTTATCTAACGATCCACCTCTATCTCAACCTCCACCTGCCACATGTTGGATCAAAGAAACTCAATCAAATAATTTTATATATATGCTAGTACAAGTAATGTAATAAACAAATATACTTACACTATATATGCTAGTACATGTAATGTAATAAACATATAAGATTACACTAGAATAAAATAATATAATCATATTAAGATAAATAACGATTAAATATACCAATTTGCCATCACATCCCTCTCTTGCACAAGTACTATCTTGGTCATCATTGGATTTATCAAGCAAAGATACATCTAGTGGATTATAGGACGATTCACCATTCTCATCATCACTGTTATCATAGATTTCCATATCATGATAGCCTCTTGGTGGTGGTCTCACAACAACTTGCCAATTAGATGTTTTGCTTTCTCTCCAGTAGAACACTTGTGAGGCTTGTGCTGCTAGTATAAAAGGATCTCCTTTAAATTGTTCTTGAAATTGATCAAAGTTGACTAATGTAAATCCATCTTCAACCTTCACTCCACGATAAATATTTTCCCAATCACACTTAAATAAAGGAATCTGAAAAGTCAGATAGTCTAGCTCTATAATGTCATGCAAGATCCCGTAGTGACCTATTATGCTGCTACTACATTGGTCATTGCCATTTGGCACAGCTTGACGTATTGTAGTAGCTTCAAGTGAAACACCACTATTCTGTGTGGACTTTTCAGCGTCCTTGGTGCGAAATCGACGACCATTTATTATATACCCAGAATATGAGAGTGCTTGCCTTCTAGGCCCATACGATAACCACTTTATTGTTTCAGAAACTTCTACTTCACCTGAGGCCATTTGATCTTTAACCTGTATATTTATTTTACATAAATAACATATGTATTCACAATGTGTAAACTAATAAAATCTAATAAATATGTAAAAAACCTTATTCGAAAACCAATTAGAGAAAGTGTCTGAATGCATCTTTGAAAGTTCTTCTTCGGATAGATCAGTATGTATCATCTTCAACTCATTCATACGCATCCTAAAATAATGAAAGAGTGAAAATTATTCCTAAGAAACAAACTAGAAAAATTTGCACTTAACTTAAATAAACTTACTCTTCATATGGTTCCACTTCTGCTGTATTAAACAACACGTATCGATGACCATTCTGCATATCTTCATTAGACAATGTAGTATGCTCTCCTTTAGAAATTGGTCGTCCTTCAAATGTTTTTACATCTTGATGCTCCTCATTACGTTTATGTGTTTCAAATAATTCAGAGCCTTTCTTGATGTACTCACAACAAAATCTAATGGACTCATCGGCAAGATAGCCTTCACATATGCATCCTTCCGGTCGTGCAGGATTCCTAACATACTCCTTGCCCATCTTCATAAATCTAAAAAGATTGATTACAAATTATGGAGGAAAATATGTTTCAATCTTATTATCAAATAATGAATTAATAGTATTTGAATACCTTTCAAATGGATACATCCAATGGAATTGATTTGGTCCACAAAGACGAGTTTCTCGTCCTAAATGTATTGTCAAGTGAATCATAATATCGAAGAACGAAGGAGGAAAATATCTTTCAAGCATGCACAATGTCTCAATTATCTCCTCTTCTGCAGCTTCAATTTTTTCTATGTCAACTACTCTTTGGCTTAAATCATAGAAAAAAGAACAAAAACGAAGTAATGCATTTCTTGGCCCTTTTGGTAAAATTCCTCTCAATGCGACTGGCAATAACTGTTGCATCAATACATTGTAATCATGGGACTTGAGTCCAAGTATCTTGTCATTTTGTGCAAAACAGTTCGCAATATTTGAGCTATACCCGTCGGGAACTTTCAAATTTCTTAGTCGCCAAGGAGATTGAATAATAATAATCTGAAATGAACAGATAAAGGGCAGCTGGGAAGTAAGCAGATCGAAAACATTAAATGAAGAGAGTTATGACTGCACCTATATTCTAAGAAACTAACGATTGCTCACCTTACGAACAACTTTAGCGACAGCTGCTGCACCTTTATCAATGAAATAACCCAAGAAAGTTGGATCTGCAACTCGAACCTGCTTCCCAACAATATTCAGTATAGTTCTAAACTGAGGAAAAATTTGAGCTACCAGAGTGAATTACTCCCTCAGTCCCCAAGAAAGTTGGATCTGCAACTCGAACCTGCTTCCCAACAATATACTATAGACCTCTTGAAAGGTTCCAAGAGAGTAAAGACTTATAACCAGTAGCTAGAGTATTCAATGCAGCCTATTTATGCTTGAACAAAAAAGGGAATAACTGAAAGCAAGTATAAATTCACTGTTTATGTTCCATTCAGTAAAAATCAAATTGAACTCACCGAGAATCTTATAACCAGTAGCTAGAGTATTCAATGCAGCCTTCCTAAGTTCACCATCTCGTTCTGCTGTGCTTGCAACAATTTGTAATGATTTAAGTTGCCCACCCAGCTGCATAAATATACAAAAATATAAGAAATTCTCATGGATGAACAAAAACATAAAATGAATACTACAGTCACCTCAGCTCCATGATTATCGAGTAAAAATCCAACAATGTCAGTACACTCTATTCGTGTTCGGTTGTTTCTAGAACCAATTAAGCCATTGTTTCTTACTGTAACTCTTTTCATTGTTTATACATACAGTCACTGCTATACAATCGATTTAAGCAAGAAAAAATTATGGTTAAACAATTTGAATGACAAACCTGTTCAATCGATTTTGCCTTCGCCGTCGATGCCCAGCTCTGATTCATACAACACTCAATCGATTTTACCCCGCCGTCGCCGTCAATGCCCAGCTCCGATTCGTGCAACGCTCATTCGATTTTGCCCCGCATGCGCCGTCGATGCCCAGCTCCGATTCGTACAACGGCTCAATAGATTTTGCCGTCGCCGTTCGATGCCCTATTTCTCTCTCTTCTAGCTTATCAGAATATACGAACAAAGTGATTTGTGGGAGGGGGAAGAGTGCGGGAAAATGCCCGCCAGTTTTGGGTTTTTATTTTCTTTTTCTTTTCCTTTTTGTAGTGTTTATATTTGTTTTTATTAACTTCAAAACCAATAATCCGGTTTAGTATGGTTGGTCAGGTACTTGTTTCAAATCCAAGAGACCCATGTTCGAGTCCTGGCAACGGCAGTTCCGAAATAAATTTATTTTTTTAACAAACTTCACAACGTTTATTATAAAAACGTTGTAGAACGTTTATTACAAAAACTTTGTAGGTGCAACGTTTCTTTAACAAACGTTGTCAAACATACATTAACAACGTTTATAAGAAAAATGTTGTCGTATAGTTCGCAATGTTTCTTAAAAAAACGTTGTAAAAAGACCATTGACAACGTTTATAAGAAAAACGTTGTAGTATAGTACGCAACGTTTCTTTAAAAACGTTGTAAAAAGTCCATCACCGCAACATTTTTTTTACAAACATTGTGATAATGAAACTTTTACAACGTTTAAGCTACAAACGTTGTAGAAATCAGCTAATAACAACGTTTTTAAAGAAACGTTGTTAAAAAAAACGTTGTCAAAAAGTTGTTTTGTTGTAGTGATCACACCTTGCTCATCAGTTTTGTTCTTGAAAATCCATTTAGTTCCTATGACATTACCATGAGAGGTCTAGGGACAAGAGTCCAAACCTCATTCTTTTCAAATTGAATCAACTCATCTTGCATAGCAAGAATCCAGTCAGCATCTTTCAATGCTTCAGCAATATTCTTAGGTTCAATCTTTGAAACAAAACAACAAAAACTTACCTGGGAGTATGCTGAGGAGCAACTCCATAAACCAGCTATCTTTCTATAGTCCACTTTGTCCTTTTGTCTAGTTCTCACTTGAGCATGTACATCTCCCACAACTTGTGAAGTGGGGTGGTTTTTCTGGATTTTTGAAGGAATATCCTTTGATCTATCCACACACCCATCCACATTATCATCTGAAGCACCATCCTGATCAGATTCAGATGAACTGTCCTCAGTTACAGGATTTTGAGTGGATGTGGGAGCAAATGTGGGTTCAGATGTGGATGCAGATGTGTCCACATCCTTGGTTACATTCTTATCAGGTTCAGCAGATTTTTCAGTACTGGCAGCATCTGTTGGTTCTTCATCACCTGTTTCTGTATCTTTCCAGTCTAGTAAGCAACTTGAAACATCATCCTCAGCAGTCTTGAGGTTAAGATCAAGTGAGTCATCAAATATAGCATTAGCAGATTCCATAATGGTCTTAGTTTTGAGATTAAAAACTCTGTAAGCTCTACTATTAGTGGAATAGCCCGTGAAAATTGCTTTGTCACTCTTTGAATCAAACTTGGACAGATATTCTCTATCATTGAGAATGTAACAAACACATCCAAACACATGAAAATACTTCACAGTTGGTTTCTTTCCAAGGAGGATTTGGTATGGAGTGACAGTGCTACCAATCCTTAGAAACACTATATTGCCAATGTGACAAGCAGTGTTCAAAGCTTCTGCCCAAAATTTCTTGGACAGGTTTTTAGAACTTAACATGACCCTAGCCATTTCTTGTAAAATTCTATTTTTTCTTTCAGCAATTCCATTTTGCTGTGGAGTGATTAGTGCAGAAAACTCATGGGTGATTCCCTTAGAATTGCAAAAATTAGTGAACATTTGGTTCTCATATTCAGTGCCATGGTCAGACCTAATCCTCACAATCTTAAGACCATAAAGATTTCTAACCCTTTTGTACCAATTTCTGAATTCACCAATGGTTTCAGATTTCTCTCTTAAGAACATTACCCAAGTGTACCTAGAATAATCATCAACACACACAAAGGCATACTTTTCCTACCAAAGCTTTCTACTTCAATAGGTCCCATCAAATCAGTATGAATCAGCTCCAAACACCTAGATGTGGAGCACTGTTGGACCTTTTTATGTGATGCTTTTGTTTGCTTTCCCTTTTGACATGAACCACAGACATCAGGGTTCTTGAAGTTGAGTTTAGGGAGGTCTTTAATAGCTTCAAACCTTTGAAGTTCTTCCAGAGTTCTACAGCTAGCATGCCCCAATTTTTGGTACCACAGATTGACATCATTAGCTTTTGAGCTTAGGCAAGAAAGATTGTCACCAAATTGGTAACAATTGTCAGCAGATCTAGGACCAGTAAACACACATTTATTATCCTTATCAAACACTTCACACAAGTGCTTATCAAACTTCACATAAAGGTCATCATCACATAGTTGACTGATGCTTATTAGGTTGGCTTTCAAGCCATCCACGTGGTACATATTGTGCAATTTTGGGAGACCCTTGACATCTAGGGTTCCTTTCCCAACAATCTTTCCTTGAGCACTTCCACCAAAATTTACTTTCCCTCCACTAATCACTTCATAGTTAAGAAGGACTGCTTGGTTTCCAGTCATGTGCCTAGAGCACCCACTATCAAAATACCAAGAGCCAGAGACAGTACTCTTGAGGGAGGAGTAAACAACATTGTAGGTGGCAATTGGTTTGGCCCGTTTGCTTTCTGACTTTCTTTTTGGGTTGCAGAGTTCTCAGTTTACCAGGATGTGTGTTCGGATGTGCATACATCTTCTCACACATCTGAGGCTGATTGAAGTGACCAGACTTTTTGTCAGCCTTGAGTTTGTAACAGAAGGGCCTAATGTGACCAGGAGCAAGACAATAGTGGCAGATGTAGTGCCTCTTCCTAGGTCTTTTCTCACTCAAAAGGTTTTTTTCTTTAAAAATTGATTTTTCCACACCTTTTGAAGTAGAAGCCTCACATCCCTCCTTTAGAAAATTAGGTTTTACAAAGCCCAAACCAGTTTTGTTAAGCTGACCTACAGAAATAGCTTCATCAAGTTTCATTTTACTTTTGTTTAACTTGGTAAAAATATTTTCAGCTTTTTCACATTCATTCTTGAATTTTTCAAGGTCAGCTTCTCTTTTGGTCACAAGGACTTCAAGTTTTGCAATGGTATCTTTTTGAACATCATTTTTTCTTGAAAGTGCAGCTTTCTCATCTTCACAAGCAGCCAATTTATCAGAAAGGGATTTGTTTACCTCATAGGGGACATCCCTATGAGGTAAACAAGTTCCTCATCTTGTCCAATCTTTTCATCCAATCTGTATGCAACTCCCTGTATGTTGCAAAAAGTTCCTTGTAGGGGACGTCCCTATCTTCATCATCAGAGTCTCCTTTTACTGTGAAACAATTCAGCATTAGGTTAGATGTGTCACCAGATGTGTACACATCTGAGACCACATCCAAGGAATTTTCAGAACCTCCATCTTCTATATCTGCACAGAAGGCATTAAACACAGAATGGCAATTGATAATAGACATGTTAGCTACTTCATCTTCATCCTCACTGTCACTAAGGGTAGCAGTTAAGCTCATTCCCTTCTTTTTGAGTGTATTGGCACACTCATTGGCATAATGACCAAAGCCACGACATGCCCTACATTGAACAGACTCAGAGGATTTGTTGATTTCAAAGCTTGGTTTCTTGAATCCTTTATCAGTGCTGGGTTTTGGCTTTTCGGCGAAGACTTTGGGAGTAGGTACATTAGGAAATTTACTTATCCTTTTATTTTTCAGTATTGAACTGAATTTCTTTGAAATAAGAGCTACATCCTCTTCTTCAAGATTTGACTTGTCAATCTCAGAGGATAATTCCACAAGCTCTTTTGGTAATGCAGCAGCACTTCTGAGAGCAAGACTGTGTGTTTTATTCTTTTTTTGAGCTTCAAGGTTTAGCTCAAACACAGTCAAAATACCTATAATTTTGTCTAGACCTACGGTATTGGTGTCATTGGTTTCCTCAATCACAGCCACTTTTATGTTGAACCTTTCAGGTAAGGTCCTCAAAATCTTACTCACAAGTCTTGCATTGGAGATAGATTCTCCAAGACTTGTGCACTCATTAGAAATCTCATGAAGATTAGCAGCATATGACACAATGTCCTCAGTTTCTTCCATTCGAAGTAACTCAAACCTATCCATTAAAATCCTAAGCCTCGTAGCTTTTACACTTGGTGCTCCCTCACATTGAGTTTGCAATATATCCCAAGCAGCTTTGGCTACACTCTCATTAGTGATAAGCTTGTACATATTCCCAGAATCATGGCTGGAAATAGCACCCATAGCTTTTGAATTATAATTAGCAGCCTAAATTTCTTCAAGAGTCCATTGCTCTTCAGGTTTTCTTTCGAAAATAGACTCACCAACACCAGAAGTAGGCTTCTTCTCCACAGTAGGAGGTTGCCATGCAACAAGGATACACATCCAAGCTCTTTCATCAATACTTTTGATGTAATTACGTATCTTAGACTTCCAAAGAGAATAGTTCGTACCATCCAAGACAGGAGGCCTGTTTTGGTGATTTTGGCATTCCATAATGACTACACTTTCTGGATCAACACTCAGTAATATATCGAGAGTTGGCTCTGATACCAATTGAAATTTTCGTGTAGCTAGGAAACTTTAATCGCCCAACAGACAACGGATGTGAGTACAGATGTGTCTCACAACTGTCCACACATCCACATATAATGCAGCAGAATAAAACAAATTAAAAGCAATAACACACGAATTATATATGCTTACTGATCTGTGAGATCAGCAAACTAGGCTTATGCCCAAAAACTTTTCACTATAAAAACTTTTGTTGCTTACAAAAATAAATAAGTGAAAAACTAAAATATGAAAAATACTAAACGAGTTCTAATCACCTTCTACGACAAGAACAACTCCCTTTTCAAAAGTAGGACCTATTCTAGTCAGAAGTAAAACAAAGAACTCTATGAAAACCTAGATGTGAGTTACGGATGTGAGGCACAACATTCACTCACAACCTAAATACAATAAATGTTGACACTCGTGAAGAACAAGTATTTTTCTCTCTAAAATCTGTAGCTTCTCATGTGCTGAATGGCTTGTATTTATAATGTACCATGGAGAAGATCTTCACGTAATCATCATCTTCCTTTGTGAGATCTCTTTTCCTATAAGAAAACATAAACCACACTCACAAGAAAATAGAATATTAGTAGGTTAGTCCTAATATAAAACTATGTACATAAATAAAAGATATTTACTTTATTTACAATGTTCTAGTCAAAGTAGAACAATAATAAATCTTTCATGAAAGTTCCAAAATCTTCTTACCATAATAGAAGTCTTTTGAAATAAGGAAACAAGAATTTATTCCCTAAAAACTCACGCTTTCACATTCATTGTAAACAAAGTGAAAATAAGTTGTACGGTTTGGTCATTCACCCAATATTCATATTTACTGCAAAATCCAAGTACCAAATTAATAGAGATAATTTCATGGCCCCAAATTAGGGTTGGGCTACATGATACCCATATCGAGACTAATAAATCTCAACCATCGATATTTCTACTTGCGTGTGAAGTGCAACATTGTCATTACTAGTTGGGGTAAAACATTTGGCAACAACAATTTTGAAATCTAATTTTTTTTTTTGCCAATCCACATTATCCTCTAGGTCCCATATACATTAACTTTCATCATCCTCCTGTAGTTAACTTTATAGGTGCAAGAAGAGATAGAAAGAGGAAAGCAATAAATAGGGAGGCAACTACTAACTTAAATAACAATGGGACTATCTTTGGTGCATTTATAAAAGGAGGTAAAGAATGCCATTGGAAAATGAATGTCAAAGGTGAGTGACCTTAACACAAAACACACACACACGCAAACACACAGTTGGATAGATAATAAAATGGATCTTGAAGATGGTGTGTCAGAGCCGGTGAGTCCTACCGGGCAATACTTCAACAGCTCAGTTCTAAGTATATCTGTTCTTTGTATACTTGAATCTGAGATCCCAATTGATGATTCCCTCACTTTCACTCTTCTCCAAGATGTTTTCCTTCCGATTAACCCTCGTTTCTCCTCTATCATGGTAAACTATTTTCCGTCTCTCTCTTTTTTGAGTTGTTTTTTATTTCGTGTTTTCGTAATATTCTCTCCCTCCAAAAGTGGAAAGAGCTTTAATTTGATAGCTTTGGGCTACTTGATAGACTTTTAGATAAAAATTATGAAAAGTTAATTACCTTTAAAATTATTAATTTTACTGTTTTTGCACCTGTTAAAAATAGTCATGAACAAATTATTGATTTATTTGTTAGTTATTAATTTTTTCTTAATTTTTTGGCTAGAAATCCAAGAGTTGACTCATAAATCAAATACTATTTTTTATTACATTTTCGTATTATAGTTCTTAAAAGGGAATTTGACCCGAAAGTTTCTTTTGGAACAAATCACTTCCCCTCAAGTTTCTCATTAAATCGAAATGACCTGGAAGTTCTTATGCAGTAATATATAATACTGCATGCAATATTATTACATTCACTCGTATGTGAATATAATACTGCATCTATAATACAACATGGTGAAGGAACTTCTCGGGCATTATGATACTTTTTTAGAACTTCCCGGTCACTCTCCCTGCTTAAAATTGTTTATATTAGCATTTTAACATTTTATACTCTATAAAGTCAATGTTAATTTCTTAAAATAAATGTTAAATTTCACACTAAACGAGTGTCATTTTATTTCCATCAGATTGTTTATGACCGTTCTTATTGTAGATCATGTTGCTAAAGTTCTTATGTCAAGGTTTATAAACTTAGGCTCCGTTTGTTTAGCGTAAAACATTTTTCGGAAAATGATTTCCAGCAAAATATTTTTCGAAAAATGAAAATGTTTTCCGAAAAATAAGATAAACATGTTTTTGACTAACATTTTCCGGTGCGAAACAAACACCGAAAAATGGGAAATATATTTTCCGGAAAACATTTTCCCCCAAACAAACGGAGCCTTATTTAACCTAGTAACATTTTGATCAAAAAATTTTACTTCCTCATCGGTCCCAAAATTAATGTTCAAAAAATTTATAAAATTATTTCACTAAAAGCAAAAAAAAATTGTACAATTTTTTTGGAACATAAAGAGTACAAATTTTGATAACTCATTTACTTTTATGATTGTTCATTTTTAGAAATATTTTTTCCCTAGCAGATTTTTCACTTTTAAGGGAGTTACTTGGTTAACTTTTAACAAATATCATTATTTTAATGCATATTGCAATACTATAATCCCATAAACTACATAATAATGTATTTATGTTTATTTACTGAAAATTACACTACTTACAAATGTGATTTAATTTAAGGATAAAGTAAGTATTATTACTATTCTTTATGCTGCAAAACAAGCGACATGTGAGAAAGAGACCGAGTGATGCACTGGTTAGGAGGTCAAAACAGTGGAATAATGATAAAATGGCGAGGGGTAGGGGAAGACCCAAACAAACTTAGATTAGAGTGATTGAAAATGATATGAGTTTACTTGGAGTGGATGAAAGTATGGTGTTGAAGAGGTTGGAGTGGAGGGCAAAAATCCATGTGGGGGGTTGATTTTTTTTTTTCAACAACCTTTTTACACGATGACATATGAAAATTCATGTTAGCCGATCCCAAATTATTTTGAGACTAAGGCTTTATTGTTGTTGTTGTTGTTGGTCTGTTTAATTGAACTTTAACAAAAAAATATACTACAAAGACAATTATTTTTATGGATATCAAAAAATAGTTATTGACATTATTATTTTAATGGTGTATAATAATAAATTTAAAATTTTATCAGAATAACTAAATCTTTATAAAATTTGATCTAATTAACAAAGAAGTTAAAATATACTAGTAATTAATATTATTTTGGTATGGAGCATATTATTTTCTTTCAATTTGAGCATGAATAAAAAGTTAAATTGTTACTCTTAACCTCTTTTCTCACCTCTTGTAGGAAAAGTGTACTGTGTGGTATTTTGTGACAGCGAATTGATTGAAACCGTGTGTCTCTTTACTACTCACTGATCCGTTCCAATAGCTAGGGGCGTTCATGGTTGGAATTTGTTCGAATTTTATTAAATTTCAAAAAAAAAGGATCGGATCAATTGTTCGGTTCTGCCTAAATTCAGGACCAAACCATTACATTTCAGGACCGGTCACATTGGTCCGGTTCCAATGGTTCGGTCCATGTCCGGTTCCATCGGTTCCACAAGTTACACTACTATATATTTTTTCTAAAGATAAAACATGCAACAACTATTTTTTTTTCATGAAACCAAAATATAGGACGATTACATAAACAAAGTTCAAATAAAAATATTCAGACATACAGCAAATTAACTGAAATAGAGGAATAAAAGAGAAAAATATAAACATGATTTAGACCCTAATAACTAAATTCAGATGCAAAATTGTAAGAAAATTGAAAATACGAGTAAATTGGAGGTAGAGACTGAGAAAATAACATCAAAATCTTATTAAATCATTACTTTTTATTGGAGATTTGAGAGGCAAAATAACAAAGTAATGATGTTCTGCAATCTCGCAAGAAAAAACAGATATGTGTCGTAGATTAATTACGTCCGTTACAGCTGCACCGTCTGTAGAGATCGATGGTAATGCCGTGGTTGGACAGCTGAGTCGAAATCATGGCGCCGTAATGGAAAATCAATTTGATTTCTAGGGTTGAGAATTGAGATGAGAGAAAGACGAGAGAGAGGGATAGAAAACCAAACGATGGAAATGAAAGAGATATGATAGGGTTACGATTTTTGTAAACTTGTAATGACGCTGGATGGATAAGATCACATCAAATTTTTTTTTTTTGGAAATTAGGAATTTGAAATTATGAATATATAGTATATATATATATACATATATATATATATGTATATATGTATATATACATATATATATATATATATATATATATATATATATATATATATATATATACATACATACATACATACATACATACATACATATATATACATATATATATATATATATATATATATATATATATATATATATATATATATATATATTATACATAATCGGTCCGGTCCGGGTTCGATCAAGGACCATATACTTCCTCCGTCCCAGCCTAGTGTGAACCAAAATGTTGGGCACACCGATTAATGAAAAGTAAGAGAGAGAGAAAAAGTGGAGAGAGAATGTTGTGAGTGTAAAAGTAAAATAGGAGAGAGAATGAGTGGAAGGAATAGTTATGAGAGAGAATGTTGTGAGTGTAAAAGTAAAATAGAAGAGAGAATGAGTGGGGTAAATAGTGAAGATTCCCTTCCATTTTGGACAGTTCACATTCGACTGGGATGGACCAAAAGGGAAATAAGTGTACACTCGACTGGGACGGAGGGAGTATATTTTTTCAAAAATCAGGACCAACTCAAATAATCGATTTCATATAAATTTGAGACCAGAATCAAACCAATTCTATTGAATTGGTCCGGTTTTCATTGATCTGATCCGGTTCTATCGGTTCGATCCGTCGATTTTTTTGTTCAGCCCTACCAATAGCTACTTTACTCAATCTTACTCCCTCCGGCCTAAATTATAAGAAAAAAAAAACTATTTTTTTATATATTAAGAACATAGTTAAATTTGTCAGTTATCTTGATTTTATAATAAAAACATGTTCAAATTATTAATATCGTCATATTAAATGTGTATTGATCTTTGAAAATAAATATTAATAGAAGTATCTTTGATAAAAGTGTATTAAATACAATTAAATTTAATAAATTTTACATTGACAATGATGAAATTTTGCTTATATTTGAGGGAAAAAAAAAGTGAGAGGCCGGAGGGAGTATAATGACTTTGAAAGTAATCACTTTCTTTTCTTTTTCATTTTTTCTCTTTTCTTTTTCTTTCTAATGTAAAATTCCATTTAATGTAAATTGTTTTAAGAATCCTAAAACATACTAGTAACTTGTAATACTGAGTATCCTCTAATCATAATCCTAAAATTAGTCTTATTTGATTTTTATAAATTGCAGGTTAAAGACAAAGATGGAATACAACAATGGAAAAGAGTTAAAGTGAACCTCCAAGAACATGTTCATATCCCAAAATTCCCAGAAGGAAAATCCCCCGAATTCTACGACGAATACTTAAACTCTTATCTCTCAAAAATATCGATGCATCAACTCCCGCAAACCAAACCCTTATGGGAAATCCACATAATTAAGTACTCAACAAGCAATGCAGCCGGAAATTGTATTTTCAAGCTTCACCATGCACTTGGTGATGGCTTTTCTCTAATGGGTGCTCTTCTTTCTTGTCTACAAAGAGCTGATAACCCTACTTTGCCCTTAACTTTTCCGAATTTCCAATCAAATCCCAAGGGTGATGTTGAAGAGAGGAAAAATAGCCATTTTAGGGTTGTGAATAAAGTTTTTGGTGGGATATTTAATACGGTTTGTGATTTTGGTTGGAGTCTTTTGAAGAGTAGCATTGTGGAGGATGAGAAGACGCCAATAAGGTCCGGTGATGCCGGAGTTGAGTTCCGGCCGATTGATATATTTACCATGGATTTCTCACTTGATCAGATCAAGGAAATTAAAGCTAGCCTTGAAGTGGTAAGTTTTTCTCACTAATTCTTTTTACGGCTGCCAAGCAAATTTATTATTTCCTCAGTCTTATTTATATTATCCAAAGTTTATGTTCGTAATACTTTGTTCATAGAGCCAAGGACCCTAAGACCCCTAATGAGATCACAAACTCATAAATATCCAATCGAGATCAGAAATTCCTCAGAAATCCACTGTAATTAATATACCTAGAATACCCCTCCTTCCCGTCCAGTTATTAAACAGCCCGCTTAGCCCACCCCGTCCTTTTCTATGTTATTTTAGAAAAATTGAATCAAAATGTAGAGTATGGGATTCGAACTATAAACCAAGGTCTTAGCCGCTTAGCCAATGCTTTGTTTACATTTATTTTTGCAATATATTTCATTAGTATAAACTGTGGAGGAAAATTAATTTAAAAAAAATGTGAGGTCCTATATCAAGTGATATAGGACCTCACACAATCTTATATCAACGCATTAAGACCTTTGAATGGTCCTATAGCAACTGGTATAGGACTTAACAACATCATATACAAAGCTATAAGACCTTTGAATGGTCCTATAGCAAATGGTATAGGACCTGGGAACATAATATACACAGCTATAAGTCCTTTGAATGGTCCTATAGCAAATGGTATATGACCTGGCAACATCATATACAAAGCTATAATACCATTGGATGGTCCTATAGCAAGTAGTATAGGACCTCACACAATCTTATACCAACGCATTAAGACCTTTGAATGGTCCTATAGCAACTGGTATATGACTTAACAACATCATATACGAAGCTATAAGACCTTTGAATGGTCATATATTAAGTGATATAGGACCTCAAAACACTGATGTATGAATCAAAATGTAGAGTATGGGATTCGAACTCTAGACCCTCCACTATAAACCAAGGTCTTAACCGCTTAGCCAATGCTTTGTTTACGTTTATTTTTGCAATATATTTCATTAGTATAAACTGTGGAGGAAAATTAATTTAAAAAAAATGTGAGGTCCTATATCAAGTGATATAGGACCTCACACAATCTTATACCAATGCATTAAGACCTTTGAATGGTCCTATAGCAACTGGTATAGGACTTAACAACATCATATACAAAGCTATAAGACCTTTGAATGGTCCTATAGCAAATGGTATAGGACCTGGGAACATAATATACACAACTATAAGACCTTTGAATGGTCCTATAGCAAATGGTATATGACCTGGCAACATCATATACAAAGCTATAAAACCATTGGATGGTCCTATAGCAAGTAGTATAGGACCTCACACAATCTTATACCAACGCATTAAGATCTTTGAATGGTCCTATAGCAACTGGTATATGACTTAACAACATCATATACGAAGCTATAAGACCTTTGAATGGTCCTATATCAAGTGATATAGGACCACAAAACACTGATATATGAATAAGTGAATGAAATTACCTTATATGCTGTATTTAAGAATTAACTTAAATTCATGTTTTCTTTTCCACCCAAAAGAAATTCAACAAAAAACCCACCAAGAAACAATATCATGAAGCACATAATCCACAAAAACGCGATTAACAAGAATACATAAATCATACCAAAATGGAGTTGTTGTTATGAGGGGCATTCTGAGACGAGGGTTGTTGCCATTGATTGGTAACATTAGTAAGAGCAGGCCGTTTCTTGGCCATTTGTGCACCTAACGGCGCCGCCTTTCCTGGGTTTTCCGTCGCCTGACGCTTTGTCGACGACAAAGACGAACGGCGGTTCTGCGTCGACGACATCTTTATCGATGAATCAATCAATCAATCAATCAAATGGGCATCATTTTTTATTTTGGATGTTTGTGGCCTTGCTCCGTTTATTCATTAAATGGGCATCATTTTTATTTTTCAATTGTTGATGATTATTCTTGTTATGTATGACTTTTTCCTATGTTTCAAAAATCTAATATTATTCATATATTTGCTTTCTTTAAAACACAAATTGAGAATCAGTTATTACGTCGCATATCTGCTATACATACAATCCTATATATTCAAACTGATGGGGGTAGTGAGTTTACTAGTCCTATGTTTACTTCATTTTTTTCAAAAATGTGGTATAAAGCATCAACCTACGTGTCCTTATACTCCACAAAAATACGGGATCGTTTAACGCAAACATCGTCATATAGTCAAAATCGATTTATGTCTACTTTCTAAAGCACATCTCCCTAATACTGCTGTTTATCTTATAAATTGATTGTCGATGCTGCATCAAAAGTTTGTGTCTCCTTTTGGAATCTTACTTCTTCGTAAGCCAGATTATCGATTTCTAAAAACATTTGGTTGCTCTTGTTTCCCTCAAATCGTTCTTATCAACGTGCATAATGGAACTGCCCATACCAGTTTTTAACACACGTCCAGTTCCTTTGTAAATGCTAATTTCGGTCAACTCATCTGCACCCTATGATCCTCGGCAACATTACAGCTCTGTTCCTGCAGATTCTGCAAATTTCAATCAAGTCATTGGTTCCCCAACTACATCTCTTGACAGTTCGGGTGTTAGCATAAATACCAGCCCCAAATCTGGTACATCTCCAATAAGAGACTTGTCTGCCACTTCTTTTGGCGTGTCTCTGAGCCAGCCTAAGGTACTTCGTCTGAATCTTCTTCGACTCCTCCTCTCCATGTCCGGGCCCTTGCAGATCTACCTTAGCTACATCTCCTTACTCCTTGCCCCATTGTCTCAAGCAAGCTTCCTCCCACCCGTCTCATCGCTCTGGGGTTTGCTCAAAAGGTTGGGCTTGATTATGATGAAAAGTTTAGCCCGGAGGTTAAACCTTCCACCATTCAGAATGTTTTTGCGGTTGCTAAATTCAACAATGGGACATTAAGCAACTAAATGTACTGAATGCGTTTCTAAATGGTGTTAATCATAAGGGAGTTTATATGAGACAACCTCCTGGCTTTGTTGACTCATTTCTTCCGTCTCATGTATGCAAACTTCGGAAGGCACTATACGGACTTATACAGTCCCCTCGTGCTTGGTTCCAGCGTCTTCACGATTTTCTTATTCATCATGGTTTTCTTTACGGTCGATCCGACTCCTCACTGTTTATTCGGCACACGGCTCTACTGTTGTTCTACTCATCTACGTTGACAATATTAATATTACTGGATCTTCTTCCATTGTGGTTTCTTCTGTTATTGATGACATATGTACCACGTTTGACAGTCGTCGTTTGGGTGACCTTAGTTTTTTCTTAAAGGAATAACTTCCTTGACCCTTCATTGCATAAATCATACATATACATATACACTGCTAATCAACTGTTAATCCTAAAGTCTAGATAGCAGTTTATTTCTACTACTATATACGCATGTACAAATCAATACAGCCATATCTATCAGTCCCCCGCAGTCGAAGCGGGAGGAGGCCGTATGCTAAGACTGTCCCGAAAATCATTAAAAAGTACGCGCGAAAGCCCTTTAGTGAAAATATCAGCTAATTGATATCGGGACGGAACATGAAGAACACGTATTTCCCCCTTTTCCACTTTCTCACTAACAAATAATATATCCAACTCTATATGCTTGGTTCGCTGATGCTGTACTGGATTAACTGACAAATAAATAGCACTTATATTGTCGCAGTACACCAAAGTGGCCTTTAAAAGAGGAACATGTAACTCAAGCAATAGATTCCGAATCCAACAGGATTCGGCTACAACATTAGCAACACCTCTATACTCAGCTTCGGCACTCGATCGGGAAAAGGTAGGTTGTCGCTTAGAAGACCAAGAAATCAAATTATTACCCAAGAATAAACAATAACCCGAGGTAGAACGACGAGTATCCGGGCACCCACCCCAATCCGCATCAGTATAAGCAGTGAGCGAAGTACAAGATGACTTCGACAGATGCAATCCAAGATTTATTGTCCCACGAATATACCTCAAAATCCGCTTTAGAGCAGCCATGTGCTCCTGTCGTGGATCATGCATATGCAAACATATTTGTTGGACTGCATAACTGATGTCGGGCCGAGTAAAAGTGAGATACTGCAACGCACCGGCTAGACTGCGATAAAAAGTAGGATCCTCAAATGGTGGTCCTGCCGAGCCACTGAGCTTGGCATTGGTGTCCACAGGCGTTAGTGATGGCTTACAAGCGAGCATGCCTGCCCGATTTAATATATCTTCGGCATATTTTTGTTGACACAAAAAGAGTCCCCCGTGCTCGTGTGTCACAGAAATACCCAAGAAATAATTCAACCGCCCAAGGTCCTTCATCGCAAATTCGGACGCCAATGTACGCATAATAGAAACCCGAAGCTTGTCAGAAGAGGTAGTAAGAATGATGTCATCGACATAAAGAAGCAAATATGCCATATCAGAACCCTTAGTATACACAAACAGAGAGTGATCAGATCGACTGTGTATGAATCCCATAGTAGCAACAAAATCTGCAAATCTCTTATACCATGCCCGCGGATCTTGCTTCAGGCCATAGAGAGATTTTTTCAACAGGCAAACATAGTCGGGATGAGATTGATCACGGAAACCTGGAGGCTGATGCATGTAAACTGTCTCATGTAACTGACCATGGAGGAAAGCGTTCTTGACATCTAACTGATGAATAGACCAAGACTGTGCAAGAGCCAGACTGAGAACTGTACGGATCGTCGCCGGCTTAACAACCGGACTAAAAGTCTCTGAACAATCCACACCAACCTTTTGAGACCTGCCATCACCTACAAGACGAGCCTTATACCTTGCAAAAGATCCGTCAGAATTCTTTTTATGAGAATAAATCCACATGCAACGTATAACATTAATATTAGACGGACGGGGTACAAGCTCCCACGTCTTATTTTTAATTAGAGCATCAAATTCATCAACCATAGCGGCTTTCCAATTTGGATCGGACAACGCAGTTTTAGGGTTGGAAGGAAGCGGGGAAGGAGTGGTGGAAAGAAGGTTGAATTGATGTCGAGGTTTCACAATCCCACGCATGCTCCTAGTGGTCATTGACCGAGAATGAGAAGATTGGACAGAGGGAGTGGCGGCAGACACTACAGGAGAAGGAGCAAGGGATGGATCTGCCTGGGCCAGTGGGGCACTGTGTTGTCGCTTTGGGCCGGGCAGTGGGGCACCAGCAATATCGGACCGACACGAAGAAGGTGTGGATTGGGCTTGGGTAGGAGGATCACACAAGCCATGGAATAGAGGATTAACAGGCTGATCAAAAATGGAATAGTCCCGGCTTGCATTGGGTAAATTATTAGCCAAGGCAAATGGAAATATTTTTTCCTCAAATACGACATGTCGAGAAAGAATCACCCGATGTGTGTTAAGATCATAGCATTTATATCCCCTATGGTCCGAAGGATAACCCAAAAAAATGCACGGATTAGAGCGGGTTTGAAGTTTATGTATAGAAGTGGAGGGAATTAATGGAAAACACAAACACCCAAAAACCCGCAAGTGAGAATAAGATAGGTCACGTTGATAGAGGACTTGGGTGGGGGAGACGTTACCAAGGCTTTTTATGGGGATAATATTTAGGAGATATGTTGCCATAGCTAATGCATGATGCCAAAAAGAAGACGGCATCGAAGAGTGGGCAAGAAGTGTTCGAACGAGATTGTTAATTGTTCGAATTTTTCGTTCCGCCTTGCCATTTTGGGAAGAGGTGTGGGGACAAGAAAACCGAAAACTCATGCCATTAGCCCGAAAAAATGATTTGAACGTGTTGTCAAATTCCCTTCCATTATCACATTGGAAACATTTAATTTGACGTTCAAACTGGGTGGATACATGTTTACTAAACGAGAGAAAAATATCTGGCACCTGAGGCTTATTTCCAACAGGAAACGTCCATAAAAAATTAGAATAGTCATCCAGGCAAAGGAGATAGTATTTATGTCCCGAGGTACTTAAAACCGGAGAGGTCCACAAGTCACTATGTATAATATCAAAAGGTAAGAGTGTGGAAGAAGTAGATGGATAAAACGGTAATCGGACATGTTTACCAAGAACACACGAAACACAAATATCATTTAAATTAGAATCCTTACAGGGAATTAAATTGTTATTGCAAAGAGAGAGAAAAATAGGTGCTCCTGGATGACCTAATCTATCATGCCATAAACGTGAACAAAATGCAGAAAAAGTAGATGAAGGGGTGGACGGGAAGCCAGAGTTGTTGGTGACTGGGTAAAGATCCCCGGAGCTATCACATCTCATTAAACGAACCCCCGTTTGAATATCCTTCACAGAAAACCCAAAAGGATCAAATTCAATACTATCATTATTATCAGTTGTAAATTGACGAACGGAGATCAAATTTTTAATCAATTTAGGGGCATGAAGAACATTAGACAATTTAAGTGGAGGAAATGGGGGAGAAAGAGTTTGTTGTCCATATCCACAAATAGGAATAGTGGTACCATCGCCGACAGTAATAAATTTATTGTGATGACTCAAATTAAAATAAGACGAGAGCGTACCTGAAGAACCCGTCATATGAGAGGTGGCACCGGTATCCATGTACTGATTATCATCAGGGACGTTCAAGGACATAGTATGCATGGCGGCTTCAATGTCTGTCTGCACAAATGCAGACGAAGAACTTGGTCCAGCAAAATTATACGCTTGGGCTGGTCGTTGTCCCAAAACACCTAGTTGGCCTTGTGATGGTGGACGGGCCCAACCATTATTTGGGTATGGTATGATATGGGCCATCCGATATGGTATGATATGGGCCATCCGAAGGCAATCTTCAGCAACATCAATCACTTGTCAAACACCGGTGGTATAGACCAATCAACAAACTTTTCAGGCTGTGACTCACCTTCGAACTCCGGAATCTCGGTCTTCATGTCGCCGATAACCCTAGAAGGATATGTCCACGTCCTGTCACCAAGTTCGTGATCCCTAGCGGAGGGATTGGTCACCGCTACACCCTCTTCATCAGACGATACGTCTGAATCCGAGTTCTCCAACTGCGCTAGTTGTCGTTGGATTCGTCGACCCTCCACCCGATCAAAGTATCTTTGGAGTTCTCGAATCTCGGAACGCAACAAACGGAGTTTGAGATCTTGAATCTTTCTTCGCAGTTCGTCCTTCTTGATTTCATATAGGTCATGAACACCATGACCACGCCTTCGTTCAGTCATCAATTCAACCAGGAAACTGATACCAAATGATAACGAAAGAGAGGTTATATGATAATGAGAGGAATGACTGAACGGAATTTAAGAAAACAAGACGGGATTTAAACCCTCTAATAATTTGCTCACAGCAACATTATTGTTCATAAAATTCAATATCAAAAGTCCCCGATTACAATGACCCTAGCTTCTTATTTATACTACTCCTAAGATTATTCTAGAACACTACTAAAATAAACCTAATTAAAATAACTCAGAATATCAGTAAAATAATAGTCCAAAAATACTAGCAATGAAATAAGGAAAACAATGAAATAAGAAAAGGAAACAGCCCAAGATTGATGTTGCTGAAGATTGCCTTCGGATGGCCCATATCATACCATATTGTAGTAGACCGAGATGCAGTATGATGGGATAAATATGAGTTTTATTTTAATTAATTGTTATTTTATTAGTATTTTCGGAATTAAATGTAGTAGGATGATTATAAGAGGTTTTAGAGTAGATTTAGCATTGATTTAGTAGTTTTAGACTTCTATTAGGTTACCTTATAGGTTAGGCTTTATTTTAGGAGGATATTTCTTGTTTTCTAAGTTTTATGAGTGCTATAAAATAGCCTCAAAGTTGTAATCCGAAAATCAGACTTTGATATTGATTTTATGAAAAATAGTATTGCTGTGAGCAACTATTATTGAGGGTTTAAATCCCGTCTTGTATTCTTTAAATTCCGTTCAGTCATTCCTCTCATTATTATATAACCTTCCTTCTCTATCATTTGGTATCAGTTTCCTGGTTGAATTGATGGCTGGACGAAGGCGTGGTCATGGTGTTCATGGTGTTCGTAGTAGGGTTCGTGAAGCGAATCCCCAAGAATACGATCCCCATCACGAACGTGACCTATATGAAATCAAGAAGGACGAATTGCGAAGAAAGATTCAAGGATAGATATCCTCATCATAACGAAAGAGAGGTTATATGAGAATGAGAGGAATGACTGAACGGAATTTAAGAAAACAAGACGGGATTTAAACCCTCTAATAATTTGCTCACAGCAACATTATTGTTCATAAAATTCAATATCAAAAGTCCCCGATTACAATGACCCTAGCTTCTTATTTATACTACTCCTAAGATTATTCTAGAACACTACCAAAATAAACCTAATTAAAATAACTCAGAATATCAGTAAAATAATAGTCCAAAAATACTAGCAATGAAATAAGGAAAACAATGAAATAAGAAAAGGAAACATCCCAAGATTGATGTTGCTGAAGATTGCCTTCGGATGGCCCATATCATACCATATTGTATCAGGGCTGGGACCAATTAGGTTGATAATTCCACCAAGATGGAGAAGCATGTTGCTGCCAAGAACGACCATGAGATTGATTTGGAGTCCCACGACCACGACCCCTGCCCAGATCGATTGCGCCGCCATCCTGTTGCCGTCCACCATTGTTGCGCTGGTTACTATTCTGACCTTGCCCACTAGAACGGCGATTACCGCGACCTGCACTGCCACCAACAGATCGGTGTCCACGCTGATGATTGCCACCGGTTCCAGTTTGGTCCTTGTTATCCTCAACGCTATCACCGCTGGCAGCAAGAAGTGCTGAGTTTGCTGCAATCGACGCCATGGTTGCTTGCTTTGTTTTTCGAGATTCCTCCATTACTAATTTCGAGCGAACCTCAGAGAAAGTGGGAAGAGGGTCACTCTGCTGAATAATCGCCGCCACACTGTCATAGCTTTCATTCAACCCAGCGATAGCCTGTAAAACCAACCTATTATTCGAAACCGGTGAATCAACATTGGCCAATTGATCCGCAAGGTTCTTTAATTCCTTGCAATAGGCCGACGCTCCTGGAAAATCATCCAACATAACTTGAGAAAATTGATTCTCAAGTTGGACAACACGGGAATTTTTGTTGTCTCGGAAAATACCCTTGAGACGTTCCCATGTCTTCTTCGTCGTCGATCCTGTCTCAAGAATTGTCTGAAGTAAATCGGGGGAGATGGTTCCATAGATCCATTGAAGAACTAGGGAATCCAATTTCGCCCATAATTTTCTGTCAGAGGTCTCCGTAGCGGCCTTGTCCTCCGGTGAAGGATCGACAATATGATCGATAACATCAAATACCCTGCAATGGATTCGAAACAATTCCGCCCACGACACATATTTTCCCGATTCAGGCTCAAGAATTAGAGGGATCCAATTCTTAATGTTCCCGACTGTGAAAGCCGGATGTAATGATGATGAAGGAGCCATGGAGAACACGGCACAGAGAAAGAAGACGGTTATGACAGAAAAACAGGAAGAGGGTAGGCGGAGGAGGGCAAATCTCATACCATAAAGGAATAACTTCCTTGACCCTTCATTGCATAAATCATACATATATATATACACTGCTAATCAACTGCTAATCCTAAAGTCTAGATAGCAGTTTATTTCTACTACTATATACGCATGTACAAATCAATACAACCATATCTATCAGAAGCTACTCGGACCAAGGATACTATGCAACTTCGATAAACACAGTATGCACTTGATCTACTCTATCGGTTTCATATGTCATATTGCAAACCAATGTCTACATATACTATTCCCCATTCTTGGTTGTCTAGTCTTGATGGGGATCTTCTTTCTAATGCTACTGAATTTCCCAGTTTAGTGGGCGGTCTCCAATATTTTACACTAACACGTCATGATATTGTTTTCTCCGTCAATCAAGTCTGTCAGTTCATGCACCAACCACGTACCTTCACCTCGTTGCTGCCAAGCCCATTTTTCGCTTCGTCGAAGGCAAATTTGAGATGGGATTGTCCTTTCAGCATCCTCTGATCTTACTATTTATGCTTATTCGAATTCTGTCTGGGCCGGAGATTCGGATGATCGTCGGTCCACCACTGGAGCTTGTATTTTTTTTGTCCAAATCTCGTCTCTTGGACTGCGAAAAAGCAACCCACGGTTTCTCGTTCTAGCAGTGAAGCTGAGTACCGTGCACTTGCTACTACCACTGCCGAGCTTAGGTGGTTCTTTTTTCTATTTTGGGAACTTCGTAAACCTCTCCCTCCTCTATCAGTTTACTGTGATAAAATCTCAGCTATTCACATGGCAAGAAATCCAGTTTTTCATGAGTTGGTTTTACTCGTGGTTTTCTTAAGCTTCACTTTGTATCTGATGACCAACTCAGATATTTTCACGAAGGGGTTGCCTAAGCCTAGGCTAAATGCGCTCTCCATCAAGCTTCATCTTCCTTACACACACGTCTTCTGAGGGGGGTATTAACCATAATATTCCAAGCAGTATTGTTAGATATAGATTAATGATAATCTTTGTATATATAGATAGGTAGGATGTCATTTGTATATAGGAAGTACCAATCAGTGCCAAGGAAAGAGTCCAATCTCTTTCAGATTTGTAGCACTAAACCATGTACTCCCTCCGTCCCACGTAACTGTGAACTTATTTCCTTTTTCATCCGTCCCACATGAGTGTGAACTGTCCAAAATGACAAAGAATTTTTACTATTCTACCCACTCATTATTTCTCCTACTTTACTTTTATACTCACAACATTCTCTCTCCTAACTATTCCTCTCACTCATTCTCTCTCCTATTTAATTTTTCATACTCACAAACACCTGCTCTACCTATTTCTCTCTCCTACTTTTTCTTAATTCACGTGCTCAAAAAGTAGGTCCATAGTTACGTGGGACGGAGGGAGTATATAGTTGAGAGAGAGTCCTGGAATAAAGTTAACAAGAAATTCTCAAATCTTCTTTTTCTTCAATAACTCTTCCGCTGTGCTATCTTTCACACCCAACCCTCACCCTTTCAAATTAATGTGATATTGTTTGCTTTATGTTCAGTTCGCGTGCACGAATTTGTTTTTGAGTCATCTCTCAAAATGCCTCATACTAATGGAGGAGTGGATGGACACTTTTATGTACCAGACAATTTTTTTTAACTGTCGACGCGGGACTTGAATTAACACCCTAACAAATTTTTCTGGTTCCGAGAGTAAAGAGTGGGGACATTCTGAACAAAGCTGATAACATTAGAAGATACTATAAGTCTTTGTTAACCTTACGACCATAATTAAGACTTAACTGTGTAGCGGATGATTATATTTTGAATTATTGTTATGTAATCGCATAGGTGTATAGTGGTTTGTGCACTCACTACAGAAAAGTCTTGAATTTGGCACTGAGTATGATATGTTCTCCGATGTATGAAACAGACAATAAACGACGTTATAACGGGAGTTATCTTTCTGGGAACAAGATTATACATGGAATCAACAAACAAAGAGATGAAAAACGCAAATTCTACAGCGTTGGTATTGCTCAACACTAGGAACATTGGTGGTTACAAATCTGTCAAGGAAATGGTGAAAAACCAGGCAGCTAGCAGTCAATGGGGGAACCAGTTCGGGTTCTTGCACGTATCATTACCCGAGCTAAATGGATCCGCTTCTTCCAACCCGGTTGATTTTGTTTATAATGCTCGGAAAATAATTCAAAGGAAAAGAAACTCTTCTGCTGTTTTTCTCACTGGACAGTTGCTTGAAGCTGTAAGAAAATTTAGAGGACCCGAGGTACGTACTTCAACTTAAGCATATTTTGTGCGTGCAGTTACATAATATATTTATCGTTTCTCCTTTTAATTTGTCCTAAAAGAAATACTCCTTCTTCCCGAAATAATCTTCATACTTTTTTTCTTGTTATCACGAATACGAATGTAGAAAAATAATTCTAGGTTAATTTAATTTTCTTGTTGAACATCTAAAATTTGTTATTGATAGTGGGTCATTTAACGTATAATCTCTCAAAATTATCAATTTTACCTTATAAGACATCAATATTTTATCTAACCATATAATCCCTATCTTAATAAATACACCCTCCCATCATTTTACTATGTTCACCCTCCCATCATTTTACTAAGTCCACCATTTTTATCAATTTATTTTCTCTAAAACCACCATCACCTTAGGTCACCCCCTCCCCATCTTCTCCAGTCAGCAACTCCGGCGACTTTTTTTTTTTACGCCGGCGACCTCTCCGGCGATCAAACAACTGAGAACTTAAGTTATCAATAAATTCTCAGTTGTCAACTAAACTAATAAGAACACGATTAACTCCGGCGACCACCAACTCCAACAACCTATCAGGCGACCAAACAACTGAGAACTTAACTTATCAGAAAGTTCTCAGTTGTCAACTAAACTACTAAGAACACGATTAACTCCGGCGACCTCTCTGGCGACCAAACAACTAAGATAAATTTATTAGTAAGTTCTCAGTTGTCAACTAATTACTACTAAAAACACGATTAACTCCGGCGACCACCTACTACGGTGACCTCTCCGGCGAACAAACAAAAGGAAAACATAACTTTTCAGTAAGTTCTCAATTGTCAGCTAAATTGCTAAGAACACAATTAACTCCGGCGACGACCAACTACGGCGACCACCAAATTCGACTACCAACTTCGGCGACATACTGATGGGAGGGTGAACTTACTAATAAGTTAAGTTCTCAGTTGTTTTATAGTTGTTTGGTCGCGGGAGAGGTCACCATAGTTGGTGGTCGCCGGAGTTGATCGTGTTATTAGTAGTTTAGTTGAAAACTGAGAACTTACTGATAAGTTAAGTTATCAGTTGTTTGATAGTTGTTTAGTCGCCGAAGAGGTCGCCATAGTTGGTGGTCGCCGGAGTTGATTGTGTTATTAGAATTTTAGTTGACAACTGAGAACTTACTGATATGTTCTCAGTTGTTTGGTCGTCGGAGTTGATAGTGTTCTTAGTGGAGACAATTGAGAACTTACTGAGAACTTAGTGTAAGTAAAGTTCTCAGTTATTTGGTCGACGGAGTTGGTGGTCGACGGAGTTGATCGTGTTCTTAGTAGTTTAGTTGACAACTGAGAACTTAGTGATATGTTAAGCTCTCAATTGTTTGGTCGCCGGAGTTGGTGGTAGCCTGAGTTGAGTTGCTAGTCGCCGTAGTTGATCGTGTTATTAGTAGTTTAATTAAAAACTGAGAACTTACTGATAAGTTAAGTTCTCAGTTGTTTGGTCGTCGGAGTTGGTGGTCACCGGAGTTAATCTTGTCTTAGTAGTTTAGTTGACAACTGAGAACTTACTGATAAGTTAAGTTCTCAGTTGTTTGGTCGCCGGAGAGGTCGCCTGAGTTAATCGTATTCTTATTAGTTTAGTTGACAACTGAGAACATACTGATAACTTAAGTTTTCAGTTGTTTGATCGCCGGAGAGGTCGCCGGCGTAAAAAAAAAAAAAAAGTCGCCTTAGTTGGTTGCCGGAGTTGTTGACAGGAGAAGATGGGAGGGAAATGTGGGTGTAATTGAGAGGGGTGGGATTTTTATTTATTGTTAGAGGGATTATATGGTTAGTTATTTTATTGTTTAGGATTAGGAGGTAAATATGATAATTTATTGTCTTAGGACGTAGATTACGTTATATTCAGGAATTATGACGTAGTTTTCTCTTGATAGTATTTATAATGATATATCAACACAAGTTTTAAATTTTCTTTCAGATGTTTTATTAGTCTACTTAATTGATCCGAGTACTCTCGTGATAACAACCCTAAAAAGTAGGAACATTATGTCGGGACGGAGGAACGGTTTGACAATTAGAAAAGCAAAATACAAATCAATAAAACACATTCTTTATCAATCTTAAAAAAATTAAAAAAAATGATAATAAAAGAGTAAATATATAATAGAAAAAATAATACACCTACATGAATTTTCGCCCTTAACTCCGGACTTTTTAACCCAATATTTTCATCAAATACAAGTAAAGAGGCATATAAAAAAACTACTTTAGAAAGATGGAAATTACAAAAAAAAAAAAAAAAAAAAAAACACGTTCGAAATTACAATTTTTTTCTTTTTTGGTTTTTTTTTTTTATCAGTTTTGGTCAAACAACTGATAATTTAAGTTATCAGTTGTTTATCAGTTGTTTGACCAAAACTGATAAAAAAAGTTTTTTGTAAAAAAATAAAAAAAAAAGCACTCCCTCCGTCCCGCCCGAAAGGGCATAAATTTCCTTTTTGGGTGTCCCATTGGAAAGGGCACAACCAAAAAATGGAAAGTTTTTTATTAGTTCTTTATTTGTGGGACTCACTTGTCATACTCTCACAATAAATATTCACTAACTATTCCCTATCAATTTTCTCTTTCCTACACCACCTTTCACTCACAACATTTATTTCACTATACAGTTTTTCTCTTTCCTACATCACTTTTCTTAATTTCCGTGCAAGGACACAAAAATGTCCTTTCGGACTGGACGGAGGGAGTAGTTTTTTGCAATTTCCTATCTTACATGTTTTTTTTTTTGTAAATGCCATTTTTTGAGTATGTTTTTTGTAATAAACTCTACCGTAAACTCATATCGTTTTCAATCACCCTAATCCATTGCTTGAATTTTCCCTTACCCGTTGCTATTTTATCATTTCTTGACTTTTCATACCTTATAACCGATGAATCACTTGATATTCGTCTCATAAATAAAAATTCCGGAATCAGGCATATAATTAAAGAGTAAATTTTGGTCACGTATTATATATTAATTGTACAGGCAACAGCTCAATACATACATAGCACACTGAAGAACTCAAGCATGACAGTCTCAAATATGATTGGTCCATTGGAACAAATGGCTTTGGCTGACCATCCTATTAAAGGCATCTACTTCATGGTTGTCAATGTTCCTCAGGTGCATATCCCTTCTTGCATTCTCATTTCTGATACTCCCTTCCCAGAAAAAATAGTTTAATTTTAATTTTATATGTCAACTAAATTGAATTTTGATTATAATTTATGAAATTTAATTATTTCTATGCAAATTTATAAATTATTAGTGATAGTATTTATAATGCTAAATCAATAACAATTTTTAATATTGTATATGAATATCTAGATTTTTATAAAATTATGATCAAGATTTAGTTGCATTAACTATAAAAAAGTTAAAGTGGGACCATTGATTACATGAGTCGATCTTATGAAAAACGAAAAACGTATTTTTTCCTAAGAAATAAAAAATGGGCCCCTCATAAATGAATATTTTAATATTATAAAATGTCATTTCTAATATTATAAAGTGTCAGATATTCAAAATGACATTTGTAAACATTCAAACCGACACTTATAAACATTGAAATGGACACTTTTAACCCTTGCTAAAAGAGGACTAGTGGTAGAGTTAAATATTGTCAGCTGTAGTGCTAAATAGTGTCAGTGGTAATGTTAAAAATAGGGTCAATTTTAGTGTTAAAAAATATCATTTATAGTATTGAAAAGTGTCATTTATAGTGTCGAAAAGTGGCAATAAGTTTTTATAAGTTCCATTTAATTACAAAAATGTCACCGCGCACTTTAAATTAAACAAGTTCAAGTTATTTACAAAAATGTTACCCCACATTTTTTTCTTAATCGAGTGTAAAACAGGTTTCTTATTTATTCAGAGATTTTGTGTTGATTAAAATATAAATTTAATCATAAAGTTTGATTAAAATAAAAATGGTCACTCATTTTATAATAGTCATGAGTATATTTTTTTTAATAAATAAAATTGGACAGTAATTTTGGGTATAAATTATAGTTTGGCATTTGAAGTGAAGTGATTCGTATCCTAGTTAACCAAATCATATTTTGATGGATTTGCAGAGTCTTACAATAACAGTGATGAGTTACATGAGGAAGCTGAGAATTGCTGTGGGAACTGAGAAAGGCCTAATAGATCCTGTCAAGTTGAAGGCCTGCTTACAGGATGCCTATGATTGCATGGTCAACGCTGCAGTCAACTCCAACTCACAACAAAATTCATCATCATAACTGCGCAAAGATCTTGTGCAGTATTCATAAGAAAAGTCATTAAAAACATAATTTTTCAACAGTTCCTATGAATACTTGCTGCCCATACTAGTTTATTGCACAAGATTTCATGTTCACAAGCTCAAAATTCTTCAAAAACAAAAAACCTAGGAATATGATACATTTGTTTCTTTATTTTCATTTCCATTTATTTGAGGGCCTTGTGTGAATTGAAAATAAAACATAAACATGAATGATTATGTTTATAACACCGTATATATTCTAATATTTAGAGTTGTTTTCATATATGTATTCATTTGGAGGGAATGCACCAGAAAAGGGCTTTTTGAGACAATAAAGTACTCCCTCCGTCCCCTAAGTCTTAAGAAAACTTTCCATTTTGGGCGTCCCATAAGTCTTAAGAATTCCCAAAATGAAAACCTTAAATCACTATTCTCTCCACTCATTCTCTCTCCTACATTATTTTAATACTCACAACACATTATAATTTACTATTTCCTCCACTTATTCTCTCTCCTATTTAATTTTTCACACTCACAACACTTCTTCCACTTATTCTCTCTCCTAATACTATAATAATATTCCTTAATTTCCGTGTCAAATAGAATCTTCTTAAGCTCTAGGGGACGGGGGGAGTATACATTTTTGAGAGGCTTTGTGACCACAATGTTTGTCACCTATTCCCTTGTCATAACTTAACATTTAAGATGGATCCATCACAATGTTTATGACAGAGTTTGCCGTCTCAAATTTATGTTGTCAAAAATTAAAAAATTAAAAACAATTTTTGTGTCACAGGTTTTCTGGGAGTCAGTTACAAGCCAACTTTAATAATTCAAATTTTGTGTCACAAAATTTGGTGGGTTCCTGTCACACACCTAATTTGAAATTAGAATTTGATGAGCCCGGATCTACTGGACCGGGCCCGCGCTCGGTCTAGTCCAAGGAACCAGTGACGTGGCAGTTCCTAGACCGCTGGAGGGAAGACCGCGGACAAATAGGCCCTTGTGGTCAAGACCGTGTCCCTCCTCGCATCGTCCCCGTCGAGGACCATTGGGACCCTGCTCGCTGGATCCGTGCCCGCATGAGTCATGCCCGCATCAACCGTGCTCGCGTCATATATCTTTGACCGTGGACACAACGTTGACCGCGGGCACATGCTGCTTCCCGGTTAATGTCAAGCCTTACCGAGCAAGTTAGCTTATCGGCTCGACAGCCACTTGCCGGCTCCCCATCACGCATTCAATGCGGCTCACCCGGCACCTACTATTCCATTTACTGCACTAAGCCGGCTACACGGCTCATGTCACTTTCAGCCATGTCCCCCGGGATACCAATGTTCCCTCCCCGACAGACCAATTAGGCTGCGGACACGTGTAGCCGGTCAAATACCAAAGTGCCCCTAGGGCCGATCTCATTGCTTACCTCAACAAGCACCATTGCATTGCCTATAAATAGAAGGCCTTTACCCTCGGGCAAGGTAAGTTCCATATACAATTGAGTAAGCTCTTTTACTCCCTAAACCTAAACACACACACACTCCAAAGGTATTCAAAGCCCGATTACTCAAGATTCTTACTCTCACACCCGAGGGCCCGAGTTGGAGTAACATCCAACTTTGACCTTAATCGGTGCTTGTTTGTGTTGTGATCTAGGTACATCAAACAAATAAATATATCCTAGCCGTATATCCTTGAACCGCTCCCCGACCCCAAAAGCCGTGGCGTCATCGCGGTTCCATTGCCGGGAAACGACTTTCTTTCGTTTTCTCGTTAAAAATCTTTTGTTTTCAAGGCACCTCACGTGTCCTAAACAAATTCAGTGCCGAAAGGCTCTTCTTTTTACATCACTAAGTTTTTCCCGTTTAAAACTTTTGTTTTCGTACACACCTTGTGGTCTAAACAAATGACCGTCAAAGGACACTTCTTTCGCTTATTTTCGTCTTTCCGAGACATGTCTCAAATTCTAAAAATGCCGGTCATTTGACCCTAGAGGAGGAGAACCAAGCCGAACCCTCCACCATCAAAAGGGAAAGGCAAACCAACTCGTTTTCAACAAAATGGGGGCCCATTCTCACCCTCAAAAATCCCCACCAACGAGTTCTACACCGGTTAACCGAGGAAGCCCGTCGAAAAAGCCCAGCCCTACTAAACAATAGCCCAAAAACTCCCCAAGCTCACATAAAAAACACCACTCTAACCACCCCACTTTCCCCGCAGAGCAAATCCCGAGAAGGAAGGGAAATCCCGGCCTCCAAGTCCAAACCGGTCGCGGAGGCCACGGCCATCAACGACGCGGAGATGGAAATGTTTGAAATAGAGGCCAATGGAGGGCTACAGCCTCTCAAGGGTCACAAAGGTTCTCCCCAACGAGCTCCCCGCTAACTCGCTTGCTAGTCAAGCCGTGGGGGCAAACCGGCTGACCCAGCCTCGAGCGCGACAGCCGCCAAACGGAGCGTGGTGCATGTAGAGGATAGCGAGGAAATGGGGGAAGAGGCACAGCCAAACCGCCGTGCGAGGTCCAAAGCTGCACTGGCTCCGCCAAGGAGAAGGCCGTGGCTCCACGAGCTAAAAGCGTAAGGTTGATGATCGTAACCCCGAGTTTGTGGAATTTATGTAAGATGTGGGAAACCCATCGAAGGCCGCCTGTAAGTGCGGCCGCACCATGGACGCCTTCGCCGATAAAATTGCGCGGGCACCGATCCGTAAGGGCAAACCCCTGCATGGACACCTATGACGGATCCAAAAATGCCAAGAGTCATATGGGAAGATTTGAGGGCCGATGGCTTTATTCTCCGCGGACGAGCCGCTGATGTGCAAAGCTTTGGCCGCGACCTTCACCGGCAAGGCCCTATCTTGATGCTAGCCCTCAAGCCCCGGTGTATCCAAATATTCGCCCGCCCGTAGTTCTCTTCCTCAATGCCTTGCCGGAGCAGTGTGCCCGCTAGACCAAAGACAGATCTTGTCCGTGTCAAGGTGCACCAAACGAGCCTACAAAAGATTATATATCCCGGTTCAGAAGTAAGGTGAGCGAGGAGATTGTGGACCCGGACGAAGGAGATATCGACTATGTTTTGAGGGCGGCCTCAGCTCCTCCTTCCTCAAAATGAATTTTGCCTCCAAAGAAACCTAAATCAAATGAGGAAATGTATGAAAGGGCCTCGGCCATTGCTTCGCCGAAGAGCCTAGCGTGCTCCGCTCCCGAGCTTCGCGAAAGAAAGGATAAGCCAAGTCCAGGAGACCACCCTGCAGCCTCGCTCACACCAAGAATCGTGGCAAAAACAGAGGCCGGGGATCGAAAAGCTCAAGAAGGCTATGGCCGAAACAGCTTACACGAGCTCACCGACCCAAGGGTGGTGATCATGAGAGCCTCGTACTTTTCCCCGCTCCTCCCCCATGCTTCGAAAGCCAAATGAGAGGAGTAGACTTAAATTTCGTGAGTATCACAACGACCACGGCACGGAATCGAGGACTGCTTTCCACCAAGCGAGTAATCCAAACAGAAAATCAATAATCGGGAGCTAACCAAGTGGGTTAAAGGGAACAATCCGCCCCCAATAACAATGATCAAAGCCGGCACGACACACGCGGGGACCAGAGAGAAATGAAAGAGATAACTATGATGACGATTTTGGGGACTATGACATTAACTTCACTGGGGAGGAACCTCCTCAAATAAGCAAACTGCCCCTCCAAATTCGGACATTAGAGAAGGTTTTCTCCATCCCCGCCCGGCTCCTGGAGGAAGAGCAAGAAATTGGGTTCAAAAGGAGTGAACTTGCCTCCACCCTTTTTCATTCCACACGCCCACTCACCCTCAGGATGAGAATCAACCGGCAAACATAGGCCGAGTGTTGATAGATACCGGAGCCGCCCGCGACATACTCTACTACCATACTTTGGTTGGAATGAGAATGACGTAAGCACATCTCACTCCATATGCGGGCATGCTCGAAGGCTTCACCAACCACGCCGTAAGGGTAAAGGGGACGATTGTGTTTGACGTAGCTATCGGGGAAAACCCATGCGTAAGACGGCCAAGATAACTTTCATGGTGGTCGATCTTCCTTCCCAATACAATGCCATTCTCGGCAGAATCGCCTGCCGAATTGGGAATAGTTGCGTCCGTCCCCACCAAAGGGTGAAATTTAACACCCCTGGCGGGGTTGTTACCATCAAGAACCAGCCGGGAGATTCCTCCGAGCGCCGGAGGAAAAAAGGAAAGAACAGTAAAAGGCTGCACTCCCCGCCCACAGATAGAGGGCGAGGACAAAATGATAGAGGGAAAAGGCGAGGACAAGTCAAAAAAGGGGAAAGCTCTTGCACTCCCGCCGCCGCCCGTACCGATCGGCATGCTTTCTTTCCATTCCACAAAGGTGGAGCTCAAGATGAGCGTAAAATCGAAGGTGTGGCCGCTCCTGCTGAGGGAGGTTATATTGATCGAGGAATAGAGGGGGAAATTGACCGTGATATCATATATTCTATGACAACACTGACCGAAGCTCAGGTCAACCCCCCAACTATTGTCATTGACTCGCACAATCGTGAAATCGCCGACCTTCAACCTAACGACGAGCTCGAGGAGGTGGTAATCAATCCCCACTTCCCGAGCAAACAAGCTAAGGTCAATGGAAATTCACAGCGAGGAGAGAAGGATACTTATTGAGTTCCTTAGAGCAAATTGCGATGTGTTCGCTTGGAGGGTGGAAGATATGCAAGGCATCAGCGAGGACGTGATCCTCCATAAAATCAACGATGACCCCTCCTTCAAAAACATTCACCAGAAATCCAGATATTTCTCCCCGGAGAAAGAGATTGCCATCAAGGAAGAGGTGGAAAAATTGCTAAAAGCGGGGATAATAAAGGAGATCTCCTACCCCAAATGGCTGGCCAATGTGGTCATGGTTAAGAAATCCAATGGTAAATGGAGGATGTGCGTTGATTTCACCGATCTCAACAAGGCATGCCCCAAGGATTGTTTCCCTCTTCCTCGCATAGACAGATTGGTGGATTCCATAGCCGGACACAGAGTTCTAAGCTTCATTGATGCATACTCCGGCTACCATCAAATCCAGATGGCTCCTGAAGATGTCCGCTCTGTAGCTTTCATTGCTGCGGGCAAGACATACTGCTACACTATGATGCCCTTTGGGCTGAAAAATGCAGGAGCCACATATCAGCGCATGGTCAATCTGGTCTTTAAAAACCAACTAGGCGTAAACTGGAGGCCTACCTTGACGACATGGTCATAAAAACTAAGGAAAACTCCCACGAGCTCGATGTGGAGGAAACCTTCAAAACTTGCGCCACAACAACATGAAGCTAAACCCCTTAAGTGCGCTGGGGTCAAGGCGGGCAAGTTCCTCGGATTCATGGTCAACCAAAGAGGGATAGAGGCTAATCCAGAGAAAATCCAGGCCCTATTAGACATGAAACCTCCTGCCTGCGTAAAGGATGTACAAAAACTCAATGGTCGCATCACCGCACTTGGCCGCTTCATCTCGCGGTCAGCAGAGAGGTGCCTCCCCTTCTTCAAAACTCTCAAAGGGGGGAAGAGAGCTGATGAATTTACATGGAGTACTGAGTGCCATCAGGCTTTTGAAGAAGTCAAAACATACCTCGGCAGCCCACCTCTACTCAGCAAGAAATTTCGCGTCCTGAGAAGAGCTCTTTTTGTATTTAGTCACATCGATCCGGGCAAGAGCCGCCGTTCTTGTAAGGGAGGAGAATAACTCCCAAAACCAGCTTTATTATGTAAGTAAGGCACTGTCCGCCGTAGAAGGGCGTTATCTTAATATAGAAAAGTTAGCTTACGCCTTGCTTGTATCCGCTCGAAAATTAAGAGCCTACTTTTCGCACATCCTATAACCGTACTAACCGAGGCCCCGCTTAGAAAGGTTTTACATAAAACCAGAGTCCCTGGGAGAATGCTAGCTTGGTCTATAGAGCTCACCGAGTTCCGCATCACCTACTCCCCGAGAAAGACAATCAAAGCGCAGCCTTAGTTGATTTTGTAGTAGAATCATCGTTCAAATTAGCGGACAAGCGACCTCGGAAAAGAAAGCGAGCAGAATCGAAGATGACCCAAAAGCCCGAGCACGTAAATTGTTCAACCTGTGGAGCGTCCGTAAGAGGTATGGACTTTATATGGGGACGGCTCCGCGAGCAAGTTAATCAATGGAGCGGCATACTTCGATCGCACCTGCGGGGAGAAATTTATGAGGGCCTTGAGATTCAAGTTCGAGGCATCAAACAATCAAAGCAAATATGAAGCGATTATAGCGGGCATGGAATTGGCAAGAGACTTGGGAGTTCAGAATATTGAGATCAATAGTGACTCTCAGCTCATAGTTAATCAAATTAGGGGGAGTATGATACTATCAACCCAAGACTAGCTCGCATCGTGGCCTTGCAAAAACCCTCATCAAAAATTTCACTTACTATGAGCTGAACCAAGTCATGAGAGAGGACAATGTGGAAGCTGACCTCCTCTCAAGAATAACCGAGCAAGAAATTGGTGAATTGGAGACAAATTGCCGATTGAATTCACGGAGAGACTCGCTATAGATCGAATACGTATAAACAATATTGAGGATCAAGTAAGGGACTGGGTGGATGAAATGAAGGATTACATTTAGAAGCAAACCCTCCTCGAGGACCCAAAAGGCTAGAGCCATCGAACGGTGTCCGCGAAATACCTCGTCCTCGATGGGGTGCTTTTCGGCGATCATTCACCAAGCCTTTACTAAGATGTGTTAAAACTCACATGGTCACAAACTTACTCTATGAGGTCCATGAAGGAGTTTGTGGCGGACATCCAGGTGCTCGCACCCTCTCAGACAAGATCAAATTCCAAGGATTCTTTTGGCCCACAATGAGAAGGGACGCGCAGGAGTATGTTAGAAAATGTGATAAGTGCCAGAGATTTGCGGACATCCCTAGACTACCATCAACGGAGCAGACTTTGGTTGTACCATCGTGGCCGTTTGATACGTGGGGGATCGATCTTATTGGACCATTTCCAATCGCTAGAGGAAGCATCAAGTATGCCGTGGTGGCCGTGGATTATTTTACCAAGTGGACGGAAGCAAAGGGCTTAGCCACTATTTCCGAGGATAACACTATCGCTTTGTCCACGACCACATCTATTGTCGATTTGGGGTTCCCGAGCAATAATTTCAGATAATGGCACCCAATTCTCCGCAAAATTCACCGCCGAATGTGTGAGAATGAAGGTGCAACACCGTAAGTCCGCAGCTTGCCTATCCTCGTGGAAATGGTCAAGCCGAGGCAAAGAAACAAGCTAGTACTGACTGCCTTAAAGAAAAATTTGGAAGGACGAGGAGGACGTTGGTTGGACGAGCTCCAAATCGCATTATGGGTTGTCCGCACCACAATAAGAAATTCAACAGGAGAAACTCCTTTCTCGCTCACGTATGGGTCAGAGGCAATGGCTCCAGTTGAGGTAGCCCTACCCTCGTACAGAGTCACATACTTCGACGAGTCTCAAAACGAGGCAAACAGAAGGTGTGACCTGGACGATCTCGAAGGAAAGAGAATGCGGGCACATGAAAAAATGGTGAACTACAAACAGAAAGCGAAGAAGCACCATGACAAAAGAGTAAATAAGAGGAGTTTTTCAGTTGGAGACTGGGTACTCAGAAGCGTAGAGGTCCAAGGGACCCAACCTGGTTTCAACAAACTGTCCCCGAAATGGGAAGGTCCATATGAGGTCACAAAGATAGTCAAAGAGGGCACCTACATATTGCGACCAAAAGAGGGAGAAGAGCTTAAGCACGCTTGGAATAGCGACCACCTTAAGAGATACTTCTTTTAAAATCTTTGTAATTTTTTGGAAGGAGTATAGACTATATATATATAAGTGAGAAGTTATCATCATATTTTGATGCAAAAATCAATTCCCACCAGCCCCAAAAGCTAGGGTGGATGCCCGCAGCCGGATGCCAGTAGGTTCAAGAGCCAACATATGAGCTCCTACTTACTGATGCGCAAAGATCTAAGGATCCGCATGCCTATATATGTACAAAGATCCATTACGATCCGTACTATGATCGCGGGGAGGATACTCTCTCCTGCCCGCGTGACACCACCAAAAATAAGTGGATATAGATGAACGTAGGTACAAAGGCCATGATGCCCGTGCCTACGGATTCTAGTGGGGACAATGACCTGAAGTCCGGACCCACTAATTGCGCGAAGGACCTCGTTAGGGCCGTTACTCGCATGCCTGTATGTGACAAAGGCCTACATATAAGCCCGTTCACCAGATCGCCACGAGACCCTCACGAAAAACCCTAGGGAGTTTTGAATAAAGGGTCAAATAAGTGAGAACCTCCAATAAGGGGATACAGATGCCAGGGGGTTAAAGGGCCTCTATGCTAAAATATGCTCCTACCTTTACATTGCGCGGACAATAGCCTCACGGCCACCTTCCTTCGCATGCCCTATGAAAGTATGCTTGCCTTGGCTACTTTTGACTTACACCACAGCGCGCAAGGCTGGGAATAAGTGTAAATGGATGAGAGTGATCAAACTAGTTTAACAAAGCCAAACAGACAAACGAGGTTAAGGCCTCAAAGTTTGCCACAAGGCTAAACAAACGCGATCATAGAAGAATAAGGCTGACTCTCACAAAAACCTAAGGGTTTTGAATAAAGAGTTAGGAAAACTCAAAAAATGCGGGCAAAGGGCCTACTAAGCTGCTGCCCGCAGAAGGAGAGTATAAAGTTAATTGCAAGTCAAAAACGCTGGAAAAAGTAATAGGCAAGAATGCAAGTATTAAGGTGCTCGAAAATTGCCAAACTACTCAAAATAGCCTACGAGACAAGCAATTAAGATAAAAGTAAAGGAGCCAAGTGGAGAAAAATGCTTCTATTGATGATAAGAAAGTATTTACAAAGTCCTAAAACTATTACAACAAGAAAAAACAAAAATCCTATACTAAGGGAGCATTCTCCTTGGGCTCCTCGGTGGCCGCTCCATCTGTGCCCGCTTCTGGCTCCTCAGTGGCCGCACCCCCTGTGCCCGCTTCGGAGTCCGGAGTTGGGGAAGGCAGGCTGGTCCCCAGAGGCACCTCAGTAGTAGGAGCAGTTTGTTGCTCGGCGGAGGCTGAAGCGGGAGCTGCCCGCTGGGGGAATAGATCTCCAATGGCTGGCCCCTCTGGAAGAACCTGAGCCAGGGCATCCCCCAAAGATAAAGGGTTGTCCCCGAATCGCAGCACATCCAGTTCGGCGATCAGGCCAAGGGCAGTCACTTCTGCCACAGGAGGCAGAGAGGCCGCGGCGGAGAGATCTAGACCCTTGACCTCGTCCTCGGACAGAGGAACTAGCGCATGCCCGGGCACGCACTCCGCGTCAGTAGCAACCAGTGAGCCGATCACGGCCAACTGCTGCACGGAGAACATACCCGTGGCCGCGAAGTTCCGGATCTGTGTCCGGACACCGGCCTCGTACTGGGCCAGGCACTCCGCATTAAATTCATCGGAGTTCTTATACTCCTCGATGGCCTCCTTGCGAGCTTCGGCCAGCATCCTCTCCTTCTCCAAGCTGAACTGTGTCAGAGGCAGCAGCTTCTCGGAGAGATCATCCGCCTTGGCCTCCAGGATCTCCACTTGCTTTTGGGAGGCATCCAGCTTGACCATGAGCTCGGAATTTCTTTGCTCCAGCTGAAGCTTGTGGCCCCTAAGCTCATCTCGCTGACCCTTTGCCTTTGCAAGGCTCCCCTCCAGCTCGGTCACCCGATCCTGGAAGCCCTTCAGATCGGACTCCTTGGTGGAGAGCTCTTTCTCCTTGGCATCCAGGAGGGAGCTCAGAGTCCCCACCTTCTCCTGGGCCAGCTCCAGCTCACGGAGTTTAGCCGCCAGGTCCTTGGTGTTGCTGGTAAGCTCAGCGGACAGGCTATCACAGGTCTCCCGGAGCCGCATAGCCTTATTGCCCACCTGCGAGGAGGATAATTAGAACAAGGAAGGCTAACAGTGTCAAAGAGACAGACAGAAAGAATCAAACCTCAGTGAGGGCAATCCCAATGTCTCCCATCAAGGCTGATGGGTTCTCCTTCTCCGCCACGGAATGATAGAAATCCGGGGCAAAAAGCCTGTTGATGAGCCCTATCCCAACAGCTGAGTTATGGGCAGAGCGGGCATACAGGTCCACCCCTTCAATGGCAGGCACAGCTCCCACCTGTTTTCTCTTCTCCCAGGTCTCCTCGCGGGTGGCTAGGGAGGAGATCGGGTAGGCCACCGAGCATATGGTCCCCGCGGTGGAGGGAGCAGTGGTAGAGGTAGTGGCAGCAGCAGGAGGGCTACGGGTAGAGGTATCCCCCACTTTCTGGGTCTTGGAGGACCTCTCCCTATGCGTCAAATCCGCATCTCTATCAGCCCTTTTCTTGGACTGCTCCTGATTATGCCCGGAGGCAATAGTACGGCCGGGAGATGATGCCCGGAGAGCATTGGGTGGAGGAGGACCCCGGGGAGGTGGAGGCAGATTCCCAGTGGTTAGAATGGTTCTGGGAGCAGCTAGAGTCTCCCCGGTCCTCCTGCTCGCTACAGGAACAGTCTTGTCTTTTGTGGGAACCCCTCCCATCTCATTCTGCCTCTTCTGGGCAGCTTCCTTGTTGGCCCTCTGGTTCTTGGCCTTCAGTTGAGCAGCACTTAGAGGAGGAGCCATCAGAAATTATACACTTCCGGATCTACTCTGGAGGGAAAGAAAAATGGTTAGCAGAGCAGTTCAAAAAATCAAAGGCAAAGTAAATTGGCAACAGTTTTATAGAGGAATCAGAGACCGATTATTTCGGGAGGATCGCACTCAGCGCCCAGCATACAGGTCTTACAATCTGCCTCGAACTGGTAATGTTCGTGCACCCGCCAATCAGGGTCGCGGGGCAAAGGCTCTATCTCTACTCTGGGGGCATGTGGGGCGCCACTCGCGACTGCGAGCCACCCCCGAGTAGATCAGTAGGGGCTCATCTTCCACTATGGCGCCCACGTCATATACGGGCTCCTCCCCGCTGTCCAAGTAGAGGGCCAGATGCCTCTCTATGGCAGTGCGCATAGCATCGGCTAAGGACGGGTCCGGATATTTGCTAGCGGCCACCTTCATAGGGACGGGGTGTGAAGGTTTGGAAAAGGGCCATCCGAATCTTGACTCAATAACCAAAATGTCCTTCTGATTCCATTGGTCAAACTTGTTGGAGGGAGGAGAGAAAGTCCTGGTGGAGTAGTTCCTAGCCTTCAAGCTCAGGATACCACGGCTAATCTGGTTCTGATAATAAGCGTAGAGCCCAGCAAGGGTAGGTTCATAGCCCATGAATCTGCACACAGCAATGAAGGAGACAATGGCCCGGATGGCATTGGGAGTCAGGTGCATGGGCAGGCAGGCATTGAACTCCAGGAAGAAGTAAAAGAAAGGGTCCAGGGGCAGCCTCAATCCGTTCTCAAACTGGGCCCCATAAAAAACGCAGGCTCGGTTGTCCCCGCGGACATCTGCTATGGTCTCTGGCCGCAGCTTGTCCTTGTCCGCCAAATGAACATGCCCAAGGGTGCGGACACGGTAAGCGTTGCGGTCCACATTATATACCTCGTAAATCTCCTCCTCCCAGTCAATGGTGGCCACCTCCTTGGCCTTCTTACGGCCACGACCAGGATTCACATCCCTAGCTGGCCTCTTGCCTTTGTTCCGGGCAGGGGCCACAATCTCCTCCTCCTCCTCGGAGTCAGAGCTCTCGAAGGCATCCACAATATTGGTGGTCTCAGCGGCCTTCTTGGAGGTCCCCGCGGCCCTCCTATCCCCCTCTCCGCGGTCATCTTCTTCGGTCTCCGAGCTCGAGGAGCCAAAGAGACCGGTGGGGTCACCACGGGCAGGGGCCACCTCCGATTCAACTTCACCGGTTCCAGTCACCTCGAAATCAAGGGGGTCAAGTTCCTCGCTGCTGCTCAGCTCAATTGTCCCCGCCCTAGGGGCCGCGGGCACAACGGGGGGAAAGATGGTACTCAGGGGCAGAACATCTAGAGGGTCACTCAGGGTCCCCGCTCTCGGTGCCCGCGAACTGCTTGATTGGTCAGAGTCCATTAGTTCACACTTTTCCCAGTCACAAACTACTTCGGGGACGCGAATCGCTCTCCTCACTAATTCAATGGCGTTCAGAGCCGAGCCTCTCTCGCAGGGAAACCTGCACAAAACCCCCATCACAAAATTTCTCAGCCTACTGGTATCCCCCAACACCAAAACATCACCGTTCCTTTTTACCCTTTTATCCTTGGCCTCCCACAACCGGGGTGGGACAAAAGGCCCCCATTGGGATTTTTCGCAGAAATATTGGAAGCACTCAAGGGATAACCTAAGCCACCCATGGCCTACCTTCCTAAATATCCCCCCTGTCCGTTTACAAACAGCAAACAGATCTGGAGTGCTCCCATCTCCTAACTCTATGGGACGGCGGGGTCCAAACTCTCGAGTAGTCATTATTCAGAAACCAAAAATAAAAGAAAAACAGAAGGAGATGAAGAAGAAAACACCCAACAGTACTTACGAGAGAAAGATTGAGAGAAGGATTCGGAAAGCAGTAGCAAGAAAATCGCAGCAAGAAATTTCTCTCAAAGGCTCTCTGAAGGTTTGGAAACGGTAAAAAGGGTTTGAGGTTTAAGGGTTTGGTATTTATAAGGCCTACCTATACGGGTTAACCCGTTAACCCGTATTAATTAGCCCACAAATCCTACCTCGGACCCTGAACCGTCTCCAACGTTTGAAAATTCGAAAAATTAAATACCCTTTGCATTTATTGCCCCCCTTGAACGAGCGACACGTACCCCTGTACGTACCACTAACCCGTCCTTTCATCTGCCAAGGGGCCCACCTGTTAACCGGGAGGCACGCCATGCAAGGGACCACGTGTCACTCACTGGTGCCTCCCGAACGTTCCCTTTGGCCCATGGGGCCAAGCAACAGACAACAAAAAACGCTAACACTGGTGCTCGCTCGAGGAGCAATTGAAGCAGACCGAGCTTCTAGTAGCTCCTCACTCAGACCATAAATAATCACACTTGGAGCTAGGGGCCATTGATGAGCCCGGATCTACTGGACCGGGCCCGCGCTCGGTCTAGTCCAAGGAACCAGTGACGTGGCAGTTCCTAGACCGCTGGAGGGAAGACCGCGGACAAATAGGCCCTTGTGGTCAAGACCGTGTCCCTCCTCGCATCGTCCCCGTCGAGGACCATTGGGACCCTGCTCGCTGGATCCGTGCCCGCATGAGTCATGCCCGCATCAACCGTGCTCGCGTCATATATCTTTGACCGCGGACACAACGTTGACCGCGGGCACATGCTGCTTCCCGGTTAATGTCAAGCCTTACTGAGCAAGTTAGCTGCCGGCTCGACAGCCACTTACGGCTCCCCATCACGCATTCAACGCGGCTCAGTCCGGCGCCTACTATTCCATTTAATGCACTAAGCCGGCTACACGGCTCATGTCACTTTCAGCCATGTCCCCCGGACGAGTCAATGTTCCTTCCCGACAGGACCAATTAGGCTGCGGACACGTGTAGGCGGTCAAATACCAAAGTGCCCCTAGTGGCCGATCTCATTGCTTACCTCAACAAGCACCATTGCATTGCCTATAAATAGAAGGCCTTTACCCCCTTGGGCAAGGTAAGTTCCATATACAATTGAGTAAGCTCTTTTACTCCCTAAACCTAAACACACACACACTCCAAAGGTATTCAAAGCCTGATTACTCAGTATTCTTACTCTCACACCCGAGAGCCTGAGTTGGAGTAACATCCAACTTTGACCTTAACGGTGCTTGTTTGTGTTGTGATCTAGGTACATCAAACCAATAAATATATCCTAGCCAGATATCCTTGAACCGCTCCTGACCCCGAAAGCTGTGGCGTCATCACTATCATACTGTAGACAAAACATTATCAAGCTAACAACGACATCAAGAGTGGCTCATTTGTATTGCTTGAGTGTCCCGATCTTTCCTCTAAAGATAGTTGTGCATCTGTTTGTCCCGAAAACTGGCCAATTGAATTGGACACGTGCTGATACTCCTTCCATTCCATAATGATAGTCCCATTTGACTATTCAAACATTTTAACAACCTATTTTCATTTCCATAATAAAACTTAATGTCAAATGGGAATGTCTTTATGGGACGGAGGGAGTATAATAGTAGTGTCTGGCTTGAAAATATAGACCTAACTGAATGGTTGCAACTGAAAGCATGTGCTTTTTAGGAAACAATGTGTTTCCTTATTCGAATCAATATCACACATTTGTTAAGTTGATTTTGGGACTTTCATGGAAAAGATTTATATTGTCCTATTGTGAAAAGGATTATAGTATAGGAAATAAGTTGTTTCCTATTTTGAATCAAAGAGGAATTTTTGGTAAGTTGATTTTATGCTTTCATGGAAAGATTCATAAGTATCCTACTTTGAAAAGGACTTTGTAAATAAAGTAAATATCTTTTATTTATGTACATAGTTTTATATTAGGACTAACCTACTAACAATCTATTCCTTTGTGAGTGTGCTTTATGTTTCCTTGTAGGAATTGGATTCTCACATATGGAAGAGTTTGGATTCGTGAAGATCTTCTCAAAGGTGCCTATAAATACAAGGGATTAGCACAAAGAGATGACAGAGCTTTAGAGATTTATTTCAGAGAAAAATACCTTTGTTCTTCACGGTTCAATATTGTGTTTTTAGGTTGTGAGTGAAGGCTGTGCCTTACATCCGTAACTCACATCTAGTTTTCATAGAGTTCTCTTGTTTTACTTCTGACTAGAATAGATCCTACTTGGGAAAGGGGAGTTGTTCTTGTCGTAGAAGGTGATTAGAACTCGTTTAGTATTTTCATATTTTAGTTTTTCACTTCTTTGTTTTTGTAAGCAACAAAAGTTTTTATAGTGAAAAGTTTTTGGGCGTAAGCCTAGTTTGCTGATCACATTGATCAGTAAGCGTAAATAATTCTTGAGTTATTTGTTTTTAATTATTTTATTCCGCTGCATTATCTGTGGATGTGTGGACAGTTGTGAGACACATCTGTACTCACATTCGTTGTCTATTGGGTGATTAAAGTTTCCTAGCTACACGAAACTTTCAGCAACATCTAAGAAGGCTGGGAAAGTGGGGCCTGTTCTTCTTGTGTAGATATGCTGACTCTTTCTAACACCAGTGGAGGATATCTTTCCTCATTGCCTTGATTGTGTTTGCTCATAGTATATATCCTTCCTCAAATAATCTTTATAGAATGCTTTTGAGATGCAGCTGCATAGATGAACCTTGCTCGCTGTTGATTGCATATGATTACTTTATTGTGTACAATTCTCCCGAAGGATTCTTGGTTTAAATCAAATTTATTGTGTGTTGATATTTGATTTTTAGCTCAGAATGAGGAATATAACTTCTCAGACAATGGGAAACCTTGTAGCAAATGGAGGATCAACAGGAGGATCCTCGGGTGGATCATCTATACGAACTAAGCGTCCAAATGGATGTGCTCGTCGTATGAAAGAATTAGTTGATGAATGGGAAAATGAGCATGGTCCTATAATTCCAAGACATGCTTATAATAATGCTTCTTCACAATCTTTGCTCGAGGATACTGAGCTTAATGATGATTCATCGGGTAATTCCTTTTTATAGTAACTTCACTTTTCGCATTCATAATTTTCTTTGTTATTTATAAATGTTTACTTAGCAGAAAGCTTCTGTAATAAATTTTATTCTAAATTTAACTATTTAATTAAATATATTTTTTTTCTTGTCTTTCTAGATGACAATGACGCTGATTCCACTGCTAAAACAAAAGGTAGAAGACGGGCTAATCCATGGGAGAATTGGGGTAAGGAAAAGAAAATAATCGATTGGGACAAAAATTTTAACCCTCTCGGTACTAATGCTGCCAAGTTGGCAAGTCATCTTGGAACTTGTGCGAGAAATGGCAGATGGTTCCCTTTATATTGGACTTCATGGGATGGTATGAGAGATACAGACCTCGAAACTGTTTGGAAAGATGTTAAGGTCAGCAAAAATTTTAGAGGTGTATTTGTGTTCTATATACTTCATGTACTACAAAATAAAGTGTTGGACTTATAATTTTTTTTTCAGGCCAACACCAATGCACCCGATGGATTTAAGCCAATTTGCTTTAAAAAATTAAACAAGTCTTGGAAATCTTTCAAGCATGAATTGAAGAAAAAAAATACTTTTTGCCCTTTAAAGATGATCCAGAACGTCTTCTTGTAGTACCTCCTAGGGTGCAACATGATCAATGGCCAGAACTAGTGAGCTATTGGAGTATGGAATCAACTAAAGTATGAAATTAATTATGGATATGTTATGATCTATTGTTTTTGAACATTTTATTTTCATCACATGCCTGAGTATCTTTACAGGCAATTGCAATGAGAAACATGGACAACCGGGGTAACCTTCATGCTTATCCTAGAATTGGGAGGAACTCGATTCCTAATATTGTTGATAAGGTTAGTATTATGTTTATGTAAGCAGTTTATGCAACTGTTTATCTAAATATTTATGTAACTAGTATTCATTTTCTTCATTTTTAACAAATGCATTAGAGAAAAAAAAATAATGAGCCTACAGATACAATAAGCATTTGGAGAGCAACTCGTGCCAAGAAAGGAAAATATATTGAAGATGATGGAGCTGCTGGCATAGATGTAATACATTAATTATGCATGTTCAATATTTATATTATTCATCTATTTAGAGAGTACACATATTTTTTTTATATTTTATTTATTCCAAAATATTTTCTTTACAGCAACAATTTCAAAGGCGTCTTGATGAGCTACCAGAAGAGGACAAGGAAGATCCAGAGGAAAGAGAAAGGATTTTCTCAGATGTAATAGGAAGTGATGGACATGGGAGAGTTTTGTGTGGTGGTATAGGTACTAGACTGGGTTATACATCATCAAATGGGATTTTATCATCCGAGGATATGGAGGCTATTGAGGCTGAACTTACAAAATCAAGGGAAGAAGCGGCCGAATTTAAGGAAGAAATTATCAAATTAAGGGAAGAGACTACAAAATTAAGGGAAGAGGCTGCAGAGCGTGACCGTCGTGAGGATGAGAGGGATGGAGAAATTGCTGCGTTGAAGGCCTTAATACAAGTTACTCAGCAATCTGCTATAGCTGCCGAGGCTCGGGTTATTCAAATGTTCCATAGCTCAGGATTCAATACCAACCTAATGTTTTCTTCAAATCCAAGCACCAGGGAGTCGAGCGGTAATGGGTCTAACTCCAGAAACCAGACCAACTTATCATAAAGTTTTTACATGCAATCAACGGTACATGCTCGTTCCTTTTTACTTCTTATCATAAAGTTCTTACATGCGATCAAATGCATCTCTTCTCTTGTAGCCCATTCTCTTGTCCCAATACTTTAAATGCACAGTCAATTTCTTGATAGTGATTGTATTGCCAACTATAATTAAACCACTTAATTTTTTATGCGATTCTCCAATTTATTCATTTTATTTACACTAAATCTTAAGAGCGTTAAATATTTTACAATGCCTAGTGACATTGCAGAATCTTTCCGACTGAACTGAATTTTGAACCACTTAATTTATTTTTTTCATTTTATTGTCTTCCCTGAGCCAAGCGTTGAACTACTGCTCTTCATTTTTTTTTGAATTGTTACAATTGGAGAAAAAAGTGATACATTGTATGTATAAAAGCTTGGTCTTCATGTTTGGTGCATTGGTGGTGGCATGGTGTGGGTTTTCATTGCCCAATAAGCAGAATTTATAATTAAAATTTGAACTTGCTAATTAAATGATGGGAGTTTGGATTTGTCATTTTTTTTTATAATGATGAAGGTTGGGTAGTGTTATAGTGAAGATAGTTTGTGGTGGATGTTAGGGAAGGTTAGTGGCAGTGAATGGAGGGTAGCGGTGGTTAATGGCAGTGAATGGAGGGTAGCAGTGGTTAATGGTAGCGAATGGAGCAAGGGTAGCGGTGATTGGTGGACGAAGGAAGAAGATGAATTGGGTCTTTATATATACTTATAAGTTAGTATTAATATTTTTTGGGAGGTAGAAGATGGGGATAAATATGTAATTTTCCATGAATTTTTAACTTTATTAACAAATTCATCTTTGTTCTGGTGGTCTCTCTGCATTCTTTGGTGGTCTCTCCATTGCTTCAGATGGAAGTCCATTGTTAGAGAAAGTGTGTGTTGTGTGTGAGAGAGTGAGAATTTGACTTGGGTATTGATGATCTTGGTCTACTGTTAATAAGCTTTAGTGTAAAGTGTGTGTTTGTGGGTGTGTTTAGGTTTAGTGAAAGCTTTTTGCAGAGAGTTGGTTTTGACTCTTTATGGTCTTTTCTGCAGGAATAGAGTGAGGGTGAAGGGTAGTGTAGGGTGCTGCCAAGGTGGTGGCCTTAGTTGATCAATCATGTTGAATGAATGTGAATGAAATTACTTGGCAATATAAGACAAAAAGTGTTAGAATCCCTGCTAATGAGTTGTCTATGTTTTTACCGTGATAATAGGAAGTGAAGGACCAAATATCTCATATGTTTATCAAGTGCATTTTTGTCTCTTTATCTCATATGTCACTTGCTCAAAAATATATTCAGATATGTCATTGTGGTGAGTTATTTCTTCGTTAACGTAATATTTTTATTTTTTACAGGTTTCATTGCTTAATAGTTGCATATTGGTTTACATGAAGAGCTCGATCAAGGAACGATATGATGAAGCACTTTTTTAGGAAATACTTTGTATGACTGCATCATTTGCAATTTAGATGATTAGAACTAGTTAGAAACTTATTTAGTCAAATTATTTCAAATGGAGATTCGAACTACTTCTAAAGAATCTAATTTTGTTTGGTTAATTGATGACTTTATTTGGATGATGTAGTTGATTAGCTTTGGTTAATATACTCCCTCTGTCCCATTACAAGCCACAAACTTTCCTTTTTTGGCGTCCCATTACAAACCACAAACTTCCTAAAATGGAAAGGAATCTTTACTATTCCCTCCACTCATTCTCTCTCCTACATTATTTTATTACTCACAACACCATTATAATTCACTATTCCCTCCACTCATTCTCTCTCCTATTTTACTTTTACACTCACAACATTTATATCATTATTTTTTTCCTTATTCTACGCGTCTACAGTAATTTTCCTCCTTGTAATGGGACGGAGGGAGTACTTGATTTTGGTATTGTCGTATGCATGATTTTGTGTGATTTTATTTATGTATTTGGATCTTGTAAATTAGGAGATATTGTCAGTTATTGAATGATAAATATTTTAGATTTTTGACTTTTTGGGCAACACTTTAATTAATCCAAAATGACATTTGGGACGGGGACCAGGTCCCTAATTATTACCCGCCAATATTTCTTTCTGGTGGCAAATATTATTAGGGTCGGCTTTGCCGTCTCAAAAAACTCGTCCTAAATATGTTTTGCCTCCAAAATTGACCCGCCAATTTTTTTTCCCGCCAATTTTTTTCCCGCAAAATAAATAAATAATAAATTTTATTTAATAATAAATAGTATTAGGGACACACATTTACCGTCTCTAAAAACTTATAGGGACGGTGACGGGGTCCTTATAGTTTTTAGGACGCATGTTAATTAGGACCCCTTAATCCCGTCCTATATACCGTCCTTAAAAGTTTTAGGGGCGGGAAAATGGCTATTTGGGAGGGTCTTGGCCGACCCTAATGTTATTATTTCTTGTAGTGAAGGGAAGAATATTTAATTAGATTTGGGCAGTTTTAAGGCAGTTATGGATAGTTTTTTAAGGCAGTTGAGGTTAATCTCAGTCCGTTGGATCAATTTTCCAACTTTCAATCCTAGCCCCTCTTTATATCCAGGCTAAGAGGCAGTTATATCCTCCCTGTATTGTATATTAGATTATGACGGAGGTGAAATGTTTTTATTACTCACCGTCCTATTTTTATTCTTACCCTTATGGTTGAAAGAGAGTCTTCTTGAAATAGTCGGTCGGAATTGCTGTCACGTGACTTTGAAATCACATGTTCTGAGTTGTGGAAGAATACTCTTACTCTTAAAACTCTTTTGTTTGCTTTGGTCTATGCCTAAGGTTTTTCAAACCTAGATATATACTAATGTTGTCTTCTTAAGAGCTGTTAAAGATAAATAAAACAAACACAAAAAATCATACGTATAGTTAGGAGACAGAAAATGCATGTAAGGACTCTTAAGACATCAATCGAAACCAACAAATCAATTGATGGGCTACCTACGTAACTGTAAGTGCTCCAATTTGAGTTGTTAGTATTTTCGTTAGAAAATTAATGAAAGTTTTAACATTCCTAACATTTCTAACAATTCCTAACATTTCTAACCAAGCAAGGGTAGATTAGGGATTGCCATTTAAGGTTAAACCTTAAAAAGAATCTTAAAAAGAAAAACAAAAGGTCAAGAAAACCAAATATAGCAATGCTTTGGAAACATAAAGCTGTTTGCCTAATTTGAATTTTGAAAAAGATTATTCCTTGTGTCCAAAGTACGCTGCATTTAATGAACGAGTGCACGCCAAGCATTCCCATCCGCGCGGACATCTTTGCCAATTTCAGAGGGCTATAAATTGAGCCCTCCGAGTCACAAAAATGAGGAGGAAGAACACAAATGCAACGAAGTTGGCGAAATATAGAGAGAAAACGGTGAGAATTCTCAAGAATTGTCACCTTTTTCTTTTAATCTTTCCCAAATTCCACTCACTCTCAAATTAAAGCAAACACTCATACACTCAAGCTTCAAACACAAACACAAGGAAGATTGGTAAACCCTCCTCTTCCTAACCCTAAATCTCTCTCATCCATGCATGCATCTTCAAACTACAAAATGTAGTTCTTTCATCTTCTTTCTCTAGATCTAAGAAGATCACCATGGAAGACCATCTCCATGGATGATCTTCTACAAAGATCAACATTATTTTCAAAGCTTTTCTTTCTTACTTGCAAAAATGCACTTTCAAAACCCTAAAAAACCATTTTCAAGCACTAAATCTTGATTTCAAAGGGTAAAATCCCCCTCCCCAAGCAAATGAAATGCTTAGTCCTAATGTACCCCAAGGATGGTTTGGTATAGTTGATTCACCACTAAAATGTCTAGTGATCACTAATCAAGACCTAGGGAAATGGGGACAAGCATGGATGCAAAACCCCCCTTAAAATCATATTTTCTTTCTTGAGAAGTTGCTGTCCAGTAGCAAATTTCTCAGACCTCAGTCCATGGTCTTAATTTTTGGACACAGATGAACTTGGAATTTGGTGTTGACTACAAAACACTTTTTGTAGCCAACATCCAGAGCTTTCCAGACATATTTTTACCTTATTTTTTGGGTGAGTAAAACTCCTCTTTTCAATTTTTCTTTCAGAGGCTAGTTCATCAGCTTCTGGGAATCCAGATCTCATATCTGAGGTTTCCAGAAGGTTTTGACCCCTCAAATCTTCTCCAAAATGGAAATTTCTTTCACACAAAGTTTATTCAAGGAGTCTAGAGAAACTTTCATTCTCTGAGTTCATCCAGATTATGAAGTTTTAGGACCCTTGAATCCATTTCAAAATCAGGTGTCTGCTGCCATTTTCATTCTGGCAGAAGTGACTTCTCAACTTCAAAAGGTTTTTGAGTACCAAATCTCAAACCAAAAATTCTCCAAAAATCATGGGATCAGTTTAAAGTCTTAAAAAGACATCCCAATTTTTACTTTTTCCAGTTTCAACTTATTTTGGCCAAAACACACACACACACACAAATGATTTTCAGCTTGGAAGACTCGTTTTTACGAGGCGCGTCGGGTGCACACTAACGTCCTTCCCGACGCGTAACATGACCTCCGAACCTAAATCTCTGATCTCGGGCTTTTTTCAAAGTTTTGCCCTTCAAAATTAAAATGGCGTGGCGACTCCGTTTTTTCCGGGTTTTATTTGGTTTTTCAAAGAAACGCAAAAATCGAATTTTTCCCGCGAAAAAGGCAACACATCGTTACAGAGGGGTGCCCCAAAATGAGAGGTGAAGGCCTCTATTTATAGGCTGCATGGCAGGGTCTTAGTATGTCGCACGACATAACAAGCCATAACCGTTTTCCTTCTAGAAACATGCAAGGTGGCAAGCTTCTAGAATTCTCCTGGCATGGTATGTCGCACGACATAAGTAGCCTCATCCAGTTCCTTCTAGAAACATGCAAGGTGGCAGTCTTCTAGAAGGTTTTTTGGGATTAAGAAAAACGTGTTTCTTAATCACCAAGCATTCCCTTCAGCCCTTAAAAGGTTTGGAATAGTTCCGGAATTGTTCCGGAACTCTAAGAAAGTCCGGGGAATTACCGAGAAACTTGCCGGAATTGCCGGGAAACTTAACCGGAAGGCATGAGCCAGATTTGGGTACTTACAGAAGCCCCTCGGCAACGTCACTTGCAAGGCGAGTGGGGTTGTCGATAGAAAAGGATCCGATCTGGCGAATGCCGAGACGGATTGGGTGACCAAAGTGGTCGAGTGGCTGGACCTTTTATGAAAGGCTACCTACGTATCCCGAGTGGGAATCAAGCCATTATCGTAGTTCGGAATCCACTGGGAAAAGGGGGCGTCATATGTGACAAATTGGTTGAACCTACAGGAGGCTACCTACGTATCCCGGAGGAATCAAGCCAGGTCGTAGTTCGAGCTTTTACTGAGTTGAAATGTTATTCCTTCATTTTGGAATAACGGAGATCGAAAGAGAGAGCGAAATGTTATTCCTTCATCTTGGAATAACGGAGATCGCGAGAGAGGTCGAAATGTTATTCCTTCATCTTGGAATAACGAATATCGAAAGAGAGAGCGAAATGTTATTCCTTCATCTTGGAATAACGGAGATCGCGAGAGAGGTCGAAATGTTATTCCTTCATCTTGGAATAACGGAGATCGAAAGAGAGAGCGAAATGTTATTCCTTCATCTTGGAATAACGAAGATCGCGAGAGAGGTCGAAATGTTATTCCTTCATCTTGGAATAACGGAGATCGAAAGAGAGAGCGAAATGTTATTCCTTCATCTTGGAATAACGGAGATCGCGAGAGAGGTCGAAATGTTATTCCTTCATCTTGGAACAACGGAGATCGAAAGAGAGAGCGAAATGTTATTCCTTCATCTTGGAATAACGGAGATCGCGAGAGAGGTCGAAATGTTATTCCTTCAATTTGGAATAACGGAGATCGAAAGAGAGGGCGAAATGTTATTCCTTCATCTTGGAATAACGGAGATCGCGAGAGAGGTCGAAATGTTATTCCTTCATCTTGGAATAACGGAGATCGTGAGATGGATTTTGTAGGAAGGACTCGATAATTTTTTGTAAAGAAAGTGGGACGTACCCGATAGTTTTTGTAAAGCAACGGGACGTACCCGATAATTTTTGTAAAGAAACGGGACGTACCCTGTAATTTTTCATAAAGAAACGGGACATACCCTGATAATTTTTGTAAAGAAACGGGACGTACCCTGATAATTTTTTGTAAAGTAACGGGACGTACCCTGATGATTTTCGTAAAGAAACGGGACGTACCTGTAAGTACCCCAATCTGGATCACACCCCTTTCAAACACACGGGAAACACCGCAGACTCATCAACACAGTCTCGACGACCCCTCTCACTCAAAACCCTCTCTAAACCCCCAACCAAACCAAGGGAGGAGCCTTTCTGGGATAAAAAGGGACAAAAGGACCTTTCGGGAATTTTCAGGAAATTGGAAAAGCAATAATGGTCCGTACGGACCTCTTTGCTTTAATAATTACTGAATCTTCTTAAAGTCCACAATATTCCCTCAAATCCCGGGGAAAATGATTACCCTCATGCTTAGTTGGTCCGTACGGACCTCTTTGCATGCAAGATGGTCCGTACGGACCTTATTGCATAGGGAACACCATAATTACAGAATATTCACCATCATCACATATTCCCTCAAATCGAGGAAAACCAAAATTCTGGATAACCAGGGAGGTCCGTACGGACCTCTTTGCAATTTTTTCCTACTATAAATAGAGGGCTCCCCCTCCCATTTTCAGAGACACCTCCCTCTTCTCTCTTCCTCCCTTAGCCTTCTGGCTCCCCTCTAAGTCCTCTCGAGGCACTCCCGGCCCCTTTCGGATCCTTCTGAGGCCTTCCGAGCTCCCTTGTGGTGCTCCGACGCCTCTCTCGAGCGCTCCCGAGACGCTCCGCGCTGCCCGAGGCACTCTCGAGGTACTACGAGGCCCCTCGTGGTACTCCGAGGCCTTGCACAGTCTTTCCACGGTGTCCCGGCTCTTTCCGAGTCAAACCGACGATCCCAAACCACGCCGAAACTCGCCCGAGTGACTCCTGCCACCACAATGCACGCCGAACCTGCCCGAGTGATCCCGACGATCCCCATGCACGCCGAACCTGCCCGAACGCAGCCTGCAACCTCAACTCACGCCGAAACTGCGTCCGCGGACAACCGGCATCTCCCGAAGCAATCCCGATCCGCACCGGAACGCTACTCCGACCTCAAACACTATTCCCCAGCGGAAGACAGACGCGAACCAACATTGGTAATGCTTCCTTCCTACACTATTTCAATACATTTCCATACATAGCATACAATGTAGACATCCGATACAGCATGCATTTTTAAAAAGCACACACACACACACAACATTTAAAGGATATTAGGGGTATCCGAAAGACTCGTTTTACGAGGCGACTCGGGTGAGCTCTAATATTCTAATATTCTCTTCCCGAGGAGTCATCTGACCTCCGAACTCAAAATCTCATCACACAAAAACAGTTTAAAATTATCTTTAAACTGATGCCCTTTTTCAATGTTTTGGGCTTAATAAAAACGGCGTGGCGACTCTACAAAATGCGAAAGCAAAACGGCGAGAACGAACCGCTCCAACGCGAAAGATTGCCAGATGCCGGGGCTGCGAAGCCTGCTCGGATCCGGGCTATTTCAGTTGGCGACTCCGCTGGGGACTTTTTGTTTTAAAATCTTTTTAAACAAAACAAAAGATTTTTAAAACAATGATGAGGGTCAAACTTTCATTTTACCCCTTCCTTTAACTGTTGTGTGTGTGTGCACGTGCTTTACTTTTTATTTTACAAAAAAAAATAAAAATACAAAAAAAAAATGCATCAATATACATCTGTGCATACATTTAAAATTCTTCAAAAACTTCTGTTTTACTCAGAAAAAGAATTTTAGAGACCGCACACTACGCGCACTGCTGTGTCGTTTACACCGCACACTACTCACCTTCTTGCCTCGGTTACACCGCACGCTACGCGCTTCTTTGCCTCGGATACACTGCACACTACAACCCTCAACCCGGAGTGGTCTCGGTTGCGATCCGTTTGGTCTTCCTAGGCCTCTTGGACGCGCACGGGATCATTCCAAACATCCCATCCTAGCCAAGCGTCAACCACACGTTTGAGTCTTGAGTCACACTCTGTCCGGACTCGGTTGGTTTTTACCCGATCCGTGTCATACGGCTGGATACATATACCATGCCGGCCATTTTACGAGTCAAGGCTCGGAACTCAAGATCCCTTGCGCAAGCAAAGCGATGAAAGGTCATGCTAAAATCTTGACACGATCTTGATTTCCGAAGCTACACCCGGAGCGATGTTCCGTCCAGGATATACATCCATGCTCACATGACACCATGTCATCACGCCTTTGATACGTCGGCCATGACAATATGACCCGGCCAACGCCTAACGTCACGGATCCCTTGCGCAAGCAAGGTAAAGAGAAGGTCATGCCGAACTCTTGGCACGATCTTGACTCGGTGGCCGGCTTGGTTCACTATTCACATGGCTAACGCATCAAAACGAACATGACGAGGCTCGGTCCTTAGGTTCGATTTTTCTTTTAGGCCGGTGGAAACCACTTGCACTATAGGACCCTCGCACAGGGCCGTACATCCACCTGGGATGTCGAAATACGGGTGCAAAACGAGGGGCTTATAGCCGCACAGATGGTCTCCACTGACCCAGGATCTAGCATAGTTGCGAAAAAGAAGAGCAATCTTTTCCAACCTACCTAGGATTCTGAGAAAACATGTTTTAAGTAAATTAAAACAACAAAAAAAAATCATAAGAGAAACGGAAATCGCATGCCACGTGAATTTTCCCCCTTTTATCCCGTTAGGACATTCCTGTGTCTAAACCTTGCCCATCACCCCCTCCAGCGAACCGAGAGTGGTTGAGAATACCTGGAAGCCGCCTTTTCAGTATCGAGGTCACAAGGTCCGATAGCCCTTCCAGTTCAACGGTCCGCACCGTCCGCTACTCCCCATGACGGGATCAACGGATAACGGTGAGGAAATGGAACCCCGCCACTAAGAAACCTCCAGACAATGGAGGAGGTGCTGCGAGCCTTCGAAACCATCAAGAAGCGCCAAGAAGAGCAGCAAGCCTGGATCGTAGACACCTTGCGTCTTCGAGGAACCGTTGCAGTTCCCCAACCCGACGGAACCTTTGCTCTCATAGAGGACGAAGACATACCGGCTCCCAGGTTTCTCAAAGCTATCGGCAAGTTCCGCCTCCGCCAAGCTACGAGACCCCGGCAACGCAAGCGGCTCTCGCTTAAAGCTCCCCTCGGGCGTCGGTCAAGCGGCTCAGACATACCCGCCTCGGCACGGTCGGTTTCCGGCTCGCACATCAAGCTCGGTACCAACGGCACACATACGTGCCTGCTCCGTCAGATCCCAATGCATCTCGGTATCCCCCAGGATTCAATCCTTTGCCTCTATACGAGCCTCGTAATCACAACCAAAAGTCCCCATGCCTACCAGGGACAGGCATCCCGAGCGGATATCCCGACATCTCAAGTTTGCCACTGCTAGTACGCGATTGGGGCTAACGAATCATTTCCCGAGTTCCCAAACACAACCCTTAGCGGACCTGGCAATCACGCCCTCAATTTCAACACCGGGGTATGGGTTGGTATACACTCAACTACCTCCCCAAGACTCCCGAATGGCGATCCCGTGACCCAATCCACCCCCGTCTTCGGTTTCCGTCCCCGAAAAGCGGTAACCCACCTCGAACTGATCCTCACATGGCTTGGGCGATTGAACAAATGAAAGACATGCAAGGCAAGCTAGCTAGTTCTCGGAAGGACTCCTCACGCCTGCGATCCGAACAAAGTGGTCCCTCTCCCTCCAAAGTTCGGGATGCCGGGAAATGGAAAAGTTTGACGGGACAGAATGCCCAAAAACCCACATCGACACCTACGTCACGGGTATGAGAGCCAAAGGGCAACCCCTCAACGAGATGGCGAGATCATTTTCGGCATTCCCTCAAATCCACGGCACTAAGGTGGTTCCTCAATGTGAAGGCGAAAACCGCTCCACGTGGGATCGAGATCGGTGAAATCTTCCTGGAGAAGTACCGCGCCAATCTTGAATGGGAAACAAACCGCCATGACACACAAGCCACCGAACAAAAGGATGACGAACCGGTGGGCGAGTTCTACAAAAGATGGGCTGGAAGCTAAGCGAGATAATGGATCCACTTTCCAAAGAAGAAGCGAGATGGACATCTTCCATTCCCGCCTCAAACCATCTTTGAGGACCTTGATCGGCCACCATTTCTATCCGGATCTCCGTGTCATGGTCAACGCCGGGACAAAGTTTGAAAAGACTACGAGTCTTCAAAAGGCAACGGCAACCCCGCCTCATCTTACCGCTATCGAACAAACCTGGCAATTTCAACTCTGCCCGACCAAAGGAAAGGAAGCGTAGGAACAACACTACATTCGAACGGAGCTCAAGTAAACCGCGATCAAGCGGCCCCGAAGAATAACAATCCCCTCGCTTCCCACGGTTCCGGCATTTAGATAACCTTGAAATGCCCTTGGGTCAAGTATTTGAAGCTTTGGTGAAACGAAATCTTCTCAAACCACTCGAGAATTTCCAACCGAAGACTCCCAAACCCAACATGGATATGAGCAAGCACTTTGCGCCTTCCACAACTACCCGGTCACACCACCGACAAGCGCTTTGTGCTTAGCGGGTGGTCCAGGCTCATTGAGGAGGGAAAATTGGAACGCCCTCGTGGTCCCAATACCATCGGAAATCCATTCCCCGAACGACGGGGTAAACTCAATAGCCTTTGACGAAACTCCAAGCGAGAGCGGACCCCTGCAATTTCCGAGACCGTCGGCATCTTTGTCCCGCTACGGCGGAGCGTGAAACCGTAGTCAAGAGATCTCGTGACCGGGAATTCCGACAAGAACGCCCAAGGGAAACTGTCTCCCTACGATCTTTGCCCCGGCCCAAGGCATACAAATGGATGGATCGAACGTTCCCCGAAGAGACCGAGTCCAACGGTAGCACGGGAAGCGGTTTAGCCTTCAAGACGATGACTTGCCAATATGTGAGAATCGGCACAACGAAGCCCTCCTCATCCTCATAAAAATAGAGATGTTCTTCCTCTCGAACGTCTTGATTGATAACGGCTCACGCGAAACATCATCGCTTTGAGCACACCGAAACGACTCCGCATCGACCGTTCTCGATAAGGCCTTCACCTCGGGTAATCCGAGCCTACGATTCCACTGCACGACCAATCGTAGGAGTCATCAATTTGAGGATCCAATTCGACGTACAACTAGAGTCGGTAGAATTCCAAGTCGTGGAAATCAAACCAACCTTCTCTGCTTTGTTGGGACGGCCTTGGATACATCAGATGAAAGCAGTATCATCTACTCTTCACCAATGCGTGAAATTCATCAATGCCAATGGAGCGATCGAAGTGATCCGTGGAAGCGGTGCAATGGCAAGTTCTTGGCCGCCGAGCTATGACCCGTAAGAAGGTCCCGACATGACCGAATACTCTTCTCCGGATGATTCTCCTACCACTGTCCCGCTACGAAGTGGATCCTTACATCCACGCTCTAAGCCGCGACGACAGTGGAAATTGAAGAACTCATGGGTCGGGATGACAACTCGATATATGCGGCGTGAAGAATGCTTGAGAGGATTCAAGAGATGGGTGCCCTAATGGAGATTGATCGAGGAGTAGACCCTTACTTCGCCGAAAACCCTCTTGCAAGCGGCTCATCACCGATCCCCCGGTAGAAGACAACCCTCTAGCCGACATTCTCGGATCTTACGGGGACGGCCATCACGGCTTAGTTCAATTCAACATTCCGGTGTCCGACCTGGACGAACAATGGCGCAACCTCCTCCAAGGCTTAATCAGGGAAGGAGATATAGCATGTCCGCTCGAATCAGACATTGTAAACGTCGTCCAAGCAAAGATCCCAGATAAAGAGGCAGATTCTATGAAAGTGATCAACATCAGCAAGAATCAACTCCGAATCAGCGAATGCTTCGCCCTCCTAGAAGTAGCCCTCAGCGACTTCTATCATCAAAAACCCCCAAGGACTGGTGGCAACACTAATGGAGGGACATCATCAGGGGAGCAGCCAAAAACCTCCGCGATCTGGTTTGAAATCAAACCGCATGCAAGCTACTTTCCGGGACTCATGCCAAGGGAAGATTGGCCACCCGAACCAGCACCACTCCCTCTAGAGCTACAGCCATCCGAGAGTAATGAAGCCTGGTCCAATCCCTCGTCACCTATAATCTAGCTTCGAGTCTTGTTGTCTGTCTATTCACATCTTTTGAGTCTTTTGACGGCTTTACGCCCGACGATTGTGAATCTTTAATCAACAATGTACAGTCTTCACGCTTTCAATAAAAGGTCCGACCTTCCTAAAAAATCATTTCATTGCATCTTTAACAAATGATGATATTAACTAATCAAAACAAGTTAATAACAATTCATCTATACAAAAGGCAAACACATTAATTAAATAAATGCATCAAGCAAACATTTAAGCATGTTGTCAAACGAGAGAAAAACCGGGCCCAAGCTGCCGAGAAGGTTTTAATCACAACGATTTGCAAGATTGCTGAAGAGCCAAAGAGACGCAAGTCCGACGCCATTTCCAGCACACACCAGATTTTCCAATACCTCAAGAGCGGGGAAACCACCTTCATGAACAAGGGAGACCCACACACAGGAGGGGTCAAAACCAAGAGCGTCATGGCCCTGAAACGTCTTGCCTCTCACTTCGTCATCCTCGGGGACATGCTATACAAGAAACGCTACCATGGGCCACTCCTACGCTGCATCAGCCAAGAAGAAGCAAACAAGTTCATGAACGAAGTCCACAATGGGGCTTGCGGTCCCCACATGAACGCTAGAGCCCTGATGCAAATCATTCTCAGGATGGGCTACCTCTTGGATCTCCATGGAGGCAGATTGCATCCACTTTGTCCGAAGCTGCGACAAGTGCCAACGGTTCTCCAACCTCAATCATCTGCCGCCCCACGATCTCTACTGCATGACTACACCTTGGCCCTTTGCCACTTGGGGAATTGACGTCATCGGGAAGATTGCTCCGCCAGGCAGCAACGGTCACGAGTTCATCTTAGTAGCCATCGACTACTTCACCAAATGGGTCGAAGCCAAGTCCTACAAGGTACTCACCTCCAAGAAGGTCGCGCATTTCCTCAAGGAAAACATCATCTGCCGATACGGCATCCCAAATGAGGTCATATCAGACAATGGTTCACACTTCGAAGGGGAATTCGACGGGCCGTCGGCTGAATTCAAGATCACACGCCACAAATCTTCTCCCTATCGGCCACAAACAAACGGCGCCGTGGAAGCAGCAAACAAAACCCTCGAACGGATCATCCGAAAAATGACCACCCGAGGACGAGATTGGCCCGAGAAACTGCACCTTGCACTTTGGGGCTACCGCACATCGGTCCGTAACGACCACGGGAGAAACCCCATTTGCCACGACATACGGGATGGAAGCAGTCCTTCCCATCGAGCTGGAAATTCCCTCACTCCGAGTGCTGCTGGAAAATGACATTAACGAAGTCGAATGGCTCCGAAGCCGACATGACGAATTGGCTCTGCTAGACGAGCGACGACTAAAGGCCATGGAACATGTCCGAGCCTATCAAAGCAGGATGGCTAGAGCTTTCGACAAGAAAGTCAAATCCCGAGACATCAGGGAAGGCGACCTTGTACTCAAAGAAAAGCCTCCCACTCGAACCAACCCACTGGGAAAATGGGAACCCACATGGATCGGCCCCTTCGTGGTTCAAAAGATCTTCTCCGGAGGCGCCATGAAGCTGACAGACCTAGACGGCAATCCCTTCATGAATCCAGTCAACGGAAGCAAACTTCGCAGATACTTCGCCTGAAGAAGAACAGCTATGCATCTCTTGGCACTCCATGTAGTGTCGAACTACGCAGACCTGAGCCCTCTAGTCTGGGGAACGTAGGCAACCTTAATTGGTCCGGTCTAAAAATACACAAAAAAGTCAAAAGTTTGAATGTCGATCAAGACCTCCACCAAACTACGCACTTTTCAAGAACACACCCCAACAGTCACCTTGACCAAGTCAAACGACGGCGGCAACATCAAAGGACATCCGAGGGTCACTCAGCATCAAACGACTGACTCATGTCTGCTCCTAAGCCAGGGGCTTGTCTTCGCCCTCACGCGCTTCAAAAAAAAAAAAAGAGAGCTCGAGCAAGGGCTCACAAAAAAAAATAAAAAAGAAGCTCAAGAAGAAGCCGCAAAAAGAGGTCAAGAGCTCCGACGCCAACAAGAGGCAAGAAAGGCCGTGGAAAAGACCGTCAAAACGACTTGTCAAGGGAGCATTCAACCTCTCACCAAGCACAAAGCTTAAGCAAAAGGGATTGCCGTCATAGCCTGCATCGCTTCAAGTCCGCAAATGCAATGTAAAAGTCCAAGGACGGACGTCGACAAAGTGCACAACAAAAACAAAGGCAAACAAGAGATCTTGCGTCTCGACAAAGCTTTAAAAGTAAATCACAAATCACTAACGGTTACAACATTTCTTGATGAGTTCAAGCACCGTCTACTCTCAAGTTCACAACATGCTAAAAGACAAACTTAATACATTTAACAAATAATGTGTTTGCAAATGCAATGAATGGATACCTAGGAGGTCATTCCGCGCCGTCTCGCGCTTGTCCCTCGCCATTCTTTCCTTTCTTCCCTCGTCCCCGGCGAGTCTTCTTTCGCTCCACGTGAACCAACTCTGCGTCTCTCGCCCGAGATCCGGGGTCCTCCCCGTAGAGTCAAACAATCCAAGAGCTCTCGTGGCTTCATTCGCCCGTGCTTCGGCTCTGATCTCCTCCCCGCGAGTCCGTAAAAGAGGACCTCTCCCCGTCGCCGGTCAACTCTAGTCTCGTAGTCAAACAAAGTGTCTCCCGTCACATCCAAAGGGTCGACTGTGCTTCGGCACTCCTAAGGCAATAGCTACTACGGCAACCGGGTCCTGTAATCGCTACACGCCGCTCTCCAAGACCACTTGGGACCGCCCAACACGCCGCTCATACCAAAGCCGTGCCGAGTCGTCAATACGACACTCTCCCGACGTCTAAAGAGTACCACAGAGGGAAAGCGGAATACTTCCATGCCCTCGTAAAGTACAAGAAGGCACCTCGAAGCCGCCATACAAAGAGGAACTACCTCCGCAAGAGCAAGGTCATCCCACCAACAAAGGCTCTGCTTCATCCCAAACCGCCGGAAACAAGCGACGGAATATAGAAGGAGGACCACGACAGACCTGGAACTCTGACGACATAGGACCCTTCCTGCAAGACCCTCCTAGTCTCAATCCTTCAATGAGGAACCCACCAAATGATCTCGATGCGTACCAAGCCGTGCCATCCATCTCTCCCAGGCGGACTGACCCATATCCAACACAAGAGGTCGCTGAGCAAATGACCACGGGCTAAACGACGTCGGAGCCTCGGGCATGGCCTGAAGTCTCTCTCGCAGCCACAAGGTGAGCAAAGCGGGGCTTCCCCCTCTCATGAACCGATCCCCGCCGCTGACGGTCGATACCATGAAGAGTCTCCCCCAGCACCAACAGGACAATATCCTCTCCAGCTCTGCAGTGCCCTACCACATCTAGCAAAGCGCCATCGCAAATGCCAAGGGAGCTGACCATGAAGAGTGTCGCTATCGTGCACAAGGCGAATGCATCCCAAGAGACATCACTCTCATCATCAGCCATGAACCGCTCCGGCAGCTCAGAAATGTCGATATGACCCGAATCAAGGATCATGCCCTGCACTTCTTCCAACGAAGTACGAAGAAAGCCTGCAAGCTTCACGCTCACCGCAGGACCACCAATCAAAGGAAGCGAGATGGCCTCCACCTCCGGTCCTCCCATCAAAGCCCGAAAATCCTCAAAAGTGGGCACAATTTCATTATAGGAGAAACAATACACATGCCTCCTAACATCCTGTAACTTTGCGGCAGCCCGCAACAAATCCCAATCAGGAACCAACTCCTTAAAAGACCAAATCGAGCAAAGACGAAACCTTACCTCGAAAGCCCATCTCTGATGCCTCATACGGCGCCGCATCCACGTTTTCAACTGCTCAAGGAAGTGTGCTTGCCTCTCCTGTGAAAGCCTCGGCAAAATTCTAGGGACGTACGAAGAATCCATGGCAAAAATGGAGGTTCCTAGAGAAAATGGGGAAGAAAGCTTGAAAATGGCTGCAAATGGGGAAATGGGGAAGAACCATACACTGGAAAGCATTTATGTCCTTCCCAAAAGCAAGGTTGGTCCGTACGGACCTCTTTGCATGCTAAGTATGTCCGTACGGACCTCCTTGCAAAAAGAACCCATTTTCCTCAAAGAAACAAGACAACAACCACTGTCCTCAGCAGGACCTTGCTCCAAACTGCCCAAACACTGGCCAAAGCCATTCCCGGCAAACATACACTACCCACAAACGCACTCTCAGCTCACGTGGCATGCACAAAATAAAAAATAATAATAGAAACCATTTCTAGGACAAATCCCGGGAATCACAAAAATGACATTACATCTTAAAATAAAATGATGTTTGCCGTGCAAATATGAGTGTTTTATTACAGGAATATCAAATGTCTGTTGCTAAACAAAAAAAGAGAAGATATGGAAAGAGGGAAAGCAAATGGACCCTAATCCGACTCTTCAGCATCATCATCATCCTCGCCGAGGTCCTCCAGAGAGAAGTCGGGCATCCCTGTGAACTCGCCCGCCACATCCTCGTCATCAGAGTACCGAGCCCCCGCCGGAGGCTGCCACTCAAAGAAATCTGAAGGATCAAATTCGGCGAAAGGATCAAAGAAGGAAGGCTCTGACGGACCCTCGCCCTGTGCATCCTGAGGAGGGAAGAACTGATAAAAGGGCTGCTGCCCCGGAGCTCCAGAAGATGTCCCGCATCCATGCTATGCCGCCCTCGAAGGTCCCTCCCCGCTGCGGCTCCGGCTCGGCTCTAGGCGGAGGAACGTCTACAGAATGCCTCGAAGGCATAGGCTCGTACGCCGGCACGCGTCGCGAAGACCGGCAAGATATCTTCGAAGCCATCTTCTTCGCAAACGACCTCATCGCCACGTAACGGCGAGTCAGCATATCATAGGCTCTCCCCGGGACCTGCACCAACAAGCAGCCAAGAAAACGCCAAAGAATACAGCTTATACTCAACAACAAAAAGAGAAAAATACGTAAAAGATGCCAAGATGGAAAAGAGTCAAGACACTCACCGATCTATCGGGATCCACTTCGTATGCAAGCAGAGCTCGCCAGAACGGCATGTACAGACCCTCCTCCTCGATCCGTCCCCGCGGACATACGTGAAATCCGGCCCCGCATCGGAACCTCCGGGAGCCTCGCGGCCGCCTCTCTCTCCTCGCGCACTCCGCGGCGTCCTCGCCTTCCTCCTCACGAAGGCCCCGTACTCCTCTCCATACAAGATGAACTCCTGGCGCCCACACCGCCAAGGTACCTCTCAAAATCGAGCACGTCCATGTCCCGGAATCAAGCATCCCAACGGGAGGGTCCCTGAGCCGCGGGAAGCACACCGGGCCATGCCGCGTAAGACCCGCTCCCTGTACATGACGCCGCAGTCGCCCCGCAAAGCATCTTCCGTCGGCTGTCACTCCTCGGGAGCCCTCGAACTCATCACCCTCATACCGAGCCCACGGAACAAAACGAACCCCTCCGGCTACCCCTCTCCCGCACGCTCCCGCACATCCCCGTAGGCGATGGTGAGCTTCCCCGCTGTCCTCCTCTTCCTCGCCGTACGAGCCCGGCCCCAAAGATAGCAGGTACGCAAAGAATGCCCTCAGTGGATCTCTATCCCACGGGAAACACCGAAAACCTCATAAAACCACACTGTGACAAAACAGAGAAGGCTCAGTGCAAAAGAAAACGGAGAAACGACAAGTTGCTAAATCAAAAACGGCTATAAACTCATACCTCCAAAGCAAAGTCAAAACAGCCAATGAATCGCCACACCCGGCTAAACCGGTCCAAAGAGAAGTAGAGCTCCCCAAGCTCGCTCGCCCCAAGCAATATCACTGCACTCTATCCAGATCAATCAAGCTCTCCAACAGAGCAAAGGGAGCCGCGGTCGCGTGGTTCGAGAACAAAGTCTCGGACAGTGCATACCACAAAAAGGAGCGCGCCAGCTGCTCCGCCGACACCTGGCCGGTACCCCGAACATAGGCCCCAATACTGGCCGTGATCTTCGCCCACTTCAACGGCAATTCAATCCCCGGCCGTCAGTGTAAGACCGATCCTCGCCCACTTCAACGGCAATTCAACCACCGGCCGTCAGTGTAAGACCGGTCCTCGCCCACTCCAACGGCAATTCAACCACCGGCCGTGTAAGACTCCGTCTCGCCCACTTCAACGGCAATTCAATCCCCGGCCGTCAGTGTAAGACCGGTCCTCGCCCACTTCAACGGCAATTCAACCACCGGCCGTCAGTGTAAGACCGGTCCTCGCCCACTTCAACGGCAATTCAACCACCGGCCGTCAGTGTAAGACCGGTCCTCGCCCACTTCAACGGCAATTCAATCCCCGGCCGTCAGTGTAAGACCGGTCCTCGCCCACTTCAACGGCAATTCAACCACCGGCCGTCAACGTAAGACCGATCTTCGCCCACTTCAATGGCAATTCAATCCCCGGCCGTCAGTGTAAGACCGGTCCTCGCCCACTCCAACGGCAATTCAATCCCCGGCAGTCAGCGTAAGCCCGATCCTCGCCCACTCAACGGCAATTCAAGAAGGAGCCAACACCTCCCAGTACGAATATCAAGGCACGAGATGCCTCCAAAACGCCCGACGGCAATTCCAGAAGGAGCCAACACCTCCCAGCACGAATATCAAGGCACAAGACGCCTCCAAATGCTCAACGACAACTCAACCACTGGCCCTCAAAAGAGGTTCGAAGTCATCTTCCCAACAGAAAAGGGCCCCTACAAGGTCATGCATCCCCAGCAATTCAAGCACCGGCAGTCAGTGTAAGCCCGAACCTAGCCCACTTCAACGGCAACGCAAGCACCGGCCATCAAAGTAAGCCCGAGCTCCTCCCCCAACAAGTCAAAGGGAAGTCATACAAGACTGCATATCCCCAGCACCGACCATCATCCTTGCCCACTCAACGGCAAAACAAGCACAAGAAGGAGCCAATACCTCCGAGTACAAGTCCCAAGGCACGAAGAGCCTCCAAAATGCCAAATGGTGAAGCAATCACCGGCCGTCATCCTTGCCCACTTCAACGGCAACGCAAGCACCGGCAGCCATCGTAAGTCCAACCTTCTACTCAACATGCAAAAACACAAAGGCATCTACGCCTCTCGCAATCAAAGCACAAGGCAGCCATGCCTCCACAACTGCGGCTAGAAGACGATTCAAAGTCCTCGCGCATAACATCAACTGCGGCTAGAAGACGATTCAAAGTCCTCGCGCATAACATCAACTGCGGCTAGAAGACGATTCAAAGTCCTCGCGCATAACATCAACTGCGGCTAGAAGACGATTCAAAGTCCTCGCGCATAACATCAATCGCGGCTAGAAGACGATTCAAAGTCCTCGTGCATAACATCAACTGCGGCTAGAAGACGATTCAAAGTCCTCGCGCATAACATCAACTGCGGCTAGAAGACGATTCAAGTCCTCACGCATGACATCAAACCTCAGCCAGAAGACGATTCAAAATCTTCAAACATGGCGCAACCGCAATCAGAAGACGATTCAAGTCCTCACAACTATCCCCGGCCCGGAAGGCCTTAAACCACCCGATTAGGAAAATCGTAAAATTTCCATCCCAGGACACCACCACGTCCTCACAATTGACCTCGGCGGTCACCACATCCCAGGACACCACCACGTCCTCACAATTGACCTCGGCGGTCACCACATCTTAGGACACCACCTCGTCCTCACCACTGACCTCGGCGGTCACACAACACTTCAGGGCACCACCACGCCCGCACTCACAGATTTCACGACCTCTGAACTACGACCAGGCTTGATTCCCGCCAGGGATACGTAGGAATCCTATCACAGGGTCCAGCCATCGACCTATGCGGTCACCCAAGACACCACCACGTCCTCATCATTGACCTCGGCGGTCACACAACACTTCAGGGCACCACCACGCCCGCATTCACAAAACACTCACCCCACACCCGAACTACGACTGTGCTTCGATTCCCGCCAGGATACGTAGGAATCCTATCACAGGTCCACCTACCGACCTGCGGTCACACAATAGGACACCACCACGTCCTCACACCGACCTCCCCTGGCCACTTTATCTCCCAAAGACGCGATCCAGATTAGGACCCTTATCTTATCGGCAACCCCACTTCTTTCATAAGTGACGGCGTCGAGGGGCTTCGTAAGTACCCCAACTGGATCATACCCCTTTCAAACACACGGAAACACCGCACTCATCAACACAGTCTCGACGACCCCTCTCACTCAAAACCCTCTCTAAACCCCCAACCAAACCAAGGGAGGAGCCTTTCTGGGATAAAAAGGGACAAAAGGACCTTTCGGGAATTTTCAGGAAATTGGAAAAGCAATAATGGTCCGTACGGACCTCTTTGCTTTAATAATTACTGAATCTTCTTAAAGTCCACAATATTCCCTCAAATCCCGGGGAAAATGATTACCCTCATGCTTAGTTGGTCCGTACGGACCTCTTTGCATGCAAGATGGTCCGTACGGACCTTATTGCATAGGGAACACCATAATTACAGAATATTCACCATCATCACATATTCCCTCAAATCGAGGAAAACCAAAATTCTGGATAACCAGGGAGGTCCGTACGGACCTCTTTGCAATTTTTTCCTACTATAAATAGAGGGCTCCCCCTCCCATTTTCAGAGACACCTCCCTCTTCTCTCTTCCTCCCTTAGCCTTCTGGCTCCCCTCTAAGTCCTCTCGAGGCATTCCCGGCCCCTTTCGGATCCTTCCGAGGCCTTCCGAGCCCCCTCGTGGTGCTCCAAAGCCTCTCCGAGCGCTCCCGAGACGCTCCCGCGCTGCCCCGAGGCACTCTCGAGGTACTCTGAGGCCCCTCGTGGTACTCTGAGGTCTTACCTGATCTTTCCACGGTGTCCCGGCTCTTTCCGAGTCAAACCGACGATCCCAAACCACGCCGAAACTCTGCCCGAGTGACTCCTGCCACCACAACGCACGCCGAACCTCTGCCCGAGTGATCCCGACGATCCCCACGCACGCCGAACCTCTGCCCGAACACAGCCTGCAACCTCAACTCACGCCGAAACTCTGTCCGCAGACAACCGGCATCTCCCGAAGCAATCCCGATCCGCACCGGAACGCTACTCCGACCTCAAACACTATTCCCCAGCGGAAGACAGACGCGAACCAACATTGGTAAGGCTTCCTTCCTACACTATTTCAATACATTTCCATACATAGCATACAATGTAGACATTCGATACAGCATGCATTTTTAAAAAAGCACACACACACACACAACATTTAAAGGATATTAGGGGTATCCGAAAGACTCGTTTTACGAGGCAACTCGGGTGAGCTCTAATATTCTAATATTCTCTTCCCGAGGAGTCATCTGACCTCCGAACTCAAAATCTCATCACACAAAAACAGTTTAAAATTATCTTTAAACTGATGCCCTTTTTCAATGTTTTGGGCTTAATAAAAACGGCGTGGCGACTCTACAAAATGCGAAAGCAAAACGGCGAGAACGAACCACTCCAACGCGAAAGATTGCCAGATGCCGGGGCTGCGAAGCCTGCTCGGATCCGGGCTATTTCAGTACCCTGATATTTTTTGTAAAGCAACGGGACGTACCCTGATAATTTTTTGTGAAGAAACGGGACGTACCCTGATATTTTTTGTAAAGCAACGGGACGTACCCGATCATTTGAAAATAGAATTGAAAATGCCAAGGGCAAATAAAATGAGCCACAGGGGTAAATTTGTAAAATAGGCCACGGGGGCATTGGAGGGAAAACTGGATTGGAAAATGATTGAAATGCCAGGGGCACAAAGGGTAAAACAGGCCTATGGGGGACAAAATTGTAAAATTGAGCCTTCAGGGGCAAAATTGTAAAAATCAGCCACAGGGGCTTAGTATGTCGCACGACATAATGAGCCCTGTGGACAGTTTCTTTAAAAATTCGCACAGTCACCATTTGAAATTCAATTAGACTTGAAATTGAGAGGGAGACGACAGCTAGAAAAGAGAGAGCAAACATCAGAGGGAGATTTGAGAGAAATCAAGAGAAATCAAACACCTTTAGTCCGATTCAATTGGAAAATGCCTCCTAGATTGCGTCCTACCAAGAGAGGACCTCAACACGCCGAGTTAGCTACTCGACGGAAAGGAGTTCAGAGGAATCAAAGGTCGTTTCTTCCGGAAGCTCAAAGAGGAGATTTCTATCCACAGCTCGATGAGCATACCTCGGATGCCAGGAAGAAAGATGTGGTAAGTAACCTAGGGTTTTTTTTTTTGAAAATTTTTGATTTGGGTGAAATTGATTGGTTTTCCAGATTGCAATGAGCTTGTATGGATGGAACTAGGAAATGTGATTCTAAATGCATGTTCTACATTGATAGGTTTTGACCTAATTTTATTTGAAAAAAAAGAGTGAGATGGACTCAAAAGGGAAATAACAATTTTGATGTACTAATGCTTTTTTGTAAAGAGGATGGGACGGACCCAAGGGAATAGGGATGATTTTTATGTAAAAAGTGAGACGGACTCAAAAGAATAACATTGATTTGATGAAAAGGTGAGACAGACTCAAAAAGAAATAACAATTCTTTTGATAAAAATTGGGACAAATAAAGAAGAAGAAATAATGAAATATGATGGATATTGGGACAGACCCAAAGAATGATTTTTATTGTGCTATGCTTTTAAGAGCAGAATGATATTAAATGAGATATTCACATCTACGACATGTTTACCTGTAGGGATTGCGCACTAGAGGTTCCCCTGAGGTGATTGGCAGGCTATGGGAGAGCTTGCCGGGCAGCCAGGAGCAGATATATTCGCCTAAGGGCATGGTTTACTCTGTCGGGCTGGGGTGATTCTTTGAGATGGCGAAGGCCATTGGAGACACTCAGAGGAGTGTGGATCTGGTGAGGGCATTTAGAGAGTTTTGGTGGGAGACCACTCATTCATTCCACTTCTCTTGGGGTGAGATGACAGTCACACCATTGGATTTTGCGGTCATCACGGGATTGCCCTTTACAGCTGAGCCACTCTACATAGATGAGCCTGCACAGGGAGTTGAGCCCCAGCCTATTGCTGATGCCGATTTTATGAGTTTGCTTGGTTTCGTTCCCCAGATCAAGAAGGGGAATGGATATGAGTTGGGTGAGCTACATGGCTTGATTGGAGAGCAGAGTAGGGACTACCTTGTGGTTGATGATCATGTTGAGAGCCGGCTGAGAGCCGAGAGATTGGCGAGAGCCTTCGTATGGGTGGGTTTTTATGACATGCTGTTTATTAACAGCGCCTCTACTGCCCTGATTTCACTACTGGAGCTTCTGAGAGCCTGGGATGCTGTGGGGGATCTATCCTGGGGTGAGGCCGGTTTAGCCGAGATGTACTTGGCTCTAGATGACGTCAGTAGAGGGAAGGCGAAGTATTTCACCTGCTGTCACTTGGCTTTCGAGGTATTCTCTCGCCTTGACTTCTTTTCTTTGGCACATTTCATTCTATCATTTTTCTCTGTTTTGACTTCTTCTTCTTCTTTTCAGGCTTGGGCCTTCGAGTATTTTGGCTGTTATGCATGGCAGATCCGGGATGAGTTTCCTGCCACCACTTTTCCTGCTCTCAGACGGTGGACGAAGAATGCCAGGAGACAGACCAGGACACCGGAGGGTTCGAGGTGCAGGATTACGGCCTCGTATCATGATACGCTGTTGTGCTTGAGAGGGACTCCACAGAGGCTGAGTTTATTCCCCTGGACTGGCCGTTATGGTGATTTGGATTTAGATCATGCTGCGCACTTGACAGAGTGTCGCAAGCTGCTGGTGGGTTTGTCTGGAGATGCCTTATACTTAGCGGAGCGGGTGTACAGACAGCATGGGCCCAATATGCCTGCTCGGATCCCTGATGATCCTCCAGCTAGGATGTGGCTGCCTCGCCAGCTGGCGAATGTAGATGCTTTGATTGTAGGCGTGGCGGCACATCTTTTTACATGGGAGGGTGATTACACCTTATATGTGGCTAGGCATCTTCAGTCCTCACAAATTAGAGTTGGCTATGGTGCTCAGGGTGCGGGACCCTCGACTGGTTATGTGGCTAGACCTCCTTTGCCCCCGACTTTCATTAATTACCAGGGTGGCGGTCGTATGAGGCGTGCTCACATTGACATGTCACAGACTTATCCTCATCTGGTGCTCCCTCGAGGTTCTAGATCTGTAAGTACCGCTCCTTGCATCTTTTGGATTGCTTGCATCTCTTTCTGTTATCAATAACTGCATTTTGACACTTATTATGTCTGCTTGTAACAGGTGTCGGCCCAGGCTTACAGGCATTTGACCAGGTCTTATACTGGCGCTGTGGGCATGATTGGCAAGCTTCAGAAAGGCATGAGCTTTTGGAAGAATCAGTGCCGGTCACAGGGTTCGATCGATATCTCTCCACCTGGCCAACCAAGAAAGAAGAAGAGCCGCTCTGATGACGCAGGCACCAACGAGGGCACCAACGGGGGAGCTAGCGGATCGAAGCTTCGGACAAAGAATCCGAATGTGCCTCTTCACGGACCCATTGAGATTGACGATGATGATGATGAGGATGGTGGGGCTGAGACAGCCACAGACTACGAGCTTGATTCTACTGTCATCACTGAGCTTGATGACTATTATCGTGTGGGGACCGTAGCCTACGAGGCACCTTCTGACGATCTTGACGATGAGCCCGAGGAGGTTGAGGATGACGGCGAGGATGCAGATGATGGAGAGGATGATGGAGAAGATGATGGAGAGGATGATTCAGAGTAACCCCGTTCCCCCCTAGATTATTACGACTTTTTGGTTATTGTACCCCTTTTGGGAAAACATATCATGTTATTTTTGCTATGTACATGTTTTGGACTTGGTCTCTTTTGTATGTACATTGTTAGCCCTTTTATTGCACGCATTTATGAAATGATGGTAGTATGGTAAATGGCTTGAACTGAATGGCTTGAATGGATTTCTGGCTTGCATATGTACCAGGTGGATGAATGCATGGGTGTACATGGGGTAAATGAACCCTTCCTTATGCATTTGAGAAGTAAATGACTGATGTTTGCAGCTTTTGACAAGTCGGGGAGTGCCCTGGGGAATGCAGCAATGTTGCAGATTGCTGATGTCTGATGTGGCTTATTATGTCGCACGACATAAGTAGCCAACTGGCCAGGTTTGTCGCGTGACATACATAGCCAGAACTGAACTTTTTATTGCTTTTGGAATAGGACTAGAATTGCCAACACGAATTGGAATTGGGTGACCAAATAGGTCACAAAACTGATCTCTTCGGGGAAATGGCAAAGAGATATTGGTCCCTTACTGTAAGGATGGAAACGGGGTGACCTAGGAGGTCAAACAACCAATCCTACTAGGAATGTGTCAAATAAAAAAGGGTGACCAATATGGTCAGATAGCTTACGCACCATAAAAAGGTGACCAAAGTGGTCGGATGGCTGGACCTTTATGAAAGGCTACCTACGTATCCCGGAGGAATCAAGCCTTGGTCGTAGTTCAAGCCTCACTAGATATTTAGGAACAGTACCTAGGATCTTTGAGGTTTTGACAATTAATGGAGGAGTCACCTAAGGAAGCTAAAGCTTACGTCACTATCGAGTAGATAAAGGCAGCTATAGCTGGAAAACTTGAGCATACTTCTCAATCTGTGATAGAGGTAGCTAAAGTTAGATTTTTTGACAATTAGGAAACTGTCGCCTGGCGTTATCTCGTTATAATGGAAGTAACGGAGGCGCTTTTGGGAGAAAATGTTATTATTAGCAATTGGCATGTTACTTGAGCCTAGGGGTGATTTTTTTTCTTGGATACATAGTAGGGACTGGGTCTGGATGTACATATGGAATGTGTTTGGAAATTGTTTAAGACGGGTTTCAAGCAAATGGGGTCGTATCCCTTGGGTACAGACTGAACTGTTGTTGTTGCTGAGATGTTGTCAACGTGGACTAGAATTCCCTCTTGGCCTGAGACTGGGTTTAAACCTCGGGTCTCGATGAATGTTCCTTTCTCACACTCTGGCATTTGAGGCTGATGCTGGCAGGCTTTTGCGACTTATCGGAGCCCCGGTTGCAAAGTCCCGGTTGGACGAACTGAGTAGGCGAAAAAGTGACTTGGTGAAGCCCCAGTCTGGCAACTTAGCAAAAATCCCAATATGATTGGTACTGTGAAAGTGATTCTGAGGTTGATCTGACCAAAACTGAACCCATCTAGGGACCTAGTGAAGAACCTGATGCGAACCCCAAAAATGGCTAAAGAAGCCCCATTTTAAAGGAATGCTTTGACAAAGTCCCAACCTTGAAGAGTTTCGAGGCAGCCCTAATGCGAATTGTAGCAGAAGAGGGAAAACCTATCCTTCCTCTTTTTTTTTTCTTTAGTCACTCAGTCAACCTTAAGAAGGTGTGGACGAAGAGAAGAATTTTAGGAAGATATATACATGAAGGGGCATATTTTTCGAAAGGTGGGGAATAGATCCCGATTTTGTGTTATTTCGATGGCCTTATTCGATGTAGGCATAAAAACTCGCTTTGGGTTTGACTCTTTTGAGATAGTATAAGCGTAGAAGGGTTTGTAAAAGTGTATGGAAGCCCCTGCTGACAGAAAATCAGTGTTTAGCACTATTTTTCCTAAGATGTAGAAAGAGAAGACTTGTCAAGACATCTAAAAACTTGTTTTATTTACAATGATCACAAGATTGCTTAAAACCCTTTATTAATATTTGGGTTACTCAACCACTAATCTCGATATGAACAAACATTCTTATTAACCATGGGGAGAAAGTCAACCGATGTCGCGGATCAAGGTAGGCTGTGTGAAAGAAAGGTTTGTGTATAGGGAGGTCATTGATGAGACCGGATTTTCTGGGATTTGAATATGTATATGGGAGAGGTCAGTGATGAGACCGAATTTCGGGAATTTGAATGTTTATGGGAAAGGTCATTCGATGGGACCGAATTTTTCTAGAATTTGAATATGCTTATGACCGGACCATTTCTGGTTGCCTACGTTCCCCTCATTGTGAGGAGCTCAGGTCGCCGTAGTTCGGCTTTGGCCGGATTGGGATTTGTGGTTCCTTTAGTGAAAAGGTTTGGATGAGAAGACTGGATGATGAGGCGTGGGCCTCGGGATGATTCCATGACCAAGTCATTCTTGGACGGCTGCTTCAGTTGCTTCCCGATTTTCGTCTTTTACTGGGGGATAAAGGATTTGCACATGCCTAGAGGCTTATGAAATGCTTCAGCCTTTGCTTCGACTGCCCCATTGTTATCGACAACTTTCATTCTCTGAGCTTTGATTTTTTCCTGTCCGTCATGCTTTTGATTCGCGGTGCTGGGTCCTTGGCCTCAATTTTTTTATTTTTTATGTGCAACCCTGTTTTTTGCCTAGATCGCCCTTTTTTGGGATTTTCAGCCTAGCTGGGCATTACTCTTTTGCACTAAGATTTTTTCTTTTCTTTTTTTTTCTCTTTTTTTTTATATGTGCAACCCTGTTTTTTGCCTAGGCTGCCCTTTTCTGGGATTTTCAGCCTAGCTGGGTATTACTCTTTTTGCACTACCTTTTTTTTTTATTATTTTCTGAAGCACCTGAGGGCCAAGGCGAGCCCCTGTTTGAACATTCTTGATACCCTTGAGGTCTAAGCCAAGCTCCTAGGTTGTTGTCGACATGGGGTCAATTTTTCGAAGCTGAGTGGCCTCTTGTTGTCCCTTGATGTTGCCGCCGTCGTTGACTTGGTCAAGATGGAGGTGGGGGCATGGTTTGGGAAGTGTATGGCTTGATGGAGGCCTTTTGTGGGGTAAGGAAAGTGTATGGGGAAGGCATTAGTTGACTTTCTCACACCGATTAATCAGAACGTGAATTATTTCGAGAGATTATTTGTTGAGCAATGCAAGTGATCATATAAAATAAAACCATTTCATTAAATGTAATGTAGGTGTGAAAATAATGTCTTAAGTCTAGTAAGAAAAGAAGAAGACTCTTTTATAGAAAATGGAAGATTAATTACAATGTCCGTGGAGGACTTGATTGAAAGAGAAAAGTACTAGAACCTACGAAAGTTGACTGAGAGACTATTTTATTTCTTAGTCTTGCTTGAGGATAGGTAGACCCTAGTCTAACTAATCTTCGCTGGTTGGACTGCCAGGGAACTTGAGCTTTCCTTCGTAGATCAACCACTGAATTTCTTTCTTCAGATCCAAACACTTGTCTGTCACGTGACCATAATGATTGTGGTATTCACAGAACTTGGTCTTGTCAACCTTACGTGGGTTTCTCGGCTTATAATTCTCGAGAGGTGTGAGAAGGCCTCGTTTCACCAAATCGTCAAAAACTTTGCTCATGGGCATCCCAACATCATGCTGACGTTTCTGACCTTGCACCTCCTGAATTGACCTCTTACCATAACTTTCTGTTTTTGGCCCATGGAGGTTCTCGAGCTTCCCATCTTCTATCAACTTCTGGATCTCATGCCTCAAATAGCAGCAATCATCAGTGTCGTGCCTGGGGTATTGGTGGAAAAGACAGTGCTTAGACACATCTACCCGAACATTGGGGTTCTTGGGCTTCCAATTCTCCAGTGGCTTGATCAGCTTTTCTTTCATTAGCACTTCAAGAATTTTGCTTAAAGGCATATACGCATTGCCAAAATGAGGGGAGCGGAGTTTTCAGGAGACATTGTTGTTCTCAAGACTTGGATTTCCATTGTCCAGTTGGTTCCATTGTTGGATTTGACTGAAGGAGGCTACGACACTCTTTCCTTTGTGAGGAACTGGTGCTGAGCCGGGTATGGTTGTTGTTTGGTGCTGGTGGCATTGGGTTACGCTTGGTGGAATCATTTCCTTTCCTGGTTCGACATCTTGGGTCAAGGGAGTATTGATACTCATCATGAGGTCAAGCTTCTCCTGCATTTGTTTCACTTGCTCCATTAATATTGCCACATGGGGGTCAACGGGGACTCTCGCAACAGGACTTTTATCAGCGGAGGGAACCATAGTAGCAAACTGGTGAAACTGACGGCTGAATTCATTAAGTCCAGTAGGTGACAGCTGAAAACTTGGATCATCCTTTGGCAACTCATGATCGCACTCAGGTGGGTATAAGGGTTTCAGAACATAGCCACATAGCTCGAACTGATTATGTGAAGCTGGAGCATAAACTGGCAGGTATTGCTGAAACTGATGAATAGGTGGGGTGAAGCCCAATCCGTTCTGGGGAGCTGAGGGCGATGAAGCCCTGATGACCTAGGATGTCGGAAAGGACTGAAGAGGAGTAGTCCTTGGCAAGGGATCGTATACGGATGGAGGAGGGTATTGGCTGTAGGATGGAAGGTCTTGGTTATAGGATGAAGGGACTGAAATCACTGTTTCTGAAGTCTCATCTTCGACCACTACCAGAGAACCGTTGGACTCTACCACTATCTGAACCCCATGACGACGAAGCGCATCAATGAGCATGGCTTGCTGTTCCTCATGAACCTTATGGGCATTTTCCAAAGCCAGGACTAACTCTTCCTTCCTAATCATTGGATTTCTTGTACCCTCACTGTTTTCTGTCAAATCAGCCATTCTGACTCTTTGAGCTGACGGTTCTGCTGAATTATCTGAACTTAAGGCTTCCGCACTGAAAGGATACTGACCCGGTATTTTCGTCCACTTCTTTCTCGCTGCGGGAAAGGAATAGGCAAGGTTTAGACTCGAGGATAGGTAAGGTTTAGACTCGAAGGTAAGTGTTTGGGCTGAAGGCTCAAGTAACATGCACTTATCGCTTAAGTTTTACACATTTCCTCCTAATCCTAATTGATCGGAAATGATGAGACCTTGAAATGTCAAGATTGAAATTTAGAGATTGGACCGAGGAGGTTTCGATTAGGGATTTGACCATGAAAGGTCGAGATAGAAAATCGGAAATCGGACCGAGGAGGTCCCGATTAGGGATTTGACCATGAAAGGTCAAGGTGGAAAAATCGGAGATCGGACCGAGGAGGTCTCGATTAGGGATATGACCATGAAAGGTCGAGATGGAAAAATCGGAGAACGGACCGAGGAGGTCTCGATTAGGGATATGACCATGAAAGGTCGAGATGGAAAAATCGGAGATCGGACCGAGGAGGTATCGATTAGGGATATGACCATGAAAGGTCGAGATGGAAAAATCAGAGATCGGACCGAGTAGGTCTCGATTAGGGATTCCAGAGATAGGACCATGCAATTATGATAATTGTTCAAGTTTACTTAAAACAGTGTCTTTTATTTATTTCTATTTGGTTGGAAAAGGGGGTTTGCCCTTCTTTTTTGCAACTACTCTAAATCCTGGATCAGTGGGTTCCGTCACTACGTCTATAAGCCCCTCGTATTCCACCTGTATTTCGACCTCCCAGGGTGGACAGCCCCGGGCGAGGGTCCTATAGGGCACGCGGATCCCACCGACCGAGAGAAGAACGCTCCTAACGGGTCTAGCGGGTCATAGGAGCTTTTAACGCACGGGCGATGCGAATTATGGTCAAGGCAATACCGGGAAAGTCCCGTCTTTCTGCCTTGACGAAGTTTCGGCAGAGTTTCGCTTGAGCGAATGACGTTTTGACTTTTCGGTAATGTCCGAGAAAATAATAGGCATGGGCCGGGCGGTAAAAGTTGAATGACACAGTGTCACATTGAACTTCGTTGCATACGCAGTGCGTGAGTCAAAGTCGAAGTCAATGCCGGGTCAAGATCTTGCCAATTTTTTCTTGTCGGAATTTTGGCTGAGCTTCGCTTGAGCAAAAGATCTTTGAATTTTTTGGCAAAGACTAGGTCTTGACTCTTACACATTTCGTGCGGGTCAAGGTCAAAGTCAATGTCGAAGTCAAGATCCCACCAATTTTTCCTTGTCGGAATTTCGGCAGAGTTTCGCTTGAGCGAAAGATCTTGACTTCCGTTATGAACTAAGGCTTGACCTTTACGAGGATATGCAACTGGGCTATATGACACGGACTAGACCAAAAACCAACCAAAAAGTCACGGTTTTTTGAAACGTGTGATACGGACTGTGCATTGGTCGACACTGGCTGCTATGGGGAGTTTGGGGTGATTCCGTGCACGCCCGGGAGCATCGTAAGGCTGTCCGTGACTGCAGCTGATAAACCACCCCGGGTTTAAAGGGACGTGCGTGCAAAGTGTACAGGATATATCAGGTGCGCGTAGTGTGCGGTCTCCTAAAAATGTTCCTTTTTGAGTTAAAACAGAGATTTTCATGAAATGTGTTTTAAAGGAATGATTTTCGGGACGGGGGAGAATGCAGCAGATAAGGCACGTAAATTTTTTGGGAGCCCCAGTCAGTCATGGAACTAAATAGCCCCAAGCTGCCAAGGCTGCCAGATTAACCTCAATTTTTCCTGGTGGAATTGCCACTGAGGTCGTTCGGTCAGAATCCAAGGAGGATTGAGCCGTACGACTGCATGGATCAATTTTCCAGGTTCCACTCCTTTGCAGTTTCAAGTTATTTCCCGAACTTTTAGGCACCTTTTAGCCTTGAGAAGGCCTTCCAATTTAAAGTATGCACAAAATCCAAGATGCAAATGATGCAATGCAAGGCAAAGAAAGCAAGCACGAAAAATGAAATCTGCGAAGGGAGTCTAACCCGCTCAAAGGGAAAGCTTTCTATTTTTTTTCAAATTTTTTTTCGAAAAGGGATACCGGTACGTGGGATTGTTAAACCATAATTTATCCCCGGCTCGTTTTAGGAGGCGTTAAAGGGAAACTTAATGGTTTCCACCTATATACCGGGTATCATTTATTTTGAAAATGAAAGCTTTTCTCTTTTGGGTTTTCCCCAGCAGAGTCGCCAAACTGTGAATGTGTGCCCAAATTTAAATTTTTGTGTTTTAAAATCGGATTCACGCGAGTTTGAAAACATCCGGTTTAATTTGAAAAACGGAGTCGCCACGCCATTTTTGATTTCCTCAAAACCTTTGAAAAAAAGGTTTTATGGGTTCGAAGGTTAAGTTACCCCTTGGGAAGAACGGATCGTCGTTCATCCAAGGTGCCTTGCCGTAGTAAGTCTCCCAAGATTCCATTTATCGTGCTTGCTTGCTTGCTTTCTTGTGTGCATGTGTTTGAAAATAGGGGGGAGAATGTCCCAAGTTGTCTTCCGGACGTACAAACTATTTATTGGTTGTCGCTCGGGATTCCTTGGATTTTATGTATTCGGGATTTTGATCCCGTCCTCATCTTGGACTTGTGATCATCGCTTTTTAACCTTGGGTCTTGCGTGATCGAGTCCTTTAGGAAAGGATTGTCCTTAGCCCATCAATCCTACACCTTAAGACGATTGATCTTATATAGGGGCTTCATGCTCGTCTTAAGTGATAATTGGAGATATAGGGTTCAAGGTGTATCCCTTTCTAAAGAGATTATGGCACCTTTTATGGAAGAAACGATGTAAAGATAGGATCTTTACACCGGTCCATTCCAAAGGTTGCTAATGGGGACATGGGGGAATGCATGTAAAAATGACATTTTTAGTGAAAAGATGACATTTTTGGGTTGCAAAGGATGCTTTTGATTTGCAAAGGATGCTTTTTTATATAAAGATATGATTTTATGCAAAGGATGCATTTTTATGTGAAGAAATGACTTTTAATGCAAATGATGCACCTTTAATATATATAAAAAAAAAGAGATTTTAATGCAAAGGATGCTAATTTGAATGCAAAGGATGCTTTTTATGTAAAGAAAAGATTTTAATGCATGAAAATGGGTTTTAGGTGCAAAAGATGCACCTTTAATGTAAAGAAATCATTTTTAGAACAAAGGATGCCATTTTGGTGCAAAAAGGTGTCAAAAGATGTTCTTTTGATGCAAATGATGCTGCTTCACAAATAGATCTCAGAGAGCAATTATTTCAATAATGAACACTTCAAGAGGATGTGGATATGAGGGATCCACACTCATCTCGAGTGTTCATGCAAAAACAATGCCAAGCCGGAGCTTTTACATGAAATGGAATGCAACCAAATGTGGATCTAAGCAAATATGACACTAAAGCATGCAACTTTAATCATAATACATCATTATCAACGCATTTAGCATATAGATCTTATATACAAAGGAGATAGAAAGAGGAAAAGGGTAGAAAATTGTTACCCTTGAAGACCACGACTTCCTATATCAAGTTAGATATAGGAGCCTTCAACAGCAACCTCCGGGACTGGTATCAAGCCTTGGTTCAATGAGAACCTTTGGTTCTAGATGTGTGTGGGAAGTGTGTGTTGGGATTGGTTGAATGGTGAGTGATTTGAGAGGGTTAATGGGTGTTTTGGGGGGTATGTGAGGAGGGACTAGGCTTCTGGGCGTATTCTTGATAGAGTGGCACTGAGGGATGAAAGAGGGGTGCCCCAAAATGAGAGGTGAAGGCCTCTATTTATAGGCTGCATGGCAGGGTCTTAGTATGTCGCACGACATAACAAGCCATAACCGTTTTCCTTCTAGAAACATGCAAGGTGGCAAGCTTCTAGAATTCTCCTGGCATGGTATGTCGCACGACATAAGTAGCCTCATCCAGTTCCTTCTAGAAACATGCAAGGTGGCAGTCTTCTAGAAGGTTTTTTGGGATTAAGAAAAACGTGTTTCTTAATCACCAAGCATTCCCTTCAGCCCTTAAAAGGTTTGGAACAGTTCCGGAATTGTTCGGAAACTCTAGAAAAGTCCGGGGAATTACCGGGAAACTTGCCGGAATTGCCAGGAAACTTAACCGGAAGGCATGAGCCAGATTTGGGTACTTACACCACCGCAAAGTTTCTTAGACTTTTGAGAGATGCTGATCAAGCCTTGTGGGAAGGGTGTGATAAGTTTACAGTACTCTCATTTATTGTAGAACTTATGCACTGGAAGGCAAATTATCGAGTGGCCGATAAGGGATTTACTTCTTTATTAAAAAATTTCATTAGGGCATTGCCTCGGTCAGAAAAAGTGCCAAGTTCCTATCGTGAGGCATACAAGATGACTGCAGATTTGGGTTTCAGTTATAAAACGTGGGACGCATGCATTAATCATTGTATGTTGTTTCGAAATAAAACTGAAAAACTTATTAAATGTGAAATTTGTGGAGCCTCTAGATATAAGCAACAAGAAGAAGGGGGTAGCGGTGAAGGTGCGGAAACAAGTGGCAAGAATAAACTTCCCAAGCAGGTAGCGATGAAGAAAGTATGGTATTTTCCCTTAAAGCCAAGGTAGCAAAGGTTGTATTGGTCATCTAAGACCGCGACACTCATGAGATGGCATGCCGAGAAAATAATAGACGATGGTGTGCTGAGGCATCCTGCAGACTCTCGTGCGTGTAAGGGATTCGATGAACGTTATCCATTATTTTCAAGTGAAATTCGGAATGTTAGATTGGGATTAGCATCTGAAGGATTTAATCCTTTCAGAACAATGACTATATCTCACAGTACTTGGCCGGTTGTGCTTATGCCATACAATCTTCCACCTTGATTATGCATGAAACATCCATATTTCTTCTTGTCGGTGCTTACTCAAGGCCCAAAAGGGCCGGGCAACAAGATAGATGTGTATCTCCAACCGTTAATTGATGAGTTGAAGGAATTGTGGGAAGATGGTATATCAACTTATGATGCATCAAGGAACGAGTTGTTTACTTTACGAGCTTCACTATTATGGACAATAAATGACTTTCTTGCATATGCAATGTTATCTGGATGGAGCACTAAAGGTGAATATGCTTGCCCTTGTTGCAATGTGAGACCTCAAGCACGATGGTTGGATCATGGTGGCAAGTATTGTTATATTGGTCATCGACGCTTCTTTCCTAGGAGTCATGCTTTTCGTAAGGATAAAAGCTCTTTTGATGGTACTCATGAAGTAAGAGATAAGCCCAAGTTATTGTTTGGAACAAAATTGCTTAAACAAGTTGAAAATATGGAAACAGAGTTTAAAATAGAAGATGTTATTAAAAAGAGGAAAAGAGAAGAGGGTGAGAAGCAACAAGCCAAGTTGGAGAAGAGAAAGGTTCCTAAGTTGTGTCACAATTGGAAAAAGAGGAGTATCTTCTTTGAGTTGCCATATTGGGCAAATAATCATGTTCGTCATAATCTTGATGTTATGCACATTGAAAAAAATGTGTGTGATAATGTGCTACATACTCTGTTAGGTACTGCGGGGAAATCAAAAGATAATGAGAAAGCAAGAAGAGACCTAAAAGAGATGAACATTCGAAAACCATTGCATCTACAAATGCTTCCATCTCGCAAAGAAATTATGCCTCCGGCTCAGTTCACAATGAGTAAGAAGCATAAAGACACATTCTTGAAAGTTTTAAAGGGAGTCAAAGTCCATGATGGCTACTCGTCAAACATATCTCATTGTGTACATCTAGAGGAAAGAACTATTTGGGGTCTTAAGAGCCATGATAGTCATATTTTGCTCCAACAACTACTCCCTTTAGCTGTTCGAAAAGCATTGCCTACTTCTGTTGTAAAAGCCATCATTGAGTTGGCAAATTTCTTTAGGCAATTATCCTCAAAGGTGAATACACTTGCTGATCTCGAAAAGATACAAGATCGGATGGCTGTCACACTATGCACTCTCGAGAAAATATTCCCACCAGCTTTCTTTGATGTTATGGAGCACTTGCCGGTGCATTTAGCCGAGGAGGCCTTGCTAGCAGGCCCAATACAATTTCGTTGGATGTATCCGGTAGAGAGGTACATCCATATTAAATTTACTTTGAAAAAAGTTAAATTCCTTTTTACATCTGGTTTAGCATAAGTAAATGTTTTTGTAGGTTTCTACTTACATTAAAATTATATGTTCGAAATCGAGCCCACCCCGAGGCCTCCATAGCTAAGGCAATTGTGGCTGAAGAATGCATGACTTTTTGTACACAATATTTGGATGACATTGAGACAAAGTCCAATCGTCCTAGACGAAATGATGATGAAGGTGACGAGTTAGGCCGCTTTATAGGAAAAGAAGAGGTAATTACCCTTGATTACATCACACGAGTACAAGCGCATAGATATGTGCTTTTCAATACTGAAGATGTTGAACAATACCTAGAGTAAGTGATTCCTTAAATGAGGCTTACATTCCTTATATCTTTTATATTTTAAATTAATACTTAATTCATATTTCCAATATGCTCAGAATGCATCGTGCACATTTGAGGGAGACACTACCTCGTAATCAACGACATCTTATAGAGAAAGAACATAATGATAAGTTTGTTAGCTGGTTTAAGGATTATGTAAGTATGAAACCACTTTCATATGATACTTTCAATTTATTGTTTTAAATATTTTCTTATTAAATTTTGTTTTTTATAAAAGGTATGCATGACGAAAGATGTAGTGCCCGAAAGAATTAAAAGTCTTGCATTGGGTCCTCATATGGATGCGAGGCGGTTTAAGTCTTACATAATAAATGGTTTTCGATTTCGAGTGAAGGATGTCGATAGACGGAGGAAAACTCAAAATAGTGGAGTCATGCTAAATGCAAGTGTGACAAGTTTTGCAAGCCGAAAGGATAATAATCCCATTGTAGGGGATGTTAACTTCTATGAGGAGTTGTTGAGATCCTTGAAATTCGTTATAGCAACTCAATAAGATTTGTATGGTTGAATGTTAATATTGTTAATTGTAATATGTACCTATGTGCGTGTTGATGTGTGTGTTTATATGGTTTAGTTTTGAGCTTAATTCTCATTTTTAAGTTGCAATACTTGTACAGTTTGAATTGTGTAGGTGAAATGGTTGAATTTTGGTTAATGCTTGCATCTCATTTTGTTTGGGAACTCAAAATGAAGCATGAAATTTGCTTTTACATTGGTTACTGGTACTATTTTGACTTGTTTCTTGGCTTCAAATTGATATCTTTGTAAGGTTTCTTGCAGCTCTACTAGTGAGGTGGACAGCCGAAACTGATCCCTGCCAGTGCTGAGTATTTGGAAAGAAGGATTTTCGTCAGAATCCCTGTTATCAAAAAGTAAGTTTTTCAAAAACCTCTTTCGTTAGCAACTGAAAAATATTTGGTGTTACTGTTGCTGTTGTTGCTGTTGTTGTTGCTGTTGTTGTTGTTGCTGATGTTGTTGTTGTTGTTGTTACTGTTTCTGTTATTGTTTTTGCTGCTGATGTTGATGTTACTGTTGTTGTTGTTGATGTTGCTGTTGCTGTTATTGTTGTTGTTGTTGCTGTTGTTGTTGTTGTTGTTGTTGTTGTTGTTGATCTATCGACTTCCCAAGTTTACCATTAATGTTAAAACTGGAAATGACCAGGGACTGATCTGGTGCTTAGTTGGGGTAATAAATAACATAATGTACCAAATTCAGGATTGCTCTCTTTCACTTCTGCCAGAATAAGACTACCCAATCAAGATAGAAAGCAGTTGACCCCTAATGTTTTCTTCGATCAACAACGAATCAGGTATATATTTCTTCCCCCTTTTCTGATTTACTTTTAATTTTTGGGTTTTATTGTTCTTGGTGGTGGGTTATGTTCATTGTTGTTGTTTTTGTTGTTGTTGTTGCTGTTGCTGTTACTGTTGTTGTTGTTGCTATTGATGTTGTTGTTGTTGCTGTCACTGGTACTATGTTGATGTTGTTGTATCTGAATTTATTTTTGAATAATTGCTGGATTGGGGAAACCATTTTTTTTGTACATTCCTTTTGTTGCTGATTCTATGTATTGGGTTTGGCTAACATGTGCCTTAATCACGTATTTGGAGTAAATTTGTTTAGATTAATTGCTGGAAGTTAATATAAACAACTTGTTAATTTTATTGTGTATGGTTTAGTAGAAATTAATGAGTTATTGTGCATGACTGGTTTTGAATTGGTACTGTGTATTGTTTGTAAGCATTCATTTGGTGTACTGGCTGCAATGTTGCTGACTTGCTGCTTCATATTGAGTATTGAGTATTGACCCTATACATGTGTGCTCAACAAATAAGCACATTGGAGAGCTGCTTCATTCCAGAGTGTTATTTGTTTGTGTCTAAACCATGTATCTTGAGCATCTTATTGAGTCGTATCTGCCACCTGCTCTTGTAAGAGTTGAATTCTTTGGATTAGTCTGTTCATGTGTGCTCAACAAAAGAATTACTATTCTTAGGGTATCTCTCTCTCCCTCCCTCCTATATGTGAGTGTATGTCACTCTCTGTCCACTGTTGTAATAGATATTTTTGTTGGTGTGCATGTGTGTCTAGGTGGTGGTGGGAGTTAGGATTGGTAACTAGATTCATTGAGAAGAAAAGCTTACAAAAGTGGTCCACTAGAATACCCTTAAAGCAACTATTCCAAAATGTCTCTCAAAATAAAAAAGATCGACTAATAGGCTAGGCTCCAACAATGTATATTATCTATCGAGCCAAAAGTTGTACATATTTAGACTATGTTTTTTTATGAGTTTATTTTTATTCTAAAATTTGTGTCTCTCGGTCTTATATATAGGTTGTATTTTAACGTTAAAAATATCAAGTCATATATGGACAAAAGTTGGATTGATTTGGGTAACCGGATTTCAATGAGTATATGTCTGGGATTGACAACTTCCTCGATTTTACATTCTCAAAAAAGTATCTTGGTGCTAAAAAATATATTGTCCTTGTAAAAAATGCTCAAATCGTTACCAAAAAGACCGTGCAACCGTGAAATCACATTGTATTGAAGTGGGATTTCAAAAAGATTACAAGAATTGGACTAGGCATGGGGAAGATTACATTTTCGGCGTATAAGAATGATAATAATTAAGAGATTGATCAATTTCTCAAAACCCTAGAAATAGATTTAAGAATAAGCACAAGTAAAATTATAATTAAGGAGAAAGAGATAGAAAGAATAAACCTCAATTGATCTTCAAAACAGATCAAGAATTATTATCCAAAGTAATGGAAGTTTAAACTTCCATGGAAGTAATATTCTTCACAAGTTTTCTAGGGAGAAAAACCTAAAAAGAAAATAAGAACTAACTCCTAATAAAATTCTAAAAGGAAGTATTTATACTCCTTCAATCCTTAAACCTAAAACCAAAAGGAAAAATAAAAACAAAAGGAAAAAGAAATAAAAGAATTTAAAATCAAGTCAACCGCCCAGCCTTGGACTTCAGTCGCGTGGTTTATTACGTTTCAATTTGTTACTTTTTCAGTTTGGTCCCTTAACTTTTCAGAATTTCAGAATAATCCTCCCTTCTTCAAAACCTAAGTTAAAAAAAGGAAAAGAAATTAAAAACGTAAAAACACAAGATTCCCGTCGCCTTCTATTTTCCGCCAGCGCTGAGGATGACTCGTGAAGCATGGGATGACTCGTCCCTGATCTTTCGGCCTCTGATTCTGTCGTCCCTCCTATGGGGAATACTTGGTTATGTTGGGGACGACTCGTCCCCTGAACCAAGCTTCCAGAATTCTCCAGCTTTCTCTTGACTCTTTGGCTCGATTTGCTCCTCGCTATGATTCCAACCATCCTTGACAATTGACTCGACTTTGTTGGCTTCCATTGAGGTAAAGATGATGATCTTGAGCACTTTGAGCACAATAATCAATTACAAGGTAAAATCACTCAATTACTCTCGAATTACATCTTTTCTCACTATACATATTTCACTCGAATTACATCAAATCTATACTACTTACATGAATATAAAGAATTATAGGGACGGAAAACATAGAAAATAGATAGTATAAATCCGTCCTATCAGCCACCACAATGGACTCCAGCCCGGGTTGCCTGTGAAATTCTTTGGGTGATAGTATTGTGTGAAAACTCCATTAGAATCAAGAGTAGCTCTAAAATAATAATATGCTGCTCGCCGTTCCATTCGAGGGGTCAAAACAATGCTTTCATTGTTTACTTTCAGTACATACATGTACCCTGTTTCATTGAAGATCACTTGGTAACCAATATTAGTAGCATCGGCCCAGAATCACTCGTGCCAGTGGAGAAGTAAGGACCACCATACTGCGAATTGTATGGAACATTTTGGGTATATAAAACAAAATTTCCATCTTGTTGGAATATGAATTTGAACCAACCCCCGGAGAAGTTTGTTGGCGTCAAATGTGAATAAAGCACCCCTTGCCTCTCCATTATCTGCTTAGGCAACAAGGTATCTGATGGATGTTGGAAGGTTGACCAAATTCTGATTGAGCCGCTACCTACAAGCTCAAAATTTCCAGTATTGTTCATGAGGCCATGGGAAACTAGATTAGGAGCAGACCCGTAAGAATTCCATAGTTGTTTGCCTTGTGGATCAGAGAGGACTAGACCACGGTCTATAGTTAGTAAAGGAATATGGTCCTCCCTTTCTCATTAACTATCAAACACGTATATATACAACTCTAATCCCTTAATCATAGGGATTGACTTAGTCTCCTACCATAACAAGAATATTTACTTACCTACCATAGAATATACACATATCTACACTTTCTAAAGCTACTCTGGTGTATTGTGATAACATCAGTGCTACTCTGGTGTATTGTGATAAGGGGAATGGCCCAGGATCTTTATATATTATAGGCAAGGTTTGTCAATTCCCGATGTGGGATAATATCTCTAACAATCTACTATGGATTCAGTTCTCGAAGAACTCCTTCGAGAGGAAATGTAAGAAACAAAACACATAAAGGTTGATTGTCACTTCATTCGAGAAAAGTATTCAGGCGGTGAAATTTCTGCCTCACAAGATCAGCTCGCTGACATCTTTACCAAGCCATTATCTAGGGCTCGCCACGAGTATCTTATCAGCAGACTGCTCATGTATGACCAGCCTCAGTTTGAGGGGGAGTGTAGGAAATATCAGGGGCAGATCCAAAGAGCAATTGACGTGGGCTCCAGCCCACCTCAGAATTTTGATAAAAAAAAAATTACCTAAGTCAGTTCACGCGGTTAAGTCACCTACTATATATAACTTTTTTTTATATATATATGAAGTTATTTTTCACTGTTATTATTGTTTACAATATTTTTTAAATACCAAGCCCACGCGGTTCCAAAATCCTGAATCCGCCCCTGGGAAATATGATTCCAATATTACTTGATAGGGTGAGAGTTATTTATCTATATATATTTGCTGCTATGTTATATGTATATACTTGTAAAGGGTATTCTATGTAAATACTTATAGAGGCAGGGCTATATTTGTAAATGTACATATTTCCTCATATAAATGCATAGACTTCCCGGGCTCGATAGATTGCCCTTTCGTTTTACAATCCATTCTTCTCTCTTCTTTCGAATATGCAGATCTACAGTTACATTTGGTTCAAGCTCAAACTTTCTCTCAATCCGCTTTGCTTGAGGGGGTAATACCATACTAGACAGTAAAACAGATATACATGTTGTAACCAAATGCGGAACGGATCTTTGCAACCCACACACCCACAAATAAAGTAACAAATGAGGCACAATATTTACGTGGTTCGGAGAAGTCCTCCTAAGTCCACGGGTGGCAACCAAACAAAATCACTATTATCAAGGTGATTACAAAGTGTATCACTCACACTCATCTCACACTACAAATGTGTCTCTCTCTCAAAGTGTTTCTCACACAATTGCAATTTGCCACTCTGCTAGAATGAGTCCTAGCCAAGCCTATATATAGGCACAAACCATCCATGATAAGGATGTATCCAAGAGAAGAGAGAACACCAAGAGTTTCATTGGAAACTCAAACAACATCCATACATGTACCACATAGATAATGATCGCATGTGATAATGTACTTGGACCAAATGTATATGAACTTGAACCAAATCCAACAATCGCCTCCTTGGCGAAAGTTCCAACCACATAGCCGATTTTGGTTGCCACCAAACTAACCGGCTATTCTTTCCTTCCAATGTTGATCAATCCCAAAAAATGCACAAACTTGTCTCGAGTAACCACCTTCGTCAACATATCCGCAGGGTTATCAGCAGTCCCAATCTTCAATAAGCGAATGTCACCTTCATTAACAATTTCACAAACAAAATGAAAGCGAACATCAATATGCTTCGTCCGACCATGGTGTACTTGGTTCTTCGATAAACAAATAGCACTCTCGCTATCACAATACACATCAATGTGTTTCTGCAAAATCCCCAAGTCATTCACCAAACCGTGCATCCAAATAGCTTCCTTAAAAGCTTCGGTAACTGCCATATACTCTACCTCGGTGGTAGATAATGCAACTGTAGACTGAAACGTAGAACGCCAACAAACTGGTCCACCAGCCATAGTAAACACATAACTAGTAGTAGATCGTCGCATGTCCAAATCACCAGCATAGTCGGAATCAACATAACCAACCACAAGTTTATCAAGCTCAAGTTTTTCCACTTTCTGAAACTTGAGACCAACATCAACAGTACCATGAATGTACCTCAAAATCCACTTAATAGCTTGCCAATGCCCTTTTCCAGGATTGTGCATATAACGACTAACGATGCTTAAAGCTTGAGCAATATCAGGTCAGAAACAAATCATAGCATACATCAAAGCACCAACTGCATTTGCATAAGGAACTTTCTCCATCTGAATTTTCTCTTCATCTGAACTAGGACACATCAATACACTAAGCTTAAAATGAGGAGCGAGCGGCGTACAAACAGGTTTTTTCGAGCCATTCATACCAAATCTTGTCAAAACCTTTTGCAAATACTGTGACTGAGTCAACCACACAGTACCATTTCCTCTATCTCTCTTAATCTCCATCCCAAGTATCCTTTCTGCTTCACCCAAGTCTTTCATATCAAATGCCTTTAACAGCTGAGCCTTCAATTTATCAATATCCACCTTGCTCTTGGATGCAATCAGCATGTCATCAACATACAAGAGCAAATAAATGAAAGAACCATTTTGAGTTTACGAAAATACACACAATGGTTAAATTGTCTTCGAGTGTAGTCATGCTTCACCATGAACTGATCAAACTCCTGCATTAAACACTCGACGTAAGTTATCGCACACTCTCACTCAGCTAGACTCTACCCGAGAACTCTAACCGAGCTCTGATACCAACTGTGAGGACCCAGACCCGGAACCTACACGTGTCCCGAGCTGGAGCGTCCTCAAACTAACCCAAAGATCCTAAACTTTAAAAACTTGATTTAACTTTCACCCATAAACACAACCATTTTAAGATAACTCTACTCCTTTCCACATTGAAGGAAGAGTTGACCAACCTTAAAAGTAACAAACGGTTTTAGTTACAAAAAGATATCGAATATAAAATAGAATTTAAGTTATGAATACAAACCCCTTTAAAAGAATTATATCAACACACGCTTTCTATACCAATCTATACATAACCCGACGATTCCCAAGATACCAATTCTAAACTCCTTTCCGCCCTCACTTGGTCGGTCCACCTGTCTCGAGATCTAAAACATTAAAGGGAGAGGGGTGAGAATAAATCTCAGCAAGCTATTATGAATGCAGCAATATGCCAAATAAGATGCAACACATAACAAGTTGCATATAACACATTGGAAAAGCTGTAAACACCTTACATTACCTTAGTTTACCTTTTTCCGTCTGAACAATAGTCGTACAACATTGGGTATAATAATACTCCAATCTTAGTGAGCTGCTTAAGCAATACTCACATCTTATAAGACCCGTTTTTCAGGGAACCAAATAAGACATTAGCAACTCTGTAAGGCTTTTGGCTCAATACAGATGCTATAACCCCAACCTGTGGCCACAGGAGGGGACGGTCACAGGTATAACATAATCCGATCACATTAGGTCACACTTCCATAATTGATCGTATTATGTTATACCCCCAATATCAGCTGATTAAACACATTATCAAGCACATAATAGTTACTTGAAATATAATCCACAAAGGGGATAACCAACATAGCCACATGGTAAAATATACTCATGCTCAACCAACATCATAGTGCAACATTTAAGTAATACACTATGCAAAACATAATCAATGAATATGTAATCAAATGAGGTAACAATACTGGATAATTCACACTTGGGATAATATAATAACATGCTAGATAATCCACAAAGGGGATAAGAAATATAACAATATATCATAAACAATTCCTAAGTAGTATTTACACAACCTCGGATAACCTCAATAAGAGTTCATGATCTACTTCCCAAGTTCGAACCACATTGGTGAAGTACGAATCAAGCTTAATAATCATTTCCCGAACAATATTCTATATTACAAAGTTTCTATAGGGATTCAAGCTAATCTTATCAAGTGGGAGTCACGATTTATAAGTGACCAAACAAGATTGCTAAACTAATTCTGGTTCAGATTTGAAGTTAGGTTTCTGGGGTCTTGGGCGACCGCCCATACCACTTGGGCGACCGCCCAAGTGGATTTCCAAAGTGACCCAAAGTTCTGCCCTCTTGGGCGACCGCACAGCACCTCTTGGGCGACCGCCCAAGAGGATTTTCCAAGGCACCCTACTTCTGGCCGCATGGGCGGCCGCTCATGCCCCCTTGGGCGACCGCCCAAGGCATTTTCCAGCAATTCCCAGATTCAACCCTTTTTCACTTAGCTCTTTTCCTTTTCTTTTTCTCTACTTTAAATTCAAGAACACACAAAGGATTTCTTAGCCTCACCAAGTTCATCCTAACTCATGTAAACCCAAGATAAAGTAAACCTAGATTATTTATCCCTAAATCTTTCACCCATTTCATTTTCTCTAAATCATCTTTCAAGAACATTATCTTCATTCCATTCCCTTTACCAATCACTCAACTCTTATAAGGTTCCCAAGGCATGAAATAAACATCACTATAACAAGAATAACATCTAAGAGTTTATGAACATTCATAAGAAGGGAAATCATAACAACTCACTTTAGGGTTTTAGAATGGAAAGTTGAATCTTCTTAGCTTGATTTGTTCCTCTAGATGATCCAACCTCAAGGATGCTCTTGAACTTGAAAATGGTGGAGAAATGGCTTAGCTTCAAGACTTGGAGTTGGGAGCTTCCATGGAGGTTCTATGACCTTTGCTAGGGGAAGTATGAGAAGGGAATGAAGGAGGGAGGAGGAAGGAGGGAGTAAGAGGATGGGAGGGTAAGGGGAGGACACATGGCAAGCTTAGGGAGTGGAAGACTCAAATGGCCCCCCACCCAAAATATCTAGGCTTTCACCCAATTTAAAATTAACCCTTCCCCTTAATTATTTATTCTACCCATTTTAACCTTCTCTTACTATTTATTTATTTCTATTTTTTATTATTTCTCAAGATTCTTTATTTAATATCCAATGAATTCTTAAAAGATTCTAAATTTACTTCTCACCCAATTTATCTTAAATTAAGAATTTAAAGACATGATTGAACACATAAAGCTAACATAAATATTAAAAGCATATAATATAATATTTAAAATTAGTGCCTAGGGTTAGGGTCGTTACAGTAGTCATGCTTCACCATGAACTGATCAAACCTCTTATACCACTATCGAGGAGACTGCTTAAGTCCATACAAGGACTTCTTCAATTTGCAAACACCCATTTGCACCCAATTGCTTTCTTACCCTTCGGAAGCTCCACCAAATCCCAAGTCTGATTTTTCTTCAAGGACTTCATTTTCTCGTCCATAGCCTCTTGCCATATCGAACTATCAGAACTCTGAATAGCTTCTCTATAGCTATCGGGAACACATTCAATCATAGGAAGAGCATATGCAACCATGTCATCAAAACGAGCAGGTCTTCGAATCTCTCTTCGTGGCCTATCTCTTGCAATAGAGTACTCTTGCTCATTATTATGTTGATCTTCAACTTCATTGCGGCTTTGCTCCACTTGATTTGAGTTCTTGGAACTCTCCTCCACCTGTTCAACAGTTTCATATACAGATTTATCAATAGGAATAAATGCTACCTTCTTTACCTGCTTAAGAGCATCAGTCACTTTCTCTTCCTTCTTCAAGGACATCACAGATTCATCAAATTTCACATCTCGACTCTTAACAATCTTCTTAGTTTCAGGGCACCACAATCTGAAATCCTTGACATTGCTGCTAAGCCCATGAACTTGGATTTCTTTGCTCGAGGGTCCAACTTAGAGTCATCAACGTGATAGTAGGCCGGACATCCAAATATGTGCAACTGGTCATAATCTGTGACTAGCTCTCCAGACCATACTTCAAAGGTATTTTCCCTCCATTTCCATCTGTAGGCAACCGATTCACAAAGTGAAATGCATAGCTAAGAGCCTTTGCCCAAAATGCCTTACTCAAACCTGCTTGGGACAACATGCATCGAACCTTTTACACCAAAGTCTGGTTCATTCTTTCTGCGACTCCATTCTGTTGTGGTTTACCAGGAATAGTGAAGTGTCAAATAATACCTTGTTCTCGACAAACTTCCAAAAATGGATCATACTTGTACTCTCCACCATTATCTTATCGCAGCTTCTTAATCTTTCTGCCCGTCTGGTTCTCCACCATATTCTTCCATTCAAGGAAAATTCTAAGGACCTCATACTTGTTTCTCATAGGGTACATCCAAACTCTTCTTAAGTAGTCATCAATAAAGGTGACGAACCACCTTTTACCTCCAACGAAATGTTCTTCGCCGGACCCCACACATCAGTGTGAACATAGTCCAAAATGCCCTTGGTTCGGGAATGGCACTGTCAAACTTCACCCTTCATTGTTTTCCATATAAACAATGTTCACAAAAGTCAATCTTACCCATCATAGCACCTTTAAGCACACCACGATTTACCAATGTCTGCATGGCCTTCTCTCCAGTATGTCCAAGTCGCATGTGCCATAACTTTGACATATCTGGCTCGTTTGCTACGCTCGCATGTTCAACAATAGTGCTTCCATCAAGGTAGTACAAATTACCTCTACGAGTTCCTTTCATCACCACCAAAACTCCACGAGTTACCTTTAGGTGACCTCCTTCCATAGTGACACGATAGCCTTTTCTATCTAAGGCTCCAGGAGAAATTAGGTTCTTCTTCAAATCAGGAACATACCGAACATCTCTTAGTCTTCGAACGGTGCCATCAAACATTTTCAAATGCACTGAGCCAATCCCTTTTGTTTGGCAAGTGTTGTTGTTCCCCATATACAAAACTCCACCATCGAATTCTTTAAAGTCCGAGAACATCTCCTTGTAAGGGCACATATGGTAGGAGCAACCGGAATCCAAGATCCACTCATCAGTGTGACAGGCTGAGAGTGAGACCGTCAAAGCATCATCAACGTCGTTGTCATCATTCCTAGCCACATTCTCTTTGGGCTCTTTCTTCTTCATGCGGGGGCAGTCTTTCTTCCAATGCCCCTTTTGTCGGCAATAGGCACATTCATCTTTGCCAACTCATTTTCGATCAACTGATGTTCCCCTTGACTTCGACTGGGACCGACCACGTCCACTATTATTTCGACTATGAGTCCTCCCACGAACAGTTAAGACATCTGAATCGGAATCTCGATATGTTCCCTTGTCCTTTTTCCGTACCTCATTGTTCATCAAGGCATTAGAAACGTCATCAAATTTAATTTCAGTTTTTCCATGCAATAAGGTAGTAGTCAAATGTTCATAGGACCTAGGTAGGGAATTTAACAACAACTATGCTTTATCATCGTCATCAATTTCAACATCGAGATTTTGCAAATCAGAAATGATTTTATTAAAATTATTCAAATGTTCGGTCATCGAAGTACCTTTCTTGTAATCAAATCGAAAAAGTTTTTTCTTGAAGTAGAGTTTATTCTCTACGTTTTTCTGCATGTACTTGGCCTCAAGTTTGTCCCATAACTCTTTGGCCGATGCCACTTTCATGAACGGGTACTTTTGGTCCGTTCCAAGACAAGAATGAATCGAACCACAAGCATGGCGATTAAGTTTAGCCCATTCCAAATCTGGCATATCTTTGGGCTTTTCCTCGAGTGTAAATTCGAGGTCTTGCATAGCAAGCAAGTCCAAAACTTCGCCTTGTCAAACGGCAAAATTATTTGTGCCAATAAATTTTTCAACTTCAAAATTAGTGCCGGACACTTTTGGTCCACGTTTTGATTTTGAACTAGTTTCAGCCATTTCAAATTTTCTCCACCCAAACAATTATCCAAATAAATGGAGAAAGAAATACAATTCTTGAAAAATAATTTTTCAAGAAGAATACTATTATATCAAACACCTACCGCCTCCGCCTCTTTTAAAGAAAAAAAAAAAACAACAACAACAACAACAAAATAAGCCTTTTTTTTTTTTAATTAAGACTTTGAAAATGCTCCAAAAGTATTTACTATAGTACCAACTTTACCAATCTGGGAGGAATTTTAATAGGGTACTAGTTGAATTAGATGACTAAAGTCACAGTAACTTAATTTCAATTCAATCCAAGCTACTTGGACTAATAGTGGACAGATGACATAAAACAAACCGCACACACAAAAACTGAACTTTAAAAAAACTTATCTCATGAGGTGGAATGTGTAGGAATGCCTAGTCGTTGGGTGTGTGTGTTTTGTTCACTTACAAAGAAGCAAATTTTCCCAACAGGCTGTTGTGTGTGTATTTGTGGGATATAGTCATGATCAAAAAGGTTTCTTATGCTATGATCCTCATCTTCGTCGTGTGTGGGTCTCTCGTCTATAGCTAAATCTGCTCCTTCTACATATTGTTATCTACCCGACTTTTCAGGTTAAACCGAATTATCTCAGAATGTTTGTTAATGTTCCTGAATCTGGGGATACCATACCACAAAGCCTCTGTTACATCAAAGCAAACAAGGCCATCCTTCAACTACTTCTAATTGCCATCCAGCGCAAGGTTCTTCTCCTTCCCAAAATCAAGTAAGCACATCCCCAACTCTTCCTTTACCTAATTTTGTTTCGTCTATGATGAAGAACCTCATTTATGGCGTTCATGTCATTGCACATAACTCTTTATTTTCCTCCTTAGATTCCATTGATGTTCCCACTTCTTACCAGCAAGCCATTAGCATTGCATGTTGGAAGGAGGAAATAGATACGGAGATTAGTGCTTTATTGGATAATGACACATGGGATCTGGTACCTCACCCTTCCGATGTACTCCCTCCGTCCTACGTGAGTGGAGAGTTATTTCCTTTTTTGTCCTTCCCACATGAGTGTAGACTGCCCAAAATGGCAAAAAATTTACACTATTCCTCCCGATCATTCTCTCTCCTATTCAGGGCGGTCCTGTTGTTTTTGGGCCATAGGCAAACTATTTTACGGTGGCCCTTTAATTTTCTTAGAGGAAAATAACACGGTGCAGTGTTCTCGAATCACTACTCTCTCTATCTTTCCGCCTTTCATCATTGTTTCTTTGAAGGCATTTATTTTCATTTTTTCCTTAGAATTTAGGGGATAGTTGAACTATAAGTCGAATCATAGGCTAATAACGAGACTCGAAATTTTTTATTAATAAAAGAATGAGATATTGACTTGAAAAGTTGATTTTGGTTACTAGATTGAGTTGGAGATATTACAAAGAAATCAACAAAATTTTGCAATAAATTTTACTGATAATTGCAAAAGATTTAATTAAATATTCCACAAAAAAATAGGAATAAATACAAATAGTTTACAAAAGTATTGCAAAAACAAAGATAACTTACTACTACTAATTAAGCAAAAAAAAAAGGAGAGAAGTAAACCTAAACACCTTATTCTTATTAAGCTTTGCCCTAACATACGGAGCCCAAAAAAATTGTCTTCAAAGGGAAATCGAACCTGGGCCAAAATGACTCAAGCCAGCTCCATTACCACTAAACCACCCAGTTTCTTTGAAAATAAAAGCTGTCTAAAATATATTTACCTAAAATTATAAATCTCGACAAAAATTTCGGAGGCCCTAGGCGACCACCTCACTCATCTCACTATAGGGTCGGGTCTGCTCCTACTTTACTTTTATACTAACAACATCAATCAACTTACTATTCCTCCCACTCATTCTCTCCTAATTTATTTTCCATACTCAAAACACCTCATCCCACAAATTCTCTACCCTGCATTTCCTTAATTCTTTTGCCCTATTTTTTGGTCTCCACCCACGTGGTACGGAGGGAGTATCTATTATTGGTAGTAAGTTTGTTTTTTCAGTCAAATTAAAATCTGATGGTAGTATTGAGCGATATAAACATAGGCTTGTTGCACAAGGTTTTAAGCAGGAGTATGGGATTGATTACAAGTAGACTTTTGCTCCCGTTGTCAAAATGACTACCGTGGGATTATTAATGCTATTTCTGTCGGGCATCGGTGGACTATCTTTCAAATGGATGTTAAAAATGCTTTCCTCTATGGCCATTTTAAAGAAACGGTCTACATGAAATCCCCTCCCGGATATTGCAATGACAACTCCAAGGTATGTTTGTTACAAAAATCTTTATATGGCTTAAAACAAACTCCTCGAGCTTGGTTTGAGCCCTTTCGAGATGTGGTCTTGGATGTTGGATATGTGCAAGTTCGTACGACTATTTTTTGTTTACACATGTTTCGGTTCATGGTATTACCATTTTCTTGCTATATATTGATGATATTTTAATCAGGAGAGATGATATTGGTGGGGTGGAGACATTTAAAACAACTTCTTTCGAGATCCCACTCTCTATAGGCAGCTTGTTGGTCGCCTTATCTATCTTACTATGTGTTGGATGTAATGGCTCGATGTCCTGGCAAAGGGCCCGGCGCCCTCCGAGGGCCGTGGAGCTTCAGTAGGTTTGAGGCGGGCGCCTCATCAGGCCGAGGCGGGCGCCTGGAAGGCTGAAGCTGAGACCGTGGGGTGCAGCCTTGAGGCGGCCGCATGGGAGTGTCTTGGGCAAGCGCCTGGAAGACAGTAGGTTTGTCCGTGGCATGTCAAGGCCCAGGCGGGCGCCTGGGATTTCATGGGGCGGGCGCCTGGCGGCGACGTACGGTTTTGGGCTGACTGGCTTCTTTATTTTTGGTCCTTGTTTAGGCTAGGGTTTGGTATCATATAAATACTGATTGTAATCCTATGTAACAAGACAGATCATTGCACATATTAATAAAGAGGCGGCATAGTTCAACCCCAATCAATTCCATCTCTTTTCTCTTTCGATTTCTCAATTGCTTGTTTGTGTGTGTTCTTGGTTTTGTCAATTGGCTTCCGCTGCGATTGCACAACACTATGACTAGACCAGACATTTCATATGCTGTAAATATTGTTAGTCAGTTTATATCTGATCCACGACGCATACACCTTGCTGCTGTCCACCTCATTATTCGATATCTCAGAGGTACTCTTTCTCGTGGTCTTTTCTTCTCATCTCAATCACCTCTTTCATTGACAGCCTTTGCATATGCTGCTGATTGGGCTGGTTGCCTTAACACTCGTCGTTCTACTATTCTACTATTGGGTGGTGTGCATTTCTTGGTGATTCTCTTATTTCATGGAAATGAAAGAAACAAAAGATCATCCGTTTGTGGTGAAATTTCTTGGCTAAGGGGTATTCCAAAGGATTTGAATATTTATGCTCAATCTCCAACTCCCTAATATGCCGATAATATGAGTGCTATTCGTATTGCTTCAAACCCAGTTTTTCATGAATGAACAAAACACATAAAGGTTGATTGTCACTTCATTCGAGAAAAGTATTTAGGCGGTGAAATTTCTGCCTCGCAAGATCAGCTCGCTGACATCTTTACCAAGCCATTTCGCAGTATGGTCCTTACTTCTCCACTGGCACGAGTGACAGCCCTTACGTTTTCCAATCCATTCTTCTCTCTTCTTTCGAATATGCAGATCTACAGTTACATTTGGTTCAAGCTTTAAACTTTCTCTCAATCCGTTTTGCTTGAGTGGGTAATACCGTACTAGACACTAAAACAGATATACAATAATATTTTAGATGTTCATATTTCCTCGGTATAACATAACTCCACATTCCCAGAATACCCACCTAAATTAAATAAAAGCAGTTAAAAACAAATGAGAAACGCATTTCTGCTCAAAACGATTGACAAGTTATATCTTGAAGTTGGATCCAGTTCACAGCTGAGCTAGTTCATATAGACAATGTAGCTAAAATTTCAAGATAGTACTTTGCATAACAGTTAATAGTATGTCAATATAGATGTAACTGATGAACAAAAGTCTAGTTAAACAATATGCAAAGCATAGGCATACCTCAGGATCCCCAAGCATTGAAATGGAAACACTAAAATTTAACACTCTCAAGAGATTGTTCAACTGCATAAAACAACAGAATGAAAAAGAAATATAGTAACTATTTTGCTAACCTGTCAAGGGAGAAATATGAGGATTTTTATAAGATTGAGTTTGTTAAAACTCACATATTTTGTACATTCAAATTTGAATTGTGTGGTGCATATAGGAATTCAAATGAGTGACGGAAAGAATATAATCTGGACTTTTGAAGTCATTCAGTTAATATCTGAAGTAAACAACATGAATAACTGCAAAACATAAGCAACGTGCAAGAAAGTCTAATATAAAGAACCTTTGGAACAAGTTACCAACTAAAATTGGGAAAATGCAGCATAGTTACTATACTGGGAAATCTTATCTTGAAAGAGAGAAAGGGGAGGGACATGGGGGCTTAGTAACTTGAATAACACCTTCAAGCATTTGAGTCACCTTTCTCATTGTTGGTCTCATATACGGGTCTTCGTGTACGCACCAAATACCAATCTTCACAAACATTTCAAGTTTCCGTCTCTCACTTAATGCCTCCAAATCATTATCAACAAATTCATTCAACTTCCCTTGCTGAAAGCAATCCCAGGCCCAATCAGTCAAAATTGCTTTATCTTCATCACCACCAGTCTCCAAGTACTCTATGCTTCTTCTGCACGAAATGATTTCAAGAAGCATGACTCCAAAGCTATACACATCCACCTTTATGGTGATTGGGGTGTTCCTGAACCACTCCGGTGCAAGATACCCTTTTGTTCCTCGGATTGCAGTATTTGTTTGACTTTGATTCATCCTTAAAAGCTTGGACATTCCAAAGTCTGATATCCGAGGTTCATAATACTCGTCAAGTAGCACATTCTGAGGTTTTATATCACAATGGATAATCTGAGTACTGCATTCCTCATGAAGGTAGGAAAGTCCCCTTGCAATCCCCAAAGCAATATGAGTCCTCTGTCTCCAACTCGGCTTTTTGTCTGAGAAAAGAAAGTTTGCTAGGGTGCCATTGCTCATGTACTCGTAAACCAATAAACGATGCTCTCCTTCGTAGCAAAATCCAAGTAGGCTAACCAAATTTTTCTGATGAGTTTTGGCAATCACATCCACCTCGGTTTTGAATTCTTTATCTCCATTATCCACCACTTTCCCCAACTTCTTGACTGCAACAAAGTTTTTCATGGTTGTGCCTATTATCCCTTTATAGACTATTCCAAACGCACCCCTTCCCAATTCTTTCTTGAACCCGTTTGTTGCTTCAGCAAGCTCTCTATAGCTAAAGCAACGCAAATTAGTTTCACTTTCGACTGCATGACTAGCTTGGGGAAGCGTTATTCTTTTCTTTCTAAAGATAAGGAAGAAACCCAAACACGCTGCTAAGACCAATACGAAATTGAAAAACACCGAGCTACCTAAGAGCACCGACCCCACGAGGACCAACGAACTCCGGCCCTTCTTCTTTTGTGGAGCTAAAGGAACAGCGGGATGTTGAAGAGGAAGATCACCTTTCCCAAATTTGAGGAAAGCCCTGCCCGTGACTTGAGGGTCCTTTCTTCCATGTGAGAGTGGAAGCATCTTCTTCCAACAACCAGTGCCTTGGTAAAAAGCAACTGCACAGAAACAATCAGATGCACAAGAACTTTTGCATTCCTCCACACTGATTGGGTCCATACGCTCGTACATAGATGCTGGCCAATTAGTATTAATTAACTCTTCAAAATCGTACAAGCTATCCCCAGAATTAGTTGGCAAATCTTCATCACAACTTTGGGTGAAATTTGGCATGCAGCCACCCCATAAGTATCATTAGGATCAACTAAGAAATACCCTTGTGGGCATTCACAACTTGGCCTACCAAGATCCTGAAGCTTGCAAATACTGTTAAACCCACAAAACCCACTGCCTAAAATTCCATTAATTTGAATACAAATGTTAGTTGGCTGCCACCATACTGAAGTCCACCTTGGGTTGCCAATGAAATTCCTCGGGTGATAGTACAGAGTGAAAACTCCATCAAAATTGAGAGTAGCTCTAAAATAATAATCTGCAGCAGGAATTTCCATACCATGGGTGAGATTAACTATTTGGCCGTTCCATTTCTGAATGTACATATACCCTGACTCGGTGAAGATCAGTTGGTGACCAGCATTAGAAGAATTTGTATAATCAAACGTGCCAGTGGCATAGTAAGCATCATATTGAATTTTGTAGGGAACATTTTGGGGATAAAAAACAAGATTTCCATCTTGTTGGAAAATGAATTTGAACCTCCCAATGGAGAAGTTTGTTTGACTCATTCGCGGATAAAGCACCCCGTCCCTTTCCATTATTTGTGTAGGCAACATGGTATCTGACGGATGTTGGAAGGTGGACCAGATTCTGCTAGAGTTGCTTTGCACAAGCTCAAAATTTCCGGAATCATTCATGACACCATAAGAAACTTGACTAGGAGTTAACCCAGAAGAATTCCATAACTCTGTGCCTCCAAGGTCAGTAAGGACTAACCCTCGGTCTGCAGTTAGCTCGACTCGTGACCCCCTTGGCACCTGAGCTGCTTCATACGCAAACCACACTATGGTTTTGTCTGGTATTTTATCATACCAAATGGAAAGAATGAATAGATCATTTCTTTGGATTTGCTGAAATCCAAAAGCAAAATCACCAGACGGAGAAAGCCATGAGGTGGCATTGTTATTTGCTGTAAGAGATGAGCCTACAGCAACGGTACCATTTGTTTGTGCCAAGGCTGAAAATGGAAGGGCAAACAGAAAACAAAGGGAAAAAACAAGGGGATAATCCATTGCTACAAATGATTTGTTTGATCATAAGAACAAGAGATTCAGGACTATAAATAGACATATTTTCAAAAAAGAAAAAAATTGATCAAGTCAACTGAAAGACATTCAGAGTCAACAGTCAAAAGATAATATGGTATCCAAGGTTGGCATGGAAGAAATTTCAAACCCTACCAACACTCCTAAACTTGCCATTTTAGGATTTTGCAATTTTAAGTGAGACACCTAAATTGGTAAATTTTTCAATTTTAAATGGGATAGATGTAGTACTCCCTCCGTCTCGTTTTAAGATTTTTACTTTCCTTTTTGGTATGTTTCAGTTTAAGGTTCTTAGTTGCTTTATTACCTAAAATGGACAATGGAACCCACTTGTCATTCTTACAACAAAAACTCCATACCCCTTTTTTCTCTCTTACTTTACTCTTTATACTCACAATATTTACTTTTTTCTTAATCCCCGTGTCAAATCAAACTAAGAACATTAAACCGCATTTTTCTTAAGTCAACTGAAAGACTTGTAGTTAAGAGTCAATGCATACATTTAGTGTTTGAGTTCTGGAAGGGGTAGAGTTTTCTTCCATGTCAGTCATGGAACATTAAATATATATCTTGACTCTTGACTTTGCATATCTTTTCAGTTGACTGGAGAGGGTAAAAAAGAAAAAGAAAAAAAGAAGAAAAAAATATTCATTTATTTATAGACCAGTATCTTTGTTCTTCTGATCAAAGAAATCGTCTTTGTCTTCCTTCTACAGGACTAAATCATTTTGTATTTCAAAGGTTCACAATCTCCAACCAAATAATGTTTCATGTTAAAACATCAAAAATGATTTAGAGTTTTTTACCGCACAACACCTTAATGCATTGGGATGTTATTATACAGTAAAACACACTGACACATTTTCTGTACAACTCATTGTATCATTTCCATGCGTAATTATTATTCATCAGTTATACAATACTCCCTCCGTCCCGTTGATTAGTTCACCATTTTGGGCTTGGCACGCAAATTAAGGAAAATAGGAGAGAGGAGAAAGTGTTATGAGTATAAAAGTAAAATAGGAGAGAGAATGAGCGGAGGGAATAGTAAATTTGAAAAGTGTTGTGAGTGTAAAAGTAAAGTAGGAAAGAGAATTAGTGGGTGGAATAGTAAAGATTCTTTGCCATTTTAGGAAAGGTGAAGCTTTTAACGGGACACCCATTTTGACAAAAGGTGAAGCTTGAAATGGGACGGAGGGAGTATGTTTGATTCTGGAATAACACTTAAAGAGCAGAAAACTAGATGCTGATAAAAATTCCGAGGTGGAAAGGCAAAGCATATGAAAAAGGACATAAACAAAGGTTCTTAAGTACATGAATAATTCAAAGAAAGTTCATTTTTCTAACCTTCATTGCAGCAGTTTTTGTGACTTTGGCTCCAAAAAAAATCCTTCTTCTTGATACTACTCCAAAAATAGTAAGATTGCGTCGCAAAATAAAAAGAAGAATTTATAAAATTGGTTCTTGAATCTTGTGGTGGAATCTCACTCCAAGCGAAGTCTGCACACTAAAACACACACTCATTTGCCTTCAAATCATTAGAAATCCCAACATTCGATCTAAAATCAGATAAAGTTTCAGCAAATTAAGGAAAATTAATCAAACTGATTCATGGAATCCCAGTAAAATAAAAATCAGGGATGAAATGTGGTTCAAATTAACACGATTCGCACTACATAAAAATAAATAAAAAACGTCAGAATATTGTACTAGGTAAGCTGTAAGCCTGTAACATGTAATCACAAGGTTATTAAAACTATTGTACAATAAGCTGTAGGCAGCCTCTAAAACAGTACTGACAAAACACTTTTATCTCAACAAATATTGTATAGTACATGTTACGCAAGAATTACAACAATAGCAAGTCATTTAAAATCATGTATGAAATATTTGTTCGACAAAGCCTTGACTAAAATAATTTGTCAAATATTGAAAAATTCAAGACCGTTAATAAAGTAAAGTCATATTTTTGTTAAGTCAACTGAAAGAGTTGTCGGTCAAGAGTCAATACATACATTTAATTTTAGAGTGCTGGAAGGGGTAGAAATTTATTCCATGCCAGTCATGGAAAATTAAATTTCTTGACTCTTGACTTTACAAGTCTTTAGAGTTTGAAATCTTTCGTTCGTCTGATCAAACAAATCGTTTTAGCAATGGCTAATATCCTTGTTTATCTCTTTTATCAATTGTTTGCCCTTCCAATTTCAGCATTGGCACAAACAAATGGCAGCATAGCTGTAGGCTCATTTCTTAGAGCAGATAACAATGTCACCTCATGGCTTTCCCCATCTGGTGATTTTGCTTTTGGGTTTCAGCGAATCCAAAGCAATGGTCTATTCATTCTTTCCATTTGGTATGATAAAATACCCAACAAAACCATAGTGTGGTTCACAAATGAAGTAGCTCAGGTGCCAATGGGGGCACGAGTCGAGCTAACTGCAGACCGAGGTCTAATCCTCACTGACCCACGAGGCACAGAACTATGGAATTCATCTGAGTCCTATGGTAATCGAGTTTCTTATGGTTATTAGAATAGGATTCTAACCCTTTGTAAACTTTATAAATATGTACCTCTAGTAACATAATAAAATTGAGTCTTTCTTATTATTCATCTCTACCTTGTATGATTGACTTCGTCACTCAATCCTTCATTCTAATATGGTATCTGAGCAATAAGATCCATAATAGGACTTCTCAACCAAACCCCAAGCGGCAAAACTCTAAAGCCGTCTCACCAATAAAACCACTACCTCCTCCACCTTCCAAAACAACTCGGCAAAATCCCTCAAGCCGCCCCACCCCCTCACCCCATTGCTTCCGCCACCCTCCATCAAAAACCCCACCACATTCCACCTTCTAAAAACCCTAGCGGCAAACCCCTCAAGCCGCCCCACCCCCTCACCCCATAGCTTCCGCCACCCACCATCAAAATTCTCTCCTTCTCCTTCAACACCCTCGGCTCAACCACCCCTAGCCGAAACCCCTTTATACACAATCACTACCAAAACACCCCACCATCAAAACCACCCCCCTTCTACACCACACCACTACTCTCAGCTCAAACCTCTCCAAAGCCGAAACCCAAGCCGCAACAATGCCGCACCACCATCTTCCTTTCCTCCTTCGGACCACCTCTCGGTAAAACCCTAAAGCCGAAACCCTCTCACCACCTCCTACAAAACCCTCGGCTCAAACCTCTCAACAGCTGAAACCCCCTCTGATGTCAAGTAACGCAGCGGAACAAAACGAACAGAAAGAGTTGAATAAATCCTCGTCAAAGGACCTTAAACAACCAAAATAACGAACAATTCAAAGGGAACGTTCGACCTCTTCGAATCCACGAATAGGATTTAACAAGCCAAATTGACTTCAAGGATAAACCTCAATTTGCAAAGCAAAAGTAAATTCAATAATAAGAGTTCTACCTCAACCATAATGAAAAGAAGTATTTATATGACCTAGGAAAGCTGAAAACCTAATTAAAACGGAATTAAAGAAATACCCAAAATAACCCTACTTAATGTTCGCAAACTGGAAATAAAATAGAATTCTCGGCTGCCAAATTCGTCATCAGCGCGGTCGCGCACATCGCCAGAACCGTGCCCTCTGCTTGATCAGACGAAACTTGTGCTACATCATTTTCCCCCACTTTAAAAGGATTCGTCCCCGAATCCGCATCGCTATATAAAGAATCATCCGGGTAAAAATCAACCAAATCCGACACATTGAAAGTAGGCGAAATATTCCAACCAACCGGCAAATCCACCACATACGCATTGTCATTTATCTTCTTCACCACTTTGCATGGACCAATCTTCTTCGGATGAAGCTTGCTATATGTTCCTTGAGGGAAACGTTCCTTTCGTAAGTGAACCATAACCATATCCCCCACAGAAAACACCTTTTGACGTCGTTTCCGATCTGCAGCTTCCTTGTACTTTGCATTGGACTCTTCAATATTCCTCTTCACCTCCGCTTGCACAGAATCAACCATCTCAGCCAAATTTTTCGCAGCAACGCTATATCCCGGTAAGCTAGGCAATGGAACCAATTCCAACGTATGAGTAGGAGCCCTCTGATAGACTATTTCGAACGGAGACATCTTTGTAGTTCTATTGGTCATGTTGTTGAATGCAAATTCCGCAGTTGCTAACACCAAATCCCACTTCTTGGGATGATCACTACACAAACAATGGACCATGCTACCCAAAGTTCGATTGACCACCTCTGTTTGTCCATCAGTCTGCGGATGAAAAGAACTGCTAAATTGCAAACCTGTACCAAAAATCTTCCAAAGAGTACGCCAAAAGTGACTGAGGAACTTTGTATCACGATCAGAAGTAATCGTCTTTGGAACTCCATGCAAACGAACAATTTCCTTGAAAAACAACCCAGCAATATGTGCAGCATCCGCAGTCTTCCTACAAGGAATAAAATGAGCCATTTTCGAAAAACGATCAACCACCACAAACACAGAATCATTGGACCTTTGGGTACGAGGTAACCCAAGCACAAAGTCCATAGAAATATCCACCCATGGCTTATCAGGAACCGGCAAAGGAGTATACAACCCAGTATTTTGTGACTGTCCCTTGTTCGTCTGACAAACCATACACTTTTGCACAATCTTGTAGGTGTCCCTCCGAATTTGTGGCCAAAAGTATTTCTTCGTAACTAATTCAACTGTCTTGTCACGCCCATGATGACCATCTCTATGAATCTCATAAATAAGACTCTCACGGACAGAACCCTGCGGAATACATAACTTGTCCATGAAGAACAAAAATCCATCTTGCAACAAAAATAAGCTAGCCTGAACACCATCACGATACTTGGCCCAAGCATCTGCGAAATCAACATCAGTCGCATACAAGTCCTTCATACAATCAAACCCGATAACCACATTCTTCATAGTAACTAACAAATGTGCCCGGCGACTCAAAGCATCCGCAACCTTGTTAGTCATCCCACTCTTGTGTTTAATAACAAAAGTAAATTGTTGCAAATAAGCCACCCAACGAGCATGCATACGTGAAAGAGATTTCTGACCATTCATATACTTCAAAGCCTCATGATCGGTATGAAGAACAAACTCACGATGCATAAATATTGCTCCCAATGCTTAATAGCCTGAACCACAGCATAAAACTCAAGTTCGTAAGGTGTCCACTTTCGTTTCGCTTCCTCCAACTTTTGCTCATGAAAGCAACCGGCCTCTTCTCTTGAATCAAAACAGCCCCTATCCCAATCACAGAAGCATCCGTCTCAAGCTCGAAAGGCTTAGAAAAATCCGGTAAAGCTAACAAAGGAGCACTAGTCAATTTCTCCTTAATTAAAGCGAAACTAGCATCCGCCTCATCACCCCAATGGAAACCACCTTTCTTCATACATTCAGTAATTGGAACCACAATAGAACTAAAGTTGCGAATAAAACGACGATAGAAAGTAGCCAAGCCATGAAAGCTACGAACCTCGCTGACAGTAGTAGGAGTAGGCCACTCTCGAATAGCCTTTATCTTGTCTTCATCAACTTGTATACCCTCCGCAGAAACAATGTATCCCAAGAATAATAATTTGTCAAGCATAAAACAACACTTCTTGAGATTTATAAACAATTCATTCTCCCTCAAAGCTTGCAACACTGACTGTAAATGCCCAACATGTTCCTCTTCCGTCTTGCTAAAAATTAAGATATCATCAAAATAAACCACCAAAAACTTACCATTGAAGGGCTTCAATACTTGATTCATCAAACGCATGAAAGTACTAGGTGCATTTGATAAACCAAATGGCATCACCAACCATTCATACAATCCCTCTTTGGTCTTGAAGGCTGTTTTCCACTCATCACCCGGGCGAACACGTACTTGGTGATAGCCACTCCTTAGATCAATTTTAGAAAATATCTTAGCACCACGAAGCATGTCTAGCATATCATCAAGACGAGGAATGGGAAAACGATACTTAACCGTAATTTTATTAATAGCCCGACTGTCTACACACATACGCCAAGTTCCATCTTTCTTAGGAACCAATAGAGCCGGGACTGCACAAGGGCTCAAACTCTCCTGAATATAACCCTTCTTCAATAAATCCTCCACTTGCTCCTTTAAAATCGCATGTTCAGCCGGACTCATTCTATAATGAGCTAGATTAGGAAGAGATGCACCCGGAACCAAGTCAATATTATGCTGAATATTACGCAAGGGAGGCAACCCTGCAGGTAGTTCATCAGGCATAACATCACGATACTCATGTAACAAAGCCTCCAACGACTTGGGAATCAAACAAACTGAACCGGACACACCCTTTCTTACCACCGCAAAAACACATGTAGCTTCATCCACATCACTCAGAAATTCATTAGCAGTGCAAAGAGAAACAATAGGCTTCTTCATCTTCTTAACATAAGGATCTCTATCCCGTAAAGGACACAAGTTAAAACGTGCACCATCTTTCTTAAATTGAAGAATATTATCTCTCCCCTTATGTACCACATTAAGATCAAATTGCCAAGGCCTCCCCAACAATAAATTGCAAGCAGTCATATCAATAATGTCACAGAGAATAGCATCCTTATAACGACCGATAGAGAAAGGAACAAGACATTGTTCGTGTACCTTAATTTTGCCGACGGAGTTGATCCACCCAACGGAATAGGGTGAAGGATGGGGCAGGACCTCCAATTTTAACTTGTCCACCAAATCACGTGCCACCAAATTCTCACTGCTCCCACTGTCAACAATGATCTGAATATCGACGTCTTTCACCTTCCCTTTGGTGCGAAAAATGCTGTGCCTTGCTGGATCCTCCTCCTCGTTCGGCGTAGTCAACATAAGTCTATTAACTACGAAAGACCCATGATCTTCCACACCCTCTTCATCACCATTGGGATCCTCCCAATATTCCGGACCATCTTCCTCCTCTCCGCCATCACCATTATCGTCACAATCCACCATGTTAGTACTCTTACGAAGATGACAACCACTAGAAATATGCCCGATTTTCCCACACTTAAAACACTTGTACCAAAAGTTTTGGCGTAAGGGTTAGTGTTTTGTTGGCCAGTAGAAGTATTGGGCTTTCTAGTTTGTGTCGGCTAACTAGCTGCAGGAACATCATTCTTCTCCTCCGACGCCTTAGCACCAATAGCCGGTGTCTTATCTTGAAGCAAACCCTTGTTTCCGGAATAAGAACCTCCAAAGTTCCTGATAATAGGGCGAGGTCTAGAAAGTTGCTTCTCCACCGTTGTAGCCCTGTCAATCGCGTCCTCCAAAAATTCATGAGTATGCAACTCCACCACATCTCTGATGTTTGCACGAAGGCCAGTAACGAATCTCGAAGCTTGCTGAACATCTGACTCTCCCAAATCACAACGAGCTGATAGCGTATGGAATTCATGTGAATATTCCGCCACACTTTTCGGCCCCTGTCTGCACTCTAAAAACTTTTGATAGATAACATGACCATAATTTTTGGGTAGAAAACGCTGACGCAAAGCTAGCCTCATTTGTGGCCATGTCTGAATTTGCTCCCGGAACTCCCTACGTAATTGATTACTCAGTTGCTTCCACCACGCAGAAGCACCCCCACGCAATTTATAGGCTACATATGGTACCTTCCTATCCTCCGGAATACCCATCAACGCGAAAAATTTCTCAACCTCTTCTAACCAATCCGAAAATTCGATCATATTCAAATCACCAGAAAAAGATGGTAAATCAGCCTTGATTTTCGGCAACTGATCATTAAGATTATTACCTTCTCTTCTCCCATGGTTTCTATCACCACCAGGCGGTGGAGCTCGACGGTGGCCCTCCCCTCGACCTTCGGGTTCCAAATCAAGATCATCTCTGTGCCCGCGATTGCCATCGACCCTTAAACCACGCAAGGCCTCCAAAAGCTCAGTATGTTGGCGATCTTGGATTGCTGCACGCTCCGTAGCTTGTCGCTCCATACGATCGAGAATCGCTATAACCGCGGCTTGGTTGTCTGCGTTGTTGCCACCGTTGTTTCCCGCCATATCTTCCAAGGATCAACCTTCGCTCTGATACCAATTGATGTCAAGTAACGCAGCGGAACAAAACGAACAGAAAGAGTTGAATAAATCAAATAACGAACAATTCAAAGGGAACGTTCGACCTCTTCGAATCCACGAATAGGATTTAACAAGCCAAATTGACTTCAAGGATAAACCTCAATTTGCAAAGCAAAAGTAAATTCAATAATAAGAGTTCTACCTCAACCATAATGAAAAGAAGTATTTATATGACCTAGGAAAGCTGAAAACCTAATTAAAACGGAATTAAAGAAATACCCAAAATAACCCTACTTAATGTTCGCAAACTGGAAATAAAATAGAATTCTCGGCTGCCAAATCCGTCATCAGCGCGGTCGCCCTCATCCCCTGCGCGGTCGCGCACATCGCCAGAACCGTGCCCTCTGCTTGATCAGACGAAACTTGTGCTACATCACCCTCCACCTCGAACACCACCGCCCCACCATCAAAACCACTACCTCGCTACACCAAAAACCCACCCTCGGCTCAAACCTCTCTACAAGCCGAAACCATAATTCCTTTTCCTTTTTTTTCGTCTAACATCAAAACTCCACCCCCTAAACCTTGGCAAAACCCTACTGCCAAACCCTTTCAAAACACAATCGACAAAACCCACCGGCCGAAACCTCTTCTCCTCAGCCCTAAGCCGCCCCACCCTACTTGCGGTTTGCGGTACAACCCTACAAACACCGCCCCACCCATACACCTCATCTTATTTCTGCCATTCCTTCTTCCGCCACCAAAACCCTAAACTATCCCACCCTCGGCAAACCCTAAACCGCCGCACTACACTACCCTCGGCAAACCCTAAACTGTCGAACTACCCCAGCCTCGGTAAACCCTAAACCGCCACATTACCCCACCCTCGACAAACCCTAAAAACTGCCGAAACCACTCTCCACAAACCCACTGTCTCCAATATGTGTTAGACCACATCACATCAGAAACCACACACGTCCGGGAACACACTCGTCTCCACCTGCTCCATCAAACCCGGTTCATCTCATCACTCTTCAAGATTGGACTTATCCAAGGATCGTCCATCTTGTGGGGACATATTAGGAATATAATATTTTCATAATATTATATTTTATATTATCAAGTATATATTGTTTGTGTTACAATAGGACTCTAAATATTCTAATGTATTTAGAATAGATAACTCAATCTTTCTAATGTATTTAGAATAGGTAACTCAATATTTGTATTAGAATAGGATTCTAACCCTTTGTAAACCCTATAAATATGTACCTCTAATAACATAATAAAATTGAGTCTTTCATATTATTCATTTCTGCCTTGTATGATTGACTTCGTCTCTCTCTCTCCTTCATTCTAATAATGGTGTCATGAATGATACCGGAAACTTTCAGAATCTGGTCGACCTTCCAACATCCATCGGATACCTTGTTGCCTACACAAATAATGGAAGTGAAAAGGAAGTGGTGCTTTATCCGCGAATGACACCAACAAACTTCTCCAGGGGAACGTTCAAATTCATTTTCCAAAAAGATGGAAATATTGTTTTCTATAACACCAGAATGCTCCCTACAATTTCCAATATAATGCTTACTATGCCAGGGAGACGAATGATCCTTCAAATTCTTCAAACTCTGGTCAACAACTGATCTTCAATGAGATGAGGTACATGTACATACTGAAAGGAAACAGCCAGAGACTTTGATCTTGCCCCTCAAATGGAACGCAGTGTTGAAGATTATTATTTCAGAGCTACTTTCAATTTTGATGGGTGTTCACTCAATACTACCACCCAAGGAATTTCACTGGCAACCCAGGCTGGACTGCAGAATGGTGGCAGCCAGATAACATTTGTTATAGTGTTTATGGAACTGAAGGCAATGGGGTTTGCTGCTTTAACAAAGTTTGCAGGCTTCAGGAATTTGGTAGGCCAGCTTGTGAATGCCCACAAAGGTATTTCTTACTTCATCCAAATGATAGGTACGGTAGCTGCAAGCCAAATTTCACCCTAAGTTGTGATGAAGATGTGCCTACAAGCTCTGGAGAAATTATGTACAATTTTGAAGAGCTAATTGGTACTGAATGGCCAACAGCTGATTACGAGCACATGGATCCAATTACTGAGCAGGAATGCAGAAGCTCCTGTGCAACCGACTGTTTTTGTGCAGTTGCCACTTACCGAGACACTAGTTGCTGGAAGAAGCTGTTGAATTTCCGTACCGAATTGGTGAACCACAATTTCTATTATTATTAGTCTTAAACACTTTGTATGATTACAATGTACAAGCACTCTAAGCACAACTACAAATACACTCTAGTGTATAGTAACCTATGTACCTCGCCACACACTATCACAACTTAAGAGAGACCCACCTGATCTTTCACAATCTCTTTTTCTCTCACGAATACACACCACCCACAAAGCCTTCCTACCTATTTATACTTAGCCTAGGTCGGTGAAGGTTACTTCACGATGCATCTCGATCCTTCTATCCATGGCGGTGCAATTTCTTGAGGCAATTTAAGTCCAGTGAAGGCTTGATTCTTCCAGAAATTTCTTCCAAGTTGGTGAAGAATTTCTCCTTCTTGTGCTTTCTAGGTCATACCTCCAACATCCATAAATCTTCTTGTTGTGTTCTTGTGTTCAATCAAGAAGATTCCAGATTTTCTTCTTTAGTAAAATACCAAGGACTTTCAAGAGAACCCTAGAAGATCAAGGAGAAGATCATGAAGCTTCTAGAGGAGAGAAGAGAAGAAGACATGGAAGAGAAGAAGACATGGAGAAGAGCAGGAACACTCCCCCTCAACGCAACGCTGACTCTTCTCGACCTTGTAGTCATACCTAGTATTTCTCTGAACTCCTCGAACTTCTTTGCACTAAGATTCTTAGTGAACACATCTGCAATTTGGTCCCCTGTTTTGATCAGGCACATTTGTATCTTTCCTTGTAGCACTTTCTCCCTTATGAAATGGTGTACTTCTACATGTTTCGTCCGAGCATGAAATACTGGATGTTCTGCCAGACGAATAGCTGATTGGTTATCACAGTGTAGCTCGAATGCATAATCGATTGGTTGATGTAGATCCTCCGATAACTTCATCAACCATGTACTTTCTTGAGCTGCCATTGCTGCAGATCTATACTCCGCTTCAGTGGTTGACAATGACACAGTTGATTGTCTTTTGCTACACCATATGACTGCTCCCGAGCCAAGACCGAACATATACCCTGTTGTTGAGCGTCGGGTATCATGATCTCCTGCGTAATTTGCATCACAGTAGCCGATTACTTTGTGATATCTGCCTTTCTGATATAGAAGCCCATAGTCGATTGTTCTCTTTACATATCACAATATTCTTCTTACAGCTTCCAAGTGTGACTTCTTTGGTTTTTGCATGAATCGACTTACTGCTCCCACTGCAAATGCGATGTCTGTCCTCGTCAGGGTTAAGTAGATTAGGCTACCTGCCAATTGTCGGTACATCGTCCCATCTTCAAGATCTTTGCCTTCTTCCGCACATAACTTTGCATTGACTTCCATTGGGGTGGAGATTGGTTTACACTCAAGCATCCCATATCTACGTAGGAGATCTTTTGCATACTTTTGTTGGCATAGGAACAATCCTCCTTCATCACGATCAACTTCAAGTTCAAGAAAGTGCTTTAGCTCTCCAAGCTCCTTCATTTGAAATCGAACAGACAAGTTTTCCCTTGTCCTTCGAATTTATTTCATATCGTCACTTGTGATGATCAAATCATCAACGTAAACTAGCACGACAGCTAGATTACCTTGTTCAGACTTGACGAACAAACTAGAATCTGTCGGTGCCAGAACATATCCGCTTTGAACCAAAAATTCTGCAATCTTGCCATAACAGGCTCTAGGCGCCTGCTTTAGTCCGTATAATGCTTTTCTTAATTTGCACACATACTTCGAATGATCCTTCCTTTAATATCCTTGTGGTTGGTCCATGTAGATGTCTCGGTCAACTTCTCCATGTAAGAAGGCATTTTAACGTCTATTTACCAAAGTTTCCATGACTTGCTAGCAGCCAATGCTAATAGCACACGAACAGTGGTGATCTTCGCCACGGGACTAAATGTTTTATCATAGTCTAGTCCATATTATTGAGAGAACCCACGAGCCACTAACCGTGCTTTATATCGCTCGATTGAACCATCGGGGCGTGTTTTTACTTTGTAAACCTACTTACATGTTATGGGTTTTACGTCTTTGGCTTTTGGGATCAAATCCCATGTCTCATTTTGCTTGAGTGCTGCCATCTCCTCATCCATTTATTTTCTCCATTTAGGATCTCGAGATGATTCTTCAAACGTTGAAGGTTCTGTCACCCGGTATCTTCAGTAAGTGCAGCATTTACATACTTTGGATTTGGTCTTCGTTGACGGTTCGACCTCCTTACTTACTGAATGTTGTTGTGTTTCTGCACCTTCTCTGGATTCTTCATGTGAACTTGGTTGATGTTCTTCTTGTAGGGTTTCGAGGATCCATGCGCAGCGGAATAAGCAATAACTCGAAAACCCCAAGCCCTAGAATCCGTTCTAGATGAATAATTAAGAGAGATGAAATAGAATTACCAACCTTGAATGCTTTTGCCTTTGATAAACTTGACCCAACTCCAGATTGAATGATCTTGTTAATCCTTGATGAACGAACGGGAATCACGAACCAAAGATCTTGATGAACGAAGATCCTCTATGTTTATCCACGCGCGGAACGAACCCTAGAACTCTTCTAGGAGGATTGCTAGATCCAATTGATTGAAACACCTTTCAATCAATGAAGAACAATGGATTTGGTAGTGTTTGATTCTCAATTCTCAATTGAAATCTCCCACTCTAAGTGTTTCTCTCAAGCCAAAACGTTCTAATGACGGCTAGTGGCAACCAGGGGTAAGTATTTATACGTTATAAAACTTTTCCTCGCGAAAACCCTAGTTTTAAGTCAATTCCGCGTCGGGCCTAGTGCCTGTGGGACGAGTCGCCCCTGTGGACGAGTCGTCCCCCGGCACCCAGCCTTCTGACCGCTTCCCTTAAGGGGAATAGTTGAGTTACGGGCCTGGGACAAGTCGTCCCCGAGAACAAAAACTCCATATTCTTCATTTTTGACAATTCGTTCGATGCGTGTGACCCCATAGGACCATACTATGTTGGCAATGAGTCCGATCACATCGATCCTCATAAGACATGAGCGGACTCTAGCAAGCCATCATGCCTACCCAAATAGTATAATATCAAGTTCGATTTTCCTACATAGAACATATCACAATCCCATTGTCACACGATGTTATATTGAACATGAGTCATGGTCCACGTCAACTCATATTGTTCAATGCTTTCTCGTTACCAAGTAAATTGATTAATCGAATGACATTAATCACATTAATTCATTCGGGCATGGCCATGCACTACATCAATCTTACTTACGAGTGGCCAAGCAAACATCTCTCTTTACGAGGGACAATTTCCATCTTGACTTATCATTCTTCCCAACAAGAATCATACCATGCCAATGATAGCCCTTATTGTCATCCGGTTAAAGATAACGTTAAACTATATCAAACATGATATTCATCAAGCGGAAGACGATGATAATCTCAGGTCAAAGGATATCAATGATATGACTATACGAGATTTAATTATGACATATGACCATGACATAAATCTTATAATGGGTCAAGTCCAGTACCTTGTTCTCTAACAAGTACCCATGAATCTAATGTGCATCTCCATGCATATAATCATCATATGATTATCCATTAGACTTCATACTAGTGCTTCATAAGTACTAGGGACACGATTATTATAACTAAACATGCAAACTCATATAATAATCAAAGAAGCAATCTCATATATAAATGAACAATGACATTACATAAAGGTCTATCTCTATAGGCCTAGGGCACTAACACCTACACTTCTTGAATTCTATGAAGACCAGTGCTCCATGGACTTGCGATTTGATCAAATTCTCCTGGAGAGGTTGGCTCGTGTTCTTTTATGACTAGTGGCGGTTCTTTAAACACTTCTGGATGACTAGTCTCCCCTTCACTTGTTTTATCCACACACTTCTCCTGTAACTTCTCTTCTATTTCTTTTGAGTCTGGGAGCAGTGTATGTTGTGGTGACCACCAAGATAATGCTTCATCAAACACCACATTTCTTGATACGTGGAACGACCTGTTGCAGGGTCATAACATTTCCATCCTTTTATTTCGATGTCATAGCTAATGAATATGCACCGTACAGCCTTCTTGTCAAATTTTGACCGTAGGTGATCGGGTATGAAGCTATAACATACACATCCAAAGACTCTAAAGTGACCTACCGTCTAGGTGTTAGGAATTTGACCAATATTGCCTAAATCCTATTATGAGTAGGAATATATTACTTATCCCATATTGGTTAGGAGAAGGAATAGTAATCCCATATCGGTTAGGAAAGGGGAAAAGTGGGTGTGCCTCCCCTATATAAATAGGCTTCACTAGTTAGGTTTTTGACAGAATTGGAGAGAAAGTTAGCATAGGTTTACAATTTAGAGAGAAAAATTGTATGCTTGTATGCGATTGGTGAGGATATTCAAGAGTGTTGAGAGAGAGGGTGTCTCCATTCTTGTAATATCAAGAAATATTTAGAAATTATATTTTGGGTGGAATAGGCTTTTAGCCGAACCACGGAATATTGTGTGTTGTCTTTATTTCGTGTGTGTGTTGTTTGATTTCTCTTGTTGCGGATTTCTTGTATGGGTGAGCGATCCTAACAAGTGGTATCAAAGCCGTGGTTAATGGATGGGCGTGACGCAGTGGACCGTGTGTGGAAGATATGTGGGATTTCCTCTGGTGGTGTGACCTCGCGAATGGAGCACTGTGTGTGCCTTGTGTCGAAAGTCTTCCTAATATTGGTGATAAATTAGGCGGCGTGTCCCGTTTGTGGTGAATAGCGGCGGTACAAGATTCGCTAGAGGTGGTCCTTGGTTTGAGGGGAGGATTGTTGGGGTATCAACCCAAGTCCCACATCGGCAATTGAAAGAAGAATTGTCTAATATATAAAGGTGTCCACCCACTCCATTAGTATGAGGCCTTTTGGGAGTTGACCCAAGAGCAAATCCGTGCGGGCTGGGCCCAAAGCGGACAATATCATACTAATGTGGAGTGGTAGGGATGGTCGCGGTCCCAACAACTGGTATCAGAGCGTGGTTAGCGGATGGTCGTGACGCAATGGACCGTGTGTGGAAGATATGTGGGATTTCCTCTGGTGGTGTGACCTCGCGAATGGAGCACTGTGTGCCTTGTGTCGAAAGTCTTCCTAACATTGGTGATAAATTAGGCGGCGTGTCCCGCAGGTGGTGAATAGCGGCGGTACAAGATTCGCTAGAGGTGGTCCTTGGTTTGAGGGGAGGATTGTTGGGGTATCAACCCAAATCCCACATCGGCAATTGAAAGAAGAATTGTCTAATATATAAAGGTGTCCATCCACTCCATTAGTATGAGGCCTTTTGGGAGTTGACCCAAGAGCAAATCCGTGCGGGCTGGGCCCAAAGCGGACAATATCATACTAATGTGGAGTGGTAGGGATGGTCGCGGTCCCAACAACTGGTATCAGAGCCTGGTTAGGTTGCACGGATACGGATTCTCGGATACGGATTCGCGGATACGAGATATGGGGATACGTGATTGTTGAAAAATCCCGAATACGGATACGTGGGGGTAAAGTGTAAATATTCAAACTATAAGGACCAAAGTGTAACTATTCAAACTATAGGGACCAAAATATAAATATCCAAAATAGAAATATTCAACATTCAAAATATAAATAGATGTTTGACAATTGAGAAACTGAGAGAGAGAGTGAGAGACGCATGTTACGCGATGAGGAACTGAGAGAGAGAGAGAGAGAGAGAGATGCGAGTCATGCGACGAGGAAGGAAGACTGAGACGCGAAGAGGAAGGAAGGGAGACTGACTGAGAACTAACCTGAGTAACGTTGGCGGCGGTGGTGCTAGGGCTTGACAAAGAAGCGGCGAAGCGAGGTACGTCGTCTTTTCGTTTTCGTCTCTCGCGTCTCTCTCTCCCTCGATTTATAATTTATTCCCAATTCAGAAGCCAAAACGGCGCCGCTACGTAGGCCGTACGAATTTGGTGCCCGATTCGCGTATCTGGTTCCCAATTCGCGTATTCGGATTGCGAATCCGAACTTTGGAGAATTGTCAAAAGCCCCCCTGTGAATATCCAAAAGCGTATCCGACAAATCCGGAGCGAATCCGTATCCTGTGCGAGTCAGATACGCAATTCGCTGGCTGGAGAGAGAATCCGTGCATCATAGCCTACCGTAGGCTTGGTGTGCCATAGTTTTTGAAAAGGAGAGACAGATCCCAACTTTACTTGTGGTAGCCTATTTATTATGTGTGATGTTGTCTACATGCACTCAGCCCAAAACCGTATAGGAACATTTTTGGCGTGCAACATACTTCGACAGGTCTCTGCTACATGTCTGTTCTTTCTTTCGGCTATACCGTTCTGTTGAGGAGTACCTGGACATGTCAATTGTCGCCTGATATTGCACTCACGAAGATAGCGAGAGAATTCATTCTCCACCATTGTCCGTCCTCAAGCACCGTATATTTCTTCCAACCTTATTTTATACTTCTTCCTTAAATTTCATAAATTTATCCAGAGTTTCAGATTTTTCTTTCATAAAATAGACCCAAATGTACCGTGAATAGTCGTTGATAAACGTCACCATGTATCTCGTGCCATGATGGCTGCTTTACATGGTCAAATACGTCTTAGTGTACCAACTCCAATGGTTCTCTGGCTCTAAACTTTGAGTCATTATAAGGCAACTGATGCGCCTTACCGTACTGGCAACCAGAACAAATTGTATATGTACGAATATCTAAGGATGGTAGTCCTTTCACCATTGACCATATCATCATCTTTCTTAGAGTGTGATAGCTGACATGCCCCAACCGTGCATGCCACAGGTCCGCAGTCTCACTCCTCTTTGTCTTATCTACGTACGCTGATTCTGCTGACATCACATGGATAGACTCTACTTGTTTGCCTTCCATGAACGGCTTGCCATTAATCCTCAAATCTCGATAAACCTTAACATCTTTGGTCCAAACACGACATAATTCCCTGGAGACGTCAACTGAGGCAAACAATAAATTCTTCTTCATGCATGGTACATGAAACACGTTCTGCAACTGGACTTCACGAGGACTAAATCATGGCACGGTCTTCGTCTTGCCAATATGAGCTATTGGCATTCTCGAATTGTTAGCTGTCACGACAACTCGACCTCCCTTGTACTCAGACAAGCAACTAAGCTTCTCCTGGTCTCCCGTCATGTGGTTAGAGCATCCAGAGTCGACAATCAAATCCTTGTTATAGTCGACTAGCTTCTGAGTAGTTGCGGCAAGTGCTCGGTCTTCAATCTCCATGATGGCACTTGCAGTTGTCACCTTTCCTACATTATCTTGAAAACATTCTTCAAAGTCGTTCTCGTCGTCTGAGAAGCTTCCAGAAGAATCTTCTACTACGTAGGACACTTCTAGGTCCCACTCTTCCTCGATGTTATCTCCTTGATTATTGACCTCCTGACGTCATCGCGTTGCCTTCAAACGACCTTCTCCTCAATCGACAATCCCGAGCAAAGTGACCCTTCTTGCCACAATTGTAGCACTCCTCACCATCACGTCTATTCCCTTGTGGTTGGGATCTATAGCCTTGACGTTGTTGAGCTCCCCCTCTTTGAGGGCATCCTTGACCTAGTTGGTGACTCCGTTGACATTGCCCATTTGACTTCTCTTTGTCATCTTCATGTTAGTTCCACGTACCATTATTTTTTCGTGGTTGGCCTCTTCGGTTGCTATAGAGTGCCTCTTTTGTATTCTTTAATGATACTCCCGCCATTTTCTTGGCAAGGGCTTCTTGGTTGGCTAATAGATTTTCTAAATCTATTAATGACGGTTGTACAGGCCAACCTTGGATTGCCGTGATAAACGTAGAATATTCGGGGTTTAAACCGTTGATTATTATTCTACGCATCCGATCTTGTCCGATTTTTGAAGTAGGATCCAATTGCTCTATTTCACGACTTAAGTTTCTGATTTTAAAGAAGTAGTCACTGACCGAATACGTACCTTGTGACGTATTCATAAGCTCTCTTTCCGGGAGCTGTAGTCGGGCAACATTTTTCTTTGAGAAGCGAGCAGCCAAAGCATCCCACGCTTCTTTTGGTACCTCGATATCTTCAATGCGTGCGAGCATACTTTTGTCGATAGTCGTCTTGATTGCATATAAAGCCTTTCCGTCTTAAATTTCCCATTTGTGGAGCTGCTACGTGTTGTTCTCGGGCGGTGAGGTTTTCGTGCCGTCTACAATGTTCCATAAGTCATGTCCTTTAAGGTAGGACTTCATACACGTTAGCCAATCACGATAGTTGTACACATTCAGTCTCTCCATGCCGGAAGTTGTGTCAATAATATCTGTCATGGTGACTTGATACACTTCTCCCACGTGTTATCAAGTAAACGAGGTCACAGACCAATGTGCTTCACTATCCCGGATAGTGCACCGAACTCGTAACGTCTCTGCAGTAGTGGTTCCCACGATCCCGGATCGTATCACTCTGATACCAGATTGTTGAATTTCCTTAGCGAATTGGTAAACCACAAGTAATAATATTTCTATTATTATTAGTCTTAAACACTTTGTACAATTACAATGTACAAGCACTATAAGCACAACTACAAATACACTCTAGTGTATAGTAACCTCTATGTACCTCACCACACACTATCACAACTTAAGAGAGACCCACCTAATCTTTCACAATCTCTTTTTCTCTCACGAATACACACCACCCACAAAGCCTTCCTACCTATTTATACTTAGCCTAGGTCGGTGAAGGTTACTTCACGATGCATCTCGATCCTTTCATGGCGGTGCAATTTCTTGAGGCAATTTAAGTCTGGTGAAGAAGGCTTGATTTTTCCAGAAATTTCTTCCAAGTTGGTGAAGAATTTCTCCTTCTTGTGCTTTCTAGGTCATACCTCCAACATCCATAAATCTTCTTGTTGTGTTCTTGCGTTCAATCAAGAAGATTACAGATTTTCTTCTTTAGTTAAACGCCTAGGGCTTTCAAGAGAACCCTTGAAGACCAAGGGAAGGATCATGAAGCTTCTGGAGGAGAGAAGAGAAGAAGACATGGAGAAGAGCAGGGTTGCTTGCTTCAACAGAAGCTCTGCCACTCTCAAATGGAAGAAGTGACCCTCAAGCTACTATGAAGGCTTTCCTTAATTTAGGAAAGGTGACCTGCCTCAATATCCCGGTGTTCCTCTAGCTCCACAAAAGATGAAGGACCGGAGGTCGATGGTCCTCGTGGTGTCAGTGCTCTTGGGAAGCTCGGTGTCTGTCAATTTCATATTGATCATTGCAGCTTGTTTGGGCTACTTCATTATCCATCGAAAGAAAAGCATAAAACTTCCTGAAGGTAGTAAACCAGTTGAAACTAACTTGCACTGCTTTAGCTACAGAGAGCTAGCTGAAGCAACAAATGGGTTCAAGGAAGAATTAGGAAGGGGTGCTTTTGGGATAGTCTATAAGGGATAATAGGCACAACCTCGAGAAAATTTGTTGCTGTAAATAAGTTGGAGAAAGTGGTATAAAGTGGAGATTAAGAATTTAAAACCGAGGTGGAAGTCATTGGCAAAAATCATCACAAAAATTTGGTCAATCTACTAGAATTTGGCTGTGAAGGACATCGTCTACTGGTTTACGAGTACATGAGTAACGGCACCCTAGCAAGCTTCCTTTTTTTTCTGATAAGAAACCACGTTGGAGACAGAGGATCCATATTGCCTTGGGGGTTGCAAGGGGACTTTCCTATCTTCATGAGGAATGCAGCACTCAGATTATCCATTGCGATATAAAGCCTCAAAATGTGCTACTGGATGATATTATGAACCTCGGGTATCAGACTTTGGATTGTCAAAGGTTTTAAGGATCGATCAGACCAGAACAAATGCTGCAATCTGAGGAACAAAAGGGTATGTTGCACCGGAATGGTTCAGAAACACCCCAGTCACTGTAAAGGTGGATGTGTATAGCTTTGGGGTGCTGCTACTTGAAATTATTTCGTGCAGAAAAAGTGTGGAGTACTTTGAAACTGGTGGTGATGAAGAGAACCCAATTTCGACTGATTGGGTTTGGGATTGCTTTCAGCAAGGGAAACTGAATAAGTTTGTTGATAATAGTTTCGAGGCGTTGAGTGAGAGAAGGAAACTTGAAATGTTTGTGAAGATTGGTATTTGGTGTATACAAGAAGATCCGTACATGAGACCAACGATGAGAAAGGTTGCTCAAATGCTTGAAGGTACTATTCAAGTCCCTGAGCCCCTATGTCCCTCCCCTTTCTCTATTTCAGGCTAAGATGTCTCCGTTAAGAAAGTATACTGCATTTTCCCGAATTTTTTCCCAAATAATCCCGTTTTACTTTTTTATTTACGAAAATGACTTACTGTTCAAACTATTTCCCAAAATGTCCTCTTTTTTGAAACTCGCTACACCGTGTAGCGAGTTTGACTAGGGTTGGTCAAACTCGCTACACGGTGTAGCGAGTTTAGGGTGATTAATTACGGCCGTTGGGAAAATTAATTAGGTCATTTAATTAAACTAAACTCGCTACACCGTGTAGCGAGTTTTGACCAGAAGTCAAACTCGCTACACCGTGTAGCGAGTTCAATTTATTCCAAACCCCTACATAACCCCCTCCGTCCGTCCCAACAAAACTTACCATTCTCTTCTTCCTTTCTCAGCCTAGTTCTCCCTTTTCTTTCTTTCTTTCTTAAATCTATCTCTCTCATAATGGATCCATCAAAACCCCGTTGGTATCGTGGACGAAAACCTCTTCCAGTACAACCTGGTCAAACCTCCAATCGCCTATCTAATCTCTCTCAAATTGAACGAGAGTTTCAATCTCCACCGCCTCCACCGCCTCAGGGCGAACGAGAGAGATCTCCACCGCGTCATATCATACCTGGTCCCGCTGGTGAAGCACAGTTAGCCATGCGTCGGCATCACACCGGAAAAGCTCATGTCTCTCAGGGACCCCCCGCTCAGTCGACCCAAGAGGCAATACGTAGAAAGATTGAAGAGCCGGAGGACGATGATGAATTCCAGGGCAAAGCTTGGCTTTCTGCAATGGATTATCTCCTTTGGAGAGGGTACATTTTATCCGTTGAAAATGATCAAGGAGAAATGCAAACAACATGAAAGGGTGGAACAGGGTATAATATTTTACATTAATTATAGTTAAGGTTGAAATTTACAATTAATTGGTCATAATATTTTTGTTCTATTAGGTTGTGGTTGTTGTCAAGAAGTGCACACCAACTGAGAATGGCTCTTTTCACGTGATTTTGAAGGATCCTACTGACACTATTGAAGTTTACTTAGGTGACAAAGTGTTTAAGCAAGGCGAGGGCGGAAGTGACATTGGTGAAGGTCTTGTTACGATACTTACTCGGGTATGAAATATTTTCCTTAACATTACACTCCCTAAATATATCCTTACCTTTTTGTTCTAAATGTTTTGTTTTGTTCATCTATTAGGTTGTTGTTTGGGCCATATCACGCTCAAAAAAACTACTTAACATTGTTCCTTCCAATGTTTGTAAGGTCTTCCCTAAGGATTGTTAATTTCATCTTTGGACATGTATTATTTGAATTTATGTCGGATTTAATATGTACTGAATTTATGTACTATTTTTCTATGTGATTGGAATGTGGTCATTGAATTTATTTATTTATGTAAGATTTCCTATGTGGCGGGATGTGGCCACTAACTTGACAATATTTATTTTTTGTGATTTTATGTAGATTTCCTATGTGGCCGGGATGTGGCCACTAACTCTAAAATATTTATTTTGTTGTAATTTTATGTAAGATTTCCTATGTGGCCGGGATGTGGCCACTAACTTGAAAATATTTATTTTTTGTGATTTTATGTAAGATTTCCTATGTGGCCGGGATGTGGCCACTAACTTGACAATATTTTTTTTTTGTGATTTTATGTAGATTTCCTATGTGGTCGGGATGTGGCCACTAACTCGAAAATATTTATTTTTTGTAATTTTATGTAAGATTTATAAATATTTATAAAAAAAAAATTCAGCCACATGTCATTATTTTTTTAACACATGTAATTTTTTTTTTGTTAGTACGAAGCTATTTTGAGCAACAATTTGAAGCTTATTTAATTGTCGAAATTAAAATTTAAAAGTTGTTATTGTTATACCATTATATGTACTTCAAGTAACAATTTTTAGATATTCATTATGATATATAAATTAACCTATAATTATTGCTCAAAATAGCTTCATAACGAAATTTTTTTTTTGATGTTACTACGAAGCTATTTTGAGCAAAAATTTGAAGCTGATTTAATTGTCGAAATTAAAATTTAAAAGTTGTTATTGTTACCACATTGTATGTACTTCAAGTAACAATTTTTAGATATTCATTATGATATATAAATTAACCTATATTTATTGTTCAAAATGCCTTCGCGAATGAAAAAACAAAAAGAAGTAAACAATTTTCAAATTTTGTTGCTGTAAAGGATTTTGTTTTTACTTAAACTCGCTACACCGTGTAGCGAGTTTCAATAAAGCTGAAATCGCTACACGGTGTAGCGAGTTTAATGCAGCTTTATTGAAACTCGCTACACCGTGTAGCGAGTTTAAGTAAAAACAAAAACCTTTCCAGACAAAGTGACAGTTTTGAACAAAATCCGTGACTTTCTCTCAGCTTTCTCTTTTTCTCCTCAGATTTGTTTCTTCTTCTACCTTTCTCTCTTTCTCTCAATCAACTCTCTCAATCACCATTTTCTAAATTCTCTTAACTCAAAATAAAACTTCTTCAAGTTATTTTATTTCATCAGAATTGTTGAAGATCAACAAGAATCAAGGTAAATTAACATCATCTTAATTATTATTTTGACTTGTGTTTAGATATAAAATTTAATGATTTAACTGTGTTTTATGATATTGTAGATATAATAAATGTAAGAGTTTTGTTATGTAGGTTTTAACACTTTGATTTCGTAATGTAGGGTTAAATATGAACGGGGGTCCGATCATTTTTATGTGTTATTGGGGAGGTGATGATGAACAACCGTTTGATGGTCCTCATTTCAAAAAGGGGCCAAAATGTGCAATAAGGGGTAATTGCCAATGGAAATACAATGAGTTGATTGATGAGTTATATAAAAAGGCGAACTTAGATCGGTCTCAATTTGATTTGAAAGTCATTTACAGATGCCCTCATTCTTTTGATAGCGGGATTGGTGAGTACTTTCCTTTCCATATTGAAGATGATGCGTGTATGAAAGTAATGTTCGATCAGTTTGCTAAATTTGGGGGATTGGAAATTTGTTTGTATGTTGTTGTAAAATTAATTGAAAATCGATCCAATCCAGAGTTTGAAACACGGCACACGAGAGTACTTTCGGGTTTTCTCCAACTGGTAACCGTGATGATGGGGTTGGTCCAAGTTCCCAAACTCTTGTATCAACTCAAACACCAAATTATGATGATGGGGCATTTGGCCATAATTATCATGTTCATGATGATGATCGGGCATTTGGGCATAATGATCACGTTAATGATGATTATGATGTTGGCTTTGTGAAGAAGAGGAAGTGCACATGATGTAGATGCCATGCTAGAGGATGATGATGATGAATATGAGGAGGGTAGTAGTGATTCCCGATGTCGATTTGGGAGCCGGTGATGATGGGCCGATTGATGATGATGTGGAAGCACCTCTTGTTCACTATGAAGTGCCGCAAAATTGAAGATATGAGAGAGCGAGTTATCCCTTTTACAGTGATATTGGTACATCTGCTCGACAAGAACAAGGCTTGATTGATTATGATCATGCACATAGTTTTCCGGTTTGGGATCGGAACAACAACCGATTGCTAAAGGGATACGCTTTCTGGCAAGAACGAGGCACAATTTGATATGAAAAGGTTCCATATTAAAAACAATCGCAGGTTCGGGGTAAGAAAGAGCACACCGAACACATGGGTAATTGAGTGTACGTTAAAAAATTATCCATGTCATTTTTATGTTCGTGTGAGTAGGAAGAAGTTTGGCTATTGGGAAGTGACCAAGTATAAGGCTCCTCACTGCTGCTTATATTCTGGAGCAAGTCAAGATCACCCCAATCTAGATGCCAAGTTTATCGGTCGGGAAGTCGTTGGTCTTATTAAGGCCGATTCAGGATGTCAAGGTTGGAGTCATTATTGCACACATCTCTAGTAGGTTCGACAAGGTAGTTACTTACAAGAAGGCATGGTGTGGAAAGCGGAATGGCATTGCAGAGGTTTTGGAGATTGGGAGGAATCTTATAAGAGGTTACCGCGTCCTAGCAGCCATTCAAAAATACAATCCGAGGACAATTGTTGAGTACTCTACACCTCCTCCTCCTCGGTGAAGCCTCCCTATTTCGACGGTATTACAGGGCATTTGGGCCTTGCATTGAAGCTTTCTCTCATTGTCGGCCGAGTCATTTCGTGGATGGAACATTTATGCATGGTAGATATAAAGGGGTATGCTGATTGCCATGGGTGTTGACGCCCAAGACAAAGCATACTTCGCTTGCCTTTGCCGTTGTTGAAAAGGAGGGCTGGCCGAATCGGCGTTGGTTCTTACACCTGGTTTGCAAGCATATTATCAAGAGTCGTGAAGTATGCTTGATATCCGACCGTCATTGGGGCATTCGAAGGATGTAGGCGAAGATACGTGGTGGCCAAACGTGCATCATCGATATTGCTTGAGACATATGCGAGCAAATTTCTTGGAAAAGTATAGAGGGGAAGGGTTGAAGTATACATTGCGGAGAGCGGGTAGAGCAACTCAAGATAGAAAATTGAAATCTATCTTAGAGAGTATCCGTGGAATTAAGCCCGAGGCAATTGCATGGTTTCAACATTTGGATGCTAGAAAATGGACATTGGCACACGATGGTGGTTACAGGTATGGCATCATGACTACCAACATGTCTGAGGTTTTCAATGGTGTGATGAAGGGAGCTCGTGGGATGCCAATCACAGCAATTGTTGAAACTGCCTTCTATCGTTGTGTGGAGTACTTTCAAGTAAGGCATGGATTTTCAATCAATGCCTTAGGAGGTAATCCTGATAACCCTAACATCAATCCTCGACACCAATTCGCACGAAAGTTAGTTATCACTACTTGAAGAACACCGAAAAGCGGCAACACATCACGTCAGGAGGTTCAACAATCACGAAATGGGGGTGTATCAAGTGACAACCGCACGTCAGGGTGATCACGGAGGAAATATACAGATTGTCCGACTTAATGAGCGCACCTGCACATGTGGTAAATGGGTTGCCTATCGCATGCCTTGTTCCCATCTCCTTGCTTGTTGTTACGCACAAAATATTGATGGTCGAGATTTCGTTTGAATATTACACCGTTAGGGGAATACTACAAGACATGGAAGGGAACATTCGAACCAATCGAGCATGAGGACTATTGGGGCGTGGATGGTTTGGTGCCTAGTTTCTTCCCTAATCCCCTACTTCGACGTTCTGCGAAGTCCGGACGACCTAGATCAAGACGCTTTCGTAATTCTATGGACTTTCAAGCAGATAAACGGAAGAGTATGTGTTCATCATGCCATCAGGAAGGGCACAATCGTCGTAGATGCCCGAACCTTAGGGAGTAGAAGAATGTTTTTAATGTAATTTATGTTTGGCTTGAATTGGATTCGGTTTCGGTTTTTATTATATGTCGTTTTCATTAAACTTGAAAAGTCCAATGTAATTTATATTTGAGTTGAATGTAATTTTTCAGTTTCAGTTTTATTTTAATTAAGTTTTAAGTTTTAATTTTTGTTTGGCATAATTACAAAAAAAAGGTACATATTACATTACAGGCAGCTTGGGAGCGGACGCTTCGCCACAGTGGGAGCGGACGCTCCTTTTACAGAAACTTAGAAACTTAGGCTGGAATACAATGGAATGTACATTTATAATCGCTACACCGTGAAGCGATTTTCACTATACTCGCTACACCGTGTAGCGAGTTTAGTGAAAATCGCTTCACGGTGTAGCGATTTCAAAGAACTTGGGCGCCCACCAAAGCTGGCCGAAGAACAAGGGCGGCCACTCCAATTTTGGCCCAATAAATACTCCCTCCGTCCCGTCCGAAAGGGCACTTTTGGTCAACAGCAGTTAACTTTGACCCAAACATTAATGCAAATTTAATCATCTTATTGAAATTCTAAAAATTGTTATTCATAAATCATTACACAGTTTCATTAAAATAACTAAAATCATTTTTAAGAATTGGAGGGAGTACAATTTTTTGATTCGTCCCGCAATAATTACACAGTAGCACATTTGAACATTTTTTTTGGAATTTATGCTAAACATAAATTGAACCTTAACACTTAAATGGAAAATAAACTTTTCTTTTATTACTCCCTAATCTAATAAATATCATCAATTATAATTTTTTAAATATTCATTAAAATAACTAAAATCATTTTTAAGAATTGGAAAATTACATTCAAATCAAATATAAAGCTAAACTACTAAGAAAAAGTTACAAAATTTCAATACAAATAAAAAACATTCAAATAAAAAGTAAAGTAATAGTACAGTTCAAATAAAAACTAAACCAATACAACAAAGTTTCATTACATAATAATAAAAAAACAAAAGTGAACTCTCTACCTATTATCATAGAAAGACGGGGTGTAGGGATTACGCGGATTCCGGAGCCGAGACCCTCTTCTAAGCATTTGTTCCTGAAGCTCTTGTTCAGGGGTCATCTGAGCCGGATCGACGAAACCATGGAACGCTCCATGTGATGAAGGAGTCCTCAACCCACTTCCACTCGTATAAGCGCCGAAGCCCATAGTGGATGTGGATGGTCTAGGGGAAGGGTCTGCCTGGGCACTCCCACTGCCACCCCCCCAGCCACCCCCACTGCCACCCCCCCAGCCACCCCCACTGCCACCCCAGCCACCCCCTCCGGCACCCCCAGTCCCAGTCCCCCCGAAACCCCCGCTCCAACGCTCAAAATCATACTGTGACTGTGGCTGTGACTGTGACAGCCAGTCATAAGATGTATCGGTCTGGGTCTGCGCCTGAGGCTCGGGCTCGGGCTCGGGCTCGGGCTCATCGTGTAAATCCATCTGGGGTGGTGGTTCTGCCTGTGCACGACGTCGCCGACGTTGTCGAGGTTGTCCCTGCACGCGATCTACTGGTGGGGGAGGTGCAGCAGACTGAAGGCGGTGGAGCTCCCTAACTCCCCTGAACCCGTGTGTCACAATCTCCCGCATTTCAGCTTGGTGGGGATGCTCATCCCTCTCATTGGCGACATGCAGGCGCTGAAGGGTCTGCACCTGTTTTTATATCAAAAATATATATAAGAACGAGAGACATAAGTTAATAATTGATGTTTTCTTAAAAAAAAAATATTAGAAAAAAAAAACTTTAAAAATGTAAAAACTTACCATAAACTCTAGGGCAGGGGCAGACGACTGGTATCCATCCACCTCTACGTGAGTGAGCTGCTGCACAAACCTACACGTTATGTCCCTATACCATACCATATATGGGTCGGTGTAGGTCATATCGTGGAAGCCGAACACCCCGGAAACCAACCTCTCGTGGCGCTGTCCCCATAGTGTAACAAGTGGGCGATGGTGCTCACCCCATCTCACCGTAGGCCTTCCCCGCCGATCCGAACGGTGCAACTCCAGGCCAGTGTCGAACGGTGCTGGGATAAACTGTCTCAGTCCAAACTGCCTCATCACGCGATCAGGCAGATGCCACTCAACCCTCTCAAAGCATATGAGAGGGACCTTCGCCAACCATATCTCCTCCCCCTCAGTGCAGTAGACCGGAGCGGGTCTCCCCTCATAAGGCTGCCACACCACGTGACCCTCGTTCAGCCGAGCCAGCTGATCCCGATAGCCTCGCAGGCTATGTGCAGTAACCTCTCTCAGATCAAGCGAAGCCTGCGTCCACCTGAAATTTCATAAACAAAATAATTATAAGATTATGTTCAAAAAAAATAAAAACATTAACGACGAGAAAATAAAGTATGATATATGCATACATGCATCCGAGGGGCATGATGACGTAGTCCTGCTCTCTGAGGCGATAACGGATCTGCGGCCTCACACATGTCAACCTCTCCCAAGCCCAGATCTATATGAAATAAATGTATATCAAAAACTAAGTAATAATGCCACAAATTTGAAATAAAACTTAAAAACATAATGAACATTAAAATGAAATAAAATACCTGTAGAACGTTGAGAAATCCTCCGCACTGTCTCGTGTGAGGGTCTGCCGCACTACATAACTCTCGGTACAGGAAAGCAAGCGCCGCACTCCCCAACTGTACTCCCTCACCCTAGAAACATCCCTAAGCAGCGGGAGATAACATAGCTTAACCTTGTTGTTCGTACGATCAGGCATGATCGTAGAACCCAAGGCAAGCAAGATATAAGCCCGTACGTATCGATCCACAATCTCTGGATCAGCATCATCATCCAGGTCACCAAAGTGTGGGAAACGTACGGTAATCCACCGGAGCTTCAGACTGCTCCCATCTATATCTCCGTCACCAGGGACAAACCCTAAATACTCATGGCACTCAGCCCGCCAGTCTATATGTACTGGAAACCCATCATCAGTAACAGCATCCCCATCAATCGGCAACCCGCAAATCATGCCGATATCCTGTAGGGTGATAGTCATCTCACCAACCGGGAGATGGAACGTATGGGTCTCCGGACGCCATCTCTCGATCAAGGCCTCCAGCAATGCAAAATCGTACTGTATCCGGCCTATGTAGTGCACTCCACTAAATCCACACTCTGCCAGTCTCAATAATATGACAGGAGCTAATACAGTCGGCAAGGTGGCACCATGACGAAAAACGAGGGGACTAGAAACCGGCCACCCGGACCAAATATACCTAGCCCTATGGTCTGCATGGCGGGTCAGGACAGATGTATGGATAGGCCCGGGATCAATGAACGCTTTCATCTATTTATTTCAATATCAAGGTTGGTTATTGTTCTATAAGGCAAGAAAATAAATAAAAGAATACAAAAATTGTAATTACTAGTACGTGGCATTGTAATCCAAAGTTATCCCACACTTCCAAGAAGTGCCTGTGGGGAAGTTCTTGGTTTCCAGCCTATATACTAAGTAATACTTCAAGAGTAATCCTCATGCGGTTTTGAAAAATAGGATGAAGTTTTTTTTTTTATAAAATGTTTGAACAATAAATCATATTTTAAGGGTTTAGGGTTTGGAATATAAGTATATGAGATTTAGGATGTTGTTATATGTATATTAATTCCTATTCTATTTTTCTATCACTAAATCATATTTTAAGGATTTAGGGTTTCGTGACGAGATATTAGGGTTTAGGGTTTACAATATGGTATATATGACGCCTAATTAATTCCTTCGACGTCATGCCTCACATTATGTACCACTTTCACGAATTAAGGATTCCGTTCTGATTACCTATAACTTATAAGAGTCATTAGGGCACAATCCACTTGGACCTTGTTCGGACAAGCTCACGTTCCTATCTCGGTAATCAAATTTCCTATAATCTCACACAAGTTAAACTTTGTACTCCCTCCGTCCCAAAAAATATTCAAAAATCTTTTCAAATTTGCTATTTATTTCTATTATGAGCAAATTTGCTATATACTCCCTTCTAAAATTTTCTAAAATGAATGACCCAATTTACTTTAAATTTGCTATTATTTTTTTTTTGATAAAAAATAAATAGACAGTTCATATAAATGGGAATAACAATCGGTCTAATCTATCCTCGATTAGTTTTTCGCACAAGATTTTTTAGTTTTATTATTAAAATATTTGAAATAATAATTTTTTCTCATCTTTATATTAAATAAATTAAAATCTGAATGCATCAATTAATTATTCTCAACAATTAAACTATGTATAGGGCACAATTAATTCATCAGAAATAATATTTACATCTATATATTTAACAATAGTTCAACCAAAAATAAAATCCTAAATTGCAATGTCATAAAAAAAATCAAAAAAATTAGTCACATAAATGGGAATAACACTATTTCAACAACAAATCAACCAAAAAAAATCATAAAAAAAATAAAAAATAATTCTTGGCATATAGAAATTTGTCACATAAATTCGGAATAATAATATTTCAACAACAAATCAACCAAAAAAACTAAATAAAAATTCAGAATTAAATAAAAATTAGTCAAAAATTCGGAATTAAAAAAAAATCATAAATTCGGAATAAAAATATTTCAACAACAAATCAACCAAAATAATAAAAAAATTCGGAATTAAATAAAAATTAGTCACATAAATATGGGAATAACAATATTTCAACAACAAATCAACCAAAAAAATCCTAAATTGCAATGTTCTTCTTCTCGGCAATATAGAAATTCGGAATTAAAAAAAAAAATCATAAATTATAAGTAAATGAATAATAAAATCAAAACTAAAATTCAACTTAATATACAAATTTAAACTTACAATTAAGAAAAAGGTTGAATTTCTTGGCAAAATCCTTGGCTTGGCTCGATCAAGGCTCGAACTGTTCTTCTTCTTCTTGGCAAAATCCTCAGTCGGCTATGGAGGTATGAATGGAGAAGGTTTAAGTTTTTTTTGTTTTCTTTCTTTGAATGCGTGAACTGAGAAGTGTAAGGGTTTAAATTGAACTCGCTACACGGTGTAGCGAGTTTGACTTCTGGTCAAAACTCGCTACACGGTGTAGCGAATTTAGTTTAATTAAATGACCTAATTAATTTTCCCAACGGCCCTAATTAATTGCCCTAAACTCGCTACACGGTGTAGCGAGTTTTGACCAACCCTAGTCGAACTCGCTACACGGTGTAGCGAATTTCAAAAAAGAGGACATTTTGGAAAATAGTTTGAACAGTAAGTCATTTTCGTAAATAAAAAAGTAAAACGGGATTATTTGGGAAAAAATTCTCATTTTCCCAGCTTTAGTTGGTAAGTGAAAAGTTATTAGTATTAGAATTTATAGTATTTTCTTTTTTGCTGTGATGTATTCACATAGTCCGCTTTTGAATAGCTTTTGCAATGGGCTAGCTATGTATGCATTTAGTTTCTTTTATACTTCAGTTCAGTGAGTAAGAAGGTTCATTCAATGTATTTTACCTCCATTTACCACCAAATTAATAAATTAAAATGCATAACCACATGCATTGATGTTTACTTTACTGAACTAAATACTATCACAAGAGGTGAACCTAAAAGGGGCCCTAATGCTCATCAGTCCTAAACTAACAAGTTCATAAACATCATCCCCAAGTCTGCCAAATCCTCCTTACAACAACAACAACAACAAAGCCTTAGTCCCAAAATAATTTGGGGTCGGCTAACATGAATCATCATATGTTATCGCGAAAAAAAAAAAAAAAAAAAAATTAAATTAAAAAATAAAAATAAAAAAAAAAATAAAAAAAAAAAATAATAATAATAATAAATAAATAAAAAAAAAAAAAAAGTAAAAAGGTAAAAAATAAAAAAATAAAAAAAATAAAAAAAATAAAAAATCAACCCCCACATGGATTTTTGCCCTCCACTCCGGCCTCTTCAACACCATACTTTCATCCACTCCAAGTAAATTCATATCATTTTCAATTACTCTAATCCAAGTTTGTTTGGGTCTTCCCCTACCCCTCGCCATTTTCTCATTTCTCCACTGTTCTGGCCTCCTAACCGGTGCATCACTCGGTCTCCTTCTCACATGTCCAAACCACCGTAGACGATTTTTCCTCATTTTATCCTCAATGGGCGCAACTCCTACTTTACCTCTGATCACCTCATTCCCAACCTATCCTTTCTTGTATGACCGCACATCCATCGAAGCATACGCATCTCTCGCCACATTCATCTTATGCACGTGACACTGTTTCACGGCCCAACATTCGGTCTTAGTAAAGCAATGCCGGCCTAATTGCCGTGCGGTAGAATTTTCCCTTTAATCTATTGGGCATGCCGCGATCACATAGAAACCCTGTAGCACTCTTCCACTTCAACCAACCTGCTTTAATCCTATGAGCCACATCTCCATCTAATTCTCCATCCTTTTGGATAATGGATCCAAGATAGCGAAAAAACTCGGAAGCTTGGATAATATTTCCATCAAATGTGACCGCCCCTGCCTCCCTACTTCCAACTCTGCTAAACTTACACTCCAAATATTCAGTCTTGCTTCTGCTTAATCGAAAACCTCTAGATTCCAAAGTGTGTCTCCACAACTCCAATTTACTTTCAACACCCTCTCTTGTCTCATCAATCAGCACAATATCATCTGCGAACAGCATACACTTTGGTATATCATCTTGGGTGACCTCGTCAATTCGTCCATTATCAAAGCAAAAGAAAGGGGCTAAGTGTGGAACCTTGATGCACTCCAATCTTTATAGGGAACTCTTGATCTTCCCAACACTAGTCTGCACAAGTACTAACTCCATTATACATGTCCTTGATAATATCAATATATTTCTTTGAAACACCCTTCTTTGCTAATGCCCACCAAAGTACCTCTCTTGGCACTTTATCATATGCCTTCTCCAAATCAATGAAAACCATATGCAAATCTTTCTTTTGATCCCGATATTTCTGCATGGTTTGTCTCATAAGATATATTGCCTCCATAGTCGATCTCCCTGGCATAAACCCAAATTGGTTATCCGAAATATTCACAATTTTTCTCAGCCTTTGTGCAATCACTCTTTCCCAAAGTTTCATAGTATGGCTCATTAGTTTGATCCCCCGATAGTTGGCACAATCTTGGACATCACCTTTATTCTTATACAAAGGGATCAGAGTACTCTTCCGCCACTCCAATGGCATTGTGTTAACTCTCCATATCTTGTTAAATAGCGTTGTTAACCAATCTACTCCTTGTGTCGATTTTATTTTTATGTTTTCATTGCGTAAATCTTAACAGTTGCATTAAAGATGGGCCAAGCAGGGGGTTGGAGAAGCATACATGTGTCCTCAAGAAAAACGCAGGTTGAGAAAGATCATAGGACAAGAATAACAGTGAAAAAAATAACAGATAAAAGAAATGATGAAGATGGCCAAACTAAAAATGGAATTGGATAAAAGGATGATGTGATAATTATAGTATAGGCATTCTAGTCAGCATTAAGCACGATGATTAGTTGTATCATAAAGGTAAAGCACAAGGACATTTACCTTTGCCGGCCAAATGTCAGAGAGATAATCAAAGTACTCAATTCATGAAAATATATTTCACCTGCAAAATACAAAAATAAAGTTTAAGTTCAGGAACTAGTTCATGGAAAGTAATATACGGAAACTAAGAAGATACTACTGCTACATACCAAAGGTGCAAAGAAGCAAACTCTCAACTACAGACCAGCATCATTCATGATACCATATACAATTTGATTAGAAAGGGGTCAGATTTCCATAATTTTAACCTCAAGGGTCTGTGAGGATAAGCTGTGGCTCGCTGTTAGCTCCAGTTTTGACCCCCTTGGCACCAGAACGTGCATTCCTTGCAAAGTAGACCATGTTATTGCCAGGTCGTAAGAACAAAGAGATCACTTCCCTGGATTATTGGAAGTCAAAAGCAATATTCCCGGACCGGAAATACCACAAGGTGACAGTGTTAGTCGCGGGAAGGAATGAACCCATGGCTACTGTGTCATTAGCTTTTGCCAAAGATGAAATAGGAAGGAAAAATACAAAATGAAGATGCCATCAGGAAGAAAATAAGAAACAAAAACATCAGGTCGAGTTTTATTGCCATGAATGTAGGTAATATATATAGACTTGTTAAGTGAAAGAAATCTGCATATATTACAAGGATATCAACTGATCACTAAATGAAAGGTGAACGCCAAAGAAGCAATCTTAACCATTGGAGGAACATCGGGATGGAAAAAGCTGCTTAGCTACTTGAATAACTCCTTCGATCATCTGAGAGACCTGCCTCATCGTAGGCCTTAATCATGGATTTTTTTGCTCACAACAAATAGCAACCATCAGAAATCTCTCTAGCTTCTTTCAATCATTCGAGGCCTCCTCATCACTTTCAACTAAAGTACTCGTCTTTCTTTCTTGATGGAAATCCCAGGCCCAATCAGTTAAAATTAATTTTTCAGATCCATCAGTCTCCAAATCCTCTAAGCTCCTTCGGCACGAAATGATCTCTAGGAGTAAGACAACAAAGCTACATACATCAACCTTTGCAATTATTAGGGTGCTCCTGAACCATTCTGGTGGTGCGCACCCAAAGTCAGATATCCTAGCATTGTGATAATAATACAGAAGTACATTCTGAGGCTTTATATCACAATGGAAAATCTGAGTGCTGCACTCTTTATGAAGGTAGCAATATGATTCCTCTGTTTCCAACTGGGTTTCTTATCACCACCATACAGGAAGCTTGTTAGACAACCACTACTCATACTCATACTCATAAACCAATAGACGGTGAACCCCACCCACCCCCTCGTTATAAAACTGGAGCAGACAAACCAAATTTCTTATGATATGTCTGGGCAATCGCATTAACTTCAGTTTTGAATTCCTTTTCGCAATCTTGAAGACTTGAACCACTCTAACCAATATCTCCACGACAACAAGATATTTGGAAGTTATATGCATCATTACCTTAAAAACTCCTTGAACCCATTTGTGGCTTCTGCTAACTCTTTCTATGTAAAACAGCGAAAATAGCCAAATTTGTTTCTGCATCACTATTTGCAATGTTGATTTTGATACGTCAAAAGTACCTACAAGAAGGAAGGAAAATTCAATAACTCCGGCTTGTCTTTCTGATGAGCCCGGATCTACTGGACCGGGCCCGCGCTCGGTCTAGTCCAAGGAACCAGTGACGTAGCAGTTTCTAGACCGCTGGAGGGAAGACCGCGGACAAATAGGCCCTTGTGGTCAAGACCGTGTCCCTCCTCGGTTCGTCCCCGTCGAGGACCCTTGGAACCCTGCTCGCTGGATCTGTGCCCGCATGAGTCATGTCCGTATCAACCGTGCTCGCGTCATATATCTTTGACCGCGGGCACAACGTTGACCGCGGGCACATGCTGCTTCCCGGTTAATGTCAAGCCTTACTGAGCAAGTTAGCTTACTGGCTCTGACAGGCCACTTGCCGGCTCCCCCATCACGCATTCAATGCGGCTCAGTCCGGCGCCTACTATTCCATTTAATGCAAATAAGCCGGCTACACGGCTCATGTCCCTTTCAGCCATGTCCCCTGGACAGTCAATGTTCCCTCCCTGACAGGACCAATTAGCTGCGGACACGTGTAGCTGGTCAAATACCAAAGTGCCCCTAGGGCTGATCTCATTGCTTACATCAACAAGCACCACTACGTTGCCTATAAATAGAAGGCCTTTACCCCCTTGGGCAAGGTAAGTTCCATATACAATTGAGTAAGCTCTTTTACTCTCTAAACCTAAACACACACACTCCAAAGGTATTCAAAGCCTTATTACTCAGTATTCTTACTCTCACACCCGAGGGCCTGAGTTGGAGTAACATCCAACTTTGACCTTAACGGTGCTTGTTTGTGTTGTGATCTAGGTACACAAAACCACCAAATATATCCTAGCCAGATATCCTTGAACCGCTCCTGACCCCGAAAAGCTGTGGCGTCATCAGTGGTTCCATTGCCGGGAAGCTTGCTTTCTTTCGTTTCTCGTTAAAAAATCTTTTGTTTTCAAGGCACCTCACGTGTCCTAAACAAATTCTGTGCCGAAAGGCTCTTCTATTTTACATCACTAAGTTTTTCCCATTTAAAACTTTTGTTTTCAGACACACCTTGTAGTCTAAACAACTGACTGCCAAAAGACACTTCTTTTCAGTTGTTTTCGTCTTTCTGAGACATGTCTCAAATTCTGAAAAATGCTGGTCATTTGACCATAGAGGAGGAGAACCAAGCCGAACCCTCCAACAACAATAGGGAAAGGCAAACCAACTCTGTCTTCAACAGAATGGGGGCCCATTCTCAGCCTCAAAAATCCCCAGCTCAACGAGTTCTCCACCGGTTAACCGAGGAAGCCCGTGCTGAGAAAGCCCAAGCCCTACTAAACACTAGCCCAAAAACTCCCCAAGCTCGCATAAAAAACACCAATCTGACCACCCCACTTTCCCCAGAACAAATCCTGAGAAGGAAGGAAATCCTAGCCTCCAAATCCAAACTGGTCGCGGAGGCCATGGCCATCAACGACGCGGAGATGGAAATATTTGAAATAGAGGCCAATGGAGGGCTACAGTTCCCTCAAGGGTCACAAAGGTTCTCCCAACGAGCTCCCGCTCACTCGCTTGCTAGTCAAGCTGTGGGGGCAAACCGGGTTGACCCAGCCCTTGAGCGCGGACAGCCGGCCAGACGGAGCGTGGTGCATGTAGATGATAGCGAGGAAAGGGGGGAAGAGGCACAGTCAAATCGCCGTGCGAAGTCCAAAGCCAGACCCTTGGCTCCGGCCAAGGAGAAGGCCGTGGCTCCACGAGCTAAAAAGCAAAAGGTTGATGATCAGAACCCCGAGTTTGTGGAATTCATGCGAGAAGATGTGGGAAACCCATCGGAAAGCCGCCCCGGAAGTGTAGCCGCACTATGGGACGCCTTCAGGCGATAAAATTGCGCGGGCACCGATCAGAGAAGGCCCAAACCCCCGAGATGGACACCTATGACGGATCCAAAAATGCCAAGAGTCATATGGGAAGATTTGAGGGCCAGATGGCTTTATTCTCCGCGGATGAGTCAGTGATGTGCAAAGCCTTGGCTGCGACCTTCACTGGCAAGGCCCTATCTTGGATGCTAGCCCTCAAGCCCCGGTGTATCCAGTCATTCAGTCAGTTCAGAGTCCTCTTCCTCAATGCCTTTGCTGGAGCAGGTGTGCCCGCTAGACCAAAGACAGATCTTGTCCGTGTCAAGCAGGCACCAAATGAGCCTACAAAAGATTATATATCCCGGTTCAGGAAGGTGAGCGAGGAGATTGTGGACCTGGACGAGAGTGATATCAGACTATGTTTTGAGGGCGGCCTCAGTAACTCCTTCCTCAAAATGAATTTTGCCTCCAGCAAACCTAAATCAGTGGAGGAAATGTATGAAAGGGCCTCGGCCATTGCCTCCGCCGAAGAGCCTAGTGTGCCCGCTCCACGAGCTTCTGCGAAAGAAAGGATAAGCCAAGTCCAGGAGACCACCCCAGAGCCTGCTCATACCAATAATCAGGGCAAAAGCAGAGGCCGGGGATCAGAAAGGCTCAAAAAAGCCGTGGCCGAAACAGTTTACACAGAGCTCACCGACCCAAGGGTGGTGATCATGAGAGCCTCAGACTTTCCTCCTCCTCCCCCCATGCTTCGAAAGCCAAATGAGAGGAGTAGACTTAAATTCTGTGAGTTTCACAACGACCACGGGCACGGAACTGAGGATTGTTTCCAGCTGAAGCGAGTAATCCAGCAGAAAATTAATAACGGGGAGCTAACCAAGTGGGTTAAGGGAAACAATACTGCCCCCAATAACAATGATCAGCAGCGGGCACGACACACGCGGGGACCAGACAGGAATGAAAGAGATAATAATGATGACGATTTTGGGGACTATGACATTAACTTCATTGGGGAGGAACCTCCCACTAGTAGGCAGTTGTCTCTCCAAATTCGGACATTAGAGAAGGTTTTCTCCATCCCCGCCCTGGCCCCGGAGGAAGAGCTGGAAATTGGGTTCAAAAGGAGTGAACTTGCCTCCACCCTTTTTCATTCCACACAGCCACTCACCCTCAGAATGAGAATCAACCGGGCAAACATAGGCCGTGTGTTGGTAGATACTGGAGCTGCCCGCGACATACTCTATTACCATACTTTGATCGGAATGAGAATGACGGAAGCACATCTCACTCCATATGCGGGTATGCTCGAAGGCTTCACAAACCACGCTGTAAGGGTAAAGGGGACGATTGTGTTTGACGTAGCTATTGGAGAAAAACCCATGCAGAAGACGGCCAAGATAACTTTCATGGTGGTCGATCTTCCTTCCCAATACAATGCCATTCTCGGCGTAACTGCTCAGGCCGAATTGGGAATAGTTGCGTCCGTCCCCCACCAAAGGGTGAAATTTAACACCCCGGGCGGGGTTGCTACCATCAAGAACCAGCCCGGGAGATTCCTCCGAGCACTGGAGGAAAAAAGGAAAGAACAGAAAGGCCAGACATCCTGCCCGCAGATAGATGGCGAGGACAAAAATATAGAGGGAAAGGGCGAGGACAAGTCAAAGAAGGGGAAAGCCCTTGCACTACCGCCGCCACCCGTACCAATTGGCATGCTTTCTTTCCATTCCACAAAGGTGGAACTCAAAATGAGCAGAAAATCAAAGCAGTTGGCTGCCCCTGTTGAGGGAGGATATATTGATCGAGGAATAGAGGGGGAAATTGACCGTGATATCATATATTCAATGGCAACACTGACCGAAGCTCAGGTCAACCCCCCAACTATTGTTATTGACTCCCTGCACAATCGTGAAATCAGCGATCTTCAACCTAACGACGAGCTCGAGGAGGTGGTAATCAATCCCCACTTCCCCGAGCAAACAGTTAAGGTTGGGCTGGAAATTCACAGCGAGGAAAGAAGGATACTTATTGAGTTCCTTAGAGCAAATTGCGATGTGTTCGCTTGGAGGGTGGAAGATATGCAAGGCATCAGCGAGGACGTGATCCTCCATAAAATCAACGATGACCCCTCCTTCAAAAACATTCACCAGAAATCCAGATATTTCTCCCCGGAGAAAGAGATTGCCATCAAGGAAGAGGTGGAAAAGTTGCTAAAAGCGGGGATAATAAAGGAGATCTCCTACCCCAAGTGGCTGGCCAATGTGGTCATGGTTAAGAAATCCAATGGCAAATGGAGGATGTGCGTTGATTTCACCGATCTCAACAAGGCATGCCCCAAAGATTGCTTCCCTCTTCCTCGCATAGACAGATTGGTGGATTCTATAGCCGGACACAGAGTTCTAAGCTTCATTGATGCCTACTCCGGCTACCACGAGATCGAGATGGCTCCCGAGGATGTCCGCCCGTAGCCTTCATTCTTTGCGGGCAAGACATACTGCTACACTATGATGCCCTTTGGGCTAAAAAATGCAGGAGCCACATATCGGCGCATGGTCAATCTGGTCTTTAAAAACCAACTAGGCAGAAATACGGAGGCCTACATTGACGACATGGTCATAAAAACTAAGGAAAACTCCCACAAGCTCGATGTGGAGGAAACCTTCAAAAACTTGCGCCATAACAAAGATGAAGCTAAACCCCCTTAAGTGCGCTTTCGGGGTCAAGGCGTGAAAGTTCCTCGGATTCATGGTCAACCAAAGAGGGATAGAGGCTAATCCAGAGAAAATCCAGGCCCTATTAGACATGAAACCTCCGCCCGCGTGAAGGATGTACAAAAACTCAATGGTCGCATCACCGCACTTGGCCGCTTTATCTCGCGGTCAGCCAGAGAGATGCCTCCCTTCTTCAAAACTCTCAAAGGGGGAAGAGAGGCGATGAATTTACATGGAGCACTGAATGCCATCAGGCTTTTGAAGAAGTCAAGACATACCTCGGGCACCACCTCTACTCAAGGCCGGTGCCTGAGAAGAGCTTTTTCTGTATTTAGCCATGCGATCCGGGCAAGAGCAAACTGTTCTTGTAAGGGAGGAGAATAACTCCCAAAACCAGTTTATTATGTAAGTAAGGCACTGTCCGCCGTAGAAGGGCGTTATCTTAATATAGAAAAGTTAGCTTACGCCTTGCTTGTATCCGCTCGAAAATTAAGAGCCTACTTTTCTCGCACATCCTATAACCTGTACTAACGAGGCCCCGCTTAGAAAGGTTTTACATAAACCGAGTCCTCGGGGAGAATGCTAGCTTGGTCTATAGAGCTCACCGAGTTCCGGATCACCTACTCCCGAGAAAGACAATCAAAGCGCAGGCCTTAGTTGATTTTGTAGTAGAATCATCATTCAAATTAGCGGACGGCGACCTCGGAAAAAGAAAGCGAGCAGAATCGAGAGGATGACCCAAAAAGCCCGAGCACGAAATTGTTCAACCAAGGGAGCGTCCAGAAGAGGTATGGACTCTATATGTGGACGGCTCCGCGAGCAAGTTAATCAGGTGGAGCGGGCATACTTCTGATTGCACCTGCGGGGAGAAATTCATGAGGGCCTCGAGGTTCAAGTTCGAGGCATCAAACAATCGAGCCGAATATGAAGCGATCATAGCGGGCATGGAAGCGGCAAGAGACTTGGGAGTTCAGAATATTGAGATCAATAGTGACTCTCACCTCATAGTTAATCAAATTAGGGGGAGTATGATACTATCAACCCAAGTACTAACTCGATCGTGACCTCGCAAAAGCCCTCATCAAAAATTTCACTTACTATGAGCTGAACCAAGTCATGAGAGAGGACAATGTGGAAGCTGACCTCCTCTCAAGAATAACCGAGCAAGAAATTGGTGAGTTGGAGACAAATTGCCAGATTGAATTCACGGAGAGACCTGCTATAGATCGAATACAGATAAACAATATTGAGGATCAAGTAAGGGATTGGGTGGATGAAATGAAGGATTACATCGAGAAGCAAACCCTCCCCGAGGATCCAGTAAAGGCTAGAGCCATCAGAACGGTGTCCGCGAAATACCTCGTCCTCGATGGGGTGCTTTTTCGGCGATCATTCACCAAGCCTTTACTAAGATGTGTTAAGACTCACATGGTCACCAACTTGCTCTATGAGGTTCATGAAGGAGTTTGTGGCGGACATCCAGGTGCTCGCACCCTCTCAGACAAGATCAAATTCCAAGGATTCTTTTGGCCCACAATGAGAAGGGATGCGCAGGAGTATGTCAGAAAATGTGATAAGTGCCAGAGATTTGCGGACATCCCTAGACTACCATCAACAGAGCAGACTTTGGTAGTACCATCGTGGCCGTTTGATACGTGGGGGATAGATCTTATTGGACCATTTCCAACGGCTAGAGGAAGCATCAAGTATGCTGTGGTAGCCGTGGATTATTTTACCAAGTGGACGGAAGCAAAGGGCTTGGCCACCATTTCCGAGGATAACACTATCAGTTTGTCCACGACCACATCTATTGTCGATTTGGGGTTCCCCGAGCAATAATTTCAGATAATGGCACCCAATTCTCCGCAAAATTCACTGCTGAATGTGTGAGAATGAAGGTGCAACACCGTAAGTCCGCAGTTGCCTATCCTCAGGGAAATGGTCAAGCTGAGGCTGCGAACAAGCTAGTCCTAACTGCCTTAAAGAAAAATTTGGAAGGACGAGGAGGACGTTGGTTGGACGAGCTCCAGATCGCATTATGGGTTGTCCGCACCACGATAAGAAATTCAACAGGAGAAACTCCCTTCTCGCTCACGTATGGGTCAGAGGCAATGGCTCCAGTGGAGGTAGCCCTACCCTCGTACAGAGTCACATACTTCGACGAGTCTCAAAACGAGGCAAACAGAAGGTGTGACCTGGACGATCTCGAAGGAAAGAGAATGCGGGCACACGAAAAAATGGTGAACTACAAACAAAAAGCGAAGAAGCATCATGATAAAAGAGTAAATAAGAGGAGTTTTTCAGTTGGAGACTGGGTACTCAGAAGCGTAGAAGTCCAAGGGACCCAACCTGGTTTCAACAAGCTGTCCCCGAAATGGGAAGGTCCATATGAGGTCACAAAGATAGTCAAAGAGGGCACCTATATGTTGCGACCAAAAGAGGGAGAAGAGCTTAAGCACTCCTGGAATAGCGACCACCTTAAGAGATACTTCTTTTGAAGTCTTTGTAATTTTTGGAAGGAGTATAGACTATATATATATAAGGGAGAAGTTATCATCATATTTTGATGCAAAAATCAATTCCCACCAGCCTCAAAAGCTAAGGTGGATGCCCGCGTACGGATGCCAGTGAGTTCAAGAGCCAACATATGAGCTCCTACTTACTGATGCGCAAAGATCTGAGGATCCGCATGCCTATATATGTACAAAGATCCATTACGATACGTACTATGATCGCGGGGAGGACTCTCTCCTGCTCGCGTGACACCACCAAAAATAAGTGGATATAGATGAACGTAGGTACAAAGGCCATGATGCCCGTGCCTACGGACTCTAGTGGGGACAATGACCTGAAGTCCGGACCCACTAATTGCGCGAAGGACCTCGTTAGGGCCGTTACTCGCATGCCTGTATGTGACAAAGGCCTACATATAAGCCCGTTCACCAGATCGCCACGAGACCCTCACGAAAAACCTTAGGGAGTTTTGAATAAAGGGTCAAATAAGTGAGAACCTCCAATAAGGGGATACAGATGCCAGGGGGTTAAAGGGCCTCTATGCTAAAATATGCTCCTACCTTTCTGTTGCGCGGACAATAGCCTCACGGCCACCTTCTGCATGCCCTATGAAAGTATGCTTGCCTTGGCTACTTTTGACTTACACCACAGCTCGCAAGGCTGGGAATAAGTGTAAATGGATGAGAGTGATCAAACTAGTTTAACAAAGCCAAATAGACAAACTGGGGTCAAGACCCCTAACTTTGCCACAAGGCTAAACAAACGCGATCATAGAAGAATAAGGCTGACTCTCACAAAAAACCTAAGGGTTTTGAATAAAGAGTTAGGAAAACTCAAAAAATGCGGGCAAAGGGCCTACTAAGCTGCTGCCCGCAGAAGGAGAGTATAAAGTTAATTGCAAGTCAAAAACGCTGGAAAAAGTGATAAGGCAAGAATGCAAGTATTAAGATGCTCGAAGATTGCCAAACTACTCAAAATAGCCTACGAGACAAGCAATTAAGATAAAAATAAAGGAGCCAAGTTGAGAAAAATGCTTCTATTTATATTAAGAAAGTATTTACAAATTCCTACACTATTACAAAAAGAGATCCTATTCTACTACAACAAGAAAAAGCAAAAAATCCTAAACTATAGGTGCTTGGTCCTTGGCTGCATCTGCAGTCTCCCTGGCCGCACCATCTGTGCCCGCTTCTGAAGTTGGAGTTGGGGAAGGAAGACGGGTCATCAGAATCTCTGTTATAGGGTCAGAGATGGGCTCAGTAGAGGCTGGAGCTGGAGCTGCCCGCGAGGGAAAGAGGTCTCCAAGGGCTGGTCCCCCTGGAAGAACCTGAGCCAGGGCATCCCCCAAGGATAAGGGGTTGTCCCCGAAGCGCAGAGCATCCAGCTCGGAGATCAGTCCGAGAGCAGTCACTTCGGCCACCGGGGGCAGAGAGGCCGCTGCGGAGAGATCCAAACCCTTGACCTCTTCCTCGGACAGAGGAACTAGCGCATGCCCGGGCACACACTCCGCATCAGTAGCAACCAGTGAGCCAATTACGGCCAACTGCTGCACGGAGAACATGCCCGTGGCCGCGAAGTTCCGGATCGTGTGGGACACACGCCTCATATTGGGCCAAGCACTCCGCGGTGGGCCGGTCGAGTTCTTATACTCCTCAACAGCTTCTTCGCGAGCCTCGGCCAGCATCCTCTCCCTCTCCAGCTCAAACTGCGTAAGTGGTAGCAGTTTCTCGGAAAGCTCGTCGGCCTTAGCCTCCAGGAGTTTGACCGACTCCTCCGCAGCTCCCAGTTTGGTTGCGAGCTCTTCATTTCTTTGCTCCAATTTGGTCTTGTGCCCGCGGAGCTCATTCCGCTGACCCTTAGCCTTTTCTAGGCTCTGCTCCAGCTCGGTCACCCGCTCCTGGAAGCCCTTCAGATCGGACTCCATGGTCGCGAACTCCTTTTCCTTGGCATCCAGGAGGGAGCTCAGAGTACCCACCTTCTCCTGGGCCTGCTCCAGTTCGCGGAGTTTGCCCGCCAGGTCCTTGGTGTTGCTGTCTAGCTCAGCAGACAGGCTGTCACAAGTCTCCCGGAGCCTCATGGCCTTGTTGCCCACCTGCGAGGAAGAAGGTCAGAATTAGGTGGAAATTCAAAGGCTAAGTGAGGGAGCCGGAAGAAAGGTCCCTACCTCAGTAAGGGCAACCCCAATGTCCCCCATCAGGGCTGATGCGTTCTCCTTCTCAGCCACCTGGTGGTAGAAGTCAGGGGCAAAGAGCCGGTTGATCAGCCCAATGCCCACAGCAGAATTTTGGGCAGACCGGGCATACAGGTCCACCCCAGTAATGGCGGGCACGTCCCCCACCTGCTTCCTTTTCTCCCATGCCTCCTCGCGGGTGGCCAAGGAGGAAATCGGATAAGCCACCGAGCAGATTGTCCCCGCGGCGGAGGGAGCAGTGGTTGAGGTAGTGGCAGCAGTTGGAGGGCTACGGCTAGGAGTATCCCCCACCTTCTGGGTCTTCGAAGACCTCTCCCTGTGCGCCAGATCCGCATCTCTCTCAGGTCTCTTCTTGGATTGCTCCTGATTATGCCCGGAGGCAATAGTGCGGCCAGGAGATGACGCCCGGACAGCAGTGGGTGGTGGAGGACCCCGGGGAGGTGGAGGCAGATTCCCGGTCTTCAGAATAATTCGGGGAGCGGGTAGAGTATCCCCAGTTTTCCTGCTCGCAACAGGCAAGGTTTTGTCTTTTGTGGGAACCCCTCCCATCTCATTCTGCCTCTTCAGGGCAGCTTCTTTGTTGGCCTTCATGTTCTTGGCCTTCAGTTGAGCAGCGTTTAGTGGAGGAGCCATCAGAAATTGTACAGGTCCGGATCTACTCTGGAGGGAAAGAAAAATGGTTAGCAAAGCAGTTCAAAAAATCAAAAGCAAAGTAAATTGGCAAACAGTTTCATAGTGGAATCAGAGACCAATTATTTCGGGGGGATCGCACTCAGCGCCCAGCATACAGGTCTTACGGATACTGCCTCGGGCGGTAATGTTCGTGCACCCGCCAATCAGGGTCGCGGGGCAGAGGCTCTATTACTACTCTGGGGGCATGTGGGGCGCCCTCCCTGCGAGGAGCCACCCCCGAGTAGATCAGTAGAGGCTCATCCTCCACTATGGCGCCCACGTCATATACGGGCTCATCCCCGCTGTCCAAGTAAAGGGCCAGATGCCTCTCTATGGCAGTGCGCAGCGCATCGGCTGTGGAAGGGTCCGGATATTTGCTAGCGGCCACCTTCATAGGGACAGGGTGTGAAGGTTTGGAGAAGGGCCATCCGAATCTAGACTCAATCACCAGGATGTCCCTCTGGTTCCATTGATCAAACTTGTTGGAGGGAGGAGAGAAGGTCCTGGTGGAGTAGTTCCTAGCCTTCAGGCTCAGAATGCCGCGGCTAATTTGGTTCTGGTAGTAGGCGTAGAGCCCAGCAATGGTAGGTTCATAACCCATGAATCTGCACACAGCTGTGAAGGAGACAATGGCCCGGATGGCATTGGGAGTCAGGTGCATGGGCAGGCAGGAGTTGAACTCCAGAAAGAAATAGAAGAAGGGGTCCAGGGGCAGCCTCAATCCGTTCTCAAACTGGGCTCCATAAAAAATGCAGGCCTTATTGTCCTCGCGGACATCAGCTACTGTCTCTGGCCGCAGTTTGTCCTTGTCCTTCAGATGAATATGTCCTAAGGTGCGGACACGGTATGCTTTGCGGTCCACATTATATACTTCGTATATGTCCTCCTCCCAATCAATGGTGGCCACCTCCTTGGCCTTCTTACGGCCACGGCCAGGATTCACCTCCCTAGCTGGCCTCTTGCCTTTGTTTCGGGCAGGGGCCACAATCACTTCCTCCTCCTCCTCGGAGTCAGAGCTCTCGAAGGCATCCACTATATTGGTGGTCTCAGCGGCCTTCTTGGAGGTCCCCGCTGCCCTCCTATCCCCCTCTCCTTGGTCATCTTCTTCGGTCTCCGAGCTCGAGGAGCCAAAGAGACCGGTGGGGTCACCACGGACAGGGGCCACCTCCGACTCAACTTCACCAGTTCCAGTCACCTCGAAGTCAAGGGGGTCAAGTTCCACCATTTGCTCGGCTCAATTGTCCTCGCCACTAGGGGCCGCGGGCACTGAGCGGGGGAAAGATGGTCCTTATGGGCAGAACATCTAAAGGGTCATTCAAGTCTGTGCCCGGTGCCCGCGCAGCGTTGGTTTGTTCAGGATCCATCAGTTCGCACTTTTCCCAGTCACAAACTACTTCGGGGACGCGAATCGCTCTCCTCACTAGTTCAATGGCGTTCAGAGCCGATCCTCTCTCGCGGGGAAACACCGCACAAAACCCCCATCACAAAATTTCTCGGCCCTCTTTTGGTATCCCCCAACACCAAAACATCACCGTTCCTTTTTACCCTTTTATCCTTGGCCTCCCACAACCGGGGTGGGACAAAAGGCCCCCATTGGGATTTTTCGCAGAAATACTGGAAGCACTCAAGGGATAATCTAAGCCACCCATGGCCTACCTTCCTAAATATCCCCCCTGTCCGTTTACAAACTGCAAACAGATCTGGAGTGCTCCCATCTCCTAATTCTATGGGACGGCGGGGTCCAAACTCTCGAGTGGTCATTTTGTTCAGAAACCCAGAAAAGAGAAAGAAAAACAGAAGGAGATGAAGAGGAAAACACCCAATTACTTACGAGAAGAAAGATTGAGTGGTGGATTCGGAGAACGGTTGCACAAGAATTCGCAGCAAGATTTCTCTCTCAAAAGCTCTCTGAAGGTTTGGAAACGGTAAAAAGGGTGTGAGGTTTAAGGGTTTGGTATTTATAAGGCCTACCTATACGGGTTAACCCGTTAACCCGTATTAATTAGCCCACAAATCCAACCTCGGACCATGAACCGTTTCCAACGTTTGAAAATTCGAAAAATTAAATACCTTTTGCATTTATTACCCCCCTTGGATGGCTGACACGTACCCCTGACGTACCACTAACCCGTCTTTTCATCTGCCCAGGGGCCCACCTGTTAACCGGGAGGCACGCCATGCAAGGGACTACGTGTCACTCACTGGTGCCTCCCGAACGTTCCCTTTTGGCCCATGGGGCCAAGCAACAAACAAGGAAAACGCCAACACTGGTGCTCGCGCGAGGAGCAATTGAGGCAGACCGAGCTTCTAGTAGCTCCTCACTCAGACCATAAATAATCACACTTGGAGCTAGGGGCCATTGATGAGCCCGGATCTACTGGACCGGGCCCGCGCTCGGTCTAGTCCAAGGAACCAGTGACGTAGCAGTTTCTAGATCGCTGGAGGGAAGACCGCGGACAAATAGGCCCTTGTGGTCAAGACCGTGTCCCTCCTCGGTTCGTCCCCGTCGAGGACCCTTGGAACCCCACCCATTGGATCTCGTGCCCGCATGAGTCATGTCCGTATCAACCGTGCTCGCGTCATATATCTTTGACCGCGGCACAACGTTGACCGCGGGCACATGCTTCCCGGTTAATGTCAAGCCTTGCTGAGCAAGTTAGCTTGCGGCTCGACGACAGGCCACTTGCCGGCTCCCCCATCACGCATTCAATGCGGCTCAGTCCGGCGCCTACTATTCCATTTAATGCAAATAAGCCGGCTACACGGCTCATGTCCCTTTCAGCCATGTCCCCTGGACAGTCAATGTTCCCTCCCTGACAGGACCAATTAGCTGCGGACACGTGTAGCTGGTCAAATACCAAAGTGCCCCTAGGGCTGATCTCATTGCTTACATCAACAAGCACCACTACGTTGCCTATAAATAGAATAGAAGGCCTTTACCCCCTTGGGCAAGGTAAGTTCCATATACAATTGAGTAAGCTCTTTTACTCTCTAAACCTAAACACACACACACTCCAAAGGTATTCAAAGCCTTATTACTCAGTATTCTTACTCTCACACCCGAGGGCCTGAGTTGGAGTAACATCCAACTTTGACCTTAACGGTGCTTGTTTGTGTTGTGATCTAGGTACACAAAACCACCAAATATATCCTAGCCAGATATCCTTGAACCGCTCCTGACCCCGAAAAGCTGTGGCGTCATCACTTTCCAACACTTATGATTCAACATCTCGTACAAGCTTAATGGTGACAGTCTCCTATTTTGACAGCAAAACAGTCCAAGTCAAGACACTTTTCAAATAAGTATGCAAGCTTTCATTTCTTGAGCTGTTAATCATGTCAAATCTAAGCAAAGCAACATAAAACTTCCAATACGAATAGCTAAATCAAACTTTCAATAGGTTGTTATGAATCAATAGGAATGTGTTTGTCATAAATCAAAGTTTCAATAGGCTGTTATAAATCAATAAGAATCTAAGCCATTGGATGATGTTGAATCATTGCTAATTACTGATACACAAAAGTGGTACAGAAGATTTGGAATTGAGATAACAATTTAGGGCTTATAGTGTGATTAAAATAGCATTTCCTCCAAAAAATGTAAAACCTCCATTAAATCATCATCTAGGGATCTCGATCACGTTACCGTTCCAATCAGACTGAACTAGGGTAAATAGAAGACAATTGGTTAATCTCACTCAAATGTAACAAGTTGAAATCCAACAAGAACCGAAAACTACTGAAATCCCAACCCTAGTATGGACTTTTTTCAATTTTGATTGCATTGAAAACAGTCAAAGTGTAATTGTAAATATGAAAGAGCAAATCCCGGAGAAGGAAACAAGAGATCGCAAACTTACCAGGGATTGGGGATATTGATCTCATTAGAGCGCAGTAATTATCTTTCTAGGATTCTTACCATAACGAGATGCCATGGGCGAAACTGATAATGAGCATTTCACAGTGATCATGCTGTAACAAGGTAACCATGAATTTGGAATTCAGTTGCATTAAAGATGGGCCAAGCAGGGGGTTGGAGAAGCATACATGTGTCCTCAAGAAAAACGCAGGTTGAGAAAGATCATAGGACAAGAATAACAGTGAAAAAAATAACAGATAAAAGAAATGATGAAGATGGCCAAACTAAAAATGGAATTGGATAAAAGGATGATGTGATAATTATAGTATAGGCATTCTAGTCAGCATTAAGCACGATGATTAGTTGTATCATAAAGGTAAAGCATAAGGACGTTTACCTTTGCCGGCCAAATGTCAGAGAGATAATCAAAGTACTCAATTCATGTAAATATATGTCACCTGCAAAATACAAAAATAAAGTTTAAGTTCAGGAACTAGTTCATGGAAAGTAATATACGGAAACTAAGAAGATGCTACTGCTACATACCAAAGGTGCAAAGAAGCAAACTCTCAACTACAGACCAGCATCATTCATGATACCATATACAATTTGATTAGAAAGGGATCAGATTTCCATAATTTTCACCTCAAGGGTCTGTGAGGATAGGCTGTGGTTCGCTGTTAGCTCCAGTTTTGACCCCCTTGGCACCAGAACGTGCATTCCTTGCAAAGTAGACCATGTTATTGCCAGGTCATAAGAACAAAGAGATCGCTTCCCTGGATTATTGGAAGTCAAAAGCAATATTCCCGGACCGGAAATACCACAAGGTGACAGTGTTAGTCGCGTGAAGGAATGAACCCATGGCTACTGTGTCATTAGCTCTTGCCAAAGATGAAATAGGAAGATTTGGAGGAGGTAGTGCAACGAGTACCTAGTGGTGAGAAATTAGTCATTGGTGGTGATCTGAACGGGCATGTGGGGTCTAGTCGACATGGCTTTGAGAGCATACATGGAGGTTTTGGTTTTGGGGAGAGGAATGAAGCAGGAAATAGTATCCTGGATTTTGCGTTGGCATACGACTTGAGTATAATGAACACTTGGTTCAAGAAGAGAGAATCTCACTTGATGTCCTATAGGAGTGGAGGTAATGCGAGTCAGATTGACTTATTCTTAGTAAGAAATGCTTGTAGAAAGAGTTATACAGATTGCAAGGTTATTTCGGGTGAGAGCGCAACAACTCAACATAGACTTGTGGTACTTGATTTTCGAAGTAAGAATTTCGAGGAAGAGAAAACCACAGGTAGACCCTAGAATCAAGTGATGGAGACTTCGAGGGGAGAATCAACAGAAATTTGTAGATAAGATGGTTGATACCGGTATTTGGTCGGATAATATGGAGGATATGGATATAGATTCGACGTGGACAAAGATGGAACATACCATAAAGGAGGTGGCGAAAGAAGTCCTTGGAGAATCTAGAGGAAACGTGCCACCAAGTAAGGACACATCATGGTGGAACGAGGAAGTAAAACAAGCAATAAAGGGCAAGCGAGAATGCTACAAATTATTGGAGAAATGTAGGAACGACGAGAACTATGAGAAGTATAAGGAAGCTAGAAGAGATGCTAAGAAAGCAGTAAGAGACGCAAGAGCAAAGGTGAATCAGGAACTTTATGATAAGTTGGATACAAAAGAACTCGTGCGAGGGATAAGTGGACACGAGATATTGGAACGGTTAAATGGGTGAAGGATGTAGACCAAAGAGTTCTAGTCGAGGATAAAGAGATAAAAGATAGGTGGAGTTCGTACTTTGATACCTTGTTCAATGGCGGTCAAGAACAGGATATTGAAGATTTAAATATCTCTTCGAGTATGCTTAATCGAGATTTTATGCGGAGAATTCAAAAGGGTAAAGTGGAAATGGCAATGAAAAAGAGGGATTGAAGAATGTTGTAGGACAGGATGGAATACCAATTGAGGTTTGGAGATGTTTCGAGGAGAGGGGAATAGATTGGTTAACAACGCTATATAACAAGATATGGAGAATTAACACAATGCCATTGGAGTGGCGGAAGAGTACTCTGATCCCTTTGTATAAGATCAAAGGTGATGTCCAAGATTATGCCAACTATCGGGGGATCAAACTAATGAGTCATACTATGAAACTTTGGAAAAGAGTAATTTCACAAAGGCTAAGAAAAATTGTGGATATTTCGGATAATCAATTTGGGTTTATGCCGGAAAGATCGACTATGGAGGCAATATATCTTATTTAAGCATCTGAGAAATTGAGTATCAATTGTTAAAAATTAAGAGATGAATTTATTAGTTTTTATACTCAATTATGAACAAATGTGAAATGAATGTCTCAGTTTTTTAAACTTAAACATCTGATAAATTGAGTATCAATTGTGACCAATTGATTTCTCAACTGTTTAAAGGGCAATGTCATCACACAATTGTTGTGTAATCAATTTATCTATGTTATTTCTAAGGTTTTGTGAGAACAAATTCATCGTTACAATTAAGCAACCGAGAAATGGAGTCATCAATTGTGAAAAAATTGAGAGATCAATTTATCAATTTTTATACTCAATTATGAACAAATGAGAAATAAATTCTTAGCTTTTTAATTTAAACATCTAAGAAATTGAGTATCAATTATGATAAATTGATTTCTCAACTATTTAAAGGGTAATAACATCACACGACTATTAAATCAGACAACCGTGAAATCAATTTATCTATGTTATTCATAAGGTTACATGACAACAAATTCATCGTTATCATTAAGAAACCGAGAAATTGACTCATTAGTTGTGAAAAAATGAAATATGTTTTTATACTCAATTATGAACAAATAAGAAATGAATTTCCTAGTTTTTTTAAACATCTAAGAAATTAAGTAACAATTATAATAAATTGATTTCTCAACTATTTAAAGGGCATATCTTCACACAATTGTGAAATCACACAACTGTGAAATCAAACAACTATGAATCACACAACTCTGCAATAATACAACTGTGAAATCAATTGAAAAATTATTTTACAAGTGAAAAATGAAAAATGACACAACTGTGTAATCATATAATTGTGAAATCAAACAACTGTTAAATCAAATAATTGTGTAATCATACAACAGTGAAATCAATTGAGAAATGAAAATGAGTGTTTACAAGTGAAAAATGAATTTTTATTTTTAAAATTTGAATCATATCTTGAATTTACTTGTTTGATTCATTTTGATACGATTAAAATTTTGAATCATATATTGAATGTAATTGTTTGAGATATTGCATTTTAAAATTTTGAGAGAAAATCAATTTATTATAATTATAAAATCACATAACTGTGAAATTATACAACTGTAAAAAATAGAGTGATAGGGCAAAATGGTCCAGGGACTTATTGGAGAGATTTGAAAATGTCAGTCCTTAAAGGTAGTATATATTTAGCTAAATGACTTATTGGTCAAAACCTCTTAAAATGGGTTTTTTTAATTAATAAATGTCTTAAGTTATTACAAGACTGACACGTGAAAGCATCTTTAAAAGGGATCGTACCTTTAATCGGATGATTCCATTAATTTGTAAAACGAGTGTAAACCTCTTATTTGCCTTTGTTTTGATGTGATCAACTCCGTTATGTTATTGACACATGAACCATTTTACTTGCTTTCTTGAAGCTAGTGTGACGATGGATACCACAACAACAACAACAAAGCCTTTTATCCCTATACGATGGAAACTGTATGACAAATAAAAAGATTTGAAGGGAGAAATAAAAAATAACTTGCGTACGTATCATTCTAAAATCTGTTCTATTTCATGGAGATTCGTGAAAACGAAGAACAAAAATAAAGATTTGATATTACGATTGTAATGTACTCACAAATCATCGATAAGTTGAATGAAGATTGTTAAGAGTAATTTAAATGAAACTTCAAGAATCATAATTCTAATCCATCAAGAAGTTACATGGATTGGATTCCTTGTGAAAGGATCCAACAAAAGGAAATTAAAGAGCAACATTCCTAATAAAAATAGATAAATGGGAGAAAATGCAATTCCTCCCAATCTAATCCTAAATAAATACATTAATTATAATAATAATAATCTGCAAAAATGTAGAAAGAGTAATGATTTTCTCCTTCATCGACATCTCTGAAAAGAAAAGAGAAAATAAAAGATAATTCTACAAATTAATCAAGAAGATCATACATCACTTGTTCTGAATAGGATTTGAAGAGCTTGGTGGCTTATTCCTTAGACTAGCATCCACGCTGGTCTCCGCCTCCTTCATTGCTCCCTTCAACTTCTTTAGATCAGTAGAAAGCGGGTTGACAGAAACAACGAGTAACTTTCTTGATTGAAAAATTTTCCTAGGAAAATTCTTCGATCTTTCATTATTGAAAGATAATGAAGAACACAAGAATAGATTATGGAAGAAAATTAACGAAAATAGAAATAATGGCAATGCAGCTATGTGTGATCTGTTTGACATTGTTGTTCTAGCTAGGTTGATGATGATCAATGGGAAAATGTTTAATTCAAATGAAGAGAAAGGGTTTCTTTTAAAACAAAGTTGGGGGAAGAAAAAATAAACATGCTTCTTGGTTGTAAGCTTGTGCTAAACCTGACAAATCATGTGTGATCTGTAATACTAAGTAGTTTAATGTAACTAAATAAGTGCAAAGTGCAGTCACATATAGTCAACATTGTGTGCTTTTTGGGGATTTTATTTATCTCCCCGTCTAGGGGTGGAAATGGTTCGGTTTAGCTTGGTTTGGACAAATTTAAGTCAAACCACTAGCATCGGTTTGGAGAAATTTCAAACCGAGCTAAATCATAAAAAAATTCAGAACGAGCTAAACCAAACCGGTATGATTTGGTTTGGTTCGGTCTAAACCGTGGTTTGATTTGCGGTTCAGACCACGGTCCAAACCGCATTTCAAACCATAATCTTTTTTTGTTAACTATTTTATGACTAATGAATATAAATAAGTACTTAGAATAAATACAAGCATAACTTGATTACTTTGAAACTAAAGTATCAAATACCAATCACCAAACAACAATCATAGAACAATCTTTAAAGTAGAATACAAAACATACCATATGAAAATTACAAATAACAATCTTAAAGTATCATAGAACGGTTAGGCTCGGTTTGGCTTGGTTCAGTTTAGGAGTGCCAAACTCCAAGTTGAGCTGAACCACGTAATTTGTTAATTTCTCAAACTGAGCTAAATCACTTATGTCTAAAAATCGAACCAAACTACACGATTTGGCTCGGTTCAACTTAAAATCGCAGTTTGAACCAAACCATTTCCACTCCTATCCCCATCTAAAAATAAATGTACATTTTTGTTCTTGATAAAAACAAAAATATATAGACATTTATATTGGACAGGAATGAATGAGTAAATGTTGGAGTAGGTTTTCATCTTTTACAAACGCGTTTAGGCTACTTATAAAGTTGATTACATAGACTTCGAAAAGGTGAGAGTCTAAGTGACAATGATTTGGAACACCTTTAGTTACACACTTTCCTAAAACTAAGGACAAAATCATATGCATGTGTAAAGTATACTGTCTTTCCGTTTCAAAATAAATGTCCAAAATTTTCAAATTTGCTCTTTTAAAAAAAATGTCTAATTCTTTCAAAAGAAGAGTAAAATGAATATTTATTTTGGGACGGAGGGAGTATGGCTTCTTGACCTAATAATTTTATGTATGCTCAACTTTTTAATAGATGGAAGCACTACTTGACAAAATTCCTTGTTATCTACTAGCAAGTTGGAACTTTGATCATGTGAGAGGCTAATTTGACTAATGTATACTCCCTCCGCTTCATGTGAATGGTCACTAGCTTTTTAGGTGTGGGAATTAAGAAAAAGTAGGAAAGAGAAATAGGTGGAGGAGGTGTTTGTGAGTATGAAGAATTAAATAGGAGAGAGAATGAGTGGGAGGAATAGTTAGGAGAAAGAATGTTGTGAGTGTAAAAGTGAAGTAGGAGAGAAAATGAAGGAAGGGAATAGTGAATATTTTTTTTCATTTTGGGCAGTGTCCATTCACATGGGACGTCCTAAAAAGAAAATAAGTGTCCATTCACGTGGGACGGAGGGAGTAGATCTCAAGCTTTGATGTGTCATGTGAGAAAGTCACATGAGACCACCCTTGAATTATGCTTTGGATTATTAATTAATTGATTGATTAATTAATGTAATTAAACAAATATCTATTGGTACTTGAGCCACAGCTAACTTTAGCTGGGTAATTAATCTTTCTTTCTGACATTTACAGTCAAGTTGTGATTATGGGAGAGGAGAATGTTTTGTTCTGAGCTTCTTTTTGTACCATAAATAAGTTTAACCCTAAAAGAAAAGTAGGAGATGTGTGCCTTAGCCATCAACAAGAATAAAATAGGAGTCTCCGACATGGTTACGACAGGATAAATCAAAAATTTCGAGCATCAGAGGTTTTACTATAAGACAGACCCTTGTTTTCCTCACCAACTAGAGATTCCTCCCATAGATTTCAACATTATTCATGCCATTCAACAAAGGTCTGCCTGGTTTACCTCACCAATGACATCAACTTCATTCAGATTTTGGTTTTACAAGTATTTAAATAAGCTATTGCATTTTTAGGATCATCATTTAGATTTTTCTAGAATAAGTTGTGACTATTTTGAGGGAGGATAGGCTGAAAGCCAGATTCGTCCGAAAATCGACTACATCTTGATGTTTATCATGTCTTTTGACGTTTCTATTTCTTAACTCTTAATAATAACTGTTAGCTTAATCCTTTAGAATCTTAATTATTCCTAGACTCGGAGGGATGTTCCAAGCAATCTATAAATACCTAGACATGTCTTTGTAATGGACGGTTGAATTTTGAGTTGATTATAATATAAAAGTTGAGCTTTGTGCCTTCTTTCTTGTTCTTTATTTATTCGGTGGATTCCGTTTAGTGGTGAACTGATGTAGCACATGGATCGATGGGTCAAGTCTCGACGATAATGAGGAAGATGGGGAACGACAGGTCAGAATTCCCAAGCATCCGAAGAGTTCGGGCTGCACAGCATGTGCTCGGCCGAGCATGGCCAAGACTCTGCCGAGCGTGGCGAAACAGAAGCTTCACAACATCAACCTGTCTGGCACGGCCGAGTAATGATGGGAGCACGGCCGAGCAAGAAGGCTGGCACGGCCGAGCATGGACATTATCGGTAAAGATAATAGTTCTACTTATACATTACCACCAGGTTTTACAACACAAAGAGGAAGCTTTTGGGTCCGTAGGGGATAACCATCAAAAAGGTATCAAGCACACTCTAAACACAGCATTCAAGATCCAAAGAATCTATACAGAAATGAAAAACACCCTGAAATCGTTATCTGATTTCCTCAAAGAATATTAACCACACCTTATATTGCATAGCATTTTTCTAACCAAGGAATAAATCAAAATTGAGTAGCTGAATTCTGTATTCATAAAAATTACTTCCCCTGTCCTTAAATGAATGTCCATTTTAGGGAAAATTTTGTCCCAAAAATTGGTCTTTTTTGGTAATTGTGACATTTCTAATTGGCTATCTTGTATTTCTAATAAGTTGGTTAATAATTGGCAGGTTGAATCATATACATAACTAGTACTTTTACCCGTGCCAATGGCACGGTGACAGTATAAATTTGATCGGTCCTATAAAATAAAAGTGTATAACGTATTATGCGACAGGGGGTTATGGAGAGATCGATTACCTTAATGTATAGTTAAAGTTTTATATCATCACCTGAACATCAGTAGCATCATTGAGATAATATTTAGCCTTACTTGATTTGAACTTAATAGTTAAATTGATTAACTCGATTAAAGAATGTAATTTTTTTTTTGTTAAACTACAATCTTAATATTTGATTCAAGCTATGAAACATTCCAATTCGATTTGTTTTTTCTCTTCTAAAATTTCACTAAAGTGACTAATTATAATTATAATTTAAAATATTTTATATGTACATAAAATCTTAGAACTTTGATTGAAGCACAATTAAAATACAATTAATGATTTTTTTAATTTTTTAATCATGCATATTTAATGTGGCTAGATTTCGTTAAATTTTAAGCGAATTTGTTAACAGAGTGAGAACATTTTGAAAAATGTAAAAGTTCAGTGAGAACATTTTGAAAAAAAAAATAGTACAGTGAGAACATTTTGAAAAATGTTATTGTTCAGTGATGAAAATATGATTTTTGCCACAAAAAAAAATGAATAAAGGAAACCGCTCATTGTCAACCCTTAGATTCAATATTAGCCATTAGATGAGGGCGGCTATGGATTAATCTGGACCCTTCTTTAAAGTCAATAGAAAGTTATTCCTGAAGATAATCACAGCCGCTCTTTATGGTGGTTAAAGATAAATCATAGCCGTTCTTTGTCTTGCAGTTATTCCCGAGCATTATTATAATATAGATAGTATGGTTTAGATTTATCCCAACCGGATTCCTCCTATACCGGAATTCTCTTATTAAAGGTGGTCAGTAGGGGGAATCTCAAATCATGGATTTCCTAGCCCTCCCAATCATCTTTAAATGTTTTTTACCAAAAAAAATTCACTAGTTATTTTACAATTGCAAAACTAAATGTTTAAGAAATGAATAATAAGAATATTTATGCACTTTGCCATTAAATTATGATGAGAATGAACATTTTTCAGAATGTCCTTCAAATGAAATTCGAATATTCATTTAGGAGGATGGCGGCAAAAATTGGGGCATCCTGCATTACTCATTGGCAAAAGTGCCAGAGGTTTAGAGCACTCACTATAAAGGCAAAAAGGGTATCAAAATTCTGCGGAGTAAATTCAAAAATCAATCATAAAGAGAGATATAAAGTTGTTAGAGGCATTCAAACAAACACCTTATGTTCATCTTCATTCCAACGCCATTCATAATAAAATTAATAGCAAGATTCTTGAATGTAAGAATCTTGTTTAATCTGGTTTACTACAGATGAGTTGTTGAATGGAAAAAAAAAAGACGAAATCAACGGCTATACATCTTTGATGATATCAGCATAACATTAGCACAGTAATAAACAACCGTTGGATCATCAATGGTACAAAATATGTTACACAAAAGTGGTTCACGTGATTTCGTCACAATTTTGTATAGGTTTAAAACTTGGATCGCCGAAGAATAAAAATGGAAGTCAACACAATAAATGGAAGGAGATCAACACCGTTCTGGTTGATGGGCTCCCTCCGTCCCTGAAAGATTGTCTCATTTGCCATTTTGACTTGTCCCAAAAAGTATGTCCCATTTTTAAGCTTAGGCATGAATGTTAGTGCAAATCTACTAAGGTACAAGAAGGTGAAGCTCTTCCTTAATAATTGCAAAATGTACAACAGGACAATCTTTTAGGGACGGGGGGAGTAGTATTCTCTCCTTTGACGTGGGCTATTACATCCTCCTTCGTCAAAAGTTTTTCCCCGGTTTTCGCGTTGCAGTAATACTACATAGCCTACCGGAAAATGATGATGATGATGAATACACATAAGACATCCCACACTGTTGGGATAGAGGACCAACCTCGATTGTTTCTCGGAGGAGTAAGAGGCGGGCGCCTGGGGATGGCGAGGCGGGCGCCTCGCGTCCAGCTGTTTGGCGTTGGCGCAGGGAGCTTGAGGCGGGCGCACGGATCATGGCTTGGCGGGCGCCTCATAGGCCGAGAGATAGGCAAGAGTTGGGTCAAGTTCAGGCGGCCGCATGATCCCCCTTGAGGCGGGCGCCTCAAGGCCAGCCGAGGGAGGACTTGTTTCACTAAGCCATTGCTTTACGGGCTTAAGCTAGGGTTTGGTTATATTTTATCTTGAGCATATATAAAGTAATGTTCCGCCCCTTTATTCATTGTAACACAAAAATTACATACATAGTGCAAGATCCTGGCTTGGTAGTGCCCCCAGACGTAGCCAATCAAATTGGTGAACTGGGTAAACAATTTCTCTTGTCTTTTCTGTGCTTTTGATTTTTTTTTGCTTTGTTTATGTGCGATTATTATTCTTGTGATTTGCTTGGTTTGTGGAGGGCTATATTCACAACAACTGGTATCAAAGCTCTTGGTTTAGGATCAAGGGAGTTGTTTCAAGCAATCAAGAATGGGCAAGGACAAACAGGCGGTTGAGAAATTCGATGGGTCTGACTACGGATATTGGAGGATGCAGATCGAGGATCTCTTGTACAACAAGGATCTCTACAAGCCTATGAAGGGTGTCAAACCGGAAGATGAAGATCAGGAAGAATGGGAACTCATGGATCGGAAGGCTTTAGGGGTGGTTAGATCTACTTTGTCAAAGTGGATCGCGAAGACTACCAGGAAAGCGACAACCACCAAGGAGCTATTGGATTATCTTACCGAGAGATTTGAAACTCCGTCTGCTGCAAATAAGGTTGATTTGATACGTAAGATGGGTAGTCTCAAGATGCAAGAGGGAGGATCCTTGGCTAAGCACATCGATGAATTTATGGATGTCATAGATTCATTGACAGCGGTGGAGATCAAGTTCGATGACGAGGTTCATGCATGCTTGTTGCTAGCTTCTTTACCGGCAAGTTGGAGCGGAACGGTGACTGCAATCAACGCTTCAGCAGGTAAGAAAAAATTGAAATATGATGATGTTAAAGACTTTCTTTTAGGTGAGGAAAATCGCATGAAGAAGTTGGGGACATCAAGTACTTCGGGAGCGGCTTTAGCTACTACTAGTAGGGGGAAGCCGGGCACTAGCAAACAAGGGAGAACCGAATCTAGGTAGAACGGAGTGAGTGGTAAGGGCAAAGCTGATGAGACCAAGGACAAACCGAAGGTTGCGAAGGGATCTGTTCAGTGCTATTATTGTAAGGAGTTGGGACACTTTAAGAGGGATTGTCCAAATCGTAAGGGCAATCAGGCGAATGTGGCAGTCGAAGGTGATGATGTCCGGTTCGAGTGTTAGTAGTGCACTAGAATCATGGGTGCTGGATTCGGGGGCATCATTCCACTCTTGCGGGCATAAGGAAGAGATGGATAATTACACTTCCGGTGATTTCGGGAAGGTCTATCTAGCTGATGGCGAGCCTTTGGAAATCAAGGGGAAGGGGGATGTCAGAATAGGAGCATCGGACGGGAAGGTTCTACATCTGAACGGGGTCAGACACATTCCGGGTTTGAAGAAGAACCTACTTTCAGTTGGGCAGTTGGACGAAGAGGGTTACAAGGTGACTTTCGGCTGCAGGAACTGGGTTATTACCAAGGAGGATTGTGAGATCGCTCGGGGTAATAAGGAGGGTACTTTGTATTTGGCGAACAACACCAAGGATAGTATTGCGGTGGCAGCAGCCAAGGGTGATACTGATTTGTGGCACTGTCGATTGGGTCACATGAGTGAGACAGGGATGAAGGTACTTTGTTCAAAGGGTCTACTACCGGGTTTGAAGACAGTCAACGTGGGGATCTGCGAGGATTGTATGTTTGGCAAACAAGGGAGGAATAATTTCTCGAGAACAGGTAGGGGATTGAGGGAAGCAAAGTTGGAATTGGTTCACACGGACTTGTGGGGGCCATCTCCGGTCACATCTCTGGGTGGTGCGTCATATTACATGACTTTCATTGATGATTCTACAAGGAAGGTTTGGGTCTATTTCTTGAAGGGGAAAGATGAGGCTTTCGAGGTGTTCAAGAAGTGGAAGGCTTTGGTGGAGAATCAGACAGGACTTAAGCTTAAGTGCTTGAGATCAGACAATGGTGGGGAGTATGAGCTCGGGGAGTTTAGGGAATATTGTGCTGCGAATGGTATTCGTATGGAGAAGACTCCAAAGAAGACTCCACAACTCAACGGGGTAGCAGAAAGGATGAACAGAACATTGAATGAGCGGGCTAGAAGTATGAGATTGAAGTGTGGACTTCCGAAGACGTTCTGGGCATATGCAGTTGACACGGCAGCTTTCTTGATCAATCGGGGACCATCGGTTCCATTGGGGAACGGAATTCCAGAGGAAGCTTGGAGTGGCAAGCAGGTAAATCTGTCCTTTCTTCGCGTATTTGGCTGCGTTTCTTATGTTCATGTTGATTCTGCTGAGAGAACTAAATTAGATGCTAAATCTGTTAAGTGTACATTTATTGGGTATGGCGGGGATGACTTCGGGTATAAATTTTGGGATGATCAAAACCATAAGGTTATTCGTAGTCGAGATGTGGTATTCAATGAACAGGTTTTGTACAAGGATAGAAAGGGGGCATCTGATGGTACTAGTTCGGAACCGGAGGTTGTAGAGGTGGATATTCCAGACTCGGGTGGGAGCAGGACAGTTCATGTTGACCATGGTCAGGAGGTCACTGAAGATGAACCACGTACTCCAGAACCGGATATTCCGCTGCGTAGATCCAGCAGATTGCGTGGATCACCTGACAGGTATACTCCTTCGAATTATTATTTGTTGTTGACAGATAATGGGGAACCGGAATGTTATGCGGAGGCTGTTCGTAGTGCACTTTGTAACAAGTGGAAAGCTGCGATGGATGATGAGATGGACTCATTGAAGGCCAACAAAACTTGGGAGTTGACTAAACTACCTAAGGGGAAGAAGGCACTGCATAATAAGTGGGTTTACAGGATCAAGGAGGAAGCAGACGGTAGCAAGCGTTACAAGGCAAGACTGGTTGTTAAAGGGTTTCAGCAGAAGTATGGTATTGACTACACCGAAGTATTCACTCCGGTTGTGAAGATGACCACTATCAGAATGGTTCTGGGGATAGTAGTGGCGGACAACTTGCTGCTTGAACAGATGGATGTGAAGACGGCCTTTCTTCATGGGGACTTGGAGGAAGAGATTTACATGGTACAGCCAGAGGGTTACTTGTCTAAGGGTGGCGAGGAGCTAGTTTGCAGATTGACTAAGAGCTTGTATGGCCTTAAACAAGCTCCTAGGCAGTGGTACAGGAAGTTTGATGGATTCATGCACGACATTGATTTTATCAGATGCGAGGCGGATCATTGTTGCTACTTCAAGAACACGGACAATGGGTATATTATCTTGCTGTTATATGTGGACGACATGTTGATAGCGGGCTCTAGCAGTAGAGAGGTAAACAGGTTGAAGACTCAGTTGTCAGAACGGTTCGAGATGAAGGATTTGGGAGAGGCAAAGAAAATCTTGGGCATGCGGATTGATCGGAATAGGGAGTCGGGCAAGTTGGTTCTTTCACAAGCAGAATATGTTGAGAAGGTCTTAGCAAGGTTTTGTATGGAAGAGGCGAAGCCAACAGGGACGCCATTGGGTTTGCATTTCAAGCTATCCGAGAGGGACTCGCCTAGGAACAAGGAAGAGCGTGACAAGATGGAGAGAACTCCATATGCTTCAGCTGTGGGGAGTCTCATGTATGCAATGGTGTGTACAAGGCCGGACATTGCACATGCGGTGGGAGTAGTCAGCCGGTTCATGGGCAATCCAGGAAAGCAACATTGGGAAGCGGTTAAGTGGATCCTACGTTACTTGAAGGGTACTGCTGGTAAGGCTCTGTGTTTTTCAAGCAAGGAAGTGGTGTTAGCGGGTTATGTTGATGCGGACTTGGCATCAAGTGATCTTGATAAGAGGAGAAGTACTACGGGTTACGTGTTTACATTGGGTGGTACAGCAATCTCCTGGGCTTCTAAGTTACAAAAGATCGTGGCTCAGTCGACTGCAGAAGCAGAATATGTGGCAGTGACAGAAGCGAGTAAAGAGATGGTTTGGCTGCAGAACTTCTTGGGTGAACTTGGGAAGACGCGAAGTGGTAATATTCTCTACAGTGACAGTCAGAGTGCAATTCACTTGGCAAAGAATCCGGCATTTCATTCGAGGACGAAGCACATTGAACTGAGGTTTCACTACATCAGGCATCTCTTGGAGGAGAAGACTTTGTGGCTTGAGAAGATATTGGGATCGGAGAATCCGGCTGACATGTTGACAAAGGTTGTGAACCTTGAGAAGTTGAAGCTGTGCAAAGCTTCAATTGGGCTTGAAGAATGAGAGAGGAGGATGGCACTACCATGATTGAGGTGAGCACTAGGAGGACACCAAAGATGAGTTGAAGAACGGATACGGGGCTTATATATGCGGTTGATCTCTAGGTGGGAGATTGTTGGGATAGAGGACCAACCTCGATTGTTTCTCGGAGGAGTATGAGGCGGGCGCCTGGGGATGGCGAGGCGGGCGCCTCGCGTCCAGCTGTTTGGCGTTGGCGCAGGGAGCTTGAGGCGGGCGCACGGATCATGGCTTGGCGGGCGCCTCATAGGCCGAGAGATAGGCAAGAGTTGGGTCAAGTTCAGGCGGCCGCATGATCCCCCTTGAGGCGGGCGCCTCAAGGCCAGCCGAGGGAGGACTTGTTTCACGGGCTTTGCGTTTTCTGGGCTTAAGCTAGGGTTTGGTTATATTTTATCTTGAGCATATATAAAGCAATGTTCCGCCCCTTTATTCATTGTAACACAAAAATTACATACATAGTGCAAGATCCTGGCTTGGTAGTGCCCCCAGACGTAGCCAATCAAATTGGTGAACTGGGTAAACAATTTCTCTTGTCTTTTCTGTGCTTTTGATTTTTTTTTGCTTTGTTTGTGTGCGATTATTATTCTTGTGATTTGCTTGGTTTGTGGAGGGCTATATTCACAACACACACAAATACTGCACAAATGAAATATGGAAAATAGGATTGAACTCAGATTATCTAAAGGTCTAGCAATATGGCCTCTGATAATTGTGTTGTTGTGCCTGGGTTGTGAGGGCTCTCAGCCACGTGGATAGTTCAATGTGCTCATCGGCGCACAAAAAGAGAGAAATTAAGGCGTGTCGAGTGAAAGCACAATGATAGTTCATTTTTTAACAACGATAGTACAAGATACCTCCGGTCCAAGCTACAAATTAAAGGACCAAAGGAGACATTTATTACTTAGATGTTCGCCTTAAAAGACTACTCCCTTTATCCCAATAATGAAAGTCGAATATGGTCAACTAAGTCGAACTTTGACCAAAAAGTGATGAAAATTTGATTGTCTTTATACTATTTTGAAAATGGTTACTGATACATCTATATATATATAATAACAAGATAGTGGTAAATAAAGGAGCTTTTAGGGGTATTTTTGTCTTTTCACATGGTGGCAATTTGGCAAAAAAATGGGCTGAAATGGCAGGTGTCGATCTATGATTGGCGAGGTTTTTTTTTTTTTTTTTTTTTAAGCAAATAGGACAGGTGTCGGGAGAAGAGGGAAGGGTAAATCGGACTTTTCCCTGGCGCGTGATATCCACGCGCCGACAAAGGCGCGTTATCCAAATCTTTGTTTTTTTTTTTTTTTTTTTTTTTTTTTTAAATTCTATTTAACACGTGGCGATCCATGATTGGCTGGAAGGATTTTCGAAAAAAAAAATTATCCTATTTCTTTGACCTCAATTATTTTATATTAAATTAATTTTTTTTAAAAAAAAATTTACACCAAAATTCATAATTTTTTTCCCTCTTTAAATAGAGACTTCTTTCATTTAATTTGGACACAGAAAAAAAATCCTCTTTTTTAAATATAAACTTCTTAATTATCATTTGCTAAATTTTTAATTTCTTTTTAGTGAAATTAATTAAGTGTGAAGTACTCCCTCCGTCCCAATAAGAGCTGCCCGTTTTTTGCCTTGCACGCAAATTAATAAAATGGGTGAAAGAAAAAATGTTGTGAGTGTAATTTGAAAATAGGAGAGAGAATGAGTGGAGGGAATAGTAAATTATAATGGTGTTGTGAGTATTAAAATAATGTAGGAGAGAGAATGAGTGGAGGGAATAGTAAAGATTCCTTTGCCAAAAAAGGAGAGTGGAAGCTATTAACGGGACACCCAAAATGGCAAAATGGGAAGCTACTATTGGGACGGAGGGAGTATTTTTTTTAATTATAAATGATAATAATAATTATAATAATAATTTTAGTAATTAAAAAAATAAATTATTTTGTACTAAATTAATTATTTTTAAAAAAAAATTACACCAAAATGCATTAAAAAAAACCCTCTATAAATAGAGACTTCTTTCATTTGATGTTGACACAAAAAAAAAAAAATTCCTCTTCTTTAAATATAAATTTCTTAATTATGCTTTGCTAATTTTTCAATTTCTTTTTAGTCAAAATTTTCAATATATATATATACGGAGTATATATATATATATATTGGAGAATAGTAGTCATTTGTTTTTTTATCTCATTTACTCTTTTTTATGTAGAACGTAAAACTCATATTAGTTTTTTGGTTTAAATTTTTCATTAATTTTAAACACATATTAGAAGTCAATATAATATAGTTTTAGCAATAAGTATAAAATAATTAGCTATTAATCGCTATCTCTCTCTATATATAAAAAAAATTGCTTAAGTTTTAAAATAAACGAGGGCACATTTGTAGCTACTCGGTTAGGATTGAAACTCTATGGAGGGCAAAAACATTACTGAAAATGAGTAGGTTATTTAAGAAGATTTGTATATCATGTTAAACATACACATGTACACACATAGTAAAACACATTAGAACAAAATATCAAGTAACTAAATGAGTTATAATCTCAATTTTTATGAAATGAAATAAATTACTTTTGTTAACAATTACCCAAATAAAGTGGATAGTAAATGATTTATTTTGATTCTTATTTTTTTATTGATTAAAATTATGAGAGCCGTAAATTACACGGGCCTAAAGAGGCGCGTGAATGCATTAGGGCTTTTTTTTTTTTACATTGGACACGTGTCATCCGTGTGTGGAAGGGCAATTTCGACATTTCTCTGGCCCGTGTACGTCACGCGTCGAGAACGGTGCGTTTATGCAGTTTTTTTCCCTTTTATTTTTTAATAATTTTGCCACGTTTCGCCCTTTGATTGGCTGGCTGAATTTTGGATTTTTTTTTACATCATATTTCTTTACCCTCGATTACTTTATAATAAATTAATTTTTTAAACTTTTTTTACACCAATATTCATAATTTTTTTCTCTTTAAATAGAGACTTCTTTCATTTGATTTTGACAGATAAAAAAAACCCTCTTTTTTAAATATAAATTTCTTAATTATCCTTTTTTAATTTTCATTTTTTCCAATATCTTTTTAGAAAAAAATAAATAAGTGTGAAGTATTTATTTTTAATTATAAATGATGATATATATGGTTATGTAATATAATAATAATTTATATCTATATATAAACAATATAAAATAAAATAAATGTGGGTTTTGGTTTCTATTATATAATATAAAATAAAATAAAAGTGGTGGGGTATAGGATGATGAGTTGAAATGGTGTTGAATTTTTATAAACAAAACAATTGTGTATTTATAAAGTATATATGGTTATTTAATATAATAATAATTTATATATATATATATATATATATATATATATATATATATATATATATATATATATATATATATATATATATGGTTATTATTTAATAACCATATATATACGAGGGATTGTAATGAATGTGAGTTTTGGTTTCTATTTAATAAGTGAGATGGGGTAATATGGTTATTGTGTTTATTTTAGTTCGATATATCAAACAATTTATTTATTTTTTTAAAAAAAATCTTTGAAGCATAGTAAATGAAGTATTAATAAATTAGTCGATTTTTCTATTCCTCTCAAAATATTGTGTATTTATAAAGACGAATATCGGGAAAGATGGCCATCGTTTTTAAAATTTTGATTGAAGTGTATGTCAATATAATAAGAAATAAAGATAGTATAAATTTGTATTTTAAAATAGGAAGAGGAAGAAGTGGGTTGAGTTGGATGAGGAAGTGGAGGGTTTGAGAAAATTTCTTTTCATTTTACGAAATTGTTAGTATTTTTAGGATTTTTATTTTTCTCCTAAAAATTAAATAAGTTACATTGAAAATAAATATCATAATTATGTTCATAATGAGTTAATGTAAATATATATGACATAATTTTTTAGATGTACGAGCATGATTTAATCGAAAATTTCCATTTGAAAAAGAATGATATTAATTTTTATTACATAACTGTACTATCCTTTTGGTATGAACAAATATTTTATTTTTATTTTAAAATTTCTCTTTGTCAAAAATAAATAAAATATCACCTTTTTTAACTTGATTTTCAATCTTCACCTTTTTTTACTAATTTCAATATCTTATTTCGTATGTGATAAACATGTTCGTGTGTTTTATTTACTTTTTTAAATGATAAAATACTACAGAATTGTATATAGAGAAATGCATATTCCTTATGATATTTTTTTCCCTATTTTATTGTTTTCTAATTGTTATGTACTGACAATGTAGTCTTTAAGGAAGTATTTCATAATGTATAAACGAATTGATTTTTTTTTTTTTATTATTTTAGTTCAATTTTTATGATTTGGATATATAGTACTGCCCCGTGCATCGCACGGGAGTCAATCTAGTTAATATTAATGAATCCAACGGTTAACATTGGTATCAGAGCATTTGTAAGCATTGTTATTTTTGTATTACAGCATGTTAATTTTTTATGAAGCTTGTATGTATGCTTTAATGGTTGAAATCAACACAAGAATGTATGAAAGAGAGATCAAAGATCAAAGGCATTCGCAACTCCCTCGATCCCAAAAAGAATGTTCAAATTCGCTCTTGGTCAAGAGCAAATTCGGACATTCTTTTTTCGCTGTGCATTAGATTTGATTGTCAACAAGTAATCCCTATCGTTGGTTATGGTTGCAGATACTGTCGTGCTAGAGTTCCGCCAGTACACTCCCGGTTCGCGGTGGAGACGTACACAACCATCAACCAACAGGAAAGACCATCGGGAAGAAGGTATTATTTGGCTCGGCTAGCGGCATCATGGGAGAGTACTTGCACGGCCATCTAGGCAAACATATTTTTCAAGCACACCAGCAGATTTATGTTACGAGGAACACGACTGACAGCAGCAACAAGGAACATAGAGAAGAAATAGAATGAATGCACCATCACATGATACCTGCTTTCTGAGTGCAAAATCCACACAACTTCAGACAGTTCCAACATATACAACAAACTAAACGGTAACTGAGGGGCCGGTGGCTGGTCATGACATAGTCCGCGTCTTTGGAAACCCTGTACCAAAAAAAAAAAAAAAAAACTAACTAAATATGCCCCGCACTCCATTTTTTTTTCGAGCTTATCATCTATAATTCAATGTTCTCTCTCTCTACAGGCAAAACAAATTTACGAACGAAGAACTTACACCAGAACTACAAGGAGCGAAAACGTAATATACTGTTATATACGACATACTATACTATACTCTCTTTCTAAAGTATTTGTATAGAGAAGCACAAAGTAATAAGTGAGCAATTCATGATGAACATGAGAGCATGCACACACCTGGACGGTAAGCCCAGGCTGGAGGCAAACGGGCATATTTTTCCATTCCAGGTTGCTCATCGTATGGCCGTTCCATCACTTTAAGCACCCTTCTAACCTCTTCAAAATCTCCTTGTTCTGCTGCATCTATTGCACTCTGGCATAGATAGTTCCTCAGAATATACTTTGGATTCACAGAATTCATTGAAGCTTTCCTTTCCTCAACTGAAATATTACTAGCAGATAGCTGCACAGGTAAACAAAAAACATAAGGAAAAGAAATAATTGAAAAAATATATATATACTCCCTTCGTCTCATACTATTGGTTACAAAAATTGAATGGGCAGAAATTGAGGAAAAATGTGTGTTGTGAGTATGAAAAGTAGAGTAGGAGGGAGAAATTGGGGCAGAAAAGATTTTTGTTGTGAGCGTGGCAAATGGTTACCATTGATATTTTGGGATAGTAACCAATAGTGCGGGACACCCAAAAGGGAAATAAGTAACCAATAGTATGAGGCGGAGGGAGTATATACATAAAACTCTCGCACCAAATCTGCATCAAGAAAATCAGAATGATGCATAAACCCCCTCCTCAGTGATTTCTTAATCCATTTTGGAATTTTCCAGAAATCGAGTCTCTTGTGCTTTTCAAGAAAGTTTCTCTGTGTGGGATACCTATATTCTGTGGATGTAGTGCACATATGCCTTGCACGTGTCGCCTCTTTCCGCAATACATCTCTTATATCGAGTCTCTTGTGCTTTTCAATCTTTAACCTTGTGCCATTAATGGAACTGCAAATTTACCTCAACCACTTTCCCACGTGATTGGGCAAGTGTCACGGGATAACCTCACCAAACTAACCAGGAATCACCAGGAGTAGTGGATTGGAGGATTGGGTAGTGGAATTAACACGTGGACCAACTACGGTTCGACGTGTGGCTTAGTTAAGCTCAAAAGGAGAGATTGCGGGTGAACTAAGTAAAAGGACTCGTATAAATAGATGGACTAGCCCATTTTGAGACGACAACAAGAAGAGAATAATATTATCCCCCAAGTTCACTCTCAATACTTGCCCTCTCCTAGCTAACTAGTCCATTACTTTCACTCCTCTGCTCCATTCATCTTTGGTGGTTCGTGCAACGCCATATTAAACCCAAAACCCATGAATCCTTTCGAGGACTACCTACCTACACTCTGCTAATTGTTTACACTACTCTTTTTGTTTGAGAAGGAAAATACACGGACCCCACTTAATTCGACAAGTTAAATGCAACATTTAAGGAAGTCTACAGAGTCGACTTCTTTCTGATACCTAGTATAAAGTCAACTGGAGACTCCATTTTCGGAATGAACGATTTAGCATAGGAGGGTCCTTATGGACAATAGGGTATGATCCTGCTGCCCCTTACAGGGTTTGGAATTGGACTGAATGATGTGTTCTTTATAACTTCATGTAATTAAATAAAGTTGAAAGGAACAAATACCTCTTGTATATAAGATTTTACCCAGGTGGTCCATGCCTCTTTGCGCTCTTTACCCATATCCAACAAAACAGCCTTCAATGGAACCAACAATTCATCTTCTGGGACGCTAGAGTCAGCTTTGATATTGGATAATAATCGGAAAAAGTTTGTATAATCAACTTTGTCTACAGCCATATTGTTAAGTAGTTTACTGATCAGTAGCTTATTGTACTTTGGCAGGCCGAGTTTCTTGGTCATTATGACTTGATACTCATCCATAAATTTGGTCCCATACCTACAAAGTTAGTGAAAGAAATCAAATAATGATTAGTTTCAATCGATTGGTAACAAGTAAACGTTACTCCCTCCGTCCCATAATAATAGTCTAAGAGCAATTTTACCATCGTACAACTAATGTACAAACGAGTAAACCACATTCCTTAGAAACGTTGACAAGTCAAAAGCGGCATTTTTTATAAGACGGAGGGAGTATCTCAGAACATGCCAGAAATCTTAACTACCTTTCCATGGCATAATCAGACTCCTTGTCGTTTATCAACTGAGCAGATGATATTGTGGAGGAAAACTGAGCTATATTCCAGAGACCAATGTCAGGCTGATTTGCAAAGCAGTATCTTCTCCCAGGAAGATCTGTGGTATTTGGAGTGAAACTGGGATCGAATGCATCAAGAAAACCAAACGGACCATAATCAATAGTGAGACCCAATACACTCATATTATCAGTATTCAACACGCCATGTGTAAAGCCAACACCCAGCCACTTTGCAAACAATGAAGCAGTTCGCTCAGCAACTTCCAACGCCCAAGCTGATATGGTAAGCCCAAAAAGAAGAGGTATAGTTAACTAACAATATAACAAAATGTCATACTCCCTCTGTCTCAAAATACTTGTTGTTCTAGGACTTCTCACACATATTAAGAAAAGCAATCCATACATATCAAATAGACTAAATTACCCTTTGAATAATTCGAGTACCTAGGCAACTAAATGCTTTTACAATGACAACTACCTAATCATAAATAAGGGTAGTTAAGGCAAGTGTGTCAAAGTTTTATGGAAAATTGTAAAACTGCAAGTATTTTGGGAAAAAAAATCTCTCATAGAACTGCAAGTATTTTGGGACGGAGGGAGTACAAGATTAAGTAGGAGTGCTACTTGAAAAAATCCGAACAATTTTATTTATAGAAATCATAAAGTTCAAAGCAAGGAGAAGCCACCTGCAATCAATAGTAAATGTACCACAACAAGTCTAATTTAAAAATTCACCTGCATATTTGTTTGAAGTCAGGTCCACAACAGAATCATTTTCTTCCCCAGTGCTGAAAGATAGACCTTCGCTTTTGCTCATGCTCTCTATATGAGGATAGTGATGTCTAATTGTGTAGTCAGCCAAAGCACGAACAATGTCAAGGTCCTCTTTTCCTCTCGATGCATGTATTTGATATGAACCAAAGCGTAAAAAGGATGGGGCTACTCTGCAGACAATTGCACCAGGTTCTTCCTTTGCATTGCCACTGTGTTGCAATTCCAAACAAACAAAAAATCAGGATATTATATAATAAAAAGCCCCATTTATCGGCTATATCGTTAGCAACTTGTTCTGACCAATACATACATATCAAAATATATAAGAAAGAGGATAAGTAACTATGTAATATCCAGATTACACCGGAGATCTCATAGCACAAAAACCCAACTGATACAAATAACATCTTCTTGAAAAATCATGTGTTTCCAGTTGTAATGAATCTAAATATAACAGTGATAGGTGAAGAAAAAGATAGAGAAAGTGTGAGAAACTAGTATTGAATATAAGGCTTATATCATCAGAGAAAGCAATATACGAAAATTTCCAAGTGAGGTAAAAAAAAATAAAGTTATAGAACATGTCAGAGACAAGGAAACCAAACTTTTGTACTCCCTCAGTCCCAAAATGAATGTCCGAAAAAATTTCAAATTTGCTCTTGATCAAGAGTATTTTTGAAATTTTTTCGGACATTCATTTTGGGACAGAGGAAGTAATACTTACTCATAGAACATGTCTCGGACGACGAATTTTCCTGTAGTGACGAGACAGAGTGCACGTGTAGTGGGGATTCCTAAACCGTGTATCGCTTCACTGCACAGAAATTCCCGGATACTACTTCGTAGAACTGCTAGACCATCAGCAAACCGACTATATGGAGTCTTCCCAGCACCCTTGAGCTGCAGTTCCCACCTCTGGGACTTCGAGTTCAGCATCTCTCCAAGAGTTATTGCCCGACCGTCACCCAACTGACCTGCCCACTTTCCAAATTGATGCCCTCCATAGCACTGGGCATATGGAATTCTGATTAAAAAAATCAAATTAAAAAAAATTGTTATGATTGATGGATGAAATTTCACGAACAACTCTTGCGATTGAGTTGAGCCCAAAGGTACTTACCCTCCTACTAACGGAGATGCCCCAGAGAATAGAAGGGGAAAATCTGGTCTTTCGAATCTGCAAAACCAAAATACTTTAGGCTTATTAAGATAAAACTCGACGACAAGTAGCATTAATCTCTCGAGTAATTGGACAACTAAGATATTTAATTGTTGAAGAATAACAGAACTCATCTTCTTTCCAATGCACACCAGAATATCATCGACAAAAACATTTCACCTTGTAATCCGGATAAATCAAATTTGGTCATATTTCACAATAAACTTTAGACCAATGAGCTACTTTAGGTGAACTGCATCGTTAGATGACTAGACAACTTCACTCTGAAAGAGAGAGGGAGGGATTCTTTTTAAGTACAATCGAAAACAAGTACTCACTCTTTAGGATCTAATTCAAGTAACTCTGCAACGGACTCAGACCAAGCAACTAGCTGAGGGTCCTCTACCTTCACAGATGGGGAGACTTTTGTATAACAAGCATGGAGTACCTATAAAAGATATACAAATGCAACCACTGGTTAGACCAAGTTTGTTAGCAGAGAGAAAGATAAAGAAACAGTGACCATACAAGCAATCATGATAACTACAAAACACTTCTCTAAATTAAAAAGATATGTCCTACATGAGGTTGAGTTGAGCAAAGACCAGGATATTTAACAAGCCAGTGAAGTGACATCAATCTTTCAAGGAAGATGCAGGACGGGCCTTGAAATACTTCCCCATATTAACAAAAGCAGTTCTAACTACAGAAATACACCGCCTCTATTCACAACACAATAGCAGTGGACACATCTAGGACGCAATGATCTGCCCTTTTTTTCCACCATGCCAACATCCACCCTTATTCAGTTACCGATTTCATGTTGATTGACTCAGTCTATCGTGGAAACAGCCATTCATAAACCCACCAAACAAATGTTCAAGCTTCCACCCAAGTTACTAAATGATCTCTTTTGCCCATATCTGTCCTTCCAAGGAAAATCCCTCATAATCATCTCAATTCAACTCAGCCTGAGTCCCAACCAAGATCCCTCATAATCTCCTCTATTTATGTTGCCACACTAATAGGAATTATAACAAGGGAAGGTAAGTAGAGAGGAATTCTCGAAATTCAAGCTTTAATAATTCTCCTGGCAAGAGAAAAGCAAGCCCTTTCACCCATTTAACCTGATCATAACTCCCTCCACAATCAAAACAAAGAGTCAAATCGCTGCACGTGGGGTCTTAGCCTGATGGTTAGGATTCATGGCTTCCAACCTGGAGGTCATGGGTTCGATTCCCCCACCAGTGGTTAGAGGGAATGACATTGCCCTCCCTAGCATAGCTAGGCGCCTCTGTGAAGTGCATCAAGGGGGGAGCGGTGAAATGTGTTGATCCCCTTCTTTAAAAAAAAAAGAAAAAAGAAAAAAAAGAGTCAAATCGCTTTCTGAATTCTGATTCCGCATAAGAACTCCCAGACCAAGCAAGGGACCTATATAAAAGTACTCCCTCTGTCCCGGAAAATTAGTCCCTCTTTTTTTGATGTTACTACGAATGAACTTTGAGCAATACTCCAGGCTACTTTCATTTATCCTAATGAAAATTTACAACTTATTATTGATACACCATTATAAATACTATCAATACCAATATTTAGATTGTCATTTAGATAATTGAAAGCAACCTAAAATATTGCTCAAAATTCATTCAAACTAACAATGAAAAAAGAGGAACTAACTTTCCGGGACAAAGGGAATATATGAATAGACCTCCCTGAAATCAAAACGGCTACTGTCCAACATGCTTGGCATGCTTATAATCAGGGGCGGAGCCAGGGGGGCACTTCCCCCCCCCCTCAGCGGCGGAAGTGCAGTGGAAATTTTTTTTTTTTTTTGCCCCCCCCCATATTTTTTTGTTATATATAATTAACTTCAAGATTAACACCAGTGAGTGGTGCGGTTCAGCGGTAGAAGGGGTGAAGTTAAAGCCTTTGGTGTTTCCTTTCAAATCCATGTTCGAGCCCTGCTACCTACATTTTCAATTAATTTTATTTGTCCTCCATCTTTGCTATTCTCTCTCTCTCTCTCCATTTCTTTCTCTTAACAGTTATGTTTTTCTCTTTCTCCTAATTTTCTCACATTTTTTCAATCTTAATTAATTAGTTAGGCTTTTCCCATTTTTTTTGTTTTTGGTCTTTCTTCCTATTATCCCAAGTTTAATTAGCAAATTTGAATTTCTTTTTTGTACTAGTAATATATTTTAATAAATTGTTTGCGTTAAATACTTCAACATTATTTCAATCGTTCTTTGAATTACTTACTTTTATCATTTTTGTTAACTTTCTTAAGTCTTTACATTTTTAACTAAAATACATTGTATTTCATGGATCCAACCCATTTTTTACTTGTCCGACCCGAAAAAATATTTTCGCTTGCCCCCCCCCCTCGGGCAATTCCTGGCTCCGCCCCTGCTTATAATAAGGCCGATAATAGATTTATGAAGAAGAGTGAGATCACTCGTAGCACTGTATGAACAAAACAAACTACGCCCTGCATTCCAATAAAGAAATACATTTTTCTTTTCAGGTCTTCAATTGAAGAGTTGCATTTCCTTTTAAGGTAACTTTTTAACAAAAATAAATGAGGATACTAAGCATAATTAGAGTTAGTTTGCTCATTTCAAATATTCAGCCCTGGTTTGAATACAAATCTTGCCACCTATGTTGTGAGGGACAATTTAGGAAATTATAATATATTTTAACCCTATTCTTAATTTGTGCGTTTCTCAAGCATTGCTCTTCTCTTGGGATGGATGTTATACTACCTAAAACATTTTGGAATTACCTACAAATACTTGGAGACATAGTAATAACCAAAACGAGCCATCAGATTTCAAATCATTGCATTATTTGATTCAACTTCATAACCGATCAGTCCCAAACAAACTTTATACCCCATCTCAGGCACGTGCTTCATTCAAAAAAACTCATTAATGCTCAGATAGCTAGAAAAGTTACTTGCGATATGATTTGGTTAACTGACACAATTTCCTCTTCGTCTGTAGCAGGTTGAAAACAACAGCCATATTTAGTGCACATATTACTACGAAAATTGTGGTGAAGACATTTAGATCAAGAATCTCAAGAAAATAGCAAAGATTTACATCTTCAAATCAATTACTTTGTAGGTGTTTGGTGCAAGAGTGTATGTTCATGTGAATATACTGGAGGGTTCTAGCTTTGCTGAAAGATTTCAGCTCCCTTAAAAAGAGTACTATGATATGCAATGCTGATGCATCAGCATTGGCCCCCGAATCATTGTGATAAGTAACAACTATGCCTTTATCTCACTAAAGTAGTATATATACAACAGAAATCTTAGTTGATGGTACACACAGGAGCTTAAAATAACACGCTGCCCAGATAAAATACATCCATGGACTTGAATTTCCGTAAGTTCTATAGCAAATGACAATGAGTTCTCTTATTTCTGAGCTATTCAATCTAATTGTTGCTACTTCATCTTAATATAGTCAAAACTAAGTCACATAACTTGTTAAGCAATCCTCACTTCACCTATACCCTTATTGCGGAAGTAATGTCCATAAATTTTAAGCCCAATATGTACAAAATATATTTTTTGCTTCCCATAGACAATTTAGAATCAGTTATAGAGCCTAAAGGGCAAACCCCGGTGCGCCAAGCGCTCCCCGCCTTGCGGGGGTTGGGAGAGGGAACCATTTGCTAGAGCCTTCCCCTGACAATTGCCAAGAGGCTGTTCGCCAAGGTTCGAACCCGTGACCTTATGGTCACCAAAGGAGCAACTTAACCGTTGCGCCAAGGCTCTCCCTCTAATCAGTTATAGAGCCTATATGTAACAAATCATGACAACTCTTCATCTTCACTTTCCCTCTTTCCCCAACTAATGAAAAAAATCACTAGGGCTGAAAAGCTTCATCCTAATATAAATATTTGTAGCTTAATTTTCAAATTTGATTCTTAAAATGGACCATCCAAAAAGGAGTAATGGACTATTACCGCGAAACTAAGGGAGTAAAATTAAATGGAATCTTGAAAAACTAGCAAAACTAGAAATATCCCAACAAGGAAAGCATCTAATATCACCAAATATAATCCCTCCATCCCAGTTTAAGATTCTTACTTTCCTTTTTAGTTTGTCTCAGTTTAAGGTTCTTAATTGCTTTATTACCTAAAATGAACAATGGGACCCACTTGTCATTCTCACAAAAAAACTCCTTACCCACTTTCTCTATCGAACTTTGCCTTTCATACTCACAACATTTACTTTTTCTTAATCTCGTGCAAAGTCAAACTAAGAACATTAAACCGGGACGGAGGGAGTATATATTTCTAACATATGCGGCAGAAAGATTCGGTCCCAAAGAGTCTTCACTAAAATCAGTTCTAGTGATAAATTGGAAATTCATAAAACAGTGTCAAATTACAGAAAAAAAATGCACACAAACACACACACAGACATACAAATGTGTTTACATCTAATGAACCAAACAAAAAATGAAAAATCAAAGAACAAAATCCAATTACATGATAACCCCACGTTCCCATTCCCAAATAACATTAAATCTTTCAATCCAAATTTATTAACCAAACCCTTAAAAAGAAACAATAAACAAAACACACCCACCTCACGAGGCACAACATCGGTTCTCGGATCCCCAGGCAGCTCACGAACAAAAGAATTGTCCCAATTGAGATCTTCAAGTCCCAACTTAACAGATTTATCCTCACCCAAGCTCTGGTTCTTCAACCCATCGGCGACCAAATCGACGGAAGAATCTGGGTTGGTTACAGCCGGCGCCGGCGGAGTGTCCATGGAAACGCGCGGTGGTGGTTGTGGACGTAAATTGAAGAGCTTGGAAGGGTAAAGATGGAAACTTTTACGGAGGGAGAGGGGGGAGGAGGAGAGAAGAGGTCGGCGACGGAGGAGGTTAGTAGGAGCGGTGGTGGCGGTGTGGGAGAGTGGGGTTGACAAGTGGGAAAGCATTTTAATGGTGTACAGCTTCCTCTACTTGTACTCTGCTTGAACTGTACAACAATTTGTTTATTGGACTTCTCCAGTGTCCCAATGGAAAGGATGGTTGGTTTTGACCGTAATTATTGTGAAATTGGAGTCAACCTTTTTATTGAGTACTCCCTCCTTCCCGCGATAATTTGCAAAAAGACACATTTTGGGTGTTTCACAATAATTTGCACTTTTTCAAAATTAAAATAGAACCCACTTATCTCTACTCACAACTATTACCCACTTACTCCACTTTCTCTCTCCTACCCAACTATCTACACTCACAACACATCACCTTTTTCACCTTTTATCTTAATTTCCGCGCCAAGCAAAAAAGTGCCTATTTCTATGGGACGGAGGGAGTAAGTATTAAGAAATTAGTTTTTTCAAATAAATATGAAAAACTAATTAAAAATTTACTGTGAAATTTTCGTAATTAACTGGAACTTCTTTTAAAATGCTGGCATTTTTAGAGTCCGTTTGGGAGTACGTTTCTATGCCCTGAACGCGTGTCCGATGAAGAGTTCACCGCAAATTGGTGTTTGGGAGAAAAATTGTGACCGCGTTCGTTCGCCTCAGAACGCGAAAATACACGTTTCTGCAGAAGCTGCTTCCTACCAGCTTTTTCGAGAATCACTTATGGTTGATCTTCGGTAGAAATTCAAATCTTTTATTTACCCTTATCTTCTCAACAGCTTGATCTCTTTGCCGTTTATAAATACTTTGTCTGCCGTAAAAAACCTTCATCTCCAAAAACACAAATAACTTTTCAAGCGTCCATCGTTGGCTATACAATCTTCAGGTATGTCTTGTCTTATTTATTTTTCTATTCAATAATCATCTATAATTTACTTTTTGCTTGAATTTCTAATCATATGCCATGTTTGACTAATCATAATTTGATGTTCATGGAACCTTTTGATTAGTGCACTCCATGTGTTTGTGTATTTGCCTCACCCAAGTAAATACATCTAAGTGATTCTATATGAGATGGGGTTCCTCTCACCGAATTATCTAATATGCATTTAGTCAGTTGTATGTGTTTACTTTTTAGGATATATGCAATTTTTCTTGTGGTGCTTGGGCATGGTCATAGTAACAGAATGTTGCAAGAGCGTTTTCAACGCTCCGGGGAGACGATAAGTAGGCATTTTCATCATGTTCTTAAAGTAGTTGTTGCATTATCACTTGATATGATCAAACCACCCGAAGATTTTGACTCTGTTCCAAAGCACATTAGAAAGAATGAAAAATACTAAAATACTGGCCACATTTCATGGTTAGTCATGTTGATATTATTATTATAAAAGTTGTTTTTATAGATGTTTGCTTATAGTACTTATTTTTAGGATTGTATTGGCGCAATTGATGGGACACATGTCAAGGCAATTCTCCCGCTAAATGAACAAATTCCTTATATTTGGAGGAAAGGATATCCTACTCAAAATGTTATGGCTATTTGTGACTTTGACATGTGTTTTACATTTGTATGACCGGGATGGGAAGGTAGTGCTCATGATACACGTATTTTTTATCACGCACTAAGAAATTCAGAATTAAATTTTTCACATCCCAAAGGAGGTTAGTATCATTACACATGCAATAATTTTAAGATTATGTAATTTTTTATTACATCAATAAATAATTTCAATATTTTTGCAGAGAAATACTATTTGGTTGATGCAGGTTATCCAAATATTAAAGGTTACCTAGCACCATACAAAGGAGAGAGGTATCACTTGCCTGATTTTCGTCGTGGAAAACAACCTAGGAACACACAAGAAAAGTTCAACCGAGCTCACTCTTCATTGAGAAGAAATAAATTATCAAATGACAGCCATTGGATCGTAGCGGTTATGGATCGATATCAACCCTTCTTTGTGTAAAGTCAATAGGCGGTTATGAACTGAGGTGAGAGAGAAAATGAGATAGAAAATAGTAAGACGATAATCGTTATGAGTATTACAAATGAGTCTCATTAATAAATAAATATTATATACCTTCGTTCATATAAAATGAGCCTTATCAATAAGAAGCTCTAGATAACAAAGTGGGTAAGATTATTCGTAATAGAAGTAAAGGGAGTATTGCGTTAAATTAAGGTCAAAATATGCATTTTCGCTAACGGAAGTTAGTCATGAAACTAACTCCGGGTAATATGTCATGTGAAATGATCAAATTGTCCCTTAAAAAAATGTCCATGATATATGACTTGAAAATATAATATCATATTTTTTTTATTTGCAACAGATTATAGAAACAAATACTCCCTCCGTCTCGAAAAATTTAGAACACTTTGACTTTAATGGTCAACTCAATTATAAAAACAAATACTTCCTCCGTCTCAAAAAATTTAGATCACTTTGATTTTAATGGTCGACTCAATCAAATTGTGACCGTAATTTTATGAAAATTTAGATATTTTTATTCAATTATAAAAATTGTTATTTTTTCATCATTAGATCCATGAGTAGCAAAAGTTCTACAAAAATATAAATCAAGCAAAATAGACATTATCAAGCAAGCAATAGCACAGTACAAAAAAATATTTGTAAGTAAATTCACCATTTAACTTAATACTTAAAATTAATAATTATGTTTTAACTGTCAACATAGTAAAATTCAATTTTGTTAATAAAAATTATTAATTATTTATATTAGTTAGTAACCGGTGTAGGGGAGTTTTTTTTATGTTTTTTCCAACTTTAAATCTAGGCCGTTCTTTGTCTTTTGAGAGATTAAATCTGAACCACTCTTTGTATGGCGGTTAGAGAGGTAGTAACCGTTGTAGCAGAGTGGGAAGTTAAAAATAAATTTATTTTTCATATTCAATCCTAGCCATCAGTTATGTTTTCTCAAACTCAATCTTGGCCATCGATTGTGTGGCGGTTAGATGTGATCTCTATTGTATTATAGATTATTTTGATATGAGGATGGTTGATTGGATTTTGATATTATTATTAACTAGATTGACTCCCGTGCGATGCACGGGGCATTACTATATATTCAAAAAATAAAAAATCTAACTAAAATAAACCAAAAACTCAATTCGCTTATACATTATAAAAGACTTCCTTAAAGGCGACATTGTCAGTACATAAAAATTAGAAATCAATAAAATAGAAATAAAACATAAATCATAATGATTATGCATTTCTCTGTATACAATTTTGTAGTTTTTATCAATTTAAAAAATTAAATAAAACAGACGAACATGTTTATCATATACGAAATAAGTTATTGAAATCAGTTTAAAATGTGAAGATTAGAAATCTAGTAAAAAAAAAGGTGATATTTTATTTCGTTTTGATGAAGAGAAATTTTAAAATAAGAACAAAAGATTTAGTCATACCAACAGGATAGTACAGTTATCTAATAAGAACTAATATCATTATTTTTCAAATGAAAAATTTCCATTAACTCATGATCGTACATCTAAAAAATCATGTCATATTGATTTACATTAACTCATTATGAACATAATTATGATATTTATTTTCAATCTAACTTATTTAATAGTTAGAAGAAAAATAAACACTAACAATTTCGTTAAATGAAATTTTTTTTTGGCCAAACCCCCCAATTCCTCATAAAACCCAACTCACTTCTTACTCCCCCTCCTTTAAAATACCGATTTATACTATCTTTATTTCTTCTAATATTGACATAAAATTAAATCAAAATTTTATAACTGATGGGCATCTTCCCCGATATTCGTCTTTATCAATACACAATTTTTTGAGACGAATACAAAAATCGATAAATTTATTAATACTTTATTTACAATGTTTCAAATACTTTTTTTAAAAGAAAATTAAATTAATTGTTTGGTATATAAGCACAAGAACCATATTACACCATCTAACTTATTAAATAGATATATATTATTATTATATAAAATAACCATTTATACTTTATAAATACACAATCGTTTTGTTTATAAAAATTCAACAACATTCCAACTCATCATCCTAGACCCCACCACGTTTATTTTATTTTATATTCTTTATTTTTATTATTAGTATTATTATTATTATTATTATTTTTATTATTATATTTATCATTTATAATTAAAAATAAATACTTTACACTTATTTAATTTTTTACAAAAATATATATAGAGAAATAAAAGACGAATTAACAAAGGATAATTAAGAAATTTATATTTAAAAAGAGGAGTTTTTTTTTCTATCCAAATCAAATGAAAGAAGTCTCTATTTAAAGAGAAAGAATTTATGAATTTTGGTGTAAAAAAATTTAAATAAAAATTAATTTATTATAAAATAATTGAGGGTAAAGAAATCGAAAAAAAATTGGAAATTAAGCAAGCCAATCAACGGAGACATGTGTCAAATTCTTTAAAAAAAAAAAAAGGAAAAAAACCCTACATACACGCACTGTTGTCGGCCCGTGCAAGACACGCCCTAGAGAAATGTCGAAATTGTCTTTCCACGTATGGACGACACATATGTCCAATGTTAAAAAAAAAAAACTAATGAATTCACGCGCCTCTTTAGGCCCGTGTAATTTACGGCTCTCGTAATTTTAATCAATAAAAAAATAAGAAATAAAATAAATCATTTCTTATACACTTTATTTGGGTAAATATTAATAAAAGTAATTTAATTTATTTCATAAAAATTGAGATTATAACTCATTTTGTTACTTGATATTTTTTTCTAATGTATTTTCGCGTGTGTGCACGTGTGTATGTTTAACATGATGTACAAAGCTTCTTAAATTAGCGACACACATGTTAGTAATGTTTTTGCTCTCCATAGAATTTCAATCCTAACCAAGTAATTACAAATGTGCCCTCGTTTATTTTAAAACTTATGCAAGTCTTTTTATATATAGAGAGAGAGATAGCGATTTATAAATAATTATTTTATACTTATTTTTAAAAATATATTATATTCACTTGTATTATGTGTTTTAAATTAATGAAAAAATTAAACCAAGAAACTAATCTAATTTTGGAGTAAAATATAATTGTACTAATTTTCTCATTTCTCAAATAAATGTCAAAAAATATTCAACAATTGTGTGAAATGAAAAAAATTCCCCAAACCCTCCATTCCCTCATCTAATTTTGGAGTAAAATATTATAGTAAAAAAAATTCATTTATTATAAAACAATTGAGGTCAAAGGAATGGGAAAAGAAAAAAATTCGAAATTCAAGAAGCCAGTGGAACGCCGCCAAGTGTCCCAACCAAAAAAAGGAAAATATCTCTCGTGTAAATGCGCCTCGGCCGACGCAAATATGACACGCGCCAAATTTCACCCTATCACTGCATGCCACGACAAATTTACTTCAACTATTTTTAGTTATGCCACAATATGAAATGACTTAAACTTTAATCAAAATTTTAAAAATGATGGTCATCTTTCCCGTTATTCACTTTTATAAATACACAAATTTTTTAGACGGATAGATATTCAACAAATTTATAAATAGTTTATTTACTATGCTTCAAAGTATTTTTTTAAAATAATTTAATAAATAGATTGATCTATCGAAATAAAATAAACCCAATAATCTATTACCCCATCCAATTAATCATCCTATACCCAACCGCTTTATTTAATTTTATATTATTTATTTTCAAGATTAGTAAAATTATTAATATTATTATCATTTATAATTAAATAAAATATTTCACACTTAATTACTATTCACTAAAAATATATTAAAAAATAAGAAAGGAAAATTAACAATGGGTAATTAAGAAAGTTATATTCAACAATTGTGTTAAATGAAAAAAAATTCCCCAAACCCTCCATTCCCTTATCTAATTTTGGAGTAAAATATTATAGTAAAAAAAATTAATTTATTATAAAACAATTGAGGTCAAAGGAATGGGAAAAGAAAAACATTCGAAACTCAAGAAGCCAGTGGAACGCCGCCAAGTGTCCCAACCAAAAAAAAAAGGAAAATATCTCTGCGTAAATGCGCCTCGGTCGATGCGAATACGACACGCGTCAAATTTTCACCCTATCACTGCATGCCACGACAAATTTACTTCAACCATTTTTAGTTATGCCACAATATGAAATGACTTACACTTTAATCAAAATTTTAAAAATGATGGTCATCTTTCCCGTTATTCGCTTTTATAAATACACAAATTTTTTAGACGGATAGATATTCAACAAATTTATAAATAGTTTATTTACTATGCTTCAAAGTATTTTTTTAAAATAATTGAATAAATAGATTGATCTATCGAAATAAAATAAACCCAATAATCATATTACCCCATCCAACTAATCATCCTATACCCAACCAGTTTTATTTAATTTTATATTATTTATTTTCAAGATAAGTAAAATTATTAATATTATTATCATTTATAATTAAATAAAATATTTCACACTTAATTACTATTCACTAAAAATATATTAAAAAATAAGAAAGGAAAATTAACAATGGGTAATTAAGAAAGTTATATTCAACAATTGTGTTAAATGAAAAAAATTTTCCCAAACCCTCCATTCCCTCATCTAATTTTGGAGTCAAATATTATGGTAAAAAAAATTAATTTATTATAAAACAATTGAGGTCAAAGGAATGGGAAAAGAAAAAAATTCGAAACTCAAGAAGCCAGTGGAACGCCGCCAAGTGTCCCAACAAAAAAAAAGGAAAATATCTCTGCGTAAATGCGCCTCGATCGACGCGATTACGACACGCGCCAAATTTTCACCCTATCACTGCATGCCACGACAAATTTACTTCAACTATTTTTAGTTATGCCACAATATTAAATGACTTACACTTTAATCAAAATTTTAAAAATGATGGTCATCTTTCCCGTTATTCGCTTTTATAAATACACAAATTTTTTAGACGGATAGATATTCAACAAATTTATAAATAGTTTATTTACTATGCTTCAAAGTATTTTTTTAAAATAATTGAATAAATAGATTGATCTATCGAAATAAAATAAATCCAATAATCATATTACCCCATCCAACTAATCATCCTATACCCAATCAGTTTTATTTAATTTTATATTATTTATTTTCAAGATTAGTAAATTTATTAATATTATTATCATTTATAATTAAATAAAATATTTCACACTTAATTACTATTTACTAAAAATATATTAAAAAATAAGAAAGGAAAATTAACAATGGGTAATTAAGAAATTTATATTTAAGAAAGAGAATTTTTTTTCTGTGTCCAAATCAAAAGAAAGAAGTCTCTATTTAAAGAGAATTTTTTTTATCAAATTTGGTGTATAATTTTTTTTTAAAAAATTAATTTATTATAAAATAATTGAGGTCAAAGAAATAGTTTTTTTTTTTTTAAATATGAAATCCATCAAGCCAATCAAAGGGCGCCAAATACACAAGTTTTATAGACGGATAGAAATTCAACAAATTTATAAATACTTTATTTACTATGCTTCAATTATTTAAAAAAAAATAAATAAATAAATTGTTTGATCTATCGAAATAAAATAAACCCAATAACCATATTATCATTTCTAATTAAATAAAATATTTCATGCTTACTTACTTGTTAGTAAAAATAAATTAAAAAATGAGATAGGAAAATTAACAAAGGATAATTAAGAAAATTATATTTAAAAAAGAGGATTTTTTTTCTGTGTCCAAATCAAATGAAAGAAGTGTCTATTTAAAGAGAAAAAAAAATTATGAATTTTGGTGTAATTTTTTTTTTAAAAAATAATTTATTATAAAATATAGGAAAATTAACAAAGGATAATTAAGAAAATTATATTTAAAAAAGAGAATTTTTTTCTGTATCCAAATCAAATGAAAGAAGTGTCTATTTAAAGAGAAAAAAAAATTATGAATTTTGGTGTAAATTTTTTTTTTTAAAAAATTAATTTATTATAAAAAAATTGAGGTCAAAGAAAGAGGAGTGTTTTTTTAAATTTAAAATCCCTCCAGCCAATCAGAAGTTGACATGTGGCACAAAGTAAAAAAAAAAAAAAAAAAAAAGGGAAAAATGCTGCAATGACTCGCCAATGTCGGCGCGTGTAGTACACGCGCCTGCAAAATGACGAAAATGCCCCTTATCACACGGGCGACAAGTGTCCTAATTCATTAAAAAAAAAAACTCAACCAATCTTACCTCGCCACATGGCATTTCAGCCCAATTTTTTTCCCTTTTGCCACCGCGTGAATTTACCAAAATACCCTTCAATGGCAGAAAATTTACCACAATCTTATTATTATATATAGATAGACTAGTGAGTAACCCGTCGAAATTCGACGGGCATAGTTAGGCTTTAGCCATTAAGCAAAATGTTATAATTTCTCTTGTGGATCATTTTCTGCTTAGGAAAGATTAGTCAAAACATCTTTAATTAAATAGAATAATATTCAAATATTAGGCACTAAGCATAATATTATGTAAATATTTAACATGACATCTATTCTTTGTTAAACAATTCAGAGATATCAAATTTTGTGATTCCATAAATCCACTAAAAATAAAAATGATAAATAGAAATATCTTTAGCTAAAATAGCTTACATCATAGTAAAACATTGTCCCTGAAAAAAAAAAAAAAAAAAACAATTAAGAGATCAAATAGGTCAAGAAGATGAGAGCGAGTAATAACGGAGGATGATTTTGTCGAATTCTTTTTCAGTGACCTACTCAAAATAAACTCATGGCTTGAATGTTTTAAATGGATATGTATATAATGATTTATGATATATAAAGATTTTATCTTTTAGCAAGAATTACAATCCTAATTTATTCTAACTCTTCTCTTTCCTATCAATATCTTGATTCCTATCAACGTTAGAGTTTTTTTCGTTTTTTTTTTTTTTTTAAGAACAAGGAAGGCTGGTATGGGGATTTTATTTCATTAAAAATAATAAATCCTAATAATTAAAATTGAATAAGGTCAAGGCGGCCAAGGCCAAGACCAAGCCCAAGCCCATCCTATACCGGCCAAGGCCGAACGGCCCATACCAGCCAAGCACCGGCCGAGCCACAATTACCATGATGGACGACTCGTCATGTCATGGGGCACGAGTCGTGCCTTGTAACTTTGAGAAATCCTCAACCGCGCCAGATAGGTCGTGACACTGTCGTCCAGGTCGTGCCAAGGTGGGGACGACTCGTCCCATGTAGCACAAGTCGTGCCCTGCTCCAAAAAAACTCCAGATCTGCCGAATGATCCATGTGCCTCGGTCATATGACCCCAATTGGCCGGCCAAACACTACCAGAAGAATAGGGCAAAATCAGAAAACCAAGGCCAAAACCAAAATTACTTAAGCCATTGTGAATTTGTCCAATTCAAAACCAAAATATTATCTCCATAAAGCATAGTAACCACTCTTATCAGAAGAATAGGGCAAAATCAGAAAACCAAAAATAGGGCAAAACCAGAAAACCAGGGGATAGCGATAAGTTATTTTTGATGTGAGACTGCAAGATAAGAGTGCTTTAGAACTATTCCTTATAAACTCAAGTAGCTCTTCTGTGTGTATTCCCTGTTATCACATGGTAGGGACTGTTTCAGACCGGTATGTGCTGGGACGGGCCGATTCAGATTGGTACAAAAGGCGGGATGGTGCACAACATTTTTCAGACCAATTTTTAACCGAAACGATGCATACTGGCTGATACGATGCACAACATCTTTCATAAAAAAATGTTTATAATAACTACTCTATTCCTTATAAATGGGATTTTATTTGTGATTTATGTTTTTTAATCCTTGGGTAAAATTTAAATATAAAATAATTTGTTTTGAAAAAAATAATCAAGATATTTTGTAATAATTATTATTAACATTTTTTAAATGATAAACCATAGTTATCAAAGTTGCTTCAAATTATATGTAGATGATACTAGTTTGATTCATTTGACGATACAAACACAGTGGTTTCAGATTAAGATTTTTTTTTTTTTAGTAAGTTTTAGGGGAAACTTGTTTCCCCATAAGTTATAAAAAGCCCACTTTCATCCTTAAAAATATCGTGTTTAGACCTTAAAATATTGAGTTTAGGTCTTAAAATACCTAGAAAATAAAATAATGAGTTAAGGCGTTAAAACAGTGAGTTTAAGCTAGAAAATAAAATAGCGAGTTTAGGCCTTAAAACAGCGAGTTTAGGCTTTAAAACACCAAGTCGATATATTTAAAAACAGAATTTTTTATAACTTATGGAGAAACAAAATTTCCCCAAAATTTTCTCTTTTTTTTTTTTTTTTTTTTTTACTTTTGAATGTTAAAATATTTCATTTATAAGAGGAGTGGCACATGTGAAATTTGCGGCAAATCAAATCAGCAAGGACACGCATGTCCTTGCATTATTAATGGACCTGGTGGGTATTATTCAAATTATGTGTATTTTTAATGATTGTTTCACTGGAGGACTATTTGGTAATTAACCCTAATGATTATAACTCAGCGAAAAACGGCGTCGTTAGTCTTCTCCCCCAATAGAATCTTCCAATCGCTCGCCCTGTCAACCCCTACACACAGAAGAACCACCGTGGACTTAAACCGCCGTCCACCGCACTGAGCCCAATACTCCACCCAGCTTCTTCTTCTTCTTCTTCTTCTACTTCTCTCTCTCTCTCTCTCTCTCTCTCCCTCACACACACACACAGCGGCCTCTGAAAGCCCAAGGTATGAGAGGTTTTTTTTTTTTTTTTCTCAAAATCATGTTCAAAGTTTCTTACTTGAAATTAGTACTAACCCAATTACGTTTTCATCTTCGTGATTTTTAGGCAGAATTGGATTTCTCTTGTTATGAATTTCTCCCTTCTCGATCATGGATTACGGGATTTCAGATAGCAGTGGTGAGCTACTTCATCAGAGATCATCCTCCCCTACCCCGTTTCTAGTTTTTATTTGCATTTGCATAAAGCAGCTCTTTTTGATTAATTGATTATTTAAGAAAATACCCAATTGTTGATTTGGCTGGTTTCTAGGTTTTCTGAAACCCTTTCTTGAATTAGGGTTACGGATTTCTGTAAAAAAAAAACTTTGGTCCTCTCTTTTAATTAGTGTTTGAAGACTTGAGATTTTTTCAGCACTAAGGTCAAGGTGTTGTTTGAATCTTGGATTTTCCATGATCTATTTTGTATGGCAGCTTTGGACTTGGACAGCCTTTGAAGGTTTAATGGGGAGTCCATCAAAGATCATTCTTTTTTAGTTTTATGCATGCATATATATATATATATATATATATATATATATATATATATATATATATATATGCATCTAAAATGTTATGTAGGAGTGTTTTGGAATTTTGAGGCTTACAAGGCTTAATGGAGAGTTTATCATAATATCATTTAAGTATCTGCATACTTCCATACACTTATGATATGATTTTTATTTTTACGTATGAATTTTAAATAGAGGATACAAATTATATTTCTGGTGTCCGTACTCACTTGGTTTGGTAATGTTTCCTTTTGTGACCTACGATTAATGATTTCTGTATAAATTATCTTTTTTTTTTTTTTTTAATTTGTACTAAATGTGCTGGCCTTTGAAAGTTTGACAGTTTATCTGGATTTTATCTGGACAAGGGTTAAGATCTTTATGAATTTATAAGTTTCTGTTATTGGTGTACACATAATTATTTTTGACATTTTTGAAGCTTATTGATTGTATTTCTTTCTTCCCCTTAAATGTTCTTGCTTTGCTGTTACTTTGACTAAATGATTCATTTGATTAGCTTTTATGTTATGAGATGCCCTTGGATTGTTACTTTTTTCTATTACTTAGGGTTATAGTAAGTAACATTGCAACAGGGTGAACAGGTAAAATTATAGATTGTCGTGACCCTTAGATGAGAATCATGCCAAGGTGTGCATTGTAAGACTGCATGTCGGACATGTTATTAGAGCTGCTTTTGTGATATATTTCCTGTCTGCACTGAATTCATTATATTTCTCTTGATAAGTCAATTCTGGTTTACTTTCCCTTTTACGTAAAAATCTTGCTGCATTTTCATAGTTTGAGCTTCTGTCTCGTGCTCAATGATTATTGATATTGAAAGATCTCATTTCTTGTTCACAGCATAACTTAGAAACCAGATACTCCTTGCTAAAAGAGATTCTGACTTTCTATTTTATTTTGTTCCAGAAAGGAGTTGCAATTCAAAATTAAGCTTAGTACTTGATCACATTCCACAAAAATTCATTCTTAATATATTAGATTTCGCTTTGGCTCAATCAAAACCACACCAGCATTGAACTTTTTTTACTCGAGAATGATCATTTCAATTATATCCACTGGAAAATGGCTACTGTTTTGGCAAAAACCATAGCTGTGGCATTTAGCTGTTTTGTTCCATGATATAACCATTTTGAAGTCATTTCAACTTTATTCTTTTTAGGTGCATAGGTAAGTTAGGATGCTTGGAAATCGAGTACTTATTTGCCCTTTTGAAGTCATTCATAGTAAATGACGTAAGTTTGGAAATGATTTCTTTTGGTCTTCTAGACTTAGGTTGGATGTCAATGCCTTGTTAGAGTGTGATCTCATTGACCTCTCTGAACGACCTTGAGTATGAATCATTAGTGAGTTTTACTCTAGGAACTACAAACCCTATAAAAGCTACTCCTCTATTCAAAAGTAGTGTCTTTTTTGACCCAACACGCACACCCAATCCACAGATTAAGAAGAGTGAATTGACTTTATCGTAAATATTGTTTCTTTTGATATGTCCGATGTTGCCCATGAAGGAGTGAGCATATTAAATAAGGAATAATAAGTCAAGGGTAAAATGGTAAAAGGGTGAAGGTCTATTATGGGATTTTTACGTAGTGGACACTCATTTTGGAACAACGTGAACAGAAATATTGAACACTTATTTAGGAACCGAGGGAGTATAAGCTTTGCTGTGGATTTTTTACTTAAACAATTTTGGTTTCTTAAAATGCAATTGTAGTATATTAAGCTATGCTGCTCGGACTCTTTGGTTTACCTCGCTGGACCCTTGTCAACAAGGCTAAAATAGGAGTCCAATACGGGTACGGCAGGGTAAACCAAAGAGTCCGAGCATCAGAGATATCAAGTAGTTATTCTTTTGATGGGTTTACTATTTTTAGTACTATTATTGCTTTTACAAATATAACAAAGAAGACTTCATTTTGAGCCCTAGTGCTTTGTAATTGTAATAGATGTTACTTTTTCTATCATTCATTGCTTGTCGCCACCCTCTGTTATTCTCTCTCATTGGAATAACCAAAGCTCATTATTCTCTTACCAAGTTTTCATCACCTTCTGATTAGAGCCATCATTAAATATAATCTGGTGGGTAGTTAAAGCCTTAAAGGCTTTTTCTTACTTTACGTTTCAATATTTGGATGAAAATCTGTATGATTTAGTTTCTTGATTTAGGAAATTGAGTAAAGTTTTTTGTTTCCATGATAATATTGGGGCGTGCCTACAAGCTTTTTGATATTTCTTTGAAGATATTCAACGGTGTGAAGGAGTTAACTTCTTCACTCCTCTATTTGTTCTGCTCTACATTACCTCTTCCTAGGCGTTGGCGAGTGCCTTTTTGATGAAAATATCCCGATGTTTAGGTTTGAGAAAGACACACTAACTGGTGGGTCTAATAACAGAAAGAATGCTTTCTTGAAGTCCAATAATTTCTCCGTTAGGTACACTTTTGACCCCATCATCTTGAAAACTAAAGGATAGATCTGATGCGATGAATACATATTGTAAGATTTTCTGCTGGCTGTCGTCTAATAAGGACCAAGTAATAACAGGAGATATGAACCTTTTTTGATAATAGGATTCTTTACATACTGCTATCCATCACTTTTCTCTCTTGTGTGTGTGTATATATATATGTATGAATCTGTATGAATAATAACGCCACAGCATACATTTAAAACTCTTATCTGGTGTTTTCAACAGTGTTTTTCAAATTCATTTTCCGTTTAAAAGATTCCAAGACCAATTCATGCTGTGTGCAGTTAAACCATTGAGAGGGTAAATAGAATGAAAGATATTGTAGTTTTGATTCAGTTGGTTGGTAGAATTAGAACACGTGATACACCAATCCATGTTTAGCAGTTCAGGGCTTAGTGGCTTACATAAATGTGGACTTTATGCTCTTTCCCAAATGATAACATCATATGAGTTTTGGTATTAGTGAGTATAAACTGCACAACACCAGTAGTTAGGAGAAAGGCTGGGTTGAGCTGCATTGTTTAGTATATACTTGCAGCTTCAAAGGAAGCTGGTTCCAAAATTTATAATTTAAAATTTTAATAAAGCTATATTTTAATAAGATATTTAGTTAATACTAATTCCTATTAATGAGTTATGCTTTAGGCCCTATGTGCATCTCCGACACCATCCTCTGGTTCTTGTCTTTTGCTATATCTTATTGTTAAATATTTGTGGAGATTAATGTAATTACCTTCTTAGGCACTGGAAAGTTAAAACCATCTTAAATCTATGTTTACCTTTATCTGAAAACCACTTCCCCTCTTTTACTGAACAAGTCTAGTTCTATATCCTCCCCCTGTTTCTCTTCTTGTTTTCCTGCTGAATTACTCCACATGTGGTTCTAGAACCAGGGTTTCTTACTTGAATCCATGGGGTATGGATCAGAAATTCTTGGCCAGTTATTTATTGTCCACGATGTACATTATTTTTACTCCCTTGTAATAAAAAAACTTGTCTTTACCAAGTACAAAAATGAAAATAGAGAAATTATAGGGAAAATCTTTTTTCAATGCTTCTTGTTTGTGTCATAAAGAATGATTTCCTATGCACAAAACCAAACACTAACTGGTGTATCCAGGATATACATTTAGTGGTTGTTAATTTTCTTTGCCATTATTACAGGGACAGATGATGATTTTCCACCTACCCATCAGAACAGATTTGCCAGTGGGGGACGCGCTACTGGTAATGGAAGAGCTACAGGCTTTGAGAATTCTCAATTCCCTCCCATGCATAGTGATATGGAAGACCAGATTCACCAGATAGAGCAAGAGGCTTATAGTTCAGTTCTGCGGGCCTTTAAAGCTCAATCTGATGCTATTACTTGGGTATTTGTTATGACTTTTTCAGTATGATCATTATCTGGTTGGAAATGATATATTTGAAGTCTACATAATGAATCGTATTACTTGTGCACTTGATAATACCCCAATAATGAAGAATTCAATTGATATGTCATTTGGATATCCTATATCAGCAATTCTCGTCATACGCCATTTTGGATGAGAACCTAATTGGTAGTTTTGTGTGTCTTACTGTTTTACTTGTTACCAAAGTATCTGATGAACTCTAGAAATCACATGTCATGTTTTCTGCAGGAGAAGGAAAGTTTAATAACAGAACTTAGGAAAGAGCTGAGAGTGTCAGATGAGGAACACAGAGTGCTTTTATCAAGGGTTAATGCTGATGACATCATCAGGAGGATAAGGTATGGCAATACCATTTTTCATCGGGAATTCTTTGCTTTTGACAAGTAACCATATTGATGAAAAAAACTTCCATTTTCTTGATAGGGAGTGGAGAAAGGCTTGTGGGCTCCAACCTGGCATGCTCAGTAGCAGCAAGCCTGTTCATGACCCATTGCCTAGCCCATCACTCAAGAAACAGAAGACATCACAATCTTTATCCATGGGTGCACCATCTCCATCATTGCAGCCATCAAGGCTGCCATCTTCTTCAGCCTTGAAACAAGGCCCTGTCTCGGGTGCAAGGGGCAAAAACCCAAAACCAGTGAGTTTAACTACTTCAGCGTAGATTTTTTTTTTTTTTTAAATCTTTTGAAATTGAAAAGAAGATATGATAAGGCTCAAGAGGAACCCAAAGGGTCACGAACTCCTAGTCCTTGCCTAAAAGAATTGGGAGACTCATATCCTGAGAATAAGAAGTAACATTCTAGCATGTTAGGCATCTTAGTTCCGCTTAAAGACTAAAGATCTTGAAATCCTATTCCCCCAACCTGCTTAAGGCCTTTTCAACTTCGCTCTATAATCCTTCCGTAAGTCTCATTTGTAGGCATGGACTTTGTGCGTTCACACGATATTGTTAAAAAGATTTAGGTCTCCAACCTTTGTCTACCTTTGAGTATTGTTTTCTTGGGTTCACTTATGCCAAGATCGTGGGATGTAGGAGCCACTAATTTCCCATAGGACATTTGATAGGACGGACATTCAAGATGCTAGGGTAATCAGTATCTGTTTTCTTTTGGTTGAGCTTGGGGTTTGGAACATTTTTATCCTTGACCTTTTCCAATAGGTACTTCCTAGTTCCTTCCATTTGAGGCTGTCTAAATTTGGAAATTCGACATACGCCTTCATTTGCTAAGGATGGGGAATGTCAAAGATTTTAACAATCCAACAATAGACTCCCGTTTCGTTTAGTGCACATTCTGGGATTTTTCCGAGTCTCCATGTATTCCTTTGCACTATAATGAAAATCAATTCAACATACACATGCTTTTGTTATCCCCTATTCATTATCATAGTTGCATTGCGTGCCACATCCTTAATGATGTCCATACAGATTGCTTCCACAGGTTTTGCTGGCAGGAGTCAAGTTAACAATCAGGGTTCTGCTAGTTCCATTGGTTTGAATGAACTAACGGATGAAGCACACCTAGATCCTTTAATAGGGAGGAAAGTTTGGACGAGATGGCCGGAAGACAATAGCTTTTATGAGGCTGTTATAACTGACTTCAACCCCATGGATGTATGTGTTAAAAACTACTGTACTATGTTCCTGAATTTATTTTGCCTGGCTTGATTGAAATTTTATATTGGCAGGGTTGCCATGCTTTGGTGTATGATATTGGTACACCTGACGAAGCTTGGGAATGGGTCAATCTTAAAAAGGTATATATTACATAGCTATTTTTATGGATTATGACTGTATAGCCTGATCCTTCGCTAAATTTTATGTCACTTATTGGAGTCTTTATGTTTCCATCATTTCCGATGGAGCTAAAGACTCACTATTTTTTTGCTTGAAATATAACGGAATAAAGCAAAATGGCTCACTAAACCGTCTGCGTTTCTTTGATATGAAGCACCAGTCAGTCCATGCAATTTTCGACGCAATTTTCATCTTGGGTCATTCGGAAACAGCCTCTTTGTGCTTTAATGCAGGGGCAAGGCTGCGTACATCCGACCCCCCTTACCCCACCTTAGGTGGGAGCCTTTGCGGCACTGGGGTAATGTTGTTGTTATTGGAGTCTTTATATATAAAAAAATGTATTTGGTCTTGGTTCATGGGCTGAGTTTCTCTTCAGAAACTAATTTTTTGGCAACTCAGGTGAGCTGTTTGGTGTTTTATCCGCATCCATATAATTTTCACATTGAAGAAATTCTTTTTCTATTAGGAAATGAAAAAAGTAAAAGAAATCCTCTAGTTGCCATCATTTATTAGGTCTTTTGCCAAAATCAATTATTAGGTTCTGGATGCAGATCATTATAAGATTCTCATAGATTTGGAGCTGCCCTGACTTCTCTTTTGGCACAGTTTCATCTATTTAATGTCTCTGGGTGCTCCGTCTAGGTTTTTTTAGGACTGCTCATTCCTGTCATCGAAAGTAGGTGGAGTGCCCAAGATAACCTTTACTGTTCAGGTTTAGAGGACTGCTCCCAATATATGTCAAAAACGAATAATGACTCTTTTTCCAGAGTGTATGGACTGTTTGACAGTTTTTCAATCAAATAAAAGAGCGTTGTTTTTAGAAACACTTATTTTGGAACATCCCAGAAAGGACTAATGGCCTCTTTTCGGGGAATCGAGGGAGATTGATAATTCTTAATTCAAATGCCACCACATCCGCTTGTGGTTATTTTCAAATGAAGTTGGAAGTGAGTGGCGAAGTATACTTAAGTCAAGTGTGACAATAATGTTCTAACGATAATGTAGTTTGTGGTTAGAAGTGGAGCTTCATAAAAGTAGAGGGGTTTATTTTGACATTAGACCCACTTGTTACCGACTTTTTATCAACAAGCAATCTCATCTTTATATCTTCAAAACTCGCTGCCCAAAACCTTTTCCCCAAGTGATGTATATCATGGATATAGGTTATATTACTTGAACCACGGGGGTTTATTGTAACTTACCAACAATCAAGAAATTCCAGAAAATACCTGCAAACCATTCTGACCATTTCTATCATTCTACTCCCTCCGTCCCAAAATGAATGTCCAAAACTTTTTGAAATTTGCTCTTGATCAAGAGCAAATTTGAAATTGTATTGGACATTCATTTTGGGACAGAGGGAGTACCATTTTTTGGAGTCGGTTCAAGATAAGAGCTCGCTGTCATACTAAGGCTCAAAACATACCAATCTATCACTGATTATCCTATTGAATATTTGCAGATTTCACCTGATGATATTCGGTGGAAAAGTGAGGATATTGGAGTTGCTCATAGAGGTGGCCTTACTGGATTAAGCCGTGGAGTTAAGAAGTCTATGGCTCGTGGTGGTGGTACTGCTCCTGTGTCTGGGAGGGGGAGAGGGTCTATGAAAGGTCAGTCGAAAAAAGAATCTGCTCCACCTAAAAATGGAGTTGGGAAAAAGGCTCTTCCTGATATACAGATACTTCACACCGAAACTCTAATTAAGGAGGTTTGTTAACTCCCCTCTTTCTCTCTGCGTCTTACTACAAAAGTGATGGACTAATTCCCCCCCCCCCCCCCCTCTCTCCTGACAGGTGGAGAAGGTCTTCAATGAAAGTAATGTTGACCCATTGGAGATTGAGAAGGCAAAGGAAGTACTTAAAGTAAGAATATATCATACCATGTAGACATATCCTGGACAAGTTACAGTTGTTGCACTGCTAATTTCTTGGTAATGCAGGAACATGAACAAGCCCTCGTAGACGCCATTGCTAAGCTCATGGAGGCATCAGATGGCGAAAGTGGTAATAACTGATTACATTTGACCATAATATGCAGTAATACATACACATGAACAAGGTTCTATTGTATCATTCAGCATTTCTCAAGGAGGTTTAGATAACTTTTTATCGGTGTAAAATTATATGGATTGAACTAAGTTGAATATGAGCCAAATTGCAACTGCATCCGTTTTCTCATGATTTATCCATTTGTTTTCTGGTTTTGAGACTATCACTAGAAGTCAATTGTCTTCACCACCAAGATAGGATGGTACTTCGTGTTCCACAATCATTTTCATGCTCCTCTCCGTCCCATCCATCTCAGTCAAACAGTGTGCAGTGAGACCATATCCAGTCTTGTTTACTAGGTTTGCTTGAGTTTGTCGTTGCCATCCGTATATATATGTTGTGTTTGTGTGTATGTATACTCCCTCCGTCCCACTAGAAATCACACAGTTACTGTTTGCACGCGAATTAAGAAGAAAGTTAGTGGAGTAAGTGTTGTGAGTATGAAAAGTAAGGTAAGAGAGAAAGTGGGGGTAGGAAATAGTGAGTTGATTGGTGTTGTGAGTATAAAAGTAAAGTAGGAGAGAGAATTAGTGGATGGAATAGTAAAGATTTTTGCCATTTTAGGAAGTGTGATTTGTAGCGGGACGCCCAATGAGGAAAGTGTGATTTGTAGCGGGACGGAGGGAGTATATGTTACACATATATTTATATATACCAGGTTGCCCTTTTGTTTTCATTCCTATTTGATTTACTCTTAAGCAGATAAGCAAAGGCAGAACCCATTGCCACAAAGGAAATCTGTTGACCAAGAAGGATCGAGGAAAAAGCGAAACAAGGAACTCGGTGAAGGTAACTCGGTTGCAAAGGAGCCAACAGCAGTGGTAGACGCAGGCAGCTGATCGCAAGAAATAACTGTAAATGTTTAGGGAAAAATAATATTTGCATGTCATGTAACATAAGTCGGATATAAACGATTGTACTAGGTTTTGTGTTGTACTAGGTTTTATGTTGTAGCATAGCCTGTCATAATTTAATGTAATATAACGCAAAATGGATAATAAATTATGGTTTTAAGGTTGTTCTGGTGTAATGAACTCTTCCTTTTGTGATGCATAATCATGACATCAACCTTAACAACTTATAACCGTTAGATCATCAATGGTACACAATAACTGTTAAATCACGTTAGATCATCAATGGTACACAATAACTGTTAAATCACCGGTGATATTCGAAATTGGTACTAGTACACAATGCTGGTAAAGATGATCTCGTCTAATATATATGGGCAAATTGCAATTCGGTTACCTTTGTATCAGTTTTGTAATTTGGTTACCAACATTGAAAAAGTTGCAACTCGATTCCTAACATTGACATTTTATTGCAAATTGGTATAAAAACTAACAAATTGTTAATTTTTTAACGGAAATAAAGTCATGTGCCATGTAAATATTTTTTAAGGGGCATGCTAATCATTTCGCATGGGAAAAGGAATAAATTACTCTTTAATATCAAAATGATGTAGCTTTATAACACTTGGTTAATGAAAAAAACGACTCAAAAAATATAAATAAATTAAAAAAACACGTAAAGCAGCAAGTGGTGGTGACTTTGGTGCTAATAGTGGTAGTGATCGGTGGTGTTGGGGTTGAAATGAATATGAAATGACCACTTAAAAATTCAAGTGCATGGCGCATGCTTGGATTTTGTCAAAAAACTAACATTTCGTTAATTTTTACTCCAATTAGCAACAAAATGTCAATGTTAGGAATCAGATTGCAACTTTTTCAATGTTGGGAACCAAATTGCAACAGTGACACAAACATAGGTAACCAAATTGCAATTTGCCTAATATATAATCCCTCCGTCCCGCTACAAATAAAACAGTTACTGTTTACGCGTAAATTAAGAAAAAAATAATGGAGAAAATGTTGTGAGTATGAAAAGTGAGGTTGGAGAGAGAAAGTGGAGTAGGAAATAGTGATTTGATTGGTGTTGTGAGTATAAAAGTAAAGTAGGAGAGAGAATTAATGGATGGAATAGTAAAGATTCTTTGCCATTTTAGGAACTGTGTGATTTGTAGCGGGACGCCCAATGAGGAAAGTGTGTGAATTGTAGCGGGACGGAGGGAGTATAGAGGTAAAGATGGAAACTTTCAAAATCAAAATTAGGGAAGTAAAGAGAATATAAGGAGATGAATATATTTGCATACTCTTAAACTTGTTTGTGACTACAAAGATTCAATGAATTCAACTATCAGATCCACTGTATAAGCATCATAATAAGGACCTTCCAATTCAAAATGGCCGGCTCCCTCTACAAGATGAGTTTCAACTCGACCTTGTGCAGATTTGAGTTTAGTCTTCAGTTGCTTGACACTTGTAAAGCCATCCCGAGTTCCCATAACAAAGAGCTTTGGCTTTGGAGACGTTAGGATAGCTTTGTAGTGTCTACCGAAGAGGATTGAAGATAGAAACCCAAAAGGGTACCCTAAACCAACGTAACCTATGACATGTTCGACTTTATCGACTGCAGAACCAGAAATGGGAGCACCTGCATAAAGAGTATGGGAAGATTGTAAGGCCTAATTCCTTGGAATGATGTAACACACTTACTTATTCTTGACTTCCAAACATGTCCGTTTAGAAACTAAGAAAAATCCAACCACGTTATTGTTGCATAATAATGATACCAGAAAAGATGTCCATAAGAAAACATTAAGACAGGATGAATTAGAGCAGAACGACATATAACCGATTTGGTAATGGTACACTATTGCAACACATACTATGAATAGATTCTCAATTGCAGAAACTTGCCAAACTATGACTGAAATCTACCACGCATCGGTATGGCCTATTAACCGAGAACAAGTATCACACTGAGATAAATCAAATTAAAGGACGTGTCACCCAATGCAAAAGAAGGAAATGTGGTGGATAAAAAGTCAAAAACTATTTTAGAAATGTACTTAGCAAACTCAACAAAACCTAGAACTAGAAAAAGTGTTAGCTAAAAGTAGATATAACTGTGTATCCATGTATGGCATGCATGGATTAACCCTATATTTGCGTCTATGTGTATGTGATGTTAATGTTACTGAGTTTGATAGGTGCTAAATCTCCCAAGAAATCCATCTGTAAAGGCAATCTACTATTGCGACAAAAAAAAATAGTGTCCAAACTAACTCAAGTGAGCTCAGCCATTAGCCCAATTCCTTGAAGTGGCTACACGAATCTTTTCTTGCCTTTTCGTTTCATGCAAGGTCATCAAAATGGCGCTGTTCGTATCCTTAGTTAATAGTTACTATTGTGTTTGATTACTTTTGGCCTTTCCCGCCTCAGTCTAGTTATTAATATTGATAACTATCACACTGCCGGCACAATCTAGATTGTGTCCAAATCATGTTAAAGTAATTTTCTCGCCTTTTTTCGCCTATTGGGGCAGTTAAGTTTTAGGTCCAACTGAGATTTGCACTTGGGTAACTGAGTTTCAAAAGCAGTATCCTTATGATATATACTCTACTTTTGTTTGTCCCAAGAAGAAAATCTTATTTCCAAATTTGAGTGGTTAAAATAAGTGAACTTCCTAAACTATACCACTAAAAGTTTGAATAGTAATTTGCTAAAGTCCCGATTCTTACCTTCATTAAGGTCATTCTTACTTTCATTAAGGATAATAATGAAAGGGAAAATATACAACTAAAATGTTTGAATAGTCAAATAGTAACATCTTTATGGGACGGAGGGAGTATAAATCAATCATATTGGTGACAACTATAGAAATCACCAGTTTTCACAAACAACGAGGACTACAGCCGTTTATCAGAACTTGTCACCGGCATCTTTAACCTCAGACCACCACCATCTTTGGCAATAAATAGTCCTATAAGACCTGGAAAATTTATCCTTCACCTCAATCTGCAGCCTCTGAATCATTTAAGACTGATAAATCAGTTATGAGCTGTGAACGATGGGGAATCCATTGCTCTTACAGCATTTAACTGTTTGTATGCTAATGCTATTTATAGTCAAGCCATGTATATTGAAATTTGGAAACTAGGAATCTTACATCAAACATTAAATTTCTTCAATAATAATGCAGCATACATCTGCAAGGAAACGAGGTGAAAATTAAACAAAATACGCCTCCATCCAAAAGAGTGTATTTTCATAAGAAAAACGAGTGTACCTTTTCAAGTGAAGTTACTATCACCTCTACAACAACAACAACAACAAAGCCTTAGTCCCAAAATAATTTGGGGTCGGCTAACATGAATCCTCATATGTTATCGTGAAAAAAATAAATAAATAAATAAATAAATAAATTAAATTAAATTAAATTAAAAAAATAAAAATAAATAAAAAATAAAAAATAAATAAAAAAATAAAAATAAAAAAGTAAAAAATAAAAAATAAAAATAAAAAAATCAACCCCCCACATGGATTTTTGCCCTCCACTCCGGCCTCTTCAACACCATACTTTCATCCACTCCAAGTAAATTCATATCATTTTCAATTACTCTAATCCAAGTTTGTTTGGGTCTTCCCCTACCCCTCGCCATTTTCTCATTTCTCCACCTGTTAGGCCTCCTAACCGGTGCATCACTCGGTCTCCTTCTCACATGTCCAAACCACCGTAGACGATTTTCCCTCATTTTATCCTCAATGGGCGCAACTCCTACTTTACCTCTGATCACCTCATTCCCCAACCGATCCTTTCTTGTATGACCGCACATCCATCGAAGCATACGCATCTCTGCCACATTCATCTTATGCACGTGACCTTTGTTTCACGGCCCAACATTCGGTGCCGTAAAGCAATGCCGGCCTAATTGCCGTGCGGTAGAATTTTCCCTTTAATCTATTGGGCATGCCGCGATCACATAGAAACCCCGTAGCACTCTTCCACTTCAACCAACTGCTTTAATCCTATGAGCCACATCTCCATCTAATTCTCCGTCCTTTTGGATAATGGATCCAAGATAGCGAAAAAACTTCGAAGCTTGGATAGTATTTCCATCAAATGTGACCGCCCACTGCCTCCTACTTCCAACTACGCTAAACTTACACTCCAAATATTCGGTCTTGCTTACCTTGTCGAAAACCTCGAGATTCCAAAGTGTGTCTCCACAACTCCAATTTACTTTCACCCTCTCTTGTCTCATCAATCAAGACAATATCATCTGCGAACGGCATACACTTTGGTATATCATCTTGGGTGACCTTGTCAATTCGTCCATTATCAAAGCAAAAAGAAAGGGGCTAAGTGCGGAACCTTGATGCACTCCAATCTTTATAGGGAACTCTTCGAGTCTTCCCAACACTAGTACGTACCAAGTACTAACTCCATTATACATGACCTTGATAATATCAATATATTTCTTTGAAACACCCTTCTTTGTTAATGCCCACCAAAGTACCTCTCTTGGCACTTTATCATATGCCTTCTCCAAATCAATGAAAACCATATGCAAATCTTTCTTTCGATCCCGATATTTCTCCATGGTTTGTCTCATAAGATATATTGCCTCCATAGTCGATCTTCTGGCATAAACCCAAATTGGTTATCCGAAATATCCACAATTTTTCTCGGCCTTTGTCGCAATCACTCTTTCCCAAAGTTTCATAGTATGGCTCATTAGTTTGATCCCCGATAGTTGGCACAATCTTGGACATCACCTTTATTCTTATACTGAAAGGGATCAGAGTACTCTTCCGCCACTCCAATGGCATTGTGTTAACTCTCCATATCTTGTTAAATAGCGTTGTTAACCAATCTACTCCCCCTCCCCGAAACATCTCCAAACCTCAATTGGTATACCATCCGGTCCAACGGCTTTCTTCAATCTCATCTTTTTCATTGCCATTTCCACTTCACTCTTTCGAATTCTCCGCATAAAATCTCGATTAACCATACTCGAAGAGATATTTAAATCTCCAACATCCTGCTCTTGACCGCCATTGAACAAGTTATCAAAGTACGAACTCCATCTATCTTTTATCTCTTTATCCCCGACTAAAACTCTTTGGTCTACATCCTTCACACATTTAACCGTCCCAATATCTCGTGTCCTCTTATCCCTCATACGAGCGAGTCTGTAGATGTCCTTTTCCCCTTCTTTTGTATCCAACTTATCATAAAGTTTCTGATTCACCTTTGCTCTTGCGTCTCTTACTGCTTTCTTAGCATCTCTTCTAGCTTCCTTATACTTCTCATAGTTCTCGTCGCTCCTACATTTCCCCAATAATTTGTAGCATTCTCGCTTGCCCTTTATTGCTTGTTTTACTTTCTCGTTCCACCATGATGTGTCCTTACTTGGTGGCCCATTTCCTCTAGATTCTCCAAAGACTATCACCTCTATAAACTATAATTTCCTAATCTACCCTGTACTCACATAATGTGCTCATTAATGGTATGTTTGGCAACCTCATCCCCGAACCTTGGATATGGAATTGGAAGAAGAAATGATATCCACGGAGCGGATATCACTCTTCCAATCAGTACAATGGCTCGGTATAGAGTTTCCCAACATATCCTAGGGCATTTGCACATGCGTGTTACTAAAAGTACGTAATCATCAACTTCCTTATTTCCTTGACAAGCTGAAAGCGGACACTCTTTTTGGGACGAACGGATTAACAAACCAGCGATCACTAAAAATGAGTACAAAATTTACCAACCAACGTTTTCACTCAATGAAATATGACCGAGGAGCCATCAAGTCAACCAGAATGACACACCGACAAGTCGATAACAACATATCATAGAGTCAAAGAACGGGACCACTAAACTCTGTCGATCTCACAAGTTCCATTTTAAGGATAGTCATGTCTAATAGCCGAGGTCTCTACCTTAAATTTGATCTGAATGAATCATGACTAAGAAATCCAAACTCAGCCAAAAATGAGGAAGTGTATACAGTTTTCAGGACCAAATTAATATAACCCTAATCCAAAACATTCTACAACACAAACAAATCTTTGCTCTTAATTATTACTCAATCAAACAACCAATCTGATCTCTGTAATTCAATTCTTCCCCCCCCCCTCACACACACACACCAACAAATACCATAGAAATTACTTCAAAAAGATTAGAAATTTGGAAGTAAAAAAGTACCTGCAGAAGAACCCACTAATAAAATCCTGTCAGTGGAAAGATTCTGACAAACCCATTTGCAAACAGCAATCACATCTTTGATTTCTTGAAACCCAGTAAGGGAAGCCCTTCCAGTTGATTGCCCAACCCCTCTCATATCAAAAGTCACAGCCATATAACCTTCACTTGCAAACCCAGTTGCAAGACCTTTCAATAAGGCCTGACAACCACCCAATAGAGAGTATGGATGGACTACAATTATTGCAAGATTGTCTTTGATTTCTTCTCTTGGTTTGAAGGTTATTGTGTGGAGATTTATATTGTCGGTGGTTTCAACAAAGCAAGACTCTTCTGTGTAGTTTCTGGACATTGTGTGTGTGTGTGTGTGTGTGTGTGTGTGTGTGTGTGAAAAATGGGAAGTTTATATGACAGTCGAAACTAACCAGTGTAGATGAATTTTTTCTCAAAATTGACATTGTTTCAAAAATTATTTTTCAAAATGTCACACTTTTAAAAATATTATCGATCGTATCAAATTTAATTTTTAATTGCACTCATGGCCAAGAATCAAGCTTTTCATTAATGAATTTCCAGTTGGCAACCGCGAATTTATAATTTTTCTAATTATTTTTTTTAAACGCGGTTGGCAACTGTGAATTCAACTTTAAAAACACAGTTGCCAACCAAGAATTCTAAAAACTAAGCTATTCTGGTCAATACTTTTAAAAGTGTGACATTTTTGAGAAATGTTTTTTAAAAATGTGTCATACTATTTTGGAAAAAGTTACAGTGCAGAGAGGGTTACTTATTTGGGCCGAGGAATGTTGAGATAATGAACAGCTAGGCCAGAAATTTTGTTGAAGTGGGTCAAAATCATGATAGAAGTATTTTTTTAATCTTACGAAGAAAAACGTGTTTTACAAATGATAAAAATTAAAAAATAGATTTTCTATAAGTGTCTGTTCTAATATTATAACGTGTCAGTTTTAATATTGTCAAGTGTCAGATATTTAAAATAACACTTATAAACATTCGAATCAGCACTTATAAATATTCAAACTGACATTTTTAACATTTGTTAAAAGAGGATTAGTGATAGTGTTAAGAATTGTCATTTATAGTGTTAAATAGTGCTCGTGATACTGTAAGGATTGCCAGTTGTAATGTTAAATAATGTTGGTAGTAATGTTAAATAGTGTCGGTGGTAGTAATGAAAAAGTGTTAGTCCTTGTGTTAAAAAATGTCGGTTATATTATTGAAAAATGTCATTTATAGTGTAAAAAATTGTCATTGAGTTGTTATAAATTCTGATTATTTACAAAAAATCACCGCACGTTTTAAAAAAAGGTTTCACTTACTTACAAAATGTCATCACGCGATTAAAAAATACTAAGCGAGTGTAAAATGGAGTTTTCTAAGAAATTGTGTTTTTTCCGAAATGATAAAATTGATTTCTTTTTTTTTTATATACTCCTATATAAAAATGTTAGTATTTCTTAAATTTGAAGGCGGGTAAAATTGACATAACCCCAAAATTAAGAGGTTCTATTGATGGTTTGTTCTTGGCCCAAAATAATCTGAGCATAGAGAATTAACGATTTGAGTTGCTCAAAAATAAACAAGAAAAAAACTCAAGTTTTGAATGTAACTCGAGTTTTAATCAAATTTTAGGCCCATTTATTTAATTTGTTAGTGAGTCGATTGTGCTCGACTCGTTTATTTATGATCAACTTAAACTCAATAAGATCTCTCACCCTCCCTCGATACACACTCGCACTTATCATACCATAAATATGAAATATTTTCTCTTTTTTATCGATCCCTCAATAATAAGGTTTCTTACCCTTTCGTGTCACACACTCGCACATAACATAAATATGAAATATATAAAAATGATTCCTTTTTCTAAAAAAAAAAAAAATTGCATTCTTGTGCTAGATTATTTCTTTACATATTGGTTGTTTGTTTTCACTTATTTTACCTCATTTATGGTTTATAGTTCTAAATAAGTCACAAATAGAGTGTTTGCTTTGAAATATTAGAGAATAAGGCAAAAGTAAATCTCAATTAAAAAAAAAAAAAATTGGCTCAACTTTTTGAAGCAAAGTGAGAAAAGGTAATAAACTTGAGTAATATTATATGTGTAAAAACCTCAAAAAAAATCCATGTAATTAACATATGTTTATCAATGTTCTAAGCATTTAATTAGCAAACCCTTATACTACTAGGCAACCAATTAACTATTACCAACACAATTTTAATTATCAGTTTTATTTATGAGGCATTTATCAAAAACTAATTTTAAAAGATGAATATTACAACAAAAAAAAAATACACAAGTTGAATATTACAAAAAACTCTTTGAATATTACAAATAACTACTTTTTTTTTTGCGTTTATCTGTTAAATAATTGATAAATGCATTTATTAGTTATAAACAACTGATATATGCATTAACCAATTATAAATTCATTTATCAGTTGTTTAACCAAAAAATCAACTACAAAATACTCTTTAAAAAACAGATAAATGAATTTATCAGTTATAAATAACTGATAAATGCATTTATCAGTTATAAATGCATTTATCAGTTATTTTAACTGAAAAGGCAAAAATAAATAATTAAAAAAATTAAAAACAGAAATAAAGAAAAGTAGTTTTTTGTAATATCACAACTTACATATTTTTTTGTAAATATCATCTTTTTGGGGTAATTTTTGATAAAGGCCCATTTATTTATTGTGCAAGAGCATTAACTCTTGAGGAACATGCATTAAGTCTTGAGGAACATATATGAATATTTAGTTATCATATAAATTCTAAAAAAAAAATGATGCATCAATGAAAATTTTTAAAATATAACAAGGACTATTAAACTTCCAAAATTACATAAAATATCGCTTAAATTAATTTACCAAATGGATTTATATTAAATCTCATTCCAAAAATGGCTGCATACTCTTATCCCTAAATGAATCTATATTTTTCAAGTAAATTAATGTTGTGATTGATCACTTTTAAGTGTTTTTTCCATATGCTTATATAATTAAATATCCTTAATGATCATATATATATTTAACCATGCAAATTAGAAAACATAATAATTGGCATTATATAAATATAGTAATTTTATTTAAAAAAAAAAAAACTCATTTAGAAATAATTTTATTTAAAATAGACCATCATTTAAATACAAGTAACCAATTCACCTAATATTTAAGACTGTTGTTGGTGTGTGGTGAATCCAAGTGAGATTCATGCAATTCATTGTTCAAACAAAACAACAAAATCTTTCTCTTATATATGCCAAAATAATCTGTTCTTGTTCACACCAACCTTCATTAGAAACACTCAGAGAGAGAGAGAGAGAGAGAGAGAGAGAGAGAGAGAGAGAGAGAGAGAGAGAGAGAGAGAGAGAGATGGAGGCAGAGAGAGAAACTAAGGCGCCATGGAACTCATGGGAGGATCTTATTCTGGTGTGCTTGGTTCAAAGACATGGCTCAGAAGAAAGCTGGGAGACGATATCAATGGAGCTCAAGAGCCGAGTCCACCAGAACCAAGCCCGTAGCAGTCCACCGGAGTTTTTCACCCCACGAGAATGCATGCACAGGTTCCCAATTCTCCACCAGCGATTTCTTGCCACTCGAGAAACTTCCGATGATAATGGTGGTTTTGAGAAGATGATTCAAGCAATGAAAGATGAGTATACAAAGATTTGCAAAGAAACGCTAAAGCGTGAAGTGGAGTCACACAACGTGATTATCAAGTAATAAATCTATTTATTTATTTTTGAGGGTTTATATGCATTTTCATCTTTATTTGTTCATTCCTATAAAATATTTTTTTTGAATAACTATAAAAGAGCTAGTTCATTTTCACTTTTTCCGGTAAAAATGTAACACTCGTGCTATAAAATGCACTACTTCTGCCCCAGTTTAATGTTTATAATTTGATTTTATACGGGGATTAAGATAAAATAAATGTCGTAAATATAAAAAGTAAAGTAGGAGAAAGAAAGTTGGTAGAAAATAGTCTGTTGGCTGTTATTGTAAGTGTAGCAAGTGGGCCTACAAATAAAGCAAACTAAGAACATTATTATGGGATATAATAAAAAGGAAAGTAAAAATCTTATACCGGAAAGGACGGGTAACTTATGTTTATATAAAATATAATTCATTTATCATAAAAATCTGGCTGATGTGCAGTAATCAAGACATGTCCTCCTTTCCTTCGATGATCTAACTTTTTTGTAGGTCGCAAGAAGAAAAACTTGAGAGGCTCAGGATTGGGGAGGGGGAGGAGAAGGAGGGAGATTTAAAAACAATAGCGGACAAGGTTGTTGTGAATGCAGATGAGGATGGTGATGAACCATCGTTGAAGATGAACGGTGGTGATGAATCGGGTCGAGTTGGTGAAAGAAATGACCTGGATTCAGTTGCAGTCAGGGGGAATCCATGCAAGCCAAAAATGAACAAGACGATCATGTATAAAGTGCTTAAGAAACTACAAAGGCCTAGAGGTAGCAAAATTCTTCATCAAAAACTTTATACTCAGGTATATTTATTTACTTTATTTTCTATAATAATTTCAAAGGTTTTAAGTTTAATCTCCATATATTTAAGCTTTTTATTTTATTATAATACTAATATCTCTCTTAATTATTATTATTATATTTTCAATGTATACCCTTTAAACTAAATAAAAAGAACATAAACTGTAACTAATCAGTGGTTATCAATTTAATTTTATACACAGATAGTCTCACTTTGACTTTAACGATTAATCTGATTATATTTTGACCAAAATTTATGAAACCCTAATTATATAATGAAATCTCAAAAATTATGATTGATATGGTGTTAAATTTACTACTATATAATACTACCTCCGTCCCAATCTAAATGTCCAAGTCAACAAAAATTGATAAGTTTAACTTAGACATAAATGCAAATCTAATCATCCTATTAAAATTTTAAAAATTGTTATTGATAAAGAAATTAATTATTTATCAATAACAATTTTTAAAATTTCAATAGGATGATTAGATTTGCATTTATGTCTAAGTCAAACTTATCAATTTTTGGTCAATTGGACATTTAGATTGGGACGGAGGTAGTATATAATAACTTTTAAGATTATATTATATTAGCATAGTTATTATGTTATAAAGCGTTTCTCAAATTTTGGTCGTGTTAATTGTTAAAATCAAAGCGAGACTATTTTTCTGGTGATACGTATTTCAAGTATGACATCACTAAATAGAGGAAATGACAAAAACTGTACGTATTTCAAGTATGACATCACTAAATAGAGGAAATGACAAAAACTTTGTAACAATCTGAACTCTAAAAGTCCAATGGATGATTTGATACTTAGTAGTAGTGCATGAGTTTTCTATATATCACACTAAATTCCTACATATTTCCGATGTGGGATGGGGAACTTCGCGTATTTTTCATGTTTAAAACTTGTTCTTTAGCATTCCTTTGTCCTTTGTGATTCAAAATACTTACTTTTTCTTGCAGAAAATGACTGATTTATACAGAGAAATAATCAGGCAACACATGGATCTTGACCTTAGTCAATTCAAGATCATCTACCAAGAGGAATACACACAATCCTTTCACTTGTTCTTCAGAGATTTGTTGCTCATATACAACAATGCTATTGTCTTCTTTGACAAGGGATCTCAAGAACACAATGTGGCACTTAAACTGAGGAAGGTGGTTAGAAAAGAGATGGAGAAGGTGATTTCAAATCCCGCCCCGGAAGAGAACGAAGAAATCGAGCTTCGTTTAGTTGTTATAGGGTTGCCGGCAGCATCATCTGCGTTTGCTAAATCAGCAAGAAAACCAAGGAGTGTTCGTGCTAAGTACTCTTCGTAAGATGGATTTTTGAGGAGATATAGCTAGAAATTCGTACGATCAGAAGTATGAAAGGAGAATGTATGCCTAGGGAGGGGAGAGAAGCTGGCTTGTTCAGTTTAAAAAACAAACATTTTGCATTATTGATTTTCAGTCTCTTAATTACGTACTCTCTCTCTCTCTCTCCATCCCCTCTCTCTCTCTCTCTCTCTCTCTCTCTCTCTCTCTCTCTCTCTCTCTCTCTCTCTCTCTCTCTCTCTCTCTCTATATATATATATATATATATATATATATATATATATATATATATATACACACTGTAACTACGTACTAAGATCACTTGTGCATGATTCCCTCTCTCTATATATATATAGAGAAAAACAAGTTCTCCACTGTTTGGGCAAAGGATTTTCTGTTAAGTAATAAGCAAAAAGCATCTTTTCATCATTGAACTTTAGTCCATTTTACAATATTCTTATTAAACACTTGTTTTTTCCAAAGTTCTCATTGAACTTTTCATGTTTTTAATTACAATATTCTCACTACATTCATAATTTCGCTAAAAACATAACGAAAGTCAGTCACGTGACCTCACGTGACTAATTTTCATTAAGTTTTTAATCAATTTACTGATTTGTATGCTAACTAGATTATGGGTGATTAATCAACTGCCATAAGGCCCATAACCTCTCATGTGGCCTCACAAAAGTTTTTCACAGTAGGTCACTTAACTGACTTTCGTTAATTTTTTAGCGAAATTCTAGACAAAATGAAATATGAAAAGTTTTATGAAAACATAGTAAAAAATAAAAGCTCAATGAGAACATTGTAAATTAGATCAAAGTTCAGTGATGAAAAAGAGGATTTTTGCCTAATACTCCCTCCTATCCCGTAATAAATGTCGCACTTTCCATTTTGGTTCGCCCCAAAATAAATGTTGCATTTTCAATTAAAGAAAGTATCTTAGTGCAATTTTAGCATTGTACAAGTTAGTAAAATGCATTCCTTGTTAGAACGTTGACAAGTTAACTACGACATTTATTCTGCATGAATTATGAATGGAGGGAGTAAGTTTTTTCGGCCAGTTATTGTCTTATCTCTAAGGATCTCAAACATACTGACTTGTCTGTATCAGTGTCTGTTTTCTCTTCACTGGCACTGCTAATGTAACTGTGCAATCGGTAATAAGTATAGTGCACTCATATATATACTGTAAATCTTTTGATCAAGTAAATAAAGGAAATAACAAGTACATCTCCAAGTAGCTGAAGAACAAGATTATGAGGGAAACTCTGGATGTTGATTATTGGTGGAAAAACATTTACGTACTAAATACCTAACTTCTCATATCGTCAACGCATGCATCGTTGAACCTTGATATCAGATCTTACAGAGACAAAGTTTGCATGGCTCCATCAGTATAATGGAAATAGTTGGGTATATATATACTTGTACTCATACTTGTTAAAGGCATCGCCGGCCTCGCCTTTTGGGTTTGTCGCCTCTCGGTGTTAAGGCAGGCAGGTGATAGCCTTTTTAGGAGAGGCATCGCCTTTTTGTATAAGGCGAGAGGCGTCGCCCGAAGGAAAAGGCGTGAAAGGTACTTCAATTTTAACCCCACGTCAATTTTAAATGAAACTGCGTCGTTTTTGTGTTTGTTTTTTTTTTATTCTGCAGCGCTAGCCCCAAGTTCATTCAGTCGAGAAGAGGAAAGAAGAAAGGTCGCAAACCCAAGACGCGACCAGCGATCATCTCCATCAACCTTGGCGAGATTCAGATGAGATTTTTCCTGTCTTCCTTGATTCTCGTCTTCCTTTATTCTGGTTCGTAGAGTACTCTGAAGTATGTAGACTCTGTACATTTTTCTTTTTTGTTCTTCTGTTTCTCCAATCTCCATTCAATTTTGTGCTCTTTTCTAATCTCAGTACTATTTTCTACTCCTATGTGCTCTATTGTTGCTGAAAATATGCTTAGTGTTATGTCAAACCTAATAATTTTTTTGTATTATAGTATTATGTTCTCTGTTTAACACTTTTTTTTAAAACAAATGATTAATCATTGGCTTTATAATAGTTGCCTAACCTAATTATGTGAAATTCTCAAGTTCATAACATTTTTAAGCTTTGTTTATATTTTACATGCATATATATATATATATGTATACATATGTATATATATTCTATTTTTTCAGGTTTGGTCGCCTTTTTGCCGCCCGCCTTTCGCCTCGCCTTTCGCCTTTGACAAGTATGCTTGTACTACGAAAAACCGGAATTTCTTAAGCACCAGTTGTTTCCATTTACAACTCCTCCCTTGAAGCCCTAAGAACATGCTAAGTGGCTTTAATTATCTTCTATCTTCCAAATGATTTCCAGGACTGCTATCTACTATCTAGAAATAACTGACAGTGGCCACTGAATCTTAACAATGGTGCTACTGAATCGAAAAAATGCATAATTCTTGAAGTAAAAACACCAGTATAAGAGGTATGAGAAATTATGACTTACAGGCACTGCCTGTTTGTTTTATTTGCAATTAATATTTGAGCTTTTCTATAAGAACAGCCATACCTGTTTCGGTTCTGCTGAAGCAAATCTTGTGTGCCGCTTTCTATAAATAGCAACCTTCTTGCGCTTAAATCCAATTCTCAACGGATTCAGCCTACAAGGAAACAAACGTAAAAGCAATGACTGTAAACAAGTTGTCAAAGTACAAGAGAGAAAGTCGTTATTAACAGACTTCAAAAACTTACTTGGTGCAACACCTGATCCGCAATTTCTGAAAACATGAAACTTGGAGATCAAGTTATTTCCTTAGAAAATTCGTTCCTCGCATTCCCATGAGTTTCTGTGCCTCCAAGCTGCCAAAAAAAATCAAAGTAATCGTGATATATGAAATCTGCAAGGGTAATACCCTTGCAGAATTACAACCATGTATCGTCTTTTCCAGTGAAACATTTGTAAAATGTCTAGTAAAAGTGACTTAAATTTCAAACACACATCATTTCTACTGCATGTGCAAGTGCCTTGAGTTCACTGATAAGGTACTTTTAAGGAAATACACCATCTCAGTGCTAAAAGCTAAAGATAACTTCATTAAACTAAACATAACCTGTTCATCTTCTAGTTACTCTGACTTTACAAAACAGCAAAATGGATTCCTGGAATGAGAGAAGCCCCAAACAATGTTCTTACATTGAGGCTTAAACTAGTGGAAATCCTAAACATAATTCAACCAGGAAAACTAATTACCTATATACCCCCCAAAATATAAGATAAATCCATCCTTGATATGCATTCATAGTCAACAAGCCTCTGGGCAAAAAAGGGATTTTAATATGGCAATATGCACATCCAAGGATAAGTCAAGCAGACTGAAGTTTACGCTTGCAGCCAGCGGTTTCTGGAGATACTTCTCCAGCATTTTGCCCCTGCACGAACACTCCTCGATTTCTTGAGAATACTTTGGCACCAACTGACATAGATGGTATTTCTGCCTGAGAACTCTCTGGCATATGTTTAGCTTGAAGATGATCTGGCAAAGATTCAGCTTGAGACGCACCAGAAAATTTTAGCCCATTCCTAACAGGCATCAGCTCTTCTCCTTCGGGTACCAAATCCTTCATCAGCTGTTTCCAAGTCATACACAAGATATTCAACAAAGAGTGTCATAAACAAACTACTCCATCCGTCCCAAAATGATCTTCCCACTTTTCGCCATTACTACGAATGAATTTTGAGAAATTATTTTAGGTTGATTTAATTATCCTAATGAAAATGTAAATCTTGATATTGATAGTATTGTTGATGGTATATCAATTACAAGTTTTAGATTTACATTAGTATAATTAAATCAACCTACGATTATTGCTCAAATTTCATTTGTAGTAACAGCAAAAAAAGAGGGGAGATCATTTTGGTACGGAGGGAGTATATGAAACTAGAAATACTTTCTATTTATATATAACGAAGCCTAAGGCAATGTTTTAGTACCTTCCAGTCAGAGAAGCCAAATCGGAAGATGAAGTGGCTGTACACTACTTCTTTGGACATCACTGCACTAGAAGAAGGAGCATTCCTAGGTGCTGAAAAGAAGACACTTGCAAAGATGAGATTTTTGAAGACAAAAGAGCAGCAAGGAAAATTTTAACATGATGGTTATTATGAAGTTAATCTTACAAACAAGATGAGAGCCTTTCTCATCAACAGCTATTACAACCCGTCCATCCTTCACCAAAAAAGATAGCGCAAATAAGTTCTCCACCGTTTGCGCAAAGGATTTGCGGTTTAACAACAGGTTTTCAACTTTCACACTTCTCTTCTTCCTCAAGATCTCAAACATTGTCGACATGTTCTTGTCGGTGTCTGTTTTCTTTTCAGTAACACCGCTAAGCTGTTGCAAGGGAAATTAAGGTAAGTTAGCAAGCTGCAAGCAACAAATATGAGAGTACAGTTCCACTGATCATTCGACCAAGAAACTTGACTTAACATAGATGTAACCTGGCAAATGGTCTATCCAGGCCACTCCTAACTCTAGTACTCCTGTGCCAAAATAAATATGGAACAATTACCACTATATGCAATGTACTCAACCCTTGGTTACAACATATAAAACGTACTTCATTTTTACCACATAATGATATGCACTTGCATCACTTGTTACAATTTATGCAACCACGTTAACTCACGTTAGATTCTAATAACGGAATGATGAGGTGGAAATTATTTGGATTAAGAAACAAGCGTCCGTTAATATCTAACAAATTTAGAGAAGTATCACTAGAATTTGAATTTCAAACCACTTTAACAAAAATTCAACGCACCAACAAACACACACACACACATGTACACAACAACACATGTACAACAACACACATAATCATATACTCCAGATCCAGACAAGATTTAACAAATTTAAAGGATTATATAGTTCGGAGCTGAGAATGGGATTGGATACCCATATTCCAGAATCCGGCGACGTGTAGGTCCGACGACGTTTCCGTCACAACGACATTCTGGCAAACCAAAGGTCCGGCAACGTTTCCGTTCGGATCTTATAGATTTCAAGATCCTTCCAGTTTAATCGAATGTTTTCGGTGTTTATTCTTCACTCTACTTGGATTTGAGTAAATTACCCATTTTCTTGCTTTTCAGACGATTGTTTTTTGAATTTAGTGTGGACATGGTCAGTTCAAGGATCTTGGTGATTCAAGCTTACCCATAATCATCTTTAGCTATTTTCTTGGGTTCGATTTTGCCATGGTTTGATTTGATTTTGGCTTTGATTTGGGTTTATTTTTGGGTTCGATTTGGGTTTGATTTTGGGTTTTTGTTGGAATTTCAGAGTTTACTTCTAATGTTCATCCACCATGGGCTTTCAGATTTGGTTGTGCAAAGGTGTTGATGATAATGGTGCTGGTGGTAATGGTGGTGGTGATGGTGGGTTGAAGGCTATGCTTGGAAGATGGAGAAGAAGGTTGAAATTGGTGTCTGTTAAACAGAGTTAGTGTTCTTATTAATGGGTATTAGTTCATTTAATAAAATCTAGTTTTCTTTGGCATTTTCATTACTTTTTGTAACGTCGTTAGGCTGAGAAATTGTGCTTTGCATGATTTGTAACCAATGTATATAATACGTATGATTAAGAGGTAAGTTTGTGGTAAGTTGCATAAATTGTAACCAAACTGAAAGTGTGTTGCATATTTTTGTCGTTCACCCAAATAAATATCCTCTATTGACTTTCCACGGGTTTTGAGAAGTATTAGACTCTTGTGATCTTTTCCTTTAATACTAACCGAATTATGCTCTACTGATTAAGAAAAAAAATTGAAAGCGGAAGGGACAGCTAATTTCAACCAAATGGAATAGCGCTCTCTGAGATGAAATGAGTACATGATTATTTTTACGTTCATATGTTTTCAGTGAAAGCTCTAGAGTGTCCAAACAATAACACATAATTTACCAAGGTCCTTCCACACACATCAGGTCTCGATGGCATATCCATGAGGTGAAACCATACCCCATCCCCTAGGCATAATGCATTTGCCTTCTAGCTGTTTCAGGGATGTTGATCTGTCATTTAACTACCAGGCTTCTAAAGAATACGCGCAGGCAGCACGGACTTGGTGTGTCTTGTGTTTTTTGATGTATGGTGTACGAGATATAACTATTTGAGAATGAGAATGAGAAAGATATAAACTCCTAAAGAGAAAGAATAATACCTCTTCTGGTTGAGATTTTGTTGATGTCCTTGTGTGTTTTCTATGAACTCCCGCCTTCCTTTGCTTAAGTTCATTTTTCATTGGCCCCAACCTTGAGGAAAACATAATTAAAAGCAATTAGCATTAAGTTATGTGTCAACAAGTTGTCAAAGAACAACAAAGAAACGTAGACATTTTCCAAAACTCACATAGTGCAGCACCCTCTGCCATTCCTGAAAATGGATGAAACATGACGACCAATATCTTCCCAACGAATTTGTTTTTTTGAATCTCCTCCACTGCTTTCAAACTGCCCAAATTCTTTGAGCAAACAAGATACAAAATATGCTGGAGTAATACCTCCAGCAGTTTCCGACATAACACGTGACTCCAATGAACCAACGAGGCTGAGTAGTGCCTCAGCATCCATAACTTGCTCCCTTGGCTTGTCAACTGAAATCTCAAGTGGAAATTTTTTTATTGATTAGATAAATATTCAGCTTTCCAAACAATGCTATACAGCAGGCAATTAGAAATTCTCTTCAAATGCTTCTTCAACCTGATAAAAAGGCATTAAAAATTTGACTGGTTTTTTAATGATAAATATACACAGGAGTACATTTATTAGAGAAGCATGATGAAGAAGATCACTATACAAGAACTCAGATCTAAGGAATATTTTTTTAGAGAAATGCATAGATAAGAGTAATGAATAAAACATAGCAATGATGATGTGACATCATGAGTATTGTGCCTTAAAATCGTCCAAGTATTAGCCATTAAACAAGTGGCACATTATAACAAAAGAAAAATTACAGCAAAACATCTAAATATAAACAGAAAATCAACAAATGGTGCCAATAAGACCCATATGAGCCAACTTTAAGTCCATCAACTAAAACATAATAGAAAGTTTAACTCAATCTGAAAATCCATATGACAATTGAGCGAAAAGGCAAAAGTACCCTGCCTTTGTATCATGGATTAAACTGATACGTGGTACAACTAAATGGTTGTACCCCATAGCACATTAATGAATGACGTAAAAGTGAATTATATATGGTGCAACCATATGATTGTACCATTCAATAAATTTGATTGGTGATCTACTGATCTGAATTACTTCCTCATATTATATACCAATGTAACCAATCATCTCACATTCCAAAAAAGAATGCAAACATAACTAGTAATAAATTCATAGATAGAGATGGAGAAAGGGGAAAATTACCATGCTGATGCATTTTCTCAACTTTATCCATAATGTTCATAAACTTATCCGAGTCTGTCTCTCCAATGTCATCACTCTTATCTACAGCAAATTAAAAACATTAGAAAATTGGAATACAATGAGATAATATGTGGTGTTCAATTTCAGAATTTATTATTTCAACAAAATGCCAATGAGATATTCATTCTTTCTGATCAATGATACATACCTTACAAGCTTAACAATTAAGGAAAATATTATTAGATCCAGCATAAATACAAACTAGTTTGAGCATGTGTAGAATCATGATATAAAAATCATCCAGCTGGTATTTATCCTCAAAATATAAGGCATTCTCTCTATAGAAAATGAACCATTGCTAGGTTTCAAATTCTACTTGCATCAATCTATCTATCTATGCAATAAAGGAATAGGGCAATTGGTACTAGCAATTTTAGAACTTAGCCTTTTCCTCTCCAAATGAAATGTGTCACACAAGATATGAGAGAGCACTCGATAGATAGCAGAGATAAAATGGGAATTTATTTAATAATAGTTCTTATAATTTCCTTAGCTACACCGAAAAGAATTAACGTACAATCAATCTTGGACATGCATAGCATGTGCGCTGAGGTCAGAGGCGGACCTATGAGTACTAATCTGGGTGGCGGTGAACCCATTAACAAAAACAGTTGTAGGGCAGTGGTTAGTGCTTTTGTTTATTTTTCTGAATGACCCAAGTTCAATCCCCGCCACTGTTTTTAGTTTGTCTGCCCATTTGAATTTCGTCCTGGATCCGCCAAAAGTGCACTATCATTGCCAACGCCTTGGATTCAAATTAACCTACTTGCATTCATCATTAAAAATCGAGTCCTACGCATGTTCCCAAATGAGTAGCCATTTTCTTTTTTGGGGGTGGGGGAATTTATAGGGAAATGAGTCTATTTCAAAAAAAATAACAGAATTCACATATAACAAATACGGTTTCATCCCAAAATAATTGTCTTACTTGAACTTTTATTGTCAATTCTATCAAACTTTCATCAATAAGTCATGAAAATCCAAATATTTTCATGAATCTTTTTAAATTTGTTATTGATGCACTAATGAGAATAGTATCAATAACAAATTTTAGAATTTCATCATGGCTATTAGATTTTCTTAAATCACGAGTTGAACATGAAATTCAAAATATGACAATTAGTTGGAACAAAAAGTGTCATATTTTAATATATTTCAAATAATATAAGTCTATTAGGTGGATAGTAAGGGTCCACTCCCGAGTCTAAAAATGGAGGGGAAGGGAAGGAAAAGGGAGGAAATGTGGGAGGATTTCCTCCCTAATGGTGCTCCTGAGTTTTTTTGAGGAGGGAAAGGGAAGGAAATGAGGGGCTCATTTCCTTTCCTCCCATTTCAATCATCCGTGAGTGGGCGGATTGGGGAGGAAAGAAATGTTCAACTATTTCCTCCCCTTCCCTTCCCTTCCCTTCCCTTCCCTTTCTCTCCCTAAAAAACTCGGGAGCGGACCCTAAAAGTATTTATGTCCATACTGACTACTGATGATAAAATAGCATAAAAGTTCAATATATTTCAAAAATTTCTCAAAGAGTCAAAAGATGGAAACTCATTAAGAGTAAATATTAGTTAGATTGGAACACCTATGGAGCGTTGTCAATACAACAAGCTAGAAATCGAGAGTGTATATGTGTGTAAAAGTATGAAGTTCTAACCATTGATGAGATTGATAATTTCAGCATATCCGGAGTGAATATGTCTGCCACCGCCGCCTCTCTGAGCACCGTCGACGAACTCGTGCCTGCCGGAGCGGCGAGATTTGTTGCAGTCGGGTTGATCCGGCTGCTTGTTGGACGATATTGTCTCCATTTCTCTGGTTCGCTCTTCGCTTAAACCCTTTTTCAAAATCTTGTACAGGTAGAGGTTTGGAAATATCTAGAGAGAGAAGAATTTTGGAAGAAAGCTTCTTGTGGAAGCTAAAAAGGACGTGGGATCGATCTTTTCAACTGATGCGCCTCGAATACCGCAAATTAGGGGCAGGGGATTTTCCCGCCTTATTTGCTCTCCTATTACCAATTTGATTTTGGGCTCCCTCTCAAATTTAATCACACATAGAGATGTTTTTTTTCAATTAAGCTCCGTTTGTTTCAACTAAAATATTTCATTTGTTTCAACTAAAATATTGTACCTTGTAAAATATGAGTTGTATATGAAGAAGAACAATATTTTTCAAAAAATATTTTACTTAGAAAAAATCTGTAAGTCATTTTACTTAGAAAGTGCGTAAAATATTTTTCGAAAAACGTTTTCTCCATTTTTCAGAAAACAACCAAAACACCGGAAAATGGGGAAAACAACCGAACACCGGGAAATGGGTAAAACGTTTTCCAGAAATCAATCAAACACCGTAAAAACTAAAAAGAGTTATTTTACGGAAAATATTTTTCGAAAAACGTTTTACGTCGAAACAAACTGAGCCTAAGTGATTGAACATTTTTAAAATGTATATTTTAAATTAATAAAAATATATTATATAAATATTCTGAGTTATTCGGTTTTAAAATTTTCATTTTGCTAGTATCTATAGTATACTTAAATCACAATCAGGGCCTGTTCTCATAATTTAGAGGTCTTGTACAAAGTTCAAAATGAGGCCCCAAAAACACTTATAAAAAATAAAATGCAAGAAAATATGTTATAATAGCAATATTTTAAAATTATGTTCTTACAATAAAATACTAAAATCTCAAAAACTATTACAATCATCAAACTTCTTATTTGAAAAGTATTGTTTCCTAATTCTAGAACTCATATAGTAAAATAGCAATATTTCACATCCGGAATCTTGTTTCCTAATTCTAGAACTCATATCTTAAAATTATAAAGTATGAAAAGAACAAAAGAACCTGGCAAAGAAATGAATCATGAATCTGGGACGGAGTAGTTTGAAGTCGAATTTTCTCAATTGCAGATGAAAGTGAATTTTGCTATTGTAATTGCGAAAGAAAGTTTTGATATTCTATTGAGAACTTGAAAAAGAGAATTTGTAGTTGTAAAAAAAAAAAGACGTAGGAGAGGAGAAGAATACAGCGACTGTTGATGGAGCCGAATGGAGGAAGAAAACGAGGAGCCGCGTTAAATGTCGTGGAATTAATAATTAATTCTATCAAAAAATATGTTAAGATGTAAATAAAGAAGTAGATTTCTATTAGAATAGTATATAATATGGTTTTTAATATACTACCTAATTTGACTCAAATTATCTAATTGGATGATTTTTATTTTTTCCAAATATAATACATATATATAATTTATTTTTTTAAATGGTGCCCCTCAAAAATATGAGGCCTGGAGCGAGCGCTCACCCCGCTCCTCCTAAAGGTCGGCCCTGATCACAACCCCTTCGTGAACAGTACAATAAACAGTATCACATGCCAAATTTCTCATTTTGCCCTCATTAAATTGTCTCTTTCCCATTTTGCCCTTTAAAAAAAATTAAATTAAAAAAAATAATAACATATTCTCGGACACGAGCTTTTACCAGTTTAAGAAAAGTGAGAAAAGTGAGAAAAGTGAGAAAATTGGTAAAATTTATATATTGACAAGAATTATATAAAAAACATTATTTTGATTTTTTAAAAATAAACATTCATCTCTATATACTCCCTCCGTCCCATCAAGAGCGTCGCCATTTTTAGCCCGGCACGCAAATTAAGAAAATAGGTGGGAAGAAAAAATGTTGTGAGTGTAATTTGAAAATAGGAGAGAGAATTAGTGGAGAAATAGTGAATTTAAAAAGTGTTGTGAGTGTAGAGGAGAGAGAATTAGTGGAAGGAATAGTGAATGAGATAATAGAATATTAATAAAACATTTCCTTTTTAGGAAAGGGTGACGCTTCAAACAGGACACTATTTTGGGTAAAAAGTGACGCTTGGATTGGAGTGGGACGGAGGGAGTATACAATAATAATGTTCAGCCCTATTGACTTTGGTTAAAGGGCGTTCAGGATTAGTCTATAAAACATTTCCGATTCAACAATTCAGATTATTTCTTAATTTTTCTTTTTTAATTTAATTGGCTCAGATCAATTTTCAAAAATTCATCAAACGACCATTATTTGGCGATTTCCGCAACATCCCCTCTTCTTCCTCAAACAAAACGCACATGATTCTTTTGATCCTCTTCAACCCTCTATTCTCCCCCCCCATATCCCTCCTCTTTTGCGTCTTATCCAAAAATAGATCTCCCACTACTCAAACAACCCTGCCCTCTCCCACCATACTGAGTGACGATGAGTACCGGTGGGGTCTAGATTGATTGGAGAAGGTGCGATAGATGTTTACTTCTCCTAATTGATTCTTAATGGTTCACGTTTTTACCACTTGTTTGTTAAGGTTATCTCTATATATATAAAAGCAAAATACTCCCTCCGTCCCAGACCAAAGGTTCATCTTTTTCTTTTGGGACGTCCCAGACCAAGAGTTCATTTCCATAAAAGGCAAGTTTTTAAATATATTAATACCCTTATCATCTTCATATATTTACAAAAAAACCATTCATTATATCCTTATACATTCTCTCTCCTATTTCCTACCACACATTTAACTACTATTCCTCCCACTCATTCTCTCTCCTATTAAATATTTTTAACTTTTACATTCTCTCCCTATTCCCTACCACACATTTAACTTTTACATTATCTCTCATATTTCCTACCACACATTTAATTACTATTCCCTATCTCACATTTAACTTTTATTCATTTTTTAAAAAAATTCTTAAGAAGCGTGAAATTCCCCCCATATACCCTTGGTCTGGGACGGAGGGAGTAGTATTTTGGCGTCCATATTTTCAGTGGCAATTTTGGTTTTCCCCCAAAAGTCAATGGCCTTTTAGTAATTTCACGTCTTGACAAAATTGAAGATATTTTGAGAAAAGTTGACGTGGTAGGCTATGAGTGGGAGATAAATTGACGCGTGTTGTTCACACGCAGGAAAAGGCTCGTGTACGCAGGCGGAGAAGGAGGGATATCTCAATTCCCACATCAATAGAAAAAGAAAGTGAAATGACCTTGCCTTGGTATATAATGAGGCCTTGGCCAAGGTTAGCATAATCATTCGGTCGTGGCATTGCTAGAATTGGTGTAACGACCCTAAACCTAGGCACTAATTTTAATATTATATTGTGTGCTTTTAATATTATTGTTATTATTATGTGTCTATTTTTATATAATTAATTTCATATGTTAGGATGAATGATAGGAAAATAAATTAATGTTCAAAAAGAAAAGAAATAATAGAAACATGAGTAAAATGTGGAAGGAGGATCCTAAAATGTGGAATAAATATTGAGTAGGAGAATTTTTAATTTAATGATTTGGAAATATTAAAGGAAAATGATATTTGTGGTGAAAGCCTTGGGTGAAGGGGGGGGCCATTTCCCTTCCCCTTATTCCCTCAACCTAGGGTGCCCTTTTAGTCAAACACCCCTTACCTCCCCATACCTCTCTTACACCTCCCACACACTTCTCCCTCCTCCATCATTCCTTCATACTTTCCTCTACATTCTCCATGGGAGAGTTCTTATGAAAGCCTCCCTCTCCTACACTTCTACCAAGATCATTTCTTGTCCATTTGAAAATCTAAGTGTCCTTTTGTGAGTAGAACACCTCAAGGAGTTGATCAAGCCAAGAAAAGCTCCATTTCATCTTGTTTTGCCAAAGGTGAGTTGTTATGACCTTTCTTTCTTTGAATGATCATGAAGATAAATGTTATTGTATTTGTTCCCTTGAATGTGTTGATTTAGAACTTTGTTGGGTTTATAGAAATATTATGAGTTTGGAAGTTGAATTGATCTAGGTTTAAGACATGTTTTCTTGGAGTTAAATGAGTAGGATGAAGTTAACAAAGTTGGAAATGTTCCTTTTGGTTCACAACTTAGAATGCTTTTGGTTGGATCCTTGGGATTTTGAAGTATTGTTGTTATTGCTGCTGTTTTTACAAATTCTGGGCTGAGGGACGAGTCGTCCCTTGGACGAAGGGAAGTCGTGACCTATAGGGGGACGCCAGGTTCAGAGGGGGGTCACATGGGCACGAGTCGTGCCCTGGGGGACGAGTCGTGCCCTGACCTGGTTGCAAGATATCAACTTTAGAGCTATTCAAACCTAATCAAACTCGAACCAAAATGAAATCTCTTTAACCTAGATTAAAGTAGAATACTTTGGCTTCACAATGATATTCTAAGTGATCAAAATGGAATAGTAGAAGTACCTTAAATGTTGTTTGGAAAACGTTAGATAACCTAGTTTGGTAACTAGACAATTATGATCCCAACTTGGTAGATTCAACTTAGACCCTTAAAGAGGCTATGTATTATTGTATAATGACCATGTAGGATGGATTGATGCTACTTCCTTGCTTACATTGAGTTCATATACATTGTTGTATTATGCATAGTGTGTTAATTAAATGTTGCACTATGATATTGGTTGAACATGAGTATATTTTACCATGTTGATATATTGTTATCCCTTTTGTGGATTTTATTCAAGTATCTATTATGTGCTTGATATGTGTGAGTCAGCTGACGTTGGGGGTATAACAGAATACGATCAATTATGGAAGTGTGACCTAATGTGATCGGATTATGTTATATCTGTGACCGTCCCCTCCTGTGGCCACAGGTTGGGGTTATAGCGTCTGTATTGAGCCAAAAGCCTTACAGAGTTGCTACTGTCTTATTTGGTTCCCTGAAAAACGGGTCTTATAAGACGTGAGTATTGCTTAAGCAGCTCACTGTATAATTGGAGTATTATTATACCCAATGTTGTACGACTACTGTTCAGACGGGGAAAAGGTAAACCAAGGTAATGGAATGTGTTTATAGCTTTCCCAATGTGTTACGTGCGACTTGTTATATGTTGCATTTATTTGCCATATTGCTGCATTCATAATAGCTTGCTGAGATTTATTCTCACCCCTCTCTCTTTAATGTTTTAGATCCCGAGACAGGAGGACCGGCCAAGTAAGGACGGAAAGGAGTTGGCAGTGAGCTTTTGGGTATTGTCGGGGTACGTTAGGTTGGCGTAGAAAGTATTTTGTTATAATTCCTTTTGGAAGTTTGTAATTATGAACTTTACATTTCTACGTTAAACCCAATATCTTTTGTAACTAAACAGTTTAAGTATTTTCAAAGTCGGTCCACTCTTCATCCGATGTGGAGAGTAGTGGAGTTGTTTTGAAATGGAATTGTTAATGATGTTTTATTTGGAAGTTTAATTAAAAGTTTTAAAAGTTAGTGAAATTTGGGTTAGTCTGAGGACGCTCCAACTCGGGACACGTGTAGGTTCCGGGTCGGGGTCCTCACAGTTGGTATCAGAGCTCGGTTATAATTCTCGGGTAGAGTTTAGCTGAGTGAGAGTGTGTGATAACTGACGTCGAGTGTTTGATGCAGGAGTTTGTGCTAATGGCGGGTAATGATGGTGATCAGAATTTGGGTTTGGGTGGTGTTGGTAATCCGAATGCCGAGATGATGGATATGTTCCGAGGGTTTCTTCAGCATATGGCAACTCAGAATTTGAATCAGGGTAGGCAACAGCAAGAAGGCAGACAAGGGCAACATGGGTTGGAGAAGTTCGTGAAGATGTCTCCTCCTAGCTTCAACGGAGATCCGGATCCGGTGAAGGCTGAGAGGTGGCTTGAGGCTATGAATAAGATTTTCGCAGCTATGGAGAGTACGGATGCCGAGAAGGTGAGATGCGCCGTCTTCAAGTTGGAAGGACCCGCGGAGCACTGGTGGCAAGTAGTGAAGGATGGTTGGGACCGGGATTTGACACCACAGACTTGGGAGAACTTCACACGCAAGTTCCGGGATCACTTTGTACCGATGGTTACGAGAGACAAGAAGGAAGGCGAGTTTCGAAACTAGAGCAAGTGGACCATGACGATAGCGCAAAGATTCAAAGCAAAGTTCGCGAATTGGCCCGATATTGTCCTCATTTGGTGCCGATAAGGAGAGGCGAGTCTACCGGTTTGTGAAGGGTTTAAGGGTTGAGTTCGGAAGCGCTTATTGACGCATAACTTCGCCAACTTCCAAGCAAGAATGAATATGGCGTATCGGATTGAGAATGACATAGAGGAGCATCGTGGTAAGAATGAAGGTGGAAACAAGAATAGATTCCAAGGTCAAGGTTCGGGACGTAATAGAGTTCAGGTGACGTTCACCCCGGAGTGAATCGAGGAGGAAATGTGACGACTCCGGCAAATCGTGCGACTCCAGGTCAGTTTGGGGCAACATGTGGGTTTTGCAAGAGGCTAGGGCATTCGGAGGACAAGTGTTGGAGCAAACAAGGAAAGTGTTTGGAGTGTGGGTCACAGGCCATTTTAGGAGGAATTGCCCCAAGTTACAGAATAAGCAAGCTCCGGGTACCGGATTTGGGGGACAAGGTAGTGGTGTGAAGAGAGATGTTGATGGGAAGCCTAAGGATAGAGTCCAAGGTCGTGTGTTTGCTTTGGGTCGAGGAGAGGTCGATCCTAATGCCGTCATTAGAGGTATAGTTCCTGTCTCAGGAGTTAAGGCCCGCATTCTTATAGATCCCGGGTCTTCCCATTCATTTGTGGCATCGCATTTTGCATTTTCATTGCACATTTTGCCTGAATCTATGCCTTATGTGTTGGAGGTCTCTACCCCTATGGGAGAGTGCCTTGCATCTTCTGTGATATATCGTGGTTGTGATGTGACTATATGTGGGCATGTGTTGCCGGTGGATTTGGTCGAGTTACCAATCCGTGATTTTGATGTGATCCTTGGGATGGATTGGTTGAGTCGCTGCCATGCTTTGGTAGACCGTCGTAGGAAGCGAGTCGCATTTGCTATGCCTGATGTGCCTACTTTTATATTTGATGCCGATAAATCTATGTTCGGTTTACATGTTATTTCCGCTTTAAAAGCTAGAAAGATGCTATCTAAGGGGTGTGCGGGTTACTTAGCTTATGTGGTAGATTCCAATAAGAAGTCTTCCGAGTTAGCTCATGTTTCGGTTGTGAATGAGTTTAGTGATGTGTTCTCTAGTGAGTAATCTATGCCTCCGGATCGTGAGGTCGAGTTTTGTATTGACTTAGTGCCCGGTACCGCCCCTATCTCTAAAGCACCCTATAGAATGGCTCCGGCCGAGTTAAAAGAGTTGAAGGTCCAATTGCAAGAATTGTTAGACCGAGGTTTTATTCGTCCTAGTGTGTCTCCGTGGGGAGCACCGGTCTTATTTGTTAGGAAGAAGGATGGTACCTTACGATTGTGTATTGACTATCGTTTGTTGAACCAAGCCACCATTAAGAATAAATATCCTCTTCCGCATATAGATGATTTGTTTGACCAACTCCAAGGTTCCGTTATCTACTCAAAGCTTGATTTGAGAAGCGGATACCATCGCTGAAGATTAGGCCGGATGATATTGCTAAGACTGACTTTCCGACTAGATATGGTCATTATGAGTTTGTTGTGATGCCGTTTGGGTTGACTAATGCTCCAGCCGTGTTTATGGATATGATGAACCGTGTCTTCAAACCTTATCTTGATAGTTTTGTGGTTGTCTTTATAGACGATATCCTTGTTTACTCTAAGTCTCGGGAAGAGCATGAAAATCATTTGAGGATTGTCTTGTCCGTTCTTCGGGAGAAGCAATTGTACGCTAAGTTCAGTAAGTGCGAGTTTTGGCTTGAGCAGATTTCTTTCTTGGGGCATGTGGTGTCGAGTTCGGGGATTTCCGTGGATCCTTCAAAGATTGAAGCCGTGGTTAATTGGAAGCAACCTTCGATCAGAATCGAGGTTCGTAGTTTCCTTGATTTGGCGGGGTATTATCGGAGGTTCATTGAGGGGTTTTCTCGGATTGCTACTCCGTTGACGAGGTTGACTCGGAAGGATGTATCGTTTGTATGGGATTCCAAGTGTGAGGAAAGTTTTAATGAATTGAAGAAGAGGTTGACGACGGCTCCTGTTCTTACCCTTCCGGATGGTTGTGAGAATTTCGTGATCTTTAGTGATACCTCGAAGGCGGGTTTGGGTTGTGTCCTCATGCAAAATGGGAAAGTAATTGCGTATGCCTCTAGGAAGTTATCACCGGCGGAACAGAATTACCCTACTCATGATATGGAATTGGCGGCGATTGTATTTGCGTTGCATAAGTGGAAGCACTACCTTTATGGGGCGAAGTTTGAGATTTTCACCGATCATAAGAGTTTGAAGTACTTATTCACCCAAAAGGAGTTGAACAACCGACAAAGGAGATGGCTTGAGTTCTTGAAGGATTTTGATTGTGTCATTTCCTATCACCCGGGAAAGGCCAATGTGGTGGCCGATGCGATTAGCCGAAAGGCGTATGTGACAGCTTTGAGTTCTCGGGAATTGAAGGGTGAAGTAATTATTGCGAATGTTAGAGCCGTTCCGACTTTGTATGGAGATTTGAAAGAAGCTCAACAAGGAGATCCGGAATTGAAGAAAATATTAGATCAAGTGCAAGATGGGAAAGCCGGGGAATTTGCTTTGAATAGAGATGGGATTTTAACTTTCCAAGGGAGAATTTGCGTTCCTTCATCGCCGGAAATCAAGAAGCGTGTCTTAGAGGATGGCCATAAGTCCAAGTTTGCGATTCATCCGGGTAGTACTAAAATGTATCAAGATTTGAAGCGTGGGTATTGGTGGAATGGTATGAAGAGGGAAATAGCGGATTATGTATCTAAGTGTTTAACTTGTCACCGATTAAGGCGTAACATCAAAGACCTAAGTGACTACTTCAACCATTAGATATTCCGGAGTGGAAATGGGAAGGGATCTCGATGGATTTTGTTTCGGGTTTACCTCTCACCGCGAAGAAGATGGATGCTATATGGGTTATTGTGGATCGGTTGACGAAGTCGGCTCATTTTCTTCGGTATCAACCAAGTTTTCGTTAGAGAAGTTAGCTCAACTGTATATGAAGGAGATTGTGAGACTTCACGGGGTTCCGGTCAGTATTGTTTCCGACAGAGATCCGAGGTTTACATCTAGATTTTGGAGAGCATTGCATGAAGCCTTGGGTTCTAAATTGTGTTTCAAGATCGCGTTTCATCCTCAAACCGACGGTCAGTCCGAGAGAACTATTCAAATACTTGAGGATATGTTACGAGCTTGTGTGATGGATTTCAAATTGTCATGGGAGGATCATCTACCTTTAGTGGAGTTTGCCTATAATAATAGTTATCAGTCTAGTATTGAGATGGCTCCGTATGAAGCGTTATATGGTAGGAAGTGTCGATCTCCGTTGTGTTGGGACGAGGTTGGTGAAGCGAGACTTTGGGGTCCGGATTTAGTTCGAGATTCTACGGAGAAGATCAAAGTGATTCGGGATAGATTGAAGACGGCTCGAGTAGCACGAAAAGCTACGCCGACAGTAGAAGACGGGATTTATCTTTTCAAGTTGGTGACTTTGTGTTCTTGAAGGTCTCTCCGAGGACGGGAATCAAAAGGTTTGGTAATAAGGGTAAATTGGCTCCGAGGTTCGTTGGTCCGTTTGAGATCTTAGAAAAGATTGGGGATTTGGCTTACCGGTTGGCATTGCCTCCGTCTCTTTCTTTACTTCATGATGTTTTCCATGTCTCGATGTTGAGGAAGTATTGTCATGATCCTTCCCACATCTTGAGTTCTCCCCCCGATGATGTCCAAGCGGACATGTCTTATGTTGAGGAACCCTTGAGAGTCCTAGAGTTCCAAGTTAAGGAGTTGAGGTCTAAGAGTATTCCTATAGTGAAGGTCCTTTGGAAGAACCACACCGTTGAGGAAGCGACGTGGGAGCTAGAGTCGGAGATGAGAGCGAAATACCCGTGGTTGTTTGAAAATCCAAGTAAGTTTTCTTTTAAAATTCGGGACGAATTTTCTTTAAGGGGGAGTGAGTGTAACGACCCTAAACCTAGGCACTAATTTTAATATTATATTGTGTGCTTTTAATATTATTGTTATTATTATGTGTCTATTTTTATATAATTAATTTCATATGTTAGGATGAATGATAGGAAAATAAATTAATGTTCAAAAAGAAAAGAAATAATAGAAACATGAGTAAAATGTGGAAGGAGGATCCTAAAATGTGGAATAAATATTGAGTAGGAGGATTTTTAATTTAATGCTTTGGAAATATTAAAGGAAAATGATATTTGTGGTGAAAGCCTTGGGTGAAGGGGGGGGGGGCCATTTCCCTTCCCCTTATTCCCTCAACCTAGGGTGCCCTTTTAGTCAAACACCCCTTACCTCCCCATACCTCTCTTACACCTCCCACACACTTCTCCCTCCTCCATCATTCCTTCATACTTTCCTCTACATTCTTCATGGGAGAGTTCTTATGAAAGCCTCCCTCTCCTACACTTCTACCAAGATCATTTCTTGTCCATTTGAAAATCTAAGTGTCCTTTTGTGAGTAGAACACCTCAAGGAGTTGATCAAGCCAAGAAAAGCTCCATTTCATCTTGTTTTGCCAAAGGTGAGTTGTTATGACCTTTCTTTCTTTGAATGATCATGAAGATAAATGTTATTGTATTTGTTCCCTTGAATGTGTTGATTTAGAACTTTGTTGGGTTTATAGAAATATTATGAGTTTGGAAGTTGAATTGATCTAGGTTTAAGACATGTTTTTTTGGAGTTAAATGAGTAGGATGAAGTTAACAAAGTTGGAAATGTTCCTTTTGGTTCACAACTTAGAATGCTTTTGGTTGGATCCTTGGGATTTTGAAGTATTGTTGTTATTGCTGCTGTTTTTACAAATTCTGGGCTGAGGGACGAGTCGTCCCTTGGACGAAGGGAAGTCGTGACCTATAGGGGGACGCCAGGTTCAGAGGGGGGTCACATGGGCACGAGTCGTGCCCTGGGGGACGAGTCGTGCCCTGACCTGGTTGCAAGATATCAACTTTAGAGCTATTCAAACCTAATCAAACTCGAACCAAAATGAAATCTCTTTAACCTAGATTAAAGTAGAATACTTTGGCTTCACAATGATATTCTAAGTGATCAAAATGGAATAGTAGAAGTACCTTAAATGTTGTTTGGAAAACGTTAGATAACCTAGTTTGGTAACTAGACAATTATGATCCCAACTTGGTAGATTCAACTTAGACCTTTAAAGAGGCTATGTATTATTGTATAATGACCGTGTAGGATGGATTGATGCTACTTCCTTGCTTACATTGAGTTCATATACATTGTTGTATTATGCATAGTGTGTTAATTAAATGTTGCACTATGATATTGGTTGAACATGAGTATATTTTACCATGTTGATATATTGTTATCCATTTTGTGGATTTTATTCAAGTATCTATTATGTGCTTGATATGTGTGAGTCAGCTGACGTTGGGGGTATAACAGAATACGATCAATTATGGAAGTGTGACCTAATGTGATCGGATTATGTTATATTCATGACCGTCCCCTCCTGTGGCCAGAGGTTGGGGTTATAGCGTTTGTATTGAGCCAAAAGCCTTACGTAGTTGCTACTTTGTCTTATTTGGTTCCCCGAAAACGGGTCTTATAAGACGTGAGTATTGCTTAAGCATTTCACCGTATAATTGGAGTATTATTATACCCAATGTTGTACGACTCTCTGTTCGAGACGGGGAAAAGGTAAAACCAAGGTAATGGAATGTGTTTATAGCTTTCCCAATGTGTTACGTGCGACTTGTTATATGTTGCATTTATTTGCCATATTGCTGCATTCATAATAGCTTGCTGAGATTTATTCTCACCCCTCTCCCTTTAATGTTTTAAATCCCGAGACAGGAGGACCGGCCAAGTAAGGACGGAAAGGAGTTGGCAGTGAGCTTTTGGGTATTGTCGGGGTACGTTAGGTTGGCGTAGAAAGTATTTTGTTATAATTCCTTTTGGAAGTTTGTAATTATGAACTTTACATTTCTACGTTAAACCCAATATCTTTTGTAACTAAACAGTTGAAGTATTTTCAAAGTCGGTCCACTCTTCATCCGATGTGGAGAGTAGTGGAGTTGTTTTGAAATGGAATTGTTAATGATGTTTTATTTGGAAGTTTAATTAAAAGTTTTAAAAGTTAGTGGAATTTGGGTTAGTCTGAGGACGCTCCAACTCGGGACACGTGTAGGTTCCGGGTCGGGGTCCTCACAATTGGCCTGCCTTGAATTTTTTCAAAAAATAATTTTGTTAAAATTTTATTTTTGATGCCGCATAAAATGTGCTTATCAATCTTCCTCCACGTGGCAGGACTGATCACTTGGTTCCTTGACCTGAAAACCAGAACCCACGACTAGCCGGATGTGTCTCCGGCTTAGACCCACGGGCGTGAGAGTAAGTATTTGAAGATTGGAGATCAAAATATATTGAATAAAGATGATATTCAGATAACAAAATTGTAGTTACCTCATAACCGTTGTAGTGGAAATGTATTTATAGATGATGAGTGTGATATATTTGGCAGGGCTGCATGAGCTCCCCGTTTTTAGAGACAGTTATTCATTATGGGAACGTGTCCTGAAACAATCCCTGATTTATAGGGAGGCAGTTATGGCAAGAGTAATTGCACGTGCGCCTGTAACCGTTAGGTCGACGTTTGCTTGGGCAGGTCGAGGTTGACACTTGGAGTTAGGTCGACCTGACTGACGGGTAGAGCTGGATCGTACCCGAAATAGAGCTTGGGTCATGAAGTCGGACTTAGTTAGGTCGGGACCTGGTAGGTCAGACAATGAACTTAAGTCGACGTATCAATGAGATGGGCTTTGGGCCATGTGATCATTGGGCCTAGCCCACTGAGAATATAGTGGCCATAATTACTTGAGGACTGGGCTTTACTTGCTTGGCCCAGCTCGATACTTTTGGTATGTTCAGTGGCCCCCAACTTTCGAGTTGACTCTGTCGACTAGGAAGTTAAGGAAATTTTGATGAGGATTGTCGTGACTCGCAGGTCGCTGCTCGCATTGAAGTTTAGTCGACTATAAAGACGTGGCACAATCCCTGACGTTCATGACGAATGGCTAGATCTGGAAGTGCGCCGTATTTTTCCAATCATTACTATTTTTGACGTTTGATAAACCGCCTTGGGAAACGTTTCCACATTCAATTAGGAAAATAAGACTTTTGAATTTTCTTTTTCCCCCTCCGTTACTGAAAGTATAAAAGCTAGAATCCTTTTCTGTTCAGAATTATTACTCTCTTCGAACTCTTTCATAACTCCGGTGACAGCAACGGAAACAACAATTGCCTTAAATTGAGCTTTCGTCTTCCATCGTACCCCTCTTCGTTCAACTGTTAAGGTATTCCTCTTACCCCTTAGTGTTAGGGTTTAATTTCTGCGTATTCTTCAATTTCGTCATGGCTAGAACTTTTAGCACTGAACCTGGAGCTTGGTATGGCTACTGTAGCGTCAACCGTGGGGCTTACAAACATTTGAATGGGGTATGGAGAGAGATATCAGTGAAGGAATGCTCCTCGATATTGACCCGTTGGGGTTTGGGTTTTACTGAGTTAACTCTGCCTGTAGGTGAGAACTTAGGTGCGTTAGAGACGAGCGACCCAAGGGTTGTCTCTTTTAACCTTTTCCATGAACTTCTTGACCACATTGCCGTATTTTACGTCCAGGGTCCCAATAAACCTTCCTTTCTTAAGAACAGAATTGGATTTTCGAGGGAATCTAGGTCGCCCTTTAGTGTGTCAACTAGGTCCCCTGAGACACCATGTAGAACTGATTCCCCTGTTTTCCCTTCTTCTTGTACAGATATGGTGACCCAAGGAGAAGCTAATGCCTCCACTTCATCAAGTCCACGTATAGTTGATGCCTTTGAGACCTCTGCGGTGCCGGGCAGGAATGAAAGGGGATATATGCCCAAAGGGCCACTCAGAGGGAAGCAAAACTTTCCCTCGCGGCTATCTATGATCCACGACTTCTGTGAGGTGGACAGGGAGGAATTTGATGTCACTATTTACAGCAAAAAGGATTTCTTCGACCAGTTTGGTGGCACCTACAAGACAGATTCCACTGGAGTCGCCTTCTATTATGGTCAGTTCGTGGCTGGCCTGAGATTGCCTTTGGACCCCTTCATAAACGAGTTCTTAGAGTGTGCCAATGCCTTACCCCTCCAGTTGGGTGCTAATACGTGTAGAGTCTTGGTCTGCTTTGCAATGGTGTGCCGCTTCTTAGGGTACGAGCCCTGCATGAGGGTATTTAGAGAGTTTTTTGGTGTGAAATTTGATAAGTCCCAAGGCATAAGCACTCCTTCAAAACCAAGTTCCCCTAAGTTGTTCATTAACTTGCCTAGTAAAGCCAGTGGCTGGAACTCTCATGTGGTTGTAGTGGAGAGTAGGTTAGGTTGGGAGTTCCCTTTACCATGTGAAGACTCCCAAGTAGTGAAAGAGCAAGATCAATGGGAACCCTACTGGCATGCTGATTTACGCCAGAAACTGGTAGAGCTGGTTGCCCGTAGACCCATCAGTTGGGAGGTTTTAGGAACCACCAAGAATAACTATATTCAGGCTGGTATGATGCTAGGAGATGAAGACGTTGTGCCACTGGTTCCCATAGTATATTTTTTGCTGAAAATGTAGTCCATTTGTTATATATTGCTAAAAAAAATGACAAGTGATTTGATCCATTGACAAATACATGTAATTTAGAACAAGCTGTCTTTGTTTTATCCATTCATTTATATTTTAAATATGAAGAGCCAACCGGTTGACCAAATCGATAAAGTTCACGACCGATCAACCATACCCACAAGCCCACAATCGATTAAAATCAAATCAAAGATACAAATCTCACTTTAAATTACAAAGTAATAATTATTAATAAAGAAAACTAAGTAGAAATGTTATTTTTTCTATCTCAAATAAATACTTTAAAAAATAGAATTCTATAAAAAATTATAATCTTCATTTCAAAAATAAATATTACTTTCGACTAAAAATGAATAACCAAAAAATAATACTACATTTTTTGTTAAAAAAAATGAACATTACTTTCTTCATCCCAATGAATATTTTAAAAAATAAATACTTTAGTAGTGGGCTCAACCGATTAAAAATATCGATAATATCGTGGGCTCAACCGATGAGTTCTATGGTGGGTATGTTACCGATTGTGTGTGTGAGTTAAAGTGAGACAGTTTTTAAAATGCGCTTAACCGATTAAAAATATTTAAAGTGAGACAGTTTTTCAAATGAGCTCAACCGATTAAAGTGAGGCAGTTTTTCAAATGGACTCAACCGATTGCATTCGTAATAATATTCAAATGGCTTCCAACCTGGAGGTCATGGGTTCGATTTCCCCACCAGTGGTTAGAGGGAATGACATTGCCCTCCCTAGCATAGCTAGGCGCCTCTGTGAAGTGCATCAAGGGAGGAGCGGTGAAATGTGTTGATCCCCTTCTTTTTTAAAAGAAAAGAAATTTTTTTTTTTAAAAAATGGGTGTGTTAAAGTGAGGCAGTTTTTCAAGAAAGACAGCTACGTGGAAGTGGAAACTATTTCATGGACTTGCATTGTAGTGTATTGTAGAGTAGTAATGTTTCATTACCAATAATAATCTCCATCTCACTTTAAATTACAAAATAATAATTATTAATGAAGAAAACTAAATAAAAATATTATTTTTTTTCATCTCAAATAAATACTTTAAAAAATATACTTCTATAAAAAATTATAATCTTCATTTCAAAAATAAATATTACTTTCGACTCAAAATGAATAAAAAAAAAATTACTAAATTTTTTGTCCAAAAAAATGAACATTACTTTCTTCATCCCAATGAATATTTAAAAAAATAATACTGCTTCATTTGCCTCAAAAATTAATGTTTGTAATATTAGGGCATTTGTTTCAATATATGACATTAATTTTTTAAACAAATGAATGAAGTAATATTTTATAAAATATTCATTGGGACGAAGATAGTAATTTATTTTTTTTAGCCGATGTAGTATTCTTTTGTAAAAATTAATATTTATAATATTAATGTCTTCGTCTTAGAAAATGAATATTAATTTTTGAGACAAGTAAAGTAGTATTCTTTTTTAAATGTTCATTGAGACAAAGGAAGGAATTTTTTTTTTGATATAGAAAATAGTATCAATTTTGGGACGAAAGTAATATTCATTTTTTAATTGAAGGAATTTTATTTCTTAAAAAGTTGAATTTTTTTCTATGTAAAAAAAAAATGAATATGGGTTCCTTCGTCTCAATGAACATTTAAAAAAAGAATACTACTTTATTCGTCTAAAAAATTAATGTCATCTTAATGTCATATTTTGAGACGAATGCACTAACATTACAAACATTAATTTTAGAGGCGAATGAAGTAGTATTAATTTTTAAAATGTTCATTGGGATGAAGGAAGTAATGCTCATTTTTCTTGATAAAAATGTAGTATTATTTTTTGGTTATTCATTTTGAGTCGAAAGTAATATTTATTTTTGATATGAATAATATAATTTTTTATAGAAGTATATTTTTAAAGTATTTATTTGAGATGAAAAAAATAATATTTTTATTTATTTTTATTTATTAATAATTATTATTTTGTAATTTAAAGTGAGTTGGAGTTTGTACCTTGATTTGATTTGTTTGGACTGGCAACTAGCTGATCGTCTTAAAATATTGATTTGTGATGATGATAAGCCCTATCAATCTGATCTATGTAAAGATAATGCATTGTTTAAGGAAATATTTCATAATGTGTAAATCTATTTCACTTTTTTGTTGTATTTTTTAAATTTTTTTCTTAGAGTAACATGTAATGATCCGTGCATCGCACGGGAGTTACACTAGTATATAAAAAAAATAAAGTTCAAGTAATTTGAGCAAATTCCTTCTAAAACTTTTTTTATATATATCATTTTATTAATTGACTCATTAATGTCACTGTAATCAGCCAAAAAATCATTACTTCATTTATTTAAATCTTTAATTATCAATCTCCCACTCTATTTTATCTACTAGTATTATGTAAGTGTTATGAATGTTGGTTTCAAACTTTTAATTATATCAACAATTTCATTTTATAAAATAAATATTTAAAAAAATCACATATATGCATATTCACTAAAATTCAATTGGAAAACAAATTTAACACTTCAATGAAAAAATTTGCCACATATTTTCTTTTAGATTTTTTTTATTATTGTGCATTAAATAATTTATTTTTCTAACCATGACCCTTCCTATTATATTTTCAAAATCTATAAAAGTAAAATTTAAAAAAATATAAAATATATATAACTTTGAAGAGTTAGTTATTTAAAAAGTAAGATAAATTTAAGGGCAATTGTGTCGAGAAATTGATTAATTGATTAATATTCTGATCAATGTAGCAGATACACACAATAAATATATTGAAAATAATTATTTAAATATCATGGTTTAATGATTTTTTTATTTTATAAATTTTCATAGTATATTTAATTTTTGATGATTAAGTTAACTTAATTTGAACAAACAATTTATAAAAACATATGGAGCCTTTTTTTTAAATAACGCTGGGTAATATTTTCAATAAAGTTGAACACAATATAAGGATTATTATATTTATTAAACTCAAATGTATTTTTCCATTTTTATTTATTTATTCACGTTCCCGTGATAATTATTGTACTTATTCATCCCCTATTTAATAGAAGATTGCATGAATTTTGACTAATTTTTGCTTATGCCAAAGTTGTGGAGTATCAATAAATCACTATTTTTAACAATTTAATCAAATCAATAAACAAGCAAATTTAAGAGTCATAATATATGTTACTCTATAAAGTAGTCTAAAGTTAAACATGCAAATCAAATACTCTTTTCGTCTCACCTTATATTGCAAAATAAAAAATAAAAAAATACTATATCATGATAGTTAAGAGAATATGTAAGGGCCTGTTTGGTAACCAAATTAAGATCTTAATTTGGAACACTTTAAGAGATTAAAAAATTAAGCTTGTTTGGTAAGGTAAATTTGAATCACTTAAATAATTAAGATTGTCTTAAAAAAAACTATTAATTTTAAGTGGGCAAGGAGTAGCTTAACAAGGTAAGAGGTGGAAAGAATGAGAAAAAAAGGAAATGAGTTCAAATCCACACATCAACATATTTTATTTATTTATTTATTGTTACTTCCTTTTGTTGAAATATTTTTTCTTTTCATACAAATTATATTTGACCAAGTATGAAAATATAATTTTTTTAATATTAACATTTCATAATATTTTTATTAAAGTATCATTATATAATTTTTTTTATTATTTGTCAACATTTGTGATCATATTTACCAAACTAATCAAGATAAATATTATTATGGGATAAAGAAAGTACAAATAAAATATTTAAATATTATAAGATTAAAATTTACTTATAATAATAACGTATAGTATGTCAATAATGAATTTATTTTATTATAAAATAATAAATATTATTCATATAATGTTGAGTTGAAATTCTGAAAATTCAGATGTAGGTGATTTGTCATTATCAAATAAACATAAGTCTTCAAAATTCAGCAACTTAATAATTTCAGCTCTACATTTTCAGAGCTTAATTTTCAATTTTATCAAACAGGCCCTAAGGTGTTGTTAATGTGGATAATGAGGTAGAAGAAAGAAAGTGAGATAGTGAACGATAAGCAGGTAGTTATCTTGATTTCGACAAGTGGTTCTATTGTTTATTAAACATTAAAAGCTTTAAATTTTTTGGATTATGCAAGTTCTAATAGTACACTAAACTAAATAAGGTAAGTTTTGCAATTCGAGGTGGGGCGGAGTACTAATAATGTCTCGTCCAGATTTTTTAGTTGTCGATTTAAATGAATTTTGAACAATATCTAAACAAACATAAACGTCACGAAATATTTTTTGTCACTTATATTAAATCTCGACCATCATTTATGAATAATTAGTTCATGAAATTAAAAAAAAAATAGTTATTAATTATATTCATATTTATAAATTTATAATAATTTAATATAATATAAATATAATTCTTTTTATAACTTTTTGGCTATATTGCAATCAAATAATCATATCTCTTTTGGTGTATAATGTTGAATTATTTGTAAGGGTAAAGAAAATTTACGTTTGAACAAACATATATGTGTAACTAATTAAGTTTTTTTTTTAAATGATTATTGATTAAATATAACAATGATATTAAGATATTTATATGATTTTTTTTTTCTTAAACGTAGAGTGTCATTTAAATGAACAAAGTTATTAATTATGTTTAGAAATTTGTAATATTATTAGATTAATGCCGTGATATATTTTTGTTGAAATAAGTTTATTCAAAATTATATATATATATATATATATATATATATATATTAATTTATTTTGTCCTTTTTATTTTTTCTTCAAACTAAGAGATTTTTTAGCTAATAGTTATAATGAAGTTTTTTTTTAAAAAAAATCAGGCTTAAAATCTTATCATTCATTTTTTAACACAACTTTTGAGTTTATTTTTAATAATTTATTTGTTAATTAAAACTCCAAGAAAAAAATAAAATAAGAAATGAAATTTTAGTGACTTATTGAACCATTTTATTAAAGAGTAATATATGTATACTATGTCTCAATAACTGTTAATTAGGAAAACTTTTATAAATAAAAAAATTGTTGAACGTAAAGAAAGAAGTTTCAAAAATTGAGATTATTTTGCATTGAATATTTGAGTTGATTTTTTTGGGTAATCAATTGTTTATTTATTGCTAAAATAAATAAATGATTATTATTTTTCTATAAAAGTTATTTCATATTGAATTTTTATATAAAAAAACTATAAGATATTTTTTTTAAATGTTATAATATTAGTTAGAAAATACAGAGTATGACTTTATAATATTATACAAAAAAAGACTACTTCAAAAAATATGATTTAATGGAAAAAATAGAGTTGTTGATATTATTAAGTACTTAAAAATAGAGCCGTCAATTTGGGTTGAGCCCGTCGGGCCAGCCCGCCCGTGCCCCGCCATGCAATAGGGGTGGGTTGGGTTGATGTATTTCCATCTTGTCGAAAATTTGGGCCAGCCCATCCCGTCCTGCCAGTCCGTATTGACAACTCTAGTAGTAAGTAACATATATTATTACAGGCACAACTTATTCTTTTATGTCATTCATTCCACTTTCTCATCTGCATATTTTTATTTGTAAATTTACTAAACAAGTTGAAGAACATGATAATTATATATTGGTGGAAAAAATTAAGGTTCATGTGATTTTTAAAAACAACTGATGTATGAAATAACAATCTTTTATTTTATTGCATGCTGCATAAAGGTGAATCAGATTTTTTTATTACTGTAATTAAAAACTAAACAAAGTTGATTAAGCTAATTAATGTCATCCTAGTTCATGATAAAATTTCATTTATTGGCTTGACCCTCATTGACCCGCCTGACCCACCAACCCAAGGTGGATTGGGTTGGGTTGACATATTTTCAGCTCGCCAGAAATTTGATTCGTCCCGCCCCTCCCCGTTTGGTGGCGGGTTTTGGCGCGTTGGGCCCGCCCCGTCAGCCCGTATTGACACCTTTACTTAGAAATGAGATAATTTTTTATTTAATACTCCCTCCGTCCCCAACCTAAGTGCACACTTTCCATTTTGCGCGTTTCAAACCTACGTGCACATTTCCTAAAATGAAAAAGAATCTTTACTATTCCCTCCACTCATTCTCTCTCCTACATTATTTTAATACTCACAACACCATTATAATTTACTATTCTCTTCACTCATTCTCTTTCCTATTTTACTTTCACACTCACAACACTTTCAATATAATACTCCCTCCTTAATTTACGTGAAAAGTCAAAGTTTGCACTTAGGTTGGGATCGGAGGGAGGAGGGGGTATGTTATATGCCAAAGTGTTTTCTATCGTGCGGTTTAGGGTGAATTTGTGAGTGCTTTTTTGTGGCTTATAATCACTTTTGAAGCTCAAAATCACTTTTAATAGCGTTTGGATAACAATACTGATTATGATTTTAAGCTGTTAAAACGCAAAAAATTGTGTTTTCGTAGAAGCAGCTATGACCCAGCTTTTGCTAAAAGTGATTCTTAAAAGCTATTATTTGTGTTGTTTTTACAATAATAACCTCTATCTCTTTTATACATTTATTATATCGCGATACATATTATAAAGGTCATTTTTGATATTTATCTTTAATAATCAGTTTTGAACATATACTATTCAAACATACTTATAAATTTTAGTATTTATTACAAATAATTGATTTTTCTAAAATCATTTTTGAAAAATCAATTTCAGGAAATCAGAAGCAATGTCAAACTCACCCTTGCCCTTAGACTAGTTTGAATACATGTAGCTGGGCTCGGGATCTTCACCGTACACGTCACCGAGCCAATAGGAGAAAAGCATTCAACCCTTTTTCTCATTTTCCAATTTTGCGACGGACCAAAACCGCCGTCCTCATCCTAGTCCTCCGATCCACATTCGTCAGTCCTCCCCTAAATCTCTCCTGATTCTGTCGAAAGAGAAGAAATCACTGCGTGTCTGTGTGTTTTCTTCTTTAGAGAGAGTAAAAGATGCATTCATTCGGGTACAGAGCCAATGCGTTACTCACCTTCTCCGTTACAGTTCTTGCTCTAATGTGCGCCATGGCTTCTGTTTCCGACAATTTCAACTCTCTTTCTCCCACTGCCAATGTCCAGGTACTCTCTCCAATTCACCAAAACCCCTAATTTCAATTGATTTGTTTCTGATTACCCATCTCTTTTCTTGATCTAAATTAGAACTTTTTTGTGGGTTTTAGGTTTTGAATATCAATCGGTTCCAGAAGAAAGCTGGTGGAGATGACGAGGTATTTTTTTTTTCTTATTTTATTTGATTTGTGTGAAATCATCAATTGAGGGATCCAAGTTCTGTCATTTGTATTCAAAATTAGGGTTTGGTTTGTTTGGATGTTTGCCTTGTGGTGAACACTGATAACAAGCTGTGTGAAATCTCGAGAGACTGATTTTCCCATTGAACAGAAAAATGAATCAGAAATTGTTACTACATATACAAACAGGTCAACTGACTTATCAAATTGCAGATTTATACTAACAACAAAGATTACAGAAGGATATACTTTAATCAAATTATTCTCTCCTGCAATTAAGTATTAGCTACCCCATCCATCCCATAATGAATGTCCAAAAATTTCAAATTTGCTCTTGATTATGAACAAATATTAAAAAAAATAAAAAAAAATTAGTCATTCAATTTGGGATTGAGGGATTATCTGTTTTGCTTAATGCCAGCTCTACTGTTGTTGAGCAATGAACTGAATACACTTGATGTAATTTGCTTTGTATTGCCTCGGCTTATTGTTGTCACTAGTGTTGATGGAATTAGCATGGATGTTGCTGGTTATGCTGTTGACTGATTGTGTAATAAGTTGCGAATCCATAATTTGGACAGAAGAGGGTCAAAATTACCTTAGAGAAAATTGTATGACAAGACTGAATTTTACTTCAAAGGGGTCAAAGTTAATGTTAATCACACTTTTTTTTTTCACAAAAATAAAAAAGCAGTCAAAATTGAGAAAACTTGTACATTCAATGGCAAAAAACTCATATCTCGAGCCTCTAGGTGTTGAATAGTACATTTTCATGGCTAAATGGGGTCAACTTACCCCCATAGCATCTTGCGTTCTCGCCATTGTCGTGGAATTAAAAATGTTTTTGCCTTTTAAGTTAATTACATATCGAGTTTGAGCAAGTATGCAAGATGGGAAGTTATCTTCTTAATCGATGTTTTTAGGCAAACGATTGCTTTCTAGGACAGGCTTGAATTTGTTATTCACTGTATGGGCCTATTAAAATTGATAATAACATAGTAGTTCTCTATTTCAAAAATCCGTTTGTTCTAATGAAGGATGCTATTTCATGCGCACAGGTTGGCCTGACACTAGATATATCAGCAAACTTGCAATCATTGTTTACATGGAATACCAAGCAGGTTTGACGGTTTATCAGTTCATATGTTGTTCTCTTTTCCATATGTCTTAGCTCTACTTTCTTTAACTTCCATTCTGTTTATCTTCATTCGGAATATAAATCTTGATCAATTTCTTTTTTATTTCGATTTCCTTTTGCTTAAACAGATTTTTATGTCATCTCTCTGCCCCTTACAATAGTCACTACAGTCAGTTTTGCGGAGACCTTTTTATATATACTCCCTCCGTTCCAGAACAGGTGACACAGTTACTGTTCCGCACGGGAATTAAGGAAAAAGTGAAAAGGTTGATGTGTTGTGAGTGTAGATAGTTGAGTAGGAGAGAGAATGAGTGGGGAGAATAGTAAATTATAATGGTGTTGTGAGTATTAAAATAATGTAGGAGAGAGAATGAGTGGAGGGAATAGTAAAGATTCTTTGCCATTTTAGGAAGTGTGACTTATTAGTGGGACGCCCAAAATAGCAAAGTGTGTCACTTGTTGTGGGACAGAGGGAGTATATATATATATATATATATATATATATATATATATATATATATATATATAATGTTCTCATCCATGTTCTATTTCGATGGAATGTCCTCGTTTTCTAAGTGCTTAACAAGCATTATCATGAGCTGTTTCTTGTAGCTCAGTGAATCATTTGTTTGCTTTGTTCATGTTCTGGACAAGTTGATATTAGTGGCTAGTTTATTGTTTCTATTGAGAGAAAACATTGCTCTATTGCAATCTTGTATGTCAGCATCTTTGATGGAAAAGGACCAGAATGTCCCTTCTTTGATTATAGTTCTTGATCATATCCAATTTCCTAAGTGCAGGTTTTTGTATTTTTAGCAGCTGAGTATGTGACCCCAAAGAATTCTCTAAACCAGGTGACCTTTTTTCTCTCCATCAAGCTAAATTGTTTGTAGCTGTTTTCTGTTCAATGTTTGATTTTCTTTGCAAATTATTGAGGCAAGTGGGGTGTTTTGTCTGTTTATTTGGCATGTGCTTTCTGGATTTCTACTGCACTTTATGGTTGCAGCCACAGGCACAATTTTGTATCGATAAAGCATTACAGGAATGCTTGTTACACTGTTTTACAATCTGATTTAGTTCTTGTAGTAAATAGCCTTGGCTTCACAATCTCAATTCTCAAGTGTTGTTCTTTTCTCGTCCTTAATATTCGTGCATGCTATTGTCTTTGAGTGTGATTCTACATAATATTGAAATGATGAAGTTCCATGAAGCCTACCATAGAAAAAGTATGGAATGAAAAATGTTTGTGGCAAAGATCTCAGAGCCTTTTTGAAGTCTGGTGGGGGGGGGGGGTTGCTTACAGATGCTTGCGCTGAGGTGCAACTTATGGGCATTGACTGTTGCTTATGGTGATATAAGGTCCTTGCAGTACCTTCTGACTACGTCTTTGACTTATCAACATATATTTGTATCCAGGTGTTCAGTAGAAACTACTCGGCACTGATAATACTTTGACTTGTCAACATTTATAGAATGGCTTTTTATAAAAAACATTTTATGTTATGCGGATGTAGGTTATTTCAACTTTTATATCCCAACTCATTCTTGGCCACCTTAGTTTCTCTCTCCCCCCCCCCCCTCCACAAAAAAAATATCAATCCAAAAGATAAAAATCTTGCCAAAACTGTTAAATATTCAAAATTAGGTACATAATACTCGCCTTAAATCAGTTTTATCCTCATTGTCATGGCAAAGCATGTTAAAATTGTTCTGAACTGATTTCTGAACTCATCAACTGGCAGGTATCTCTGTGGGATGGTATCATACCAGCAAAAGAAAATGCAGAATTCAAAATTCATACCACAAACAAGTACCGCTTCATTGACCAGGTGATAGTCTTTTTCTTCAAAGTAGATTCTACTCGGTTTTGTTATATAAATCCCGCTTCAATCTTCTATTGTTTCCCTTGTTTTTTTTTTCAGGGAAGCAATCTCCGGGGAAGAGATTTCAACTTGACATTGCATTGGCACGTCATGCCAAAAACCGGGAAGATGTTTCAAGACAAATTAGTCATGACCGGCTTTCGCTTACCCCAGTCTTACAGATGACATTTTTATTCTGTCTTTTGTTTTTCGGCTGAATTTCTACTCATCTGAGGCCTTGGTGGTTAATTGTAGTATTACTAAATTAGAAATGCAAGAATACCCCACCTTAATATTTCAATATGATTACCGGAGTTTTACAAAATTTTACAATCGGTAATCCAATTTGTAATTGTTACGACCCAATTGCCATGGTGGTTAAATTGGCACGTGCAATGTGGTGTAAAAAACAAGTTTTTAAAAAAGCGTTAGGCGGTTGCTAGGGGTCGGAGGCATGCCTATCGCCTATATTGCCTAGGTGTTGCTTAGATGGGGCCTAAGCAGGGCCGAGAATTTAGACATAATTTATAATATCCTAGTGAAATAACTTGATGTCGTTACAAGATGAAGGGGGATGGCAAAGCGTTTCACGTCTTGATTCAATGATCGATGTCCAAAACGAACCGACGAATATGAAAATGGATGTCCAAAACGAACCGACGAATATGAAAATGAAAAGAGAACTTAGATGAAAAGGGGAATTGATTTGAGAATTTTGTTTATAAGCCCTGTATTGAGATTTTAATTAATCAATTCACGATTTTAGTCGAGGATTTTTGAAATTTATACTGATAATAAACGACACTGTTTTAAGATCAAATATTTTTTTTAAAAAAATATTAAAAACAAGGGAGATCTCGGAGGTAAGTGGTGCCTAGCAAGACTAATTGCCTGTAGAGCGCCTAGACAACGATTTTCTAGCTGAACACATTTTTAGGCAGATTTGAAATTAATTGCGACATTTTATAGCCGCCTAACGCCCAGTAGGTCTAGGCAAGCGACTTTAAATCATCGATGAAAATTAACAATTCGTTATATTTATAAAGAAAATCATGAACCAAATCCAACTACCCTCCATGTACCATCCATACCCTACCGTCTCAGATCCATTTAATCAGCCGAATCAATCCTTCGTTCAACGAGTCACTGCCACAGCTATTAACCAGTTGGAAAAAACTCGAGCTTGGAGGACCAGGCTTTTTTGGTTGTTTTGTTTGATTTGTCCAACTTTCTTTTGGAATAATTACTAGTCAAGGTATAATGTACCTAGACCCTATTTTCGCAAAAGGAAACGTACTAACTAACAACGACTAATTAGTATAATGTACTTTCAAAATTGTTTTCAAAATAAGACAATGTAATATTTTTTTAACGGATAACGTTAAATTTTATTAACGAACGATGACGTGGCTAAGCCACATAACCAAAAAACCAACTATAGTTAACCAAACTAACACTTCTTAATATTTAACTGGTGTAAAACCTTCCTACCCTAAACCCTTTACCTTCGACTTCATCTTCCCAAAACTAACCCACTTTCACCCTCCAGCCCTAAACCCTCGTCTCCCCCAAATCCACCCACCTCCACCCTTCATCGCCTCCACTTTTCGGCGACTTCCCCAACCTCCATTACTGCCCCACTTCTTCTTCCCCTTTCTCTTGCTCCGTCTCTCTTCCTCACCAACAGCTCTCCCCCTCACCGTCACCTCTATCTTCCACCAACTCCCGCTCCCACTCTCTTCCTCACCAACAACCTTCCTCCCATTGTTACCTCCATCTTCCACCTCTGAAAATTTGAATTTTCAAAGAACTAGATTTTCAAAATTAAATCCCAAATCTCGAATTTATTGACTAATTTGGAATTAAATATTGAACAAATTGGACAGATTTCAAAACATTCGTTAGTAATGTTATTGTTGATACATTATCTTCAAAATCCAAAAATCTGATGAAATTAATTTGCGGGGTATTGATTTGAGTATGGGTGTAATGGAAAATGGTAATGTTCAGTTTTAAATGGTGGTATTTGTTGGTTGGGGTGGGGACTTAGTGTGGTGGTTTGTGGCGGTGGTGATGGTGGGTTGAAAGGGATTGATTAAAAAACTTTTGTTAATTTTCAGCAAAAGTTTTAATATTTTAACCCAAAAATTGATGACTAAGTTAACAAATTAACATTTTAGATGCCAAGTCAGATTTCAGTTAAAAATTTAACATCGTTTGCTAAAAATATGGAACATTACCTTATTTGATAATAGATGCAAAAGTACGTTGATTATCTTTGTCACAAATGAGTACGTTGCCTTATATGATAAAAACTCAAAAGTACGTTACCCATGTAGGTCGATTGGCCACTTTCTTTTCATAGTAAACTACCCCCAAGATTAAATTTCTCGCACACTCCCTATGGTATTTTATTTTAAGTTAAATATGTTATTTTGCTGGGTCACTTAAACTTAAAGAAAACTAACAAAATGTGAAAAAATATACTCCCTCCGTTCCACTTCAATTGATACTTATTTTCTTTTTGGTCCGTCCCACATCAATTGATACTTACCCAAAATGGAAAGGAATCTTCACTATTTACCCCACTCATTCTCTCTCCTATTTTACTTTTTCACTCACAACATTCTCTCTCCTAACTATTCCTCCCACTCATTCTCTCTCCTATTTTACTTTTACACTCACAACATTCTCTCTCCACCTTTTCTCTCTCTTACCTTTCCTTAATATGTGTGTGTTGGAATATTTGTATATGTGGTGTTAAAGTTCATAGCATATGACCTTGGAGTGTCATTGGGCTTGAATTGATTTTGGCCAAGGGAAAAATCACGTCTGGAGTTTCTGCCAAGTAGCGCGACCGCGCTTAGGCCGAGGGCGGCCGCGCTTAAGGGCCGAGAGCTCATCTTGATTTCCTGGAGTTGAGCGCGGTCGCGCTCTCCTTAAGAGCGGCCGCGCTTGTGACGGGATTTGACTTTTCCTGGGCCGAACTGGAGCAGGTTTTTAGGCTTAATTAAACCTAAAACCTAATTTATTCCACACATATAAATACTATTTTCCTTCAGCCGTTTTTGGTACATGAATATTAGAGAGAAACACAATTCTCTTGCTTTTATTCATTGATCGATTACTCCCGTTCATAGAGATTTGTTCGTGAGATTCAAGGCGATTGAGATAGGACCGCCGGTGACTACCTACCTGTGTCTTTGCTACGTAGTACGTAGTCCGTGATCGTTTTATCCTCGGAGAAATTTGCACATGCACTGAGTTGCACCAATTGGGGGCAATATTTTCTCTTAGGACAGTCTTCCTAAGGCGACTCGATCAAATCACGATAAGTTTTCTAACCGTTTGATTTCTTGTTTCTGTTTGTTTTCCTGATCCTGTTCCTTGGCTTTCGGTTTTGCTATTGGCATCTTAATTGGTACGTTCTTGACTTGATCAATAAAATCCCCTACTGTTGATTAAATTGTTGTTTAATCTGTGGTGCTTATTAATTTAATTTCCAACAGTCTAAGAGAAAATAGTATTTTTATTTGATCATGTCAGTGGTTCCTCTAGCTCTCCCTTTAAGTCCCTAGTTGACACCTCCGATCTTAGGAGAAGTTTGGTGGTAAGAACTTCAAGCGTTGGTGCGAACGCATGAAGATACCGTCAATTAAGGGCATGTGCAGTATCTTGACATCCAAATGTCCCGCTACGAATGGTGATGATCCGGTTAATGTGGCCGCTGTTAAGCTGTGGAAGGAAGCGGGGACGATGTTGTTCGAGGATGCATTACGTCGGCTTTGTCGAATGCACTCTTTGATGTTTATTGCTCTGCTCCTCTCACTGCTGCGTCACTGTGGGAAACGCTTTCCACGAAGTACAACACCGATGACTCCGGTGTGGAAAAGTACCAAGTGAGAAAGTTCCTGAATTATCACATGAGTGAGGGAAAGTCGGTTACCGACCAAGTGCACGAACTCCAAATCATTTTGCGATCACTCAAGGATGCCGACATGGGACTTCTACGATAAGTTCGTTGCCATGGCTATCATTGAGAAGTTTCCTCGATCTTGGGGGAATTCGGTATGACCCTCAAGCATCGTCTTGGAAACTTGACACTCAATGAATTGATGAATGCAATTGCGATTCGGGAGGTGCATAATGGTAACCAACCTAGCGTACTGTGGAGAGGCTGCCGCCAATATGGTAACCGGTAAAAGCAAGTTTAAAGGAAAAGGTGTGAAAACTTATAAGGATAAAGAAAACCATGATAAACTTAAAGTTAAGAAAAATAACTTTAGGAAGCCAAAAGCAAAACAGAACTGTTGGAATTGTGGAGAAGGTGGACACTTTTCTAGGGAATTTGCCGTCCAAGAAAGGAAAAGGACCACAAGCCTCTGTGATGACCATCCTGCTTTGTCAACATGGTGTTGGGTCCGAAGGATTATGATGATCTGACTCGACTCACCTGGAGTTGACGCTCGACTGCAATGTTACAAAGTATGTAACTTCTTGTCCTGAACTCTTTACTGTCTATGAACCCAACGAGTGGCTAGTTGACACTGGGGCAAATGTGCACGTTTGTGCTGATAAATTGCTATTTGTGTCTTACCAGCCTGACCGTGGTAGATCAGTGACGATGGGGAACTCTAGTGCTGCAAAGGTGCTTGGGACTGGACGCGTGGACCTGAGGTTTCCCAATGGGCGCATTCTTACCTTGCATCGAGTGTATCACGTTCCTGATATTCGTCGCAACATTATTAGTGGTTCTAGTCTAGTTAGGGAAGGATTTGAGATTTCATTTAAGTGTAATAAGGTTATAATTTTGGATTCTGGTAGTTTTGAGGGGAAAGGTTATTCCTCGGATGGTTTATTTAAAATTAGAGTTGAAACTGATGTGTGTTTGCATAATAATTTTAGTTCTATTGATTATCCTGTTTCTTATTCCATTGAATCTTCAAATGTTTGGCATGGTCGTCTAGGACATATTAACTATGATTCTGTGAAAAGAATGATGAACTTAGATATTATTCCTAAACATGCTATTGATAAGAATTCTAAATGTCATGTATGTGTTGAAGCTAAATCTACAAAAGGTCCGTTTAAAACGGTTGTGAGAAATTCTGAAATTCTAGATTTAGTTCATACTGATATTTGTGAATTTAATGGTGTGTTGACCAAAGACAAAAAGAAATACTTTCTCACCTTTATTGATGATGCTAGTAAATACTGTTATGTCTATTTGCTTAGTTCTAAGGATGAAGCATTAGATAAATTCATTATATTTAAGAACGAAGCAGAAACACAAACTGGCAAGAAACTTAAACGGTTAAGGTCTGATAGACGAGGTGAATATGAGTCTAACCCCTTCATGTATTATTGCCAAGAAAATGGAATAGTACATGAAGAGACTCCTCCCTACACCCCTCAATCAAATGGTGTTGCAGAACGTAAGAATAGAACTCTTGCGATATGATTAACGGTTTACTCATAAGTTACGGGTGCCCAAATATATGTGGGGAGAGGCTTTGAATACGGCTTGCCATATTACGAACAGAGTCCCTCCTAAACATAGAAAGGAAAGTCCGTTTGAACTTTGGAGAGGTCGACGAGCTAGCTTAAAACACTTAAAAGTGTGGGGTGCCTTGCAAAGGTACTTGTACCCGCACATAAAAGAAAAAAGCTTGGACCTAAAGCTGTTGATGCTATCTTTATAGGTTATTCTGAAACAAGTTATGCATTGAGATTTCTTATTATAAAATCTGAAATTTCTGGTATAGATGTGAACTCTATAGTTGAGTTACGTGATGCAGCATTTTTTGAGGATGTGTTTCCTATGAAGAACGGACTTCCTAAGGAATCTAACCCAACCAATAATTCTATTCCTGCTCAAGTAGAGGAGCTGACGAATGTGGGGGTTGATTCCAGTGCAACTCATTCTGACGATGAGATTGAACCAAGAAGGAGTAAAAGGGCAAGGACCACCAAGGACTTTGGAAATGATTTTATCACTTACAATGTCGAGGGTGATCCTCTAACCTTCAAAGCTGCTATGGCTACTTCTGATGCCAAGCAGTGGAAGGATGCTGTTAAGAGTGAGATGGATTCTATTGTCTCTAATGGGACATGGGAATTGGTCGATCTCCCTCCTGGTTGTAGCACTATAGGATGTAAGTGGGTCTTTAAAAGGAAACTGAAACCGGATGGAACCATTGACAAGTTTAAGGCTAGGTTAGTGGCTAAGGGATTCAAGCAAATGGAGGGAATAGACTATTTCGATACCTATTCGCCAGTTGCTAGAATGACTACAATCCGAATGCTTATCGCATTGGCCTCTGTATATGATCTTCCTATCCATCAGATGGATGTTAAGACCGCTTTCTTGCATGGCGATCTTGAGGAAGAAATTTATATGGATCAACCTGAAGGTTTTGAGGCCCCTGGCAATGAGAGAAAGGTTTGTAAACTTGTTAAGTCCTTGTATGGACTTAAACAAGCCCCTAAGCAATGGCATGAGAAATTTGATAAAATTATCTCATCGTTTGGCTTTGTTAATAATGAGTTTGATAAGTGTGTTTATAGCAAGAGTATTGGTAATAGTAGTATTGTCTTATGTCTGTATGTCGATGATATTCTGTTGTTTGGAACGGATATGAGGATAATTGATACTACTAAGGCATTCTTGAAAAGTAAATTTGAGATGAAGGATATGGGAGTGGCTAGTGTGATTCTTGGCCTGAAGTTGACTCGTTCAACTAGTGGCATAACCATATCGCAATCTCATTATACTGAAAGTGTAATTGAGAAATTTGGTTATAAGAATTACAAGGTGGCTAAGACTCCATATGACCCTTCATCTGCTCTTACTAAGAATGAAAGTGGAGTACCGATGGCTCAGTTGAGATATTCTCAAATAATTGGAAGCTTGATGTATCTTGCCAATTGTACTAGACCGGATATATCCTATTCGGTTACTAGGTTGTCTAGATATACTCAATGTACAAATAAAGCACATTGGGAAGCTCTTGATAGAGTTCTCAAGTACTTGAAGGGAACAGTTTCCCTTGGGCTGCATTACGGTAGATACCCTTCTGTTCTTGAAGGGTATAGTGATGCAAGCTGGATTGCCTTTAACTCCGGGAGTTATGGCTGTACGGGGTATGTTTTCACCTTAGGCGGAGCTGCAGTCGCTTGGAAGTCGACCAAACAAACTCTGTTGTCTAGGTCTACTTTTGAGGCCGAATTAGTTGCCCTTGACACTACTGGATTGGAAGCTGAATGGCTTCGAGGACTTATGTCTGAGTTGCCCGTAGTCGGTAAGCCCATGCTCGTTATCTCTGTACATTGTGACAACACCGCCACAATTGAGAAAGCGAAAAGTGTCAAGTACAACTGTAAAACTAGGAGGCACATCCAAGTTAGATTAAAATCTATAAGGGATTTAGTGTCTCGGAAGGTGATAGCTGTTTGATTATGTTGGTACCAAGGATACACAGCTGATCCTTTAACCAAAGGGCTAGAATTTGCTCTTGTTCAAAAATCTAGGTTGGGGATGGGGTGAACCCCGTCGACTCAAACGCAGTAGCAACCCAATCTACACAGTGGAGATCCCACAAAGGAGATTCAATGTGGTAATAACAAGTGTGGGGTGAGTCGGAGCACTAATAAATAGATTGACATGTTACATGTCCGAGTCTATCCTGAATAGCCTAGAGGTGCTCATTACGCTAATTTAGTAAAAGTTTGGAACTTTGAATGGGATCAAGTCTTTTAGACAAGATGTTAGCGGTACATCTTCGAGATGCCCAACTAAGTGAGTGTTGTTGTTGGCCGCAACTAGAGGAATTTGGGTTATTCCTTGAAAGCACTCATGATAGAGGATCGGGACGTATGGCTTATAAGCGTCAAGTGTTCGATAGAGGGCCTATCATAGCTTTTGTCGTGTTTGTTACCAGCAAAGGCCTCTACATCCAAAGGCATCAGATTCAAGACACCCGTTCATCTGGTCCTGTGGAGGTTTGCGTTGGATAACATAGGTAGTGGTTCAAGCCGGAAGGTACCATTATTGAAAGCATGGCAATGGACAATCTGTACACGTCATATTTCTATGAACTTGTGGGGGATTGTTGGAATATTTGTATATGTGGTGTTAAAGTTCATAGCATATGACCTTGGAGTGTCATTGGGCTTGAACTGATTTTGGCCAAGGGAAAAATCGCGTCTGGAGTTTCTGCCAAGTAGCGCGACCGCGCTTAGGCCGAGGGCGGCCGCGCTTAAGGGCCGAGAGCTCATCTTGATTTCCTGGAGTTGAGCGCGGTCGCGCTCTCCTTAAGAGCGGCCGCGCTTGTGACGGGATTTGACTTTTCCTGGGCCGAACTGGAGCAGGTTTTTAGGCTTAATTAAACCTAAAACCTAATTTATTCCACACATATAAATACTCTTTTCCCTCAGCCGTTTTTGGTACATGAATATTGAAGAGAAACACAATTCTCTTGCTTTTATTCATTGATCGATTACTCCCGTTCATAGAGATTTGTTCGTGAGATTCAAGGCGATTGAGATAGGACCGCCGGTGACTACCTACCTGTGTGCTGCTCTGTGGTACGTAGTCCGTGATCGTTTTATCCTCGGAGAAATTTGCCTGTACCTGAGTTGCACCAATTGGGGGCAATATTTTCTCTTAGGACAGTCTTCCTAAGGCGACTCGATCAAATCACGATAAGTTTTCTAACCGTTTGATTTCTTGTTTCTGTTTGTTTTCCTGATCCTGTTTCTTGGCTTTCGGTTTTGCTATTGGCATCTTAATTGGTACGTTCTTGACTTGATCAATAAAATCCCCTACTGTTGATTAAATTGTTGTTTAATCTGTGGTGCTTATTAATTTAATTTCCAACAGTGTGCCCTTTTTTTTGGTATCCATTGAAGTGGGCCGGAGGGAGTATATATATTCAAATGTCTTGTGGAATTGTTAAAAATTCAAATGTCTTATGGTCAAATGATTTAATTATGCTAGGTAAGTGACAATTATTATTAATCAAAATAGCTACTCCTTCCCGTATCAAAATAATCTTTTCATTTTTATTTTTTTTGCCGTTACTACAGCAGAACTTTGAATAATGATTTTAAGACAATTTAATTATACAAATAAAAATTGCTATTAATACATCATCATCAATACTATCAGTGGCTTCTTCTCCTAAAACCCTTCATGCCAGATTTAATCCCCGTATAAGAAACGGGATTTTGAAAATTCAAGAGACACCCCTCACTTTCACAAAGACTGAACTGCCCTCCAGGAACAGCCCACCCCACCCCTGCTCGCCACAGCCCGCCCTGTTTTCCTGGTCATGCCCACCCTTTTTGTTTTTAATCCTAGAAAAAATAAAAGAAAAACTAATCCAATGAAGAGAGTGGGATTTAAACCCAGAGACATATACAATACACATTTACAATATCTAATATTAGTTCACACTAGATGAAGAAAAAAAATGAAAAAAAAATAGATTTCACAGCCAATTAATGAAATTTCACAATCAATTAATGAGATTCCAAAATATTCACAAAAAAATCAAATTTCCGAAAATTAAAGAAAATATTTTTAAGCTATAAAAGGCCTAAATCTTTTGTTAAATATTTATAATAACATGAAAGGCCTAAAAATTTAATTAAATAATTTTTTTGGGTCATTGGGCCAGAGTAGTTGAACTGCAAAGTCAAATTTCTCAATGTACCAAACTCGAGCGCTCCACGACTTTTTACCGAATGCTGGTCTGCTCTTAAAGTTTAGGTATAAGACTAGTTTGCCTATTATAGAAGAAGTATAAGATTCATTAATTTTAATTTTTTTTTTCACATTATTACCCTCTAGTTAAGCAATTTTATTTAGAAAAATGTCACTTGTTAAGTCACTTGTTTACATATATGCAAGTCACGCATTAATATGATAATTTACACATTACAACTTTTATATCTGAATTATAAGACCAATTCGCCTATTATAGTTCAATTATAAGACATATTTTTATTGTTCAATCAAAAAATAAAAATTTCAATAAAAATCACGAATAAATTTGATAATTTACACATAACAACTCTTTTAGCTAAAGTATAAGACCAATTTTCTCTTATAGTTCAGCTATAAGACAATTTTTCCAACAAAAAAATCAATGATTCCAATTATAGCAATGAATTGATTTGATTATTTACGCATTACAACTCTTATAGCTACTTATAAGACTATTTTGCCTCTTATAGTTCAGCTATAAGAAATTTTTTCTACAAAAAAAAAATAAAAAAAATTCAATAATAGCCATGGAATAATCTGATAAATTTTCACATTAAATTACACTTCAGTTTAGTCACTTATTACAGAAATGTCACCATTTAAGTCACTTAATTACAAAACTGTCATCTCACTATTGGTGCAACACTTATATATGAAGTATAAGCCAATTCACATCTTATAATTCATTTATAAGACCAATTTTTCAATAATAGCCATGAATTAATCTGATAGTTTACAGATTATAACTCTTATAGCTGAATTATAACACCAATTTGCCTCTTATAGTTTAAGTATAAGACTTTTTCCAACCTAATAATAAAAGAATTCCAATAATATATTGGACATAATTTGATAATTAACATATTACAACTCTTATAACTGAAGTATGAGACCAATTATTCTCTTATAGTTCAACAATAAGACAATTTATAAGTCTTATAATTATGATATAAGACAACTCATAAGTGTTATAATTATGATATAAGACTTTTAAAATATGTAAATAATTTATATTAATATGTGAGACCATTTATAGGTTTTATATATCTCATATATAAGACCTATAAATAATCTTATAAATCAAGTATAAGACCTAATAAGCACATTGAGGCCATGACTATAATAAATTTTTAGGTCTTATACCCCTCTTATTAAAAGGCATTTATAAGTCTCATAATTACGATATAAGATTTTTAAATAAGTATATAATTTATATTATTCTATAAGATCATTTATGTGTCTTATATATAAGACTTATATATGGTCTTATACGAGACAAATAAGACCTATAAATTATCTTATAAATCAAGTATAAGAGTTAATAATCACATTGAGGCCTTTACTATAATTTTTTTTAGGTTTTATACATATATTAAAAGATAATTTGTTAGTCTTATATAGTCAAATATAAGACTTATAAATATGAATATAAAATTAAAAAAAATCAACAATTTTTTTTTTTCAATAATGATAATGAATTAATCTCATAATTTAAAACAATAGCCTCATTATCTTGTTAGGTATTATGTAACAATCAGTTAGGTTTAAGAAAATAATTACTTAATCTACTAAAATTAAGGAGAAATCTACTTCAAATAAAGCTATATCTTGTACTTCAAATGAAGATATGAAATTTGCGATGGATCAAGCTCCAAAGCATGATCTATGAAATCACCCACCTTGTCAAAAGTGAGAACCTTATCTATTTGCTTCCCAGCAATATTCTGAGAAACCGCAACGCCTCGTTGATAGTCATTGCAGGTAACCACCTGCGGCGCATTGTTTCTCAACTCATCTTCTGAAAGCGTGAGCTTTTTGGGAACAAACTCTTGTTTCCTTATTTCAAAAGACTTCTATAATGGTAAGAAGATTTTGTGACTTTCTTGGAAGATTTATTATTGTCCTATTTTGAAAAGGACTTTGTAAATAAAGTAAATATCTTTTATTTATGTACATAGTTTTATATTAGGACTAACCTACTAATATTCTATTTCTTTGTGAGTGTGATTTGTATTTCCTTATAGGTAAAGAGATCTCACAAAGAAGATGTTGATTACTTGAAGATCTTCTCCATCGTTCATATAAATACAAGACATTCAGCACAAGAGAAGCCACGAAAATTCTGAGAGAAAATACCTATTCTTCACAGTTTTCAAAATTGTTTATAATGATAATAAACGACACTGTTTGTTTTAAGATCAAATATTTTTTTTTAAAAAAATTATTAAAAACAAGGCAGGTCTCGGAGGTAAGTGGTGCCTAGCCAGACTAGTCGGCTATAGAGCGCCTAGACGACGATTTTCTAACTGAACACATTTCTAGGCGCATTTGAAATTAATCGCGACATTTTATAGCCGCCTAACGCCTAGTAGGCCTAGGGGAGCGACTTTAAATCACCGATGAAAATTAACAATTCGTTATATTTATAAAGAAAATCGTATCATGTATGAATCAAATCCAACTACCCTCCATGCACGATCCATACCCTACCGTCTCAGATCCATTTAATCAGCCGAATCAATCCTTCTTTCAATGAGTCACTGCCATAGCTATTAACAAGTTGGAAAAAACTCGAGCTTGGAGGACCAGGCTTTTTTGGTTGTTTAACTTTCTTTTGGAATAATTACTAGTCTAGTCTAGGTATAATGTCGCTAGACCCTATTTTCGCAAATGGAACGTACTAACTAACGACTAAGTAGTATAATGTACTTTCAAAATTGTTTTCAAATAAGACAATGTAATATTTTTTTAACGGATAACGTTAAATTTTATTAACAAACGATGACGTGGCTAAGCCACATAATCAAAAAACCAAATTAAGTAAACCAAACTAACTTCTTAATATTTAACGGGTGTAAAACCTTCCTATCCCAAACCCTTTAACTTCAACTTCATCTTCCCAAAACTAACCCACTTCCACCCTCCAACCCTCGTCTCCCCCAAATCCACCCACCTCCACCCTTCATTGCCTCCACTTTTCGGCGACTTCCCCAACCTCCATTAGTACTGCCCTTCTTCTTCTTCCCCTTTCTCTTGCGCTGTCTCTCTTCCTCACCAACAACTCTCCCCCTCACCGTAACCTCCATCTTCCACCAACTCCCGCTCCCACTCTCTTCCTCACCAACAGCCTTCCTCCCATTGTTACCTCCATATTTCACCTTCGAAAATTTGAATTTTCAAAGAACTAGATTTTCAAAATCAAATCCCAAATTTCGAATTTATTGACTAATTTGAAATTAAATATTGAACAGATTGGGCAGATTTCAAAACATTCGTTAGTAATGTTATTGTTGATACATTATCTTCAAAATCCAAAAATCTGGTGAAATTAATTTGTGGGGTATTGATTTGAGTACGTGTGTAATGGAAAATGTTAATGTTCGATTTTAAATGGTGGAACTTGTTGGGTGGGGTGGGGACTTAGTGTGTGATGGTTTGTGGTGGTGGTGATGGTGGGTTTGAAAGGGATTGATGAAGAAATCTTTTGTTAATTTTCAGTAAAAGTTTTAACATTTTAACCCAAAAATTGATGACTAGGTTAACAAATTAACATTTTAGGCGCCAAGTCAGATTTCAGTTAAAAATTTAACGTCGTTTACTAAAAAAAAGGTACATTACCTTATTTGACAATGGATGCAAAAGTACGTTTATTATCTTTGTCACAAACGAGTACGTTGCCTTATATGATAAAAACTCAAAAGTACGTTACCCATGTAGGTCGATTGGCCACTTTCTTTTCATAGTAAACTACCCCCAAGATTAAATTTCTCGCGCACTCCCTATGATATTTTATTTTAAGGTAAATATTTTATTTTGCTGGTTCACTTAACGAAAACTAACAAAATGTGAAAATATATATATTCAAATGTCTTGTGGAATTGATAAAAAAAATTCAAATGCCTTATGGTCAAATGATTTAATTATGCTAGGTAAGTGACCATTTATTATTAATCGAAATAGCTACTTCTTCCGTTTCAAAATTATCTTTTCATTTTTTTTTTGCCTTTACTACAAGTCTACAACAGAACTTCGAGTAATGATTTTAAAATGATTTAATTATACAAATAAAAATTGCTATTAATACACCATCATCAATACTATCAAGGGCTTCCTTTCCTAGAACCCTCCATGCCAGATTTATTTCCTGTATAAGAAACGGGATTTTGAAAATCTGAGAGACACCCTTCACTTTCACAAAGACTGAACTACCCTCCAGGAACAACCCGCCCCACCCCGCCCTGCTTTCCTGGTCAGGGCCACCCTCTTTGTTTTTAATCCTAGAAAAAATAAAAGAAAAACTAATCCAAATGAAGGGAGTGAGAGTTGAACCCGAAGACCTATACAATACACATGAATGCCTTAACCACAGAACCAATGTAATATATTTTCATAATTTTACAATATCTAATATTAGTTCAAACTAGATGAAGAAAAAAATGAAAAAAAAAAATTCACAACCAAATAATGAAATTTCACAATCAATTAATGAGATTCCAAAATATTCACAAAAAAATCAAACAAAAAAAAAAAAAATCAAATTTCAGAAAATTAAAGAAAATAATTTTAAAAAGTATAAAAGGCCTAAATGTTTTGTTAAATATTTTTAATAACATGAAAGGCCTAAAAATTTAATTAAATATTTTTTTTGGGTCATTGGGCCAGTGTAGTCGAACTGCAAAGTAGAATTTCTCAATGGACCATACTCGACACTCCACCACTTTTTACCGAATGCCGGTCCGGTCTTAAAGTTGAGGTATAAGACTAGTTTGCCTATTATAGTAGAAGTATAAGATTCATTAATTTTAATTTTTTCTTCACATTATTACCCTCTAGTTAAGTAACTTATTTAGAAAAATGTCACTTGTTAAGTTGCTTGTTTACATATATGCAAATCACGCATTAACCTGATAATTTACAAATTACAACTCTTGTATATGAAGTATAAGACCAATTTGCATCTTATAGTTCAATTATAAGACGAGTTTTTATTTTTCAACCATAAATTAAAAATTTCAATAATAATCACGAATAAATTTGATAATTTACACATAACAACTCTTTAGCTGAAGTATAAGACCAATTTTTCTCTTATAGTTCAGCTATAAGACAATTTTTCCAACTAAAAAAAATCAATGATTCCAATTATAGCAATGAATTGATTTGATTATTTACACATTACAACTATTATAGCTGACTTATAAGACCATTTTGCCTCTTATAGTTCAGCTATAAGACAATTTTTCTATCAAAAATAAAAATAAAAAAATTCAATAATAGCCATGGAATAATCGATAAATTTCACATTAAATTACACTTCAGTTTAGTTACTTATTTACAGAAATGTCACTATTTAAGTCACTTACTTACAAAACTGTCATCTCACTTTTGGTGCAACACTTATACCTGAAGTATAAGATCAATTCACATCTTATAATTCATCTATAAGACCAAATTTTCAGTAAAAAACTAATTTTTCAATAATAGCCATGAATTAATCTAATAGTTTACGGATTATAACTCTTATATAGATGAAGTATTAGACCAATTCGCCTATTATAGTTTAAGTATAAGACCTTTTCCAACCTAATAAATAAAAGAATTCCAATAATATACAAGACATAATTTGATAATTAACATATTACAACTCTTATGACCGGAGTTTTGTCAGATATGGCTCAGATCTAGGAAGAAAAAGACGCTGGTGTTGAGAGATATGGCGGTGCAAGTGAGAGAGATGGCAGAGAGAAGTGGGAGACGGTCATCGTCGGTCACCGTTGTCGGTAACCATCGCTAGAGACGGTTCGGGAGAGAGAGAACCGTGAATGTGTGTGTGTGTGTGGTATGTTAGAGAGAGAATGAAGAGATAAAAAATGAGAAGATAGTGTAGGAGGGTGAGAGGTGTTTGGGGAATTTGATTTGGAAAAACTCTTTTTTTTGATAAAGGAAAGGGTGTTTCTATAAATGAGAATACATCTAGACATGGGGGCTCTTGGGGAATTTTTCCTACTATCAATAACAAGTTTTATTAAATATGCATAAGAATAATTAAATCGAAATGAAATTATTGTTCAAAATTTATTTGTAATAACATTAAAAAAATATGAAAAAATTAATTTGAAAATGAGAGAGTAAATATTATAGAGGTAATCAATAATATTTGGGTGGCCCAAGACTTTTATATTCAGTGAATCTTGCACAATACTATAATGTTAACATATAGAAACCTTTTTTTTTGCAAGCGGACCGATCTTTAAGCTTAAATCGTGACAATTGTAGTATTAGACTTTGAAAAATAATCTCTTGTTACAAATGGTATCAAGTTGACAGAACGAACCAAATTTTAAGGCTCATATGATAGGATAGTTGTTAATCCCTTACCGCAATGATTTACTAGTTGAAACAAACGGTACCAAATTGGTACCAAATTTTAAGGCTCATATGATAGGATAGTTGTTAATTCCGTACCGGCAATGATTTACTAGTTGAAACAAACGGTACGTACTGATATCGAAATATATTGGTGTATCGTATCGAATTTATTGCACTTTTTATTTTATTTTTAATCATTTATAATATATCGACACATTTGACAGTTGTTTAACATTTTTTTTTCATAATACAATAAAAAACATCTTTCATATAAATTTAATAAAATAAAATTTATGATTATATTCAAATTTGTAAAATGTATTTTTATAAAAAAAATCGGTTAAAATTTTAAGAAATATTTTCTTTTCGTTTCGTCGAACAAGTGTTTACTGTTGAATTGAAAAACTTTGATTTAAAATTTACATGCTTGTATTATTGATATTGAATTGTCCTATATATACAAAGTAGGAGGAAGTAAATATAGAAATAAGAGTTCTAACTATACAAGGATTCGATCAAAACTAGAATCCTTCATGGACTTGGAAAGCTTGAATAAGGAAACAGAGATCACAACAGAATAAGGAAACACAGTAGCAATCCTGTGAGGCGGCCGCCTGAGCAAGAGTGAGGCGCCAGCCTCACAGGCAGTAGCCACGTCGAAGGAGAATCCAAGTGAGGCGGCCGCCTGGGAGAGCATGAGGCGCCAGCCTCACTTGCAGTTGCTGAAGCTGTGTTGCTGAAGTGTTGAGGCGCCAGCTTGGGCAAGAGTGAGGCGCCAGCCTCAGTTGCTGAAGCTGAAATGTTTGCTGAAGTTGTGTTGCTGAAGTGTGGTTCATAGGTACGTCCAATAGGCCCCCGCAAGATGGACGACCGGAGGGAAAGACCAATCTTGGACATGAGTTCTTGATAACGTAGGCGAGCAAGTGGTTTAGTAAGAGCATCCGCAAGTTGATCATTGCCCGAGATATGTGACACACATAGCTGATGAGCTTGAACTTGTTCTCGAACAAAGTGGTAATCAAGGGCAAGATGTTTCATTCTTGAATGAAATTTGGGATTTGCTGCAACATATGTGGCACCCAGGTTGTCACAATAGATAACCGAAATGGAGGTGATCGCAACCTGAAGTTCACGCAATAAGTTATGAATCCAAACAATTTTGGCAGTGGCGGCAGCAACAGCCCTGTATTCTGCTTCAGTGGAGGATCTAGCAAGCGTTTTCTGCTTTCGAGAGCTCCAAGAAAGCAAATTAGACCCAAGATAAACTAAGTAACCGGTCGTTGATACATATGTGTCTTTATCCCCTGCCCAATCTGCGTCGGAAAATGCATGAAGTGTAGATGGGGAGTTGGAACGCAGAAGTAACCCATGAGAACTAGTACCAACCAAGTAACGAAGTAATCTTTTAAGAGCAGTCCAATGAACATCCGTTGGGTGGTGCATAAACTGAGCTAGCCGATTAACCACAAATGACACATCAACCCGAGTGAGCGATAGGTATTGGAGAGAACCTACAATGGATCTGTACTCACTAGGATTCGGCAAAGGTGTCTCGTTGCCAACTGAAAGTGTCAAGCCTGGTGTCATAGGAGTCGGTAGAGGATTGGCATCCAACATCTTGGTACGAGATAGAAGATCTTGGATATACTTGTGTTGGCTAAGGAAGAGTCTTTTGGGGTGGGGAATGACCTCTACACCAAGAAAGTAAGACAGATCCCCAAGATCTTTCAGAGAGAATCGAACCGAGAAGGTAGTGATGAAGTTGCTTAGAAAGGATGAGTTGGAGCCTGTGATTATGATGTCATCCACGTAGTCAAGAAGAATGATAGTACCAAGAGAATGGCTGAGAGTAAACAGAGAAGCATCCGACACACTATTCTTGAAGCCAACAGAAAGAAGATAGTTTTTAAGTTCATCATACCAGGCTCGGGGGGCTTGCTTGAGGCCATAAAGAGCTTGTCGTAACTTGCAAACATGGGATGGATGAGATGTGCTAACAAAACCAGGGGGTTGAACCATAAAAACATCCTCATTAAGTGTACCTTGGAGAAACGCATTGTTTATGTCAACATGACGAAGGGGCCAATTGTTTGTAACGGCCAAGGAAATAACGGTGCGGATTGTGGCGGGTTTGACAACTGGGCTGAATGTCTCGGAGTAGTCTATGCCAGGGCGTTGGTGAAATCCCTTGGCGACGACGTGAGCTTTGTGGCGATCAATCGTGCCATCCAGTTTGTACTTTATACGAAAGACCCATTTGCACTCAACTAATTTCTGAGATGGAGATGGAGGAACGAGATCCCAAGTGTTATTTTTCATGAGAGCATTGAATTCTGTTTCCATGGCCTCACGCCAAACATGTATTTTGAGGGCTTGGGTAAAGTTTGTTGGTTCAAGGGAAGGGTTGGGGATGGAGACATTTAGGTTGAGCTTGTTGATGGGTTTGTGGATGTTGTTTTGAGCACGAGTTACAGGTCTTTGGATTGGGGGGGGGTGGGGATGCAGGTAGGGGAGGGGTAGGAGAGGGTTCAGAGGAAGAGGGTGGATTGTAGGTAGAGGCTTGAGGGGTGGGGTTGGCTGAAGGTAAGGGTGGTGTATGGACAGGTGAAGGTAAAGGTGGGAGTATAGTGAGAGTGGAGTTACACCATTCATTGACCGAGGGAGCTGAAGATGGTGGTTCGGACAGCGAGGAGAAGGGGAAAAGATGTTCCACAAACTTGACATGACGGGATACAAAGATTTTGGAGGTTTTAGGATCTAAGCAATAGAAAGCACTTTGAGTTGGGGAGTAGCCCACAAAGACACACGGGGATGACTTAGGATCCAGTTTGTTATTGGTGTAGGGGCGGAGCCAAGGATAGCAAAGGCAACCAAAGCTTTTAAGCTTCGAGTAGTTGGGAGGATGACCAAAGATTTTGAGAAACGGAGATTGAAAATTCAAAGTCGGTGTTGGCATGCGATTGATGAGATAACAAGCTGTGACAAATGCAAGTGGCCAATACTTGCGTGGCATGTGAGAGTGAGTAAGAAGGGAGAGACCCGTCTCAACAATGTGACGATGTCGACGTTCGGAGTACCCATTGTGTTCCGGAGTATGAGGGGGGGATGTAAGATGAGAGATTCCAAGGGAGGTGAGGAGGGGACGAAGACCAATGTACTCACCACCATTATCACTGAAGATGGTTATAATTGAGCGATGAAAGTATTTTTCGACAATGTTTTTGAAGTTTATGAACACATGAGTGGCATCATTTTTATGTTTGAGTGGATTGGTTAAGTGATCAACAAACACAATATAGTACTTGTAACCATCATAAGATAATAGAGGAGACGTCCAAACATCACTATATATCAAATCAAGATGCCCAGCTGAAGAAAGAGAATTTTCATTAAAGGCTAACTTATGACTCTTATTACAATCACAGGCATTGCAATGAAAATTAGAAATCCTAGGAATATCCAAATTGAATGAAGAACTAAGAGAACATAAAATTGAATAAGATGGGTGCCCTAATATATGATGCCAATTGATGATGGAAGAGGAAGTTGTGGAGTGAACGTCAGGAGACTTTGGAAGCCATTCATACACGCCAGAACTAGAATTGCCTCGAAGAAGAGTTTCCCCCGTTTGAAGGTCCTTCACAAGAAATGACTTATGTGAGAAGATGACAGAGACATTATTATCTTGACACAACCTAGATTTAGATATTATGTTTCGACACACACGAGGAACATGAAGAACATTATTGAGAAGTAAAGGGGAGGAAGAAGTGAGAAGAGAAGTTGAACCAGTATTGGAGATATTGAGGCCCGAACCATCACCGACGAGGAGTTCTTCCGTTCCATTATAAGGGGAGTGAAGGGCCAAGTTATTCAGATCATTGGTCACATGATGCGTAGCTCCACTGTCAAAGAGCCAATTTGGCGGGGTTGGGTTTGAGGTGGAAGTGGAATAGGCAGTAGGTTGAAAGGAAGAGTTGCCACGGTATTGTTGCCTAGGGTTATGGTTTGGGTTAAAGGGTCGGCGTTGGTTGGAATTAGGTTGATGAGGAGTGGGGTTGGGTGTGGGAAAGTTGGCGTTAAGGTAGAGTTGGTATAACGACCCTAAACCTAGGCACTAATTTAGCATCATATTATGTGTTTTTAATATTATTGTTAATATTATGTGTTCATTTTATATCCTTGATTTCTTATATTAGGACGGGATGATTGGGAAATAAAGTAAAGTTCTTGGGGGAAGTATAATAAAGGAAAATAGATAGATTGGAAATGAGGTTAATGTGTGTGGGCAAAGAAAATTTGAATAAAGGATTTAATTTCACTACCTTAGAATTTAGAGGACCAAATTGTTTATTTTGTGAAAGCCTTGATTTATTTGTGGCATGGGGGGCCATGCCCCTCCCCCCTATTTCACTCATCTTCTTTCACATTAGTCAAACCCTCCCATACCTCCCATACTCCCTCACCTCCCTCACTTTCACCTCCCCATTTTCTTCTTACTTCCTCCTAGCAAAACTCCATAGAAGCTCTTCCATGGAAGCATCCTTTCCAATTTCCTAGAGAGCTCAATCCTTCTCCATTTTTCAATCAATTTGTACTTTTGTACTTGGTGCATCTAGGAGAGTTGATCAAGCTAGCAAGATCCTCATTCCCTCCTAAATATTATAAGGTGAGTTATTATGACTTCCCTTCCTCTAAATATTCATGAACTATTTATTGTGGTTATTGTTGTTATTATGATTGTTTAATGGTTTGGAAGCCTCTTTGAAGTTGAGAAATGGGTAAATGACATAGGATGATGTTATTGGTCATAGAAGTGGATCTAGAGTGTAAGAAATGGGTGGAGTTAGTTTTAGAATATTGAACTTGAAATGTGTTAGTGAAATGGGTTGGAAATCTTGTGGTAAATAATTTAGGTTTATATTATTTTGGGGTTTAAATGATTTAGGATGAGGATTGTAAAGTTAGAAATCCTTTTGGTGTTCATGGAAATAAGGGTTGTTAAAAGCAAAAGAAAATAAGTAAAAAGGGGTTTGAAATCTGGGCAATGCTGAAATTTGGGCTTGGGCGGTCGCCCATGAGGGGGTGAGCGGCCGCCCATGTGGGCAGAAACTTGGTCTCCTGGAAATCCTTCTTGGGCGGTCGCCCAAGAGGTAGTGAGCGGTCGCCCATACGGGCAGTAACTTGGGTCCCTTTTGAAAACTCACTTGGGCGGTCGCCCAAGTGGCATGGGTGGTCGCCCATGGGGCTAGAACCTCCTTAGTCTCATTTCTTGCTGATTTTACCAACAACCTAGTGGCATGCCTCCTAACCATTATAAATTAATAGAACCTAATCCAATTCGGATATGAATCAATCCTTTTCAACTTAGATTAAAGTAGAGCTTTTGGGCCACTTAAGTAACGTGACTCCAACTTGGTAATATAGCTTGGATCTTCGTAAAGACCATGTATTATTGAATATTGTCTAAGTAGGGATAATTGTTGATATCTTGTTACCTTACTTGAGTACATATTTGAGATTGTCTATGGCTAAGAACTTATGAGACGAAACTCACAAGGTGAGATGAAACTCACGGGTGTTGTCCTTAGTGTTAATGACACTAACGACGACACTTTCACCAATTCTAGAAAAAGCACAAATCAATAGAATAAATATAATTTGCAGCGGAAATATTAAAGTAATACACAAGAATATAATTTTTATCAAGTTATATAAATATATAACTTGATGGGTGCCAATAAGGCAAGACCTTTCTATTAATAATATGAATTCAATACAAGGTCGAAGAAGTTCCTTAATGATAAACGAACCCTGATATAAGGAACAACATACACGAATTCTCTCTGAAAATAAACACTCAAAAACCTCACAAAAATATAAAAATCTATATGAAATATTCGAGTGTTGGACAAAGTGTTGCCGACACAGTAATGGCAACACTTGAGAGCGAATTCTACTTTCTTGTGCAGATTTGCGTTTTACGAATTGGATGATCTTCAATGAAGATCCACCGCACTATTTATAGGCCACAAAGTCTTGGAGCCTACTCAAATGATCGCCTAACGGCCTTGGGTTGGTTTCCTCCAAAATAGCCACTCGCCTCTTTTGTAGGAGACCTAGTCTTCTCTTGCTTCTCTTGCTTGTACCTCTTAACTTTGATTGCCTTGTACTCTGACTTGTTCTCCCCCAGAATAGCTGAATAAAATATCTCTTTGCTTGGTCATAAATTAAACAAATAAACACATGTTTATTTGTTAATTTCTCCTCTTCGTAATTCTCGCCCGGGCATATTCTCGTTACCGATTTCAAGCTCATTTTAAGGTGACTAACTACCGTTATATAAACATTAATTTACCCATTAATATTTGTGAAAAATACAGTAACTAACTCAGTGTCGCCAATTCCAAATGGCAACACTTTTGGCAACACCAGTGGCAACACTGGTTTGCAACACTTGGGATGACATTCATGGCAACACATGATCTTAACATTAACAATCTCCCCCATAGTTACTGATTTCTTCACAAAATACCAATGTGATGATCTTTTCAAAAAAAAAAAACAGTTAGTCAAACTTAACTACAATCACAAAATCCCACGAGATTTTGATAGAGGCAACATCAACCTTCAGGCAATGTTTTGAAATATTTTTCAATCCAAAACATCAACCATTAAGCAAATGAAGTATCAAAATCTTTACAAAAATCTCCCCCTTAATACGAAATTTAATAACTAAATAATCTAATTTATTAAATTCTAAACAACCAACCAACCATTAAACAAAAACCATCTTTAAACTGCATTTCCAGCTCCTTCACCTCCCTCTGCTGTACCACTAGGCCCAGCTCCATTTCCAGCTCTATCATCATCATCACGCCTTGGTGGCTTATCTCCCCCTATTTTGGAAGAAATTAAATCCACCATTTTCATCATGTCAGTGCGCATATCCAACCATCCCTGAATTACTGAGTCAATGTGCTTCACTTGACCATTGAAAAAATTTAGAATCATAGCAGCATCAACCATAACAGGAGCAGTGTTGCCAGAAGTGTTGCCGCGCCAGGGCGACACTTGGGGCGACACTGGAAGCAGGGGCAGCAATTGGAGGAGCATTTGTAACCAAAACCCAAGGTAAATCCCTGTGCCTATCACCTTCAGTAAAATGCTTGGTAATTCTGTAGTAAACAGGCCTCTCAGAGATAGTATCAACATTCCAAGGTTTGAGGTTTTGGTACATTAGGACTTGAAAAATAAGGGAAGGAAAAATGAAGGAGGAGGTCTTTTTCTTCTTAGCCCATGCAGCAAGGTGATTGAATACAAGTCTCCCAAAATTCACTCTTTGTTTCTTTCCTAGTTTATACAACAAATTGGCTTGCTCAAAAGTTATGGTATTCTCATTTGCCGTGGGAAGCCAATTCGTTATACATATCTTGTGTAGCACGCTAAACAAAGAAGTGAGATAGGTAGACTTAAAATGATCAGACCAAATGGTAATTCTCCCTCCAGTTAAAAAGGTGGCCAAGGAATTAGGGTCATACTCCAAACTCTCATCTTCGACATTTGGGAGGCCGAAGGTTCTATTGATGATTAAAGGATTAAAATCATAGATAATGCCCCTAACAAAGATCTTTCCATAATGAGGGGTATTCCTATCATCAATATTATCCCTAAGATGAGCATAGAAATTCCTAACCACACTTTCAATGTACGATGACACTTTAGTCACCGTAGGCAAAAACATCCTATCCTCCAAAAACTGATACACACCTAACTCCTTGAATTGAGTCACATAAATATTCTTTTCATTCAGAATTTTCTTCTCAGAATCTTCAACAAAATTATGAAGACTTGCATCACTATAAAATTTCTCAGAAAGAAATGGACGTTCATAAAATCCAAAAGACTCATAATCTGATTTTTCATCTTGAGAGGGATTAGGAGAGTGTACCTCAGGCCATGAAATAGGAGAATACGAAGGAGAACTTGATTGTGCTTTGGTCTTGGCAGCAGGTGTTGCTTCAGGTGTTGCCATTGCATCGGCAACACTTGGGGCGACACCATCAGAAATTTTCTGTTTCTTCTTGATCTTGGACTGAGCTTCAGCAAGGGTTTCCTCTTCTTCCAACCAAGCATCTTCATCCTCATCAGAAGATGATGAGGGCTCCTTAGTCTCTTTAAAAGCAGGGTCCGAACCTTCCTCGGACGAAATGTTGAGCGAAGAGCTTGAAGAATCATCCACATTTACCGGATCATCAGCTGTATTAGATGGTATCTTCGACCTGAAAAGAGTTTTGATCCTCTCCGATTGTCTACGCACTCCACCCCTAAAAGAGCTAGAGGCATCAACCGCCTTTCGCTTCTTGGTCTTCTTCTGAGGGGCGAAGGAGAGCTCTGTGGATGGGGTAGCTTCAGGAAGATTGATGGGAATGGGAATTTGAGAAGGATCATAGACAACAATGTCTAAGGATGGTGAGGTTGAGGGTGTGGCCGAAAAGTGTCGCTGGTGAGATTTCCATGGGAACTGCGACATTTGAGGCGACACTAGAGGGAACTAGAGGCGAAATCTCCATGGGAGATGAAATTTGGGGAGAATTTTTGGTGCTTGCCATGGAGTTTTGAAGAAGAACGAGGAAGACAAAGAGAACAGGGGAAGGGTTTGAGTTTCCGCCTAGAGAGAGAGAGAGAGAGAGGGTTTTAGGAGAGGGTTTTAATGAGTGAATAGTGGTAGGATTTAATTGATTTGACAATGTCAAATTAATTAAATCTCCACTTATCTCTCAAAAATCCCAACAAAACTCAACTGTTATCCGCCCATTTAAAAAAAATCCTTTTTTTTTTTTTTTTAATTTTTATAATTTTTAATTTTTTAATAATAACTAAACATAATTTTAGTAATATTCATAAAATTGAGTTTTTCAAAATTCAAAGAGATGAATTTTAAAAAATAGATATTACAAAATTACACTTAGTTTAACAAAATAAAATTTTTTGCTAAAAACCTTTTAAATTTCACAAACTCTAAATATAAGAAAATAGACTTTTGGAAATTTAAAATTTAATTAACAAAAACAAAAACAAGAAAAAATAATGTAGCATCTACTAATGTGTTACTAGCAATGTTGCGTGACACTCAAGGCATCATTTTTAAATAAAATCCCCTTGATATTTTTTCAACATACATATCTATATTTTTTTAGGCAATTTTTAAGCACACTTTACACTTTCTTTATTTACAAGGAAGCATCGTAGTAGCGAGCTCCGTGTCCCGAGTTTTTTATTAAAGTGTAAAGCTACAATTAGTAAGTTTTATACCTTTCAAGTAGGGTACACTGTAGTAGCGAGTTCCATGTCCCTGATACTTAGTATAAAACACTACATTATATTCCCTTTGGGAATTTTCACAAGCTTTGCCTTTTTTTTTTTTTAATATCAACAACAATATGAGTGACTTTGTCACTTTTTAGCACAAATGGGTATTTTATAAAAAAAATGTTAACCTTAAGAATGTACACATACTAGAACAAAAAGGTCAGTAAATGCCCCCCATTTGGGATTAAACTAACTAATTTTTTTTTTTTTATATAAAATAATATACAACTCATACAAAGTGTTGCTGACAGTGTTGGCAACACTGACGGCGACACTAACAGATTTATAGAAAACATAAACCAAGAGATTTTTTCAAACTTGAAAATCTCTCATGGTCCAAGGCTTTGGTCAAAATATCAGCAAGTTGATATTTTGTATCAATATGCTCTATTTGGATCAATTCCTTTTATACTAAATCTCTTAAAAAATGATGACGGATATCAATGTGCTTAGTGCGTGAGTGTTGTACAGGATTTTTGGAAATATTTATAGCACTCAGATTGTCACAATACATGGTCAAGATATTACTATCAAGACCATAGTCGTCAAGCATGTGTTTCAACCATATTAGTTGTGAACAACAACTCCCTGCTGCCACATATTCAAATTCAGCAGTCGAGAGAGAAACACAGTTTTGCTTGCGACTGTACCATGACACTAGATTATTATCCAAGAAAAAACAACCCCCACTAGTACTCTTTCTGTCATCTATATCCCCTGCCCAATCAGAGTCACTAAAACCAACTAAGTTGGTATTAGTGTCTTTGGTGAACCAGATTCCCAAATCACTTGTCCCAGACACATACTTGATGATTTTCTTGACAAAGCATTTAGGTGAGAAATTTTAGGAGCGAGATTGATATCTAGCACAAACACCTACGCCGAACATTATATCGGGACGACCGCGGTAAGATAAAGAAGACTACCTATCATGGATCTATACGAGTTGGGTCTATATCTTCCCCGCCCGATCTTTGGTTACCTTAAGAGATGATCTCATAGGTATTTTTGAGCACTTTACACTCTCCAATCCAAATCTTTTCACCAGACTCTTAGCATACTTGCTCTGTGTGATAAAGATTCCATCATTCGATTGTTTCACCTGCAATCCTAGAAAATAATTAAGTTCTCCTATCATGCTCATCTCAAATGTAGATGTCATAGCTTCCACAAAATTTTGTAAACATGTTTTAGATGTGGAACCATAAACTATGTCATCAACATAGATTTGAGCAATGACAAGCTCTTTATTTTCCCTAAGAATAAATAATGTCCTATCGGCTTCTCCTCTAACAAATTCATATTCAAGAAGGAAGCTTGTTAGACGCCCATACCATGCACGAGGAGCTTGTTTCAAGCCATACAAGGCCTTATCAAGTCTGTATACATGGTCTGGGTGGAATGGGCCTTCAAACCCTTTGGGTTGCTCAACATAGATCTCTTTATCTAAGTACCCATTCAAGAAAACCGCTTTGACATCCATTTGGTGCAATGTGATTTTGAGATAACAGGCTATAGCAAGAAGAAGTCTTATTGACTCAATTCTAGCCACAGGTGCAAAGGTCTCGTCAAAGTCAATTCCTTCCACTTGTGTATAGCCTTGAGCCACAAGACGAGCTTTATTACGAACAATATTACCCAATTCATCAGATTTGATTTTGTAAATCCATTTAGTTCCAATAATGTTAGTATTTAAAGGACGTGGAACTAAACACCAAACCTCTTTACGGGTAAATTGTTCAAGCTCTTCTTGCATAGCTTGAATTCAGAATTTATCATTTAAGGCCTCAATCACATTTTTTGGTTCAAGAGAGGAAACGAAACAGAAGTGTTTTACCTGAGAGTATGTGGAGGACATACACACATACCTAACCATATTTCTATAATCAACTGGCTCCTTGTTCCTTGTTCTAACCCCTTCATTAACATCACCAATTACTTGAGTAATGGGATGATAATTTCTAATCCGAGCTGGGGGATCTCTCCTGCCTTGATGGTACACCAATCCATCTTCTCCTTCGAGTCACCGCTCTCGAATTTCCAGCCACTGTTCATTCTCTGTGTTGCCTCGTGTTGCCATTTCAGGGGCGACACTTGGAGCAACACTTGAATCTGTGGGCTGCAATGGCCGAATCGGTCTGTTTCCAGCCCTCTGTTCGACTTCTTCTAACAGAGTTAGAGGTATATCATCCGCTGGTTCTCCTGTGGCACTCAAGTAATCGTTAAATTCAATATTCAACGATTCTTGGATCACTTTTAACCTCAGATTATAGACTCGATAAGCATGACTGTTTTGAGAGTAGCCAAGAAAGATGGCTTTGTCACTCTTAGAATCAAGTTTTCCTAAGTATTCCCGGTCATTTAAAATGTAGCACAAACACCCAAACACATGAAAATAGTGAACCGTAGGTTTCTTTCCATTTAAAATCTCATAGGGTGTCATAGTTGTACCGGGTCTTAAGAAAACTCTATTCGTAGTGTGACAAGCTGTGTTTAATGCTTCGGCCCAAAAACCTTTAGAAATATTTCTAGTAATTAGCATAACACGAGCCATTTCCATTAAAGTCCTATTTTTTCTTTCAGCAACACCATTTTGTTGTGGTGTTTTGGGTGCTGAAAATTCATGGTGTATCCCCTTTTTACTACAAAAAGTAGAAAAGGAGATGTTTTCAAATTCTCTACCATGATCTGACCTTATTCGAAAAATAGGAGAACAAAACATGTTTTTGATTTTAGAGACTAAGTGAGTAAATTTATCAAAAGTTTCAGATTTTTCTCTTAAGAAATACACCCATGTAAACCTAGAAAAATCATCAACTATCACATAAACATATTTCTTACCTCCCAAGGTTTCTACCTCAATAGGACCCATCAAGTCCATATGTAGAAGCTGAAAACAATGTGTTGTTCCTGAGTGTTGCTCATGGTGTTGTTTAACACTGTGAGCAACACGAGTTTGCTTACCCTTTTGACAGTCACCACACATCACGGTGTCTTTGAGGTCTAGTTTAGGAACACCTTTGACGGCATTATGTTTGATAATCTTCTCAAGATTTCTATAATGAGAATGACCTAACTTTTGATGCCATAACCTAATGTCATCAAGTTTTGTCAAATTGCACACTGATTTATTACCAACCAGATAGCAATTATCACTTGATCTTATTCCAGTCATGACACAAAAGTTAGTGTTATCAAACACTTCACATGTATTTTTATTGAATTTTACCTCCAAATTTTCATCACATAGTTGGCTAATGCTAATTAAATTAGCAAGTAAACCATCTACGTGCAAGACATTTTTCAAAGGAGGAAAACCAACAATATCCAGTGTTCCTTTACCAACTATTTCACTCTTGCCTCCACCACCATAAGTCACTGAGCCTCCTTGAATAGGTTGGTACTCTGTTAGGAATGATTTTGTTCCCGTCATATGACGTGAACAACCACTATCAAAGTACCAAGTTCTGCAATGTTAGTCCTTAAAATTTGTATAAACAACATAGCTTTTCGGTTTTCCTTGGGTAACCAACCTCTTTTTGAAAACTGGATTTTGTTCACCGGTGTTGCCATGAGTGTTGCCACGAGAAATTGGCGACACTTGAGGCGACACTTGAAGACTGGACATTTTCTTTTGAAGGAAAATGCAATCTGATTTTAAATGTCCAGCTTTGTGACAGTATCCACACTCATTTGATTGATTAGAAGAATCACTAGGAGTGCTACCCTTTTCCTTGACACGCTCTTTTACAAAACAATTTTTAGTTTCAACATCAAACAAGGAAGAGGTAATACTTTCAAGTGATTCTTGGAACCCAAGACCGGCTTTCGAGGCTTACTCAACTTGAGTATTTCATCCGGTTTGGATGAACTCGTGTTGAGTTTTTGAAGGTGGATTCGGCTAGGTTGAGTTTGGCCTTGATTTTATCAAGATCCAAGTCTCTCCTACTGAGTTGAGCTTCTAGCCGAGTCAAGGAGTTCTTAAGATCCTGATTTTCCTTTTTCAAGAAAACCACCATCTTATTCTCCTTTTTCCATTCCACGAGTAGAGATTTATAGAGGTTTTTTAATTCAAAAATGAGCTCATCTTTATCAAGGTCATCCTCTATAAACTCCTTCCGAATTTAAATCGAGTAGAACCATGCAAATTAAGATCATTTAAAGAATCATACTGCGAGTGTTGTGCCAAGTGTTGCCATTTCCTGGGACGACACTTGGGGCAACACTACGAAGAAGTCACCAATGTTGTGTAAAGTGTTGTCAAATCTGTAACGACACTTGAAGTAACACTCTCAGTCGAAGGTAGCTCCTCTACCGTGGCCATCATGACCACTTGCTCTGACTTTTCTTCTTTCTCTGTTCCTTCCTCCTCTCCATCACTAAGAGATACCCACAAGTTTTTGCCCGCCTTTCTTAAGGTGTTTGCACATTCATTGGCATAGTGACCCCAATCGGAACAAGCATGACATTGAATAGATTCAATGTACTTAGGATCGGACCGGATCTTTTCCGAGGATGCACGCCTAGGTGGGGTATTCTTTTGATTTGGAGGAGGACCTCTTCTTGGCACAAAACTGGAGGTTTTGGCCGTTTGGTCCTTAGCCTTCACCTGCACTTTGTTAAATTTTCTAACCATAGAATTATATCTCTTTGCAAGTAAAGCTACACTAGTATTTTCATCTAACTCCTCGAAGACTTTATCTTCATCATCCACACATGTGTCCGAAGATTCAACTTTTAAGGCAATATTCTTGCCTTTAGAAGCCTCTGTTTGTTCATTGAGATTCAACTCAAAGTTTTTCAAAATACTCATTAAGGAGTTGATGTCCATTGTTGAAAGATTATGGGCCTCTTCAATAGCTGAAACTTTAATATTAAAACGTTCGGGAAGAGTACGAATAGCTTTTGAAACAAGTTGTTTATTTGTAAAAGGCTTCCCTAATACTTGACAAGCATTTGAAATATCAATCAACTTTTCAAAATAAGACGAGATGTCTTCGTTTTCACCCATTCTTAATCTTTCAAACCTACTAGTGAGACCTCTAAGCTTTGTTTCTCGGACACTGCCATCTCCTTCACACAAGCATCTTTTGCAGAGGGACTATTTTGAATGAGTTTGAACATATGCGTGTCAACCCATTCATAGATGGCATTCAGTGCCTTTTCATTGAAACTAGCAAGATTATTCTCTTCAATTGTCCACTCGAATTCAGGTTTGACTTGAACGTCACCATCGTCATTCGGAGGAAGCATTGGAATAGAATAACCATTAAGAATAGATCGCCAAGCCCGAAGATCAATTGATTTGATATGCGAGCGTAGACGAATCTTCCAATAAGCATAATTAGATCCGTCTAAAACCGGTAATCTCTTTTGATTAGGGTTTGCAGGATCATAAGCCATGACAAAAGGATCTAAACACTTAGTATATCAAGTGCTAGGCTTTGATACCAATTGAGATTGTCTATGGCTAAGAACTTATGAGACGAAACTCACAAGGTGAGATGAAACTCACGGGTGTTGTCCTTAGTGTTAATGACACTAACGACGACACTTTCACCAATTCTAGAAAAAGCACAAATCAATAGAAATAAATATAATTTGCAGCGGAAATATTAAAGCAATACACAAGAATATAATTTTTATCAAGTTATATAAATATATAACTTGATGGGTGCCAATAAGGCAAGACCTTTCTATTAATAATATGAATTCAATACAAGGTCGAAGAAGTTCCTTAATGATAAACGAACCCTGATATAAGGAACAACATAAGCGAATTCTCTCTGAAAATAAACACTCAAAAACCTCACAAAAATATAAAAATTTATATGAAATATTCGAGTGTTGGACAAAGTGTTGCCGACACAGAATGGCAACACTTGAGAGCAGAATTCTACTTTCTTGTGCAGATTTGCGTTTTTTGAATTGGATGATCTTCAATGAAGATCCACTGCACTATTTATAGGCCACAAAGTCTTGGAGCCTACTCAAATGATCAGCTAACAGCCTTGGGTTGGTTTCCTCCAAAATAGCCACTCGCCTCTTTTGTAGGAGACCTAGTCTTCTCTTGCTTCTCTTGCTTGTACCTCTTAACTTTGATTGCCTTGTACTCTGACTTGTTCTCCCCCAGAATAGCTAAATAAAATATCTCTTTGCTTGGTCATAAATTAAACAAATAAACACATGTTTATTTGTTAATTCCTCCTCTTCGTAATTCTCGCACAGGCATATTACATTGCGATTTCAAGCTCATTTTAAGGTGACTAACTACTGTTATATAAACATTAATTTACCCATTAATATTTGTGAAAAATACAGTAACTAACTCAGTGTCGCCAATTCCAAATGGCAACACTTTTGGCAACACCAGTGGCAACACTGGTTTGCAACACTTGGGATGACATTCATGGCAACGCATGATCTTAACATTAACAATATTCATGGATTGTATTATGCTTAGTGTATTACATAAATGTTACACTATGATATTGATGGAACATGAGTATATTTTACCATGTGGCTATGTTGCTTATCCCCTTTGTGGATTATATTTCAAGTAACTATTATGTGCTTGATAATTTGTTAATCAACTGATGTTGGGGGTATAGCATAATACGATCAATTATGGAAGTGTGACCTAATGTGATCGGATTATGTTATATCTGTGACCGTCCCCTCATGTGGCCACAGGTCGGGGTTATAGCATCTGTATTGAGCCAAAAGCCTTACAGAGTTGCTACTATCTTATATGGTTCCCTGAGAAATGGGTCTTATAAGATGTGAGTATTGCTTAAGCAGCTCACCTAAGATTGGAATATTATATCCAATGTTGTACGACTATTGTTCAGACGGGGAAAGGTAAACCAAGGTAATGAAAGGTGTTTACAGCTTTTCCAATGTGTTATATGCGACTTGTTATGTGTTGCATCTTATTTGGCATATTCTTTGCATTCATAATAGCTTCTTTGAGATTTATTCTCATCCCTCTCCCTTTAATGTTTTTAGATCCCGAGACAGGCGGACCGGCCAAGTAAGGGCGGAAAGGAGTTTGGAAGTGATCTTTTGGGTATTGTCGGGGTACGTATAGGTTGGCGTAGAAAGTGTATTTTGATATAATTCCTTTATGGAGTTTGTAATTATAAACTTTAATTTCTACGTTAGAACCGATGTCTTTTGTAACTAAACAGTTTAATACTTTCAAAGTTGGTCAACTCTTCCTCCAATGTGGAGAAGAGTAGAGTTATTTTGAAATGATTATGTTAATTATATTTTGTTTGAAAGTTAAATCAAAGTTTTAAAAGTTTTGGGATATTTGGGTTAGTTTGAGGATGCTCCAGCTCGGGACACGTGTAGGTTCCGGGTCGGGGTTCTCACAGTTGGTATCAAAGCTCGGTTAGAGTTCTCGGGTAGAGTCTAGTTGAGTGAGAGTGTGTGATAAATGACGTCGAGTGTTTAATGCAGAAAATTGTACTAATGGCGGGTAATGATGGAGATCAGGATCGGGCTTTGGGAAATGTTGGTAATCCGAATGCCGAAATGATGGATATGTTCCGAGTGTTTCTTCAGAATATGGCAAATCAGAATCAAGGTAGGGGACAACAACAACCCGAAGGTAGGCAAGGGCACCATGGTTTAGAGAAAATTGTGAAGATGTCTCCTCCTAGCTTTAACGGAGATCCGGATCCGATGAAGGCGGAGCGATGGCTTGAAGCGATGAATAAGATTTTCTCGGCAATGGAGAGTTCGGATGCGGAAAAGGTAAGATGCGCCATTTTCAAGTTGGAAGGACCCACCGAGCACTGGTGGCAGGTAGTGAAGGATGGTTGGGATCGGGATTTGACACCACAGACTTGGGAGAATTTCACGCGCAAGTTTCGGGATCATTTCATTCCGATGGTTACTAGAGATAAGAAAGAGGTTAAATTTCTGAAACTGGAGCAAGGGACGATGACCATAGCACAATATTCAGCCAAGTTTACGGAGTTAGCCCGATATTGTCCCCATTTGGTACCGGATGAAGAGAGGCGAATCTACAGGTTCGTGAAAGGCTTAAGGGTGGAGTTCCGGAAGCAGTTATTGACTCATGACTTCGCCAACTTCCAAGCGGCCGTGAATATGGCGTACTGGATTGAGAATGATATAGAGGAGCATCGTGGTAAATCTGAAGGCGGAAACATAAATAGATTTCAAGGTCAAGGTTCGGGGCAGAATAGAGGGCAACCAAGGACAGTAGCTCCGGGAGCAGGTAGAGGAGGATTTGTGGCGGCTCCTATAAACCGTTTGACTCCAGGTCAGTTTGGGGCATTGTGTGGATATTGCAAGAAGCCAGGGCATTCGGAGGACAAGTGTTGGAGCAAGCAAGGCCGATGTTTAGAGTGTGGGGCAACAGGCCATTTTCGGAGGAATTGTCCCAAGTGGCAAAATAAGCAAGCTTCGAGTAGTGGACAAGGGGGACAAGGTAGTGGTGTAAAGAGAGGTATCGACGGGAAACCCAAAGATAGAGTGCAAGGTCGAGTGTTTGCCTTGGATAGAGGAGAGGTCGATCCCAATGCCGTCATTAGAGGTATAGTTCCTGTCTCAGGAGTTAAGGCCCGTATTCTTATAGATCCCGGGTCTTCCCATTCATTTGTGGCATCTCATTTTGCATTTTCATTGCATAAATTGCCTGAATCTATGCCTTATGTGTTGGAGGTCTCTACTCCTATGGGAGAGTGCCTTGCATCTTCTTTGATATATCATGGTTGTGATGTGACTATATGTGAGCATGTATTGCCGGTGGATTTGGTCGAGTTACCAATCCGTGATTTTGATGTGATCATTGGGATGGATTGGTTGAGTCAGTGTCATGCTTTGGTAGACTGTCGTAGAAAGCGAGTCTCATTTGCTATGCCTGATGTGCCTACTTTTATATTTGATGCAGACAAATCTATGTTCGGTTTACATGTTATTTCTGCTTTAAAGGCTAGAAAGATGCTATCTAAGGGGTGTGCGGGTTACTTGGCTTATGTGGTAGATTCCAATAAGAAGTCTCCCGAGTTAGCTCATGTCCCGGTTGTTAATGAATTTAGTGACGTGTTTTCTAGTGAGTACTCTATGCCTCCGGATCGGGAGGTAGAGTTTTGTATTGACTTAGTGCCCGGTACAGCACCTATCTCTAAAGCACCCTATAGAATGGCTCCGGCCGAGTTAAAAGAGTTGAAGGTCCCATTGCAAGAATTGATAGACCGGGGTTTTATTCGCCCTAGTGTGTCTCCGTGGGGAGCACCGATTTTATTTGTTAGGAAGAAGGATGGTACCTTACGATTATGTATTGATTATCGTTTGTTGAACCAAGCCACCATAAAGAATAAGTATCCTCTTTCGTACATAGATGATTTATTTGACCAACTCCAAGGTTCCGTTATCTACTCAAAACTTGTTTTGAGAAGCGGATACCATCAGTTGAAGATTAGACCGGATGACATTGCCAAGACCGCTTTCCGAACGAGATATGGTCACTATGAGTTTGTTGTGATGCCTTTTGGGTTGACTAATGCTCCCGCCGTATTCATGGATATGATGAACCGTGTTTTCAAGCCTTATCTTGATAGCTTTGTGGTGGTATTCATAGATGACATTCTTGTCTATTCTAAGTCCCGGGAAGAGCATGAAAATCATTTGAGGATTGTCTTGTCAGTTCTTCGTGAGAAGCAGTTGTACGCCAAGTTCAGAAAGTGTGAGTTTTGGCTTGAGCAGGTTTCTTTCTTGGGGCATGTAGTGTCGAGTTCGGGAATTTCCGTGGATCCTTCAAAAATTGAAGCCGTGGTTAATTGGAAGCAACCTTCGACTGTGACTGAGGTTCGTAGTTTTCTTGGTCTATCGGGGTATTATCGGAGGTTCATTGAAGGGTTTTCTCGGATTGCGACTCCGCTGACTAGATTGACTCGGAAAGATGTATCGTTCATATGGGATTCCAAGTGTGAAGCAAGTTTTAATGAGTTGAAGAAGAGGTTGACGACGACTCCTATTCTTACCCTTCCGGATGGTTGTGAGAATTTTGTGATCTATAGTGATGCCTCAAAGGCGGGTTTGGGATGTGTATTAATGCAAAATGGGAAAGTTATTGCGTATGCCTCTAGGAAGTTATCACCGGCGGAACAGAATTACCCTACTCATGACAAGGAATTGGCGGCGATTTTGTTTGCGTTACATAAGTGGAAGCATTACCTTTATGGGGCGAAATTTGAGATATTCACCGACCATAAGAGTTTGAAATATTTATTTACCCAAAAGGAGTTAAATAACCGGCAAAGGAGATGGCTAGAGTTCTTGAAGGATTTTGATTGTGTGATTTCTTATCACCCGGGGAAGGCCAATGTGGTGGCAGATGCGATTAGCCGAAAGGCTTATGTGACAACTTTGAGTTCTCGAGAATTGAAGAGTGAGGTAATCATTGCGAATGTGCGAGCCGTTCCTACATTGTATGGATATTTGAAGGAAGCTCAACAAAGTGATCCGGAGTTGAAGAAAATTTTAGATCAAGTGCAAGAGGGAAAAGCCGGAGAATTTGCGTTGAATAGAGATAGGATTTTAACCTTCCAAGGGAGAATTTGCGTTCCTTCATCACCGGAAATCAAGAGGCGTGTTTTAGAGGATGGTCATAAGTCCAAGTTTGCGATTCATCCGGGTAGTACCAAAATGTATCAAGACTTGAAGCGTGGGTATTGGTGAAATGGAATGAAAAGAGAAATTGCGGATTACGTTTCTAAGTGTTTAACTTGTCAACAAATCAAGGCAGAACATCAGAGACCGGCGGGACTACTTCAACCATTGGATATTCCGGAGTGGAAATGGGAAGGGATCACGATGGATTTTGTTTCGGGTTTGCCTCTTACCGCGAAGAAGATGGATGCTATTTGGGTTATTGTGGATAGATTGACAAAGTCGGCTCATTTTCTTCCGGTATCAACCAAGTTTTCGTTAGAGAAGTTAGCTCAGTTATATATGAAGGAGATTGTGAGACTTCACGGGGTTCCGGTTAGTATTGTTTCCGACAGAGATCCGAGATTTAATTCTAGATTTTGGAGAGCATTGCATGAAGCCTTGGGTTCTAAATTGTGTTTTAGTACGGCGTTTCATCCTCAAACCGACGATCAGTCCGAGAGAACTATTCAGATACTTGAGGATATGTAACGGGCTTGTGTGATGGATTTCCAATTGTCATGGGAAAATCATCTACCGTTAGTGGAATTTGCCTACAACAACAGTTATAAGTCTAGCATTGAGATGGCTCCGTATGAGGCGTTGTATGGTAGGAAGTGTCAATCTCCGATGTGTTGGGACGAGGTTGGTGAGGCGAGACTTTGGGGCCCGAATTTGGTTAGAGATTCAACGGAGAAGATCAAGGTGATTCGGGATAGATTGAAGACGGCTCAGAGTAGACAGAAAAGCTATGCCGACAATAGAAGACGAGATTTATCTTTTCAGGTTGGTGACTTTGTGTTCTTGAAGGTCTCTCCGAGGACGGGAATTAAAAGGTTTGGTAATAAGGGTAAATTGGCTCCGAGGTTCGTTGGACCGTTTGAGATTCTAGAGAAGATTGGGGATTTGACTTACCGATTGGTGTTACCTCCCTCATTTTCCTTCATAATGTGTTTCATGTTTCTATGTTGAGAAAGTATTGTCATGATCCTTCCCATATTTTGAGTTCTCCCCCCGATGAGGTTCAAGCGGATATGTCTTATGTTGAGGAACCGTTGAGAGTCCTAGAGTTCCAAGTTAAGGAGTTGAGGACTAAGAGTATTCCGATAGTGAAGGTCCTATGGAAGAATCACACCGTTGAGGAAGCAACGTGGGAGCTAGATTCGGAGATGAGAGCGAAATACCCTTGGTTGTTTGAGCATCCAAGTAAGTCTTTTTAAAATTCGGGACGAATTTTCTTTAAGAGGGAGTGAGTGTAACGACCCTAAACCTAGGCACTAATTTAGCATCATATTATGTGTTTTTAATATTATTGTTAATATTATGTGTTCATTTTATATCCTTGATTTCTTATATTAGGATGGGATGATTGGGAAATAAAGTAAAGTTATTGGGGGAAGTATAATAAAGGAAAATAGATAGATTGGAAATGAGGTTAATGTGTGTGGGCAAAGAAAATTTGAATAAAGGATTTAATTTCACTACCTTAAAATTTAGAGGACCAAATTGTTTATTTTGTGAAAGCCTTGATTTATTTGTGGCATGGGGGGCCATGCCCCTCCCCCCTATTTCACTCATCTTCTTTCACATTAGTCAAACCCTCCCATACCTCCCATACTCCCTCACCTCCCTCACTTTCACCTCCCCATTTTCTTCTTACTTCCTCCTAGCAAAACTCCATAGAAGCTCTTCCATGAAAGCATCCTTTCCAAGTTCCTAGAGAGCTCAATTCTTCTCCATTTTTCAATCAAATTGTACTTTTGTGCTTGGTGCATCTAGGGGAGTTGATCAAGCTAGCAAGATCCTCATTCCCTCCTAAATATTATAAGGTGAGTTATTATGACTTCCCTTCCTCTAAATGTTCATGAACTATTTATTGTGGTTATTGTTGTTATGATGATTGTTTAATGGTTTGGAAGCCTCTTTGAAGTTGAGAAATGGGTAAATGACATAGGATGATGTTATTGGTCATAGAAGTGGATCTAGAGTGTAAGAAATGGGTGGAGTTAGTTTTAGAATATTGAACTTGAAAAGTGTTAGTGAAATGGGTTGAAAATCTTGTGGTAAATAATTTAGGTTTATATTATTTTGGGGTTTAAATGATTTAGGATGAGGATTTTAAAGTTAGAAATCCTTTTGGTGTTCATGGAAATAAGGGTTGTTAAAAGGAAAAGAAAATAAGTAAAAAGGGATTTGAAATCTGGGCAATGCTGAAATTTGGGCTTGGGCGGTCGCCCATGAGGGGGTGAGCGGCCGCCCATGTGGGCAAAAACTTGGTCTCCTGGAAATCCTTCTTGGGCGGTAGCCCAAGAGGTAGTGAGCGGTCGCCCATACGGGCAGTAACTTGGGTCCCTTTTGAAAACTCACTTGGGCGGTCGCCCAAGTGGCATGGGCGGTCGCCCATGGTACCAGAACCTCCTTAGTCTCATTTCTTGCTGATTTTACCAACAACCTAGTGACATGCCTCCTAACCATTATAAATTAATAGAACCTAATCCAATTCGGATATGAATCAATCCTTTTCAACTTAGATTAAAGTAGAGCTTTTGGGCCACTTAAGTAACGTGACTCCAACTTGGTAATATAGCTTGGATCTTCGTAAAGACCATGTATTATTGAATATTGTCTAAGTAGGGATAATTGTTGATATCTTGTTACCTTACTTGAGTACATATTCATGGATTGTATTATGCTTAGTGTATTACATAAATGTTGCACTATGATATTGATGGAACATGAGTATATTTTACCATGTGGCTATGTTGCTTATCCCCTTTGTGGATTATATTTCAAGTAACTATTATGTGCTTGATAATTTGTTAATCAACTGATGTTGGGGGTATAGCATAATACGATCAATTATGGAAGTGTGACCTAATGTGATCGGATTATGTTATATCTGTGACCGTTCCCTCCTGTGGCCACAGGTCGGAGTTATAGCATCTGTATTGAGCCAAAAGCCTTACAGAGTTGCTACTATCTTATATGGTTCCCTGAGAAATGGATCTTATAAGATGTGAGTATTGCTTAAGCAGCTCTCCTAAGATTGGAATATTATATCCAATGTTGTACGACTATTGTTCAGACGGGAAAAGGTAAATCGAGGTAATGAAAGGTGTTTACAGCTTTTCCAATGTGTTATATGCGACTTGTTATGTGTTGCATCTTATTTGGCATATTGCTGCATTCATAATAGCTTGCTGAGATTTATTCTCATCCCTCTCCCTTTAATGTTTTTAGATCCCGAGACAGGCGGACCAGCCAAGTAAGGGCGGAAAGGAGTTTGGAAGTGATCTTTTGGGTATTGTCGGGGTACGTATAGGTTAGTGTAGAAAGTGTATTTTGATATAATTCCTTTATGGAGTTTGTAATTATAAACTTTAATTTCTACGTTAGAACCGATGTCTTTTGTAACTAAACAGTTTAATACTTTCAAAGTTGGTCAACTCTTCCTCCAATGTGGAGAAGAGTAGAGTTATTTTGAAATGGTTATGTTAATTATATTTTGTTTGAAAGTTAAATCAAAGTTTTAAAAGTTTAGGGATATTTGGGTTAGTTTGAGGACGCTCCAGCTCGGGACACGTGTAGGTTCTGAGTCGGGGTCCTCACAGTTGGCGGAAGGAGGGGCATTGGATGAGAAAGTGGTCGTCATTGCGACACCACTGGCAACGGCCTTTATAGGGATTTCGAGGGGCTTGTGGGTTGTAGTTGGGAGGAGGTGTAGGGTTAGGGTTGTATGAGGTTGGATTATGTTTTTGATTATAGAAACAGTTTGGGGGAGGGTTTTTAGAGGCATAGGTAACGGTGGTGGGGAAGGTGTTGGTGGTGGGTGTACGATGTTTGAGAGATAACTCTCTGTTGAGGAGTTTTTCATGAAGTTCATCAAACGTATTTGGGATGTCTCGGCTGTAAACGGCAATGATTATGCTTTCATAGTCCGGATTATTGAGTTGATCCAAGATCTTGTCAACTAGGTCTTCCGGATCAATGGGGCGACCTAAGGATTTAAGTTGGTCTGCGCAAGATTTGAAATGTTGCATGTAGTCTGAAACAGAGCGGTTTCCTTTGGTGATTTGGCGGAGGCGATCCTTGATTTGTTTGATATGGCCTTTGGAAGGGTTAGCATAGGTTTTGGCAAGGGTTTGCCATGCCTCATATGTGGTGGAACATTGAGATATGAGAGAAACAAGATCAGGGGAGAGAGTACCTGCAAGTGCACCTAAGATAAGCTTGTCTTGGCGAAACCATGTGTTGTAGGTTGGGTTAGGAGTTGTGGTGTTGGTGGCGGCTGGAGGGTTATTGGCTGGGGTGGTTGTAATGGCTTGAGTGGTAAGGTTTTGGGGTGGGGCTGTTAAGGTTCCATCTATGTATTGGTGGAGATCATGGCCAAGGAGGGTTGCTTCAAGTTGGGTTTTCCAAGCTATGTAGTTTGTGGGTGTTAGTTTTAGGATGTGGCCAAGGAAGATGGCTATGAGGGGTTTTGTTGGTTCAGTCGAGTTGGGAAGGAGAACAATAGACTCGACTGCCATGGAAAACAGAAGAAAAAAAACAGAGATTTTTTTTTTTTGATCTAATGCTCTGATACCATGTTGAATTGAAAAACTTTGATTTAAAATTTACATGCTTGTATTATTGATATTGAATTGTCCTATATATAGAAAGTAGGAGGAAGTAAATATAGAAATAAGAGTTCTAACTATACCAGGATTCGATCAAAACTAGAATCCTTCATGGACTTGGAAAGCTTGAATAAGGAAACAGAGATCACAGCAGAATAAGGAAACACAACATAAATTCTGTGAGGCGGCCGCCTGAGCAAGAGTTGTTGGAATATTTGTATATGTGGTGTTAAAGTTCATAGCATATGACCTTGGAGTGTCATTGGGCTTGAACTGATTTTGGCCAAGGGGAATTTCACGTCGGAGTTACTGCCCTCTAGCGCGGTCGCGCTAAGCCCTGAGGGCGGCCGCACTTCTCTACCGTAGCTCCACCAAATCTGTCTGACCTTGAGCGCGGTCGCGCATGCCCCTAGGGCGGCCGCGCTTGTGACGGGTTGGTGAAATCCTGGGCCGAATTAAATCAGGTTTTTAGGTCTAAATTAAGCCCTAAACCTAATTTTACCACATGTATAAATACTCTCTTCCTCCCAGCCGTTTTTGGTACATGAATATTAGAGAGAAACACAATTCTCTTGCTTTTATTCATTGATCGATTACTCCCGTTCATAGAGATTTGTTCGTGAGATTCAAGGCAATTGAGATAGGACCGCCGGTGACTACCTACTGTGTCGCTCGTGGTACGTAGTCCGTGATCGTTTTATCCTCGGAGAAATTTGCCTGTACCTGAGTTGCACCAATTGGGGGCAATATTTTCTCTTAGGACAGTCTTCCTAAGGCGACTCGATCAAATCACGATAAGTTTTCTAACCGTTTGATTTCTTGTTTTGTTTGTTTTCCTGATCCTGTTCCTTGGCTTTCGGTTTTGCTATTGGCTTAATTGGTACGTTTGACTTGATCAATAAAATCCCCTACTATTGATTAAATTGTTGTTTAATCTGTGGTGCTTATTAATTTAATTTCCAACAGTCTAGTCTAAGAGAAAATAGTATTTTATTTGATCATGTCTGGTGGTTCCTCTAGCTCTCCCTTTAAGTCCCTAGTTGACACCTCCGATCTTTCGGAGAAGTTTGGTGGTAAGAACTTCAAGCGTTGGTCTGAACGCATGAAGATCCGGTTTGTCACAATTAAGGGCATGTCTCGGTATGCCGACATCTAAATGTCCCGCTCCGAATGGTGATGATCCGATTAATGTGGTCGTTAAACCGTGGAAGGAGCGAGGATGATGTTGTTCGAGGATGCATTCTGTCGCCTTTGTCGAATGCACTCTTTGATGTTTATTGCTCTGCTCCTCTCGGCTTCCTTTGCGTCCTCGTGGGAAACGCTTTCCACGAAGTACAGCACCGATGACTCCGGTGTGGAAAAGTACCAAGTGGGAAAGTTCCTGAATTATCACATGAGTGAGGGAAAGTCGGTTACCGACCAAGTGCACGAACTCCAAATCATTTTGCAGTCACTCAAGGATGCTGACATGGGACTTCCTGATAAGTTCGTTGTCATGGCTATCATTGAGAAGTTTCCTCGATCTTGTGGGAAATTCGGTATGACCCTCAAGCATCGTACTGGAAACTTGACACTCAATGAATTGATGAATGCAATTGCGATTCAGGAGGTGCATAATGGTAACCAACCTAGCGTACCTGTGGAGGCTGCTGCTAATATGATAACCGGAAAAAGCAAGTTTAAAGGAAAAGGTGTGAAAACTTCTAAGGATAAAGAAAACCATGATAAGCTTAAAGTTAAGAAAAATAACTTTAGGAAGCCAAAAGCAAAACAGAACTGCTGGAATTGTGGAGAAGGTGGACACTTTTCTAGGGACTGCCCGTCCAAGAAAGGAAAAGGACCACAAGCCTCTGCTGATGACCATCCTGCTGTCAACATGGTGTTGGGTCCGAAGGATTATGATGATCCCGACTCGATGCACCTGAGTTGACGCTTCCGACCTGCAATGTTACAAAGTATGTAACTTCTTATCCTGAAATCTTTACTGTCTATGAACCCAACGAGTGGCTAGTTGACACTGGAGCAAACGTGCACGTTTGTGCTGATAAATTGCTATTTGTGTCTTACCAGTCTGAGCGTGGTAGATCAGTGAAGATGGGGAACTCTAGTGCTGCAAAGGTGCTTGGGACTGGACGCGTGGACCTGAGGTTTCCAAATGGGCGCATTCTTACCTTGCATCGAGTGTATCACGTTCCTGATATTCGTCGCAACATTATTAGTGGTTCTAGTCTAGTTAGGGAAGGATTTGAGATTTCATTTAAGTGTAATAAGGTTATTATTTTGGATTCTGGTAGTTTTGTGGGGAAAGGTTATTCCTCGGATGGTTTATTTAAAATTAGAGTTGAAACTGATGTTTGTTCGCATAATAATTTTAGTTCTATTGATTATCCTGTTTCGTATTCCATTGAATCTTCAAATGTTTGGCATGGTCGTTTAGGACATATTAACTATGATTCTGTGAAAAGAATGATGAACTTAGATATTATTCCTAAACATGCTATTGATAAGAATTCTAAGTGTCACGTATGTGTTGAAGCTAAATCTACAAAAGGTCCGTTTAAAACGGTTGTGAGAAATTCTAAAATTCTAGATTTAGTTCATACTGATATTTGTGAATTTAATGGCGTGTTGACCAAAGACAAAAAGAAATACTTTCTCACCTTTATTGATGATGCTAGTAAATACTGTTATGTCTATTTGCTTAGTTCTAAGGATGAAGCATTAGATAAATTCATTATATTTAAGAACAAAACAGAAACACAATCTGGCAAGAAACTTAAACGGTTAAGATCTGATAGAGGAGGTGAATATGAGTCTAATCCCTTCATATATTATTGCCAAGAAAACAGAATAGTTCATGAAGAGACTCCTCCCTACACCCCTCAATCAAATGGTGTTGCTGAACGTAAGAATAGAACCCTTACTGATATGATTAACAGTTTGCTCATAAGTTCTGGACTGCCCAAATATATGTGGGGAGAGGCTTTAAATACGGCTTGCCATATTCTGAATAGAGTCCCTCCTAAACATAGAAAGGAAAGTCCGTTTGAACTTTGGAGAGGTCGACAGGCTAGCTTGAAACACTTAAAAGTGTGGGGGTGCCTTGCAAAGGTACTTGTACCCGCACATAAAAGGAAAAAGCTTAGACCTAAAACTGTTGATGCTATCTTTATAGGTTATTCTGAAACAAGTTATGCATTGAGATTTCTTATTATAAAATCTGAAATTTCTGGCATAGATGTGAACTCTATAGTTGAGTTACGTGATGCAATATTCTTTAAAGATGTGTTTCCTATGAAGGACGGACTTCCTAAGGAATCTAACCCTACCACTGATTCTATTCCTGCTCAAGTAGAGGAGCTGACAAATGTGGGGGTTGATTCCAGTGCAACTCATTCTGACGATGAGATTGAACCAAGGAGGAGCAAACGGGCAAGGACCACCAAGGACTTTGGAAGTGATTTCATCACTTACAATGTCGAGGGTGATCCTCTAACCTTCAAAGCTGCTATGGCTACTTCTGACGCCAAGCAGTGGAAGGATGCAGTGAAGAGTGAGATGGATTCTATTGTCTCTAATGGGACATGGGAATTGGTCGATCTCCCTCCTGGTTGTAGCACGATAGGATGTAAGTGGGTCTTTAAAAGGAAACTGAAACCGGATGGAACCGTTGACAAGTTTAAGGCTAGGTTAGTGGCTAAGGGATTCAAGCAAATGGAAGGAATAGACTATTTCGATACCTATTCGCCAGTTGCTAGAATGACTACAATCCGAATGCTTATCGCATTGGCCTCTGTATATGATCTTCCTATCCATCAGATGGATGTGAAGACCGCTTTCTTGCATGGCGATCTTGAGGAAGAAATTTATATGGATCAACCTGAAGGTTTTGAGGCCCCTGGCAATGAGAGAAAGGTTTGTAAACTTGTTAAGTCCTTGTATGGACTTAAACAAGCCCCTAAGCAATGGCATGAGAAATTTGATAAAATTATCTCATCGTTTGGCTTTGTTAATAATGAGTTTGATAAGTGTGTTTATAGCAAGAGTATTGGTGATAGTAGTATTGTCTTATGTCTGTATGTCGATGATATTCTGTTGTTTGGAACGGATATGAGGATAATTGATACTACTAAGAAATTCTTGAAAGGTAAGTTTGAGATGAAAGATATGGGAGTAGCAAGTGTGATTCTTGGCCTTAAGTTGACTCGTTCAACTAGTGGCATAACCATCTCGCAATCTCATTATACTGAAAGTGTAATTGAGAAATTTGGTTATAAGAATTGCAAAGTGGCTAAGACTCCATATGACCCTTCATCTGCTCTTACTAAGAATGAAAGTGGAGTACCGATGGCTCAGTTGAGATATTCTCAAATTATTGGAAGTTTGATGTATCTTGCCAATTGTACTAGACCGGATATATCCTACTCGGTTACTAGTGTAAGTACCCAAATCTGGCTCATGCCTTCCGGTTAATTTTCCCGACAATTTCGGTAAGTTTTCCGGTAATTTCCCAGACCTTCCCAGCGTTCCGAAAACATTCCGGAACTGTTTTTTATTAAATAAGGGCTGAAGTGGATCCTTCCCAATTAAGAAACACGTTTTTCTTAATTAGGAAGGAGGGTTCTAGAATTTGCCACCTTGCATGGTTCTAGAATGCTGAGTCATTCAGGATAAGCCCGCACGGCTGCATTAGCTCGCTGATCCTGGCCGCACGGCTTCATTCACCTTATCCATATTACCTATAAATAGAGGCCTCCTCTACCCATTTCAACAAACACAATAGAGGCACAAAATACACAATACACTTATAAACACTCCCAAGACGTGAAGAATATTGGTGCAAGCTCAAGAAGGTGAAGAAGGAAGGCTAAGAAGCTACCTCCCTCCTCCTTGAAGACCCAAGACCAACCTCTCCTCCTAGCTCCGTTCGAAGAAGCAAAGGAAGCAATTGGTAACCTCGCACGCCCTAACCTTGCTTTTAATTGATATACTTGCTCATTGCATTCATATATCTTGCTTGGGACTTGGCATTTATTCATAAAGATCACATCTTTATCACCCCCTTTCCCTTTTGCATGCATTAAGACCTCATTTGTCATAAAAATGTAGTCTTTTTCATAAAGGTGCATCCTTTGCACCTAAAACCCCCATTTTCAAATAAAAATGTCATTTTTATGCATCATTCGCACATAAAAATCCAATCTTTTCAATAAAAATGCATCCTTTGCATTCAAAAACCTTTTCCAATGCATCATTTGCATAAAAATCCTATCTTTACTCAGCACTTGCATAAAGATCATTTCTTTCAATCAAAAAGCATCATTTGCTAAAACCAAAAATGTCATCTTTTCATTAAAGAGTCATTTTTCATCATGCATTTCCCCTTTCCCCCAACCTTGGAACGGACCGGTGTAAAAGATCCTATCTTTACATCGTTCCTTCCATTAAAGGTTCACGATTTCTTTGGAAAGGGATAACCTTGAACCCTATATCTCCGATTATCGCTTAAGAAAGAGTATGAAGCCTCTATACGAGCTCGACCGTCTTAAAGCGTAGGATTGATGGGCTAAGGACCCTCCTTTTCTAAAGAACCTCATCTTTGACCAAAAGAGAGTCATTCTCTCGATCACGCAAGTCCCGAGGGTCCCGAGGTTAAAATGCGATGATCACAAGTCATAAGATGAGGACGGGATCATAATCCCAAATACATAAAATTCCAAGGAATCCCGAGCGACAACCAACAAATGGTTTATACGTCCGGCAGACAACTTGGGACATCCCCCCCCTTTTTCTCAAACACATGCACACAAGAAAGCACGCAAGCAAGCACGATTACTGAAATCTTGGGAGACTTGCTCCGGCAAGGCACTTTGGGTGAACGCCAAACGTTCTTCCCAAGGGGTAACTTAACCTCCAAACCCAAGTAAAAACCCTTTTTTCAAAGTTTTGAGGTAATCAAAATGGCGTGGAGACTCCGTTTTTCAAATAACTCGGATGTCTTCAAACTCGCGTGAATCCACAAAATTTGGGCACACATTCACAGTTTGGCGACTCCGCTGGGGAAACCCAAAGGAGAAAAGCTTTATTTTCAAAACAAAAATCGATACTCGGTATATAGGTGGAAACCACTTACCCTTCCTGTATCGCTCCACGACGTGGGAGTTGGGATAAACCGGTGGTTTAACAATCCCACGTACCAGTATCCCTTTTCGAAAAAATTTTTTTGAAAAATAAAGAAAGCTTTTCCCTTTGAGCGGGTTAGACTCCCGTCGTCGATTTCATTAATCGTGCTTGCTTCCTTTACCTTGCATTGCATCATTTGCATCTTGGATTTCGTGCATACTTTGACGGGAAACATGAAAAATAGCAAAGGAGTGGAACACGGAAAATTGATCCATGCGGTCGTGCGGCTAATCCTCCTTGGATTCGGCCGGGCGACCTCGGTGGCAATTCCACCGGGAAAAATTGAGGTTAATCTGGCAAGTCCTAGCGGCTTGGGGCTACTCGGCTCCATGGCGGCCAGGGCTCCCGAGAAAATTTACGTGCTTACGTGTTGCATTTTCCCCGTCCCGAAAATCATTCCTTTAAAACACATTATGAAAATCTCTGTTTTAACTCAAAAGGAACATTTTTAGGAGACCGCACACTACGCGCACGATATATCCATGTACACTTTGCACGCACGTCCTTCAAACCCGAGGGTGGTTCCGGTTGCGATCACGGACGGCCTTACGATGCTCCGGGCGCGCACGGAATCATCCCAACCTCCCCATGGCAGCCAGTGTCGACCAATGCACAGTCCGTGTCACACGTTTCAAAAATCGTGACTTTTGGTTGGTTTTTTGTCTAGTCCGTGTCATATAGCACAATTGCATACCCTCGTAAAGGTCAAGCCTTAGTTCATAACGGAAGGCAAGATTTTCGCTCAAGCGGAACTCTGCCAAAATTTCGACAAGGAAAAATTGGTAGGATCTTGACTCCGACATTGACTTTGACCTTGACCCACACGAAATGCGTAAGAGTCGAGACCGAGTCTTTGCCAAAAAAAAAAATCAAAAGATCTTTCGCTCAAGCGAAGCTACGCAAAATTCCGACAAGGAAAAATTGGCAAGATCTTGGCCGGCATTGACTTCGATTCCGACCCACGCACCGTGTATGCAACGAAGTTCAATGTGACACGTGTCATCCGGCTTTACCGCCCGACCCATGCCTATTATTCTCTCGGACATTACCGAAAGTCGAAACCGTCATTCGCTCAAGCGAAACTACGCCAAAGATCCGTCAAGGCGAGAGAGACGAGACTTTCCCGGTATTGCCTTGACTATAATCCGCATCGCTCGTGCGTTGAAAGGTCCTATGACCCGCTAGACCCGATAGGAGCGTTCTTTACTCTCGGTCGGTGGGATCTGCGTGCCCTATAGGACCCTCGCCGGGTGTCCACCTGGGAGGTCGAAATACGGGTGGAATACGAGGGGCTTATAGACGTAGTGACGGAACCGCGATCCAGGATCTAGAGTAGTTGTGAAAAAGAAGGGCGAGAACCCCTTTTCCAACCAAATAGATATTAATAAAAGACAACATTTTAAGTAAACTTGAAGATTCTAATTTGCATATTGCACGAGCCTTGACTAAACACCTACCCCGAGTCTAAACCTTTCCTATCCCTTTCCCGCGGCGAGAAAGAAGTGGGTGAGAACACCGGGTCGGCGACTTGTTAGCGCGAGAATCCTCGGACGGTTCGCGAGAATCCTCGGTTTCGAGAGTCGAGAATGGCCGATTTGAGAGAACGATCTTTGGTTTGGGTAACCGATGACTAGGGAAGAAGAGCTAGCCTTAGCCACTGGAAAACAGTCGTAAGGCCCATGAGGAACAGCAAGCCACGCTCATTGAAGCGCTTCGTCGTCATGGAGTTCAAATAGTGGTCGAGCCCAGCGGTTCCTTGGTAATGGTAGAAGATGAGCCTCGAAGCGGCCATCTCGGCTCCGTCGGCCTATAACCAATGCCCTCCTCCATCCTCATACGATCCCTTATCCAGGATTACCCCTCTTGATCCTTTCCAACATCTCGAAGCCATCGGGATCCCGACACCCTCACCTCCTCAAATGAGACCCGGCTTTGTTCCCTATCAACGAAAGCAAACGCCTCGGCTATCCCGGTTACGCGGCCTCTGCATTACCCCATGGGATTCACTCCCTCTCCTCGGTATGGGCCATCCAGGCATTCCCTAGGCCTCAAAATCAGCTCAATGATCCTTTCAATTCATGTCTGCCACGGCGAGATCTTCCACCTCCAACTTTGCCAACGGGACCCCGGGAGGTTCCGTATCCTTTTTCCTACTTCGGAAATTATGAGCCTAATTCCTATGCCTCAGGCCCGTCTCACGGGAACACGGGACCTGGTCAAGTTTACACTTACTTCCCTCCAAAGATCCCCGAGCCTTGGTACCGGCTACCTTTGTGCCACCTCTTGTCCTTCCACCCAAATCGAGATAAGCCTTCTCAGGAATCGAGCAATCCTAAACCATCCCCGACTCAGGCATGGCTTGGCTAATGGAACAAGTTAGGTCCATGCGAGAAGTTTGGGGAAATAAACACCAAGAGGACAAAGATACCGGATCACCGATCCCGAAAGTTGTCCCTCTCCCTCCAAAATTCCGAATGCCGAGAAATTGAAAAGTTCAACGGCAGCCGATTGTCCGGACTCACATTGAAAGCTACATTCTTGCCATGAGAGCCAAAGATTGTACGCGGCAACAAATGGCCGACCATTTTCGATTATCATTAAAAGGTTCGGCTCTTAGGTGGTTCTGCATGTGAAACCGAGAGGCCCGAGCTACTTGGGACCGAGATCAAGGAAGCGTTCCTAGAAAAGTATAAGGCCAATTTGAATTGGGAAACCAGTAGGAATGACCTACGGGGTACCTACAACGTTCGAGATGAGCCGATAAGTGAATTCTACAAGAGATGGAATTGGAAGCTCGGTGAAATGATGACCCCACTCAATGAAGAGGAGCAGATGGAGATCTTCCAATCTTGCTTGAAACCTCAACTAAGAGTCCAAATTGGCAATTACTACTATCTGACCTTCGGGCAATGGTAAATGCGGCACCAAGTTTGAGAATGCCTTCAATATGGCCCGGCCACGAGGCAGCCCGGTTCTTATCGCTCAAAGCACCGGTGTCAAATGCCCCGGCATCATTTGTGAAAGGAAAAGAAGTGATTGGCGTAATTACATTGAGAATGAGAAAGCGGGACGAGAATGCGAGGCCAAGGCTGGCTGCAAAGCCAAAGCTCCCTTTCTATCTTTGCTGAAGATTTCGGAATGCCACTAGAAAAGGTCTTCGACGGTTTGGTAGCCCAAGGACTCATCGAGACCTTTGGAAAGCTGGAAGCCCGGGAACCCCGGTATCGAGAATGGACGAGACCAAACACTTGTCGCTTTCACAAATATCATGGCCATAACACTAATGATTGCACCTACACGAAGTTCACGATCTCTCGCCTAGTTGAAGAAGGCAAGCTAGAACCACCTCGGGGTCCCAATGTGGTCAAGAATCCTCTTCACCGCTAACAATCGAGTCAACATGATCGAGTTCGGAGGAACAAATGGAAACGGTTTTGGAAATCCGAGAGGTCATAGATATCCACGAAATTCAATGTTCCTTATCTTTGAATTACGGAAATGGAAAAGATACGATTAATGCCGCCGCCATGGAGGGACGGTTTGGACCCATAGTCGGAGCTGATTTCGTTAATGTTGTCGAGCTCGGCCTCTTTTCTACGACATCGAACCGGTAACCATGGTCAAGATTACGAAGAAAGGCTCACTTATGAAGGCTGCGAGTTTGAAGTAAAACAAGCCATGTTAATGAAAGTCTCTCAGAACCCTTCATCACCCATGATGAGCATAATGTGTTTGTAATGGCTCTTACTACTCCCGAGGATCATTCCCAACCCTGTTTGGGAAAAGGTAGAAGAAGAGTGAACAAGCCGGAAGACTTTTGGGATGAAGAAAATTTGTATCTCGAATCTTGAAAGCCTGGCCAGGTCCTCTTGCCCAGGAGGTACAAATGGATGAAGTTAAGTTCGAAAGGAGATTCCGCGGATCGGCCGAGTACTTCCTATGGAATTGGTGTCGACAAAGGCAATAATGATCCGCGAGTGCACAATCAAATGACAACGGCGGCAAGGCTTGCTACTCCCAGGGCAACGGCAAGAAGGAGTGAGATCCGGTCCAACCCTTGTCAAGTCCCCCTTCGAGTCAATAAGTAGCGTAGGGTCCGAGTCGGTAAGCGTCTATTCGGTCGAGTCGGGAATCTTTGAATTCCGGTCCTCGAGTCATCCGAAGGCCTCACGCTGAGGATTATGAAAAATGTAATCGATGTCATCTTTCCCCTTATTTTGAATGAAATGACAAATCTTTACGATTATCCTCTTATTGCCAACTTAACAAATGATAAATTAACTCAAAACTTAACAACAGAGTTAATAATGAATCATTTGAACAAGATGCAAACACACTAAACGAACAATACATTAAAGAAATCTTTAAGCGGGTTTCGAAAAAAGGAAAACCGGGCCCAAGTGCGAGGAGGTTTTGATAAGTGTGAACTTGGGTACTATTGAGGAACCTAAAGAGACACGAGATTGGAAGCTTCTTCCGGGGGGTTGAAAGGGACGGATTGATCGAGCTGCTCGAGAGAATACGTCGACGTGTTTGCATGGTCATACAAGGATATGCCGGGGCTAGACAGGTTCGATAGTAGAGCCTGAGAATCCCTCTAGCACCGAGATGCTAAGCCGGTAAGCGAGCGAAAGATCAAGCCGGAATGGTCTCTACGGGTCAAGGAAGAAATTGAGAAGCTACTGCGGGTAGGGTTCATCGAGTCATTGAATACCCGACATGGTTGTCCAACATCGTGGCCAGTAACCAAGGCCCGATGGGAAGGTGCGGCTTCTTGTGTGGATTTCGAGATGCGAACAAGGCCGGCCCAAAGACGACTACCCTACGCAAACATAGACATCTGGTGGACTCCACTTGCCAACTACGAAGTCAAATCCTTCGTTGATGGTTTTGCGAGCTACAACCGGATCAAGATGGCCGAGGAAGACCAAGAAAAGACGGCCTTCACCACACCATGGGGAACCTCGTTATACGGTAATGCCATTCGGGCTCAAGAATGCGGGGCTACTTACGAAAGGGCGGCGACCGCGCTTTTTCATGACATGATCCACAAGGAGATTGAGGTCTACGTAGATGATATGATAATCCACTCCAAAGGAGAGGGTGGGCGGCACTTTGTTGACCTACGAAAATTCTTTGAGAGGTTGAGACGGCATTCCATGAGACTAAACCACCAAATGCACCTTCGGAGTGACAAGGGGAAAAGTGCTTGGGTATATGGTCACGGAGCGAGGTATAGAAGTTGACCCCAGAAAGATCAAAGCCATCATGGATATGAGGCCACCTCAAACCCAGACGAAGTCAAGAGCTTCGTGGGTAAATTGCGATACATCGGCCGTTTCGTCAATCGGTTGACCACTATGTGCGAGCCCATCTTCAAGCTCATGAAGAAGAATGTGGACACGAGAATGGACCGAAGAATGCCAAGATGCCTTTGACCGGATCAAGGCATACTTAGTACATCCCCGGTACTATGCCCCCACATAGACGAAGCCTCTTACGCTCTATCTGTTTATCCTTGAACACGGCGGTTGGAGCTATCTTGCTCGAGAGAAGAAAGACTCTCGGGTAGAAACGCCATTTACTTTGTCGGCGGAAGCTACGGGAGTGAGCTCAATTACTCGGCATGTGAAAAGACACTGTGCGGGGTAGTGCAGGTAGTCGGCAAGTTGAAGCATTATATGCGAAGCCCGCCTGTGAATTTGGTCTCGAAAATGGACCCCATCAAGTACATCTTTGACAAGCCTTCCCTCTCGATGCGTTTAGCGAAGTGGTCCTTCTTCTTGGCGAGAATACGACATCAACTATGTGACCGGAAAGGCCATCGAGGGTCAAGCATTGTCGAGATCACTGGCGAACTTCCCGATAATGAAGACGAGAGGGCACGAACCCCAATTCCCGAGATGAAGGGATCTTTGCGGTTGAGCACGAGAATAGATGGCAATTGTTCTTTGACGGAGCCGCTAACAAAAGAGGAAATGGTGTAGGAATGCTATTGGTCGATCCGAAAGATGAGCATACCCCATAGCCCTCAAGTTGAACTTTCTGCCACGAACAATGTCGCCGAGTATGAAGCTGCATTCTTTGGTTTGGAGGCGCCTTAGAAAAGAAATGTCAAGGAGCTCGAAGTTTACGGAGACTCGGCCACGATCATCAACCAAGTCTCCAACAAGTGGAAGGCTGTGGACCCTGTCTGCAACGGTATCATGCCCGTATGGAGGAGTTATTTGGACGGTTCGGAGAAGTGACTTTCCACTACTTGCCGAGGAAAAGAAGCAGTTCGCGAGATGCCCTAGCTACTCTAGCCTCGTTGGTAGAGATCCCAGGGAAAAGCCATAAAGCCCTTCGAGTGGGTAGAAGAGAAGCCTGACCTTACATTTGTGAAGTGGACACAGGACCAGGAGCCTATAAAGGAACCTTGGTACAATCAGTTACCAATTCCTCAAAGACGGAGAGTCGGCTTTCGGAGACGAAGAAGGTAGACCAAAAGAAGGAGTCGAGCCAAAAGCTTGCGAGCCACGAAAAGGTTGGCCTCCCATTATGTCATCCTAGGGAGGCAGCACATGTACAAGAAGCGGTATCAAGGACCGCTCCTCTTATGTGTCACTCAAGAAAGAGCCGAGAGAGTTGATGACCGAAGTCCACATGATGGTCCTTGCGGTCCTCACATGAATGCGAGCCACGATGCAAGTGATCCTCGAGAATGGGTTACTCTTGGATCTCCATGGAGACAGGCTGCGTCCGGCGCGTCCGAACTGCGACAAGTGCCGGCGGTTTGCCAACCTCAACCATCTCCCACCTCATGACACATGTCTTGCATGACGACTCCTTGGCCGTTTGCAACTTGGGGCATTGACGTGATAGGGAAAATAGCCGACGGGAAGCAATGGGCACGAGTTCGTGTTGGTAGCCATCGACTACTTCACGAAGTGGGTAGAGGCCAAGTCCTACAAAGTCCTCACTTCGAGGAAAGTGGCCCGGTTCATCAAAGAAAACATAATGTGCGAGATATGGGGTGCCCAACGAGATCATTTCGATAATGGGTCACACTTCGAAGGAAGGCTGCGATAGGCTGGCTGTCGAGAATTCGAGTTACTCGCCACAAGTCGTCCCCGTACGAGACCTCGAGACCAATGGAGGCTGGAAGGCTGCTAATAAGACACTCGAGCGGATCATCAGGAAGATGGCCACCCGTGGTCGTGATTGGCCCGAAAAGCTGCACCTAGCACTGCGGGGCTCTGAACGTCTGTCGAACGGCCACGGGAGAAACTCCTTTTGCCCTAACTTACGGGATGGAAGCGGTGTTACCGGTGGAGTTGGAAATCCCGTCATTAAGGGTCCTCTGGAAAGCAGTGTCAACGAAGTAGAATGGCTACGAAGCCGGCATGATGAATTGGCCTTGCTCGATGAGAGAAGGCTCAAAGCCATGGAGCACACCCGAGCCTACCAGAGGCGAATGGCCGGAGCGTTTGATAAGAAAGTCAAAGCCGAAACATCAAAGAGGGTGACTTAGTGCTTTGAAAGTAAAGCCCCCTACCGAGACAACCCCTGGGAAAATGGGAACCCGTTTGGATCGGTCCTTATGTAGTGCGTAAGATGCGTCGGGAGGAGCAATGAAGCTTGCGGACTTGGACGGCAATCCCTTTGTCCACCCGGTCAGCGGTGATAAACTCAGAAGATACTATGTCTAATAATAAAAAAAAAAAGAGAAAAAAAAAAGAGAAAAAAAAATCTTAGTGCAAAAAGAGTAATACCCGGCTAAATTTGAAAAACCCAAAAAGGGCGGTCTAGGCAAAAAACGGGGTTGCACGAGAAAAAAAAAAAAAAAAAAAAAAGAAAGACTTAGTTTTGTTAGTTCACCGGAATGAACTACGAAGACTGAGCCCCTTAGCCTTTCTTGTAAAGGGGAACGTAGGCGGCCATATATGGTTCGGTCTAAACAATAAAAAAGGGCAATAAAGCTTCCATAAAGTGCGTCCTTAGCAATAAATAAAAGGGTATTTCGGTTTTTCATAAAAACGGGTCCCAAGTAATAAGACATTTGAATTTCCATGAAACATGTCTTGATTAATTTCTAAAATAATATTTCTTGTTCATTACAAGTCAAAAATTTCTTGATGAGTTCAAGCACGGTCTACCTCTTGACTCTGCTAACTGCTAAAAAGATCTAAAATACAATAAAATGCCTAAATAAACTAATGTGTTTGCAAATGGCAATAAGAGGATCTTGAGAAAAGACTTGTCGATCGTCATTCGCCGAGTCTTCTTCGTCTTCTTCCCTTTTCCTCGGCCTCGTCGAGTCTTCTTCCTTTTCTTCTCAATAATGTCGGTATCCCTCATCCCGACCTCCGGTATCCTGGAGCCTCTACCCGACCCCGTGTCAATAAGCGCTCTCTCTATACGAGCACGAGTCCGTATCTCCTCCCTACGAGACTCGGTCGAATGAGCAACCTCGGACAACCTCTTGTCATGCAGAGCCTCCGTGTCACGACCAAGTCACACGATTGGTTATGGCAACTCGCCTTAGCCTCGGTCTCCCTCGAGTCCTACTCGAGTCGTGGTCGGCCCAATAAAACTCGGCGTCTATCCTCCAAGATAACTTTGAGTCGCTCCCATCTCCCTCTCGTACCGGTCAGTAGACGGTGGTCAAGATCGTGCTCTTCTGCTCCTAAAGATAGCCACTGGGTGGGAAAGCGGTGTATGTCCAAGCCCTCGAGAAAAAGTGAAGGCTGGGTCCCTCATGTCTAGAGACATCACCTCCATGGTCCGGATGTCCTCCCGAGTCACTCAAAGGCTCTGTAAAGCCCCAAGCTGCTGGATACCAAGCGGGGTATGTAGAAGGATGACCCGGCGAGAATCACGGAACCCTCGCGGCATAAGACTCTGAAATATCCTCTGATGCGCAACCTCCGGTGTGGTATCCACCAACGGATGTCCGAAGTGGATAGCCTAGCCATCATCGGCTCCGGCTACCACAGTCCTGTTTGCCCTAGGTGCACCTCTCCGAGAAATCACCCAAGGGCACCGAGTCGGCAAAGCCCCAGGCAAAGCCAGAGCCTCTCCTGCAGCCACAAAGTCAACACGGCCCGGACTCCGGACCTCATGAAATGGTCTCCCAGAGCCATCTGTCGATCCCATGCAAAGTCTCCCCCAAAACCCGGTGGGACGATATCCTTCCCGGCCACTGCGGTCTCGACCATGTCCGGGAGACCACCGTGACAAATCCCCCGGACTCGGCGGTAAACGAACGAGAAAAGACGCAAAGGATAAATGCGTCCATAGCCACCATGGTAGCGGCCATAGGCGGAGATCCAAACCTTGCCGGGATCTCGGAAAGGTCAATCTGTCCGAGGCTACCATCATCTCCTCGGCCTCTCCCGAGAGGAATGCAACGAGAAAAGATGCAAGCTTTACCGCCACCGGCACGTCTCCGATCAGCGGAATAGATATAGCCTCGGTCTCGGGACCCCAATCAAGGCTCACGAAGTCTTCGTGCGTTGGGACGATTTCGTTGTAAGAAAAGCGATAAACATGTCTCGGACGTCCCCGAGAACTTTCTTTGCGGCTCTCAACGAGTCCCAATCGGGCGGGAGATCCCTCAAATGCCATAAAGACTTGATCTTGAAGGAAGAATCAAGCGGCCCCTTGTGATTTTGGAAGTTATGTCTCGCCCAAGATTGAAGACCAGGACGAGAAAATGGTCTCTCTTCCCCCTTTGTAGTCTAACGGGCCTCTCCATCGCAAAAGTGATCAAAGGTGGTGTCTTTAGGTCCAAAATATGCCACCGAGAACAGTTGAAACAAGTTTGGGTTGAAAATAAAAATGAAATGGCCAAGCTTTGGTTTTATTCAAAAAATGACCGGTCCAGACAGGCTGTGAGCCGCACGGCCTCTTTTGCCCTCAAGGCCATGCCGCACGGCTTCATTTGCACGATGTAAATTGCAAATCTGCGGCAACCAAAGTTGCTGCCCAAGGAAGTTTTCACCCCACTTTCTCAACCAAAACACGTACAAAAACATGTCCGAAGCCACCCAAGCGGTTTTATATCATTATATATTATTTTGGCCCAGTTTCGGCCCCAATTCCAAGCAAAAAAGTCGCCCAGAGGCTCGAGATAATATGCAAATTGAAAAAGCATAAATTAGAAAAGTAAATAAAGCGTAAATACAATGTCTTCGCCCCAGGCGTCAAAATAAAGCAAAAAATAAACAAGTTGTGCATAAAAAGTGTTCATTGTTTGTTTTGTTCCAAATCTACTCTAGAGACCCCCTAGGCCTCGAGATTCTTCTTCTTCCTCATCCTTTGCTCGGCTCATAGGCGCTAGGCTCTCTCATCACGTCCTCCTGGTCGCTCGCATCGGAAAGAGGGATGTTGTCGTGCTCGTACTCCGCCATTTGCTCCAAGATATCGGCATTAGGACCTCGCCCACGAGGCTGGCCTTTGGATGAGTACTCCGGCCGAGGAAGAGGATGCCGCGCCCTCGACATGCCTCCTTTTGCGCACGAGCTCTGCACGCTTGTTGACGCTTTAGTAGCGCGAGCCGGCTTCTTGACCAAGGATCGGCACACGTCTTTCCGGCCACATTGCACGACCAACTTTGTCATAGGTGCGAGTGGAACTGAGAAAAGAAAAGAAAATCTCGAAAATCTCGGAAAAATCTCGGAGAAATTGCAAAAAAACGAAAATGCGAAAGCTAAAAGGGAATAAGACCACTAAGAGTATACTCACGGTGCTATCGGGTGGCGGGGTATCTTGGGGCTCCCTCGTGTCGAGGACGGGAATCCTCATCCTCCTCGGTACTCAGGTGTACGACGTATGAGAGGTGTGCGGGAGGGATAGGCGGGTCGATAGGCTCATCCTCCCCATATCCACGAGTGACCGCCGGCTTCGTCGGCTTACGTGGCGTCCTCGGGCGCCGCTCCACAAACACGGCGTAGGGGTACCCATGTCAAAATACTCCTCCGCGACTATACCTCCACTGGTACCTCTCAATCTCATCCTTTGCCGGTCCACAGGCTGCGGCATCCGTCTTTGGAGGATCGTGTGGAGTAATGGCGTCCAATGGAGGGACATGACCATCTTGCCTCGAGAAGCGGTCCCCGGATATATGATGTCGCAAGTCGGCCCGGTGAGCCACCTCCTGCCTTGTCACCTCAATAGCATCTCCCGGCAAAATCTCCAGGATACACGCCCCGGGGTAGAAGTCCACTCCATCCGGTCCATCCTTATTGAGCACGAGGCTTCACCATCTTGTAGTCGAAAGTGATCGGGTCTTCCCAGTGAACCTATCCCTCACATCTCCCCTCCGGCGAACCATCGCGGGAAAATGGTGATATCACTCTGTGGTTCCAAGGAAAGAACCCGATCACCTCGCAAAACCAGGCTGCATGTTCAAAAACATCAAAAAGGTCATTTTCTCATAAGAAGTCTCAAGACGAGAAAAGAAAAGAGAAGAGAAAGAGAGGCTACCTCGAGGGCAAATGAGAAGCGATCCATAGAAGCGACTTTGTTTATTGTACATGTCCGAGAGAAGTATAACTCGGCCAATCCGGCCTCTCCCCAAGAGACCGTCCCTATCCCATCCACATCAACCAAAGAGTCAAGGAGGCAAGTCATGGCTAGCGTCCCGAGAATTAGCAAAGATAGTGAGCGACGGCATCGAACCACACGAAAGCTCTAACCGGTGGTGGGCGATCACGTCACTACCGGCAAAGTCCCGCATGCGGTTACGGGCGCCACCTCGACATTCCTCGTCTCCATACCCAATCCCTTGGGAATCGGCTCAAATCCAACCAAAGCTCGGAACTCCTCGGGCGTAATGTGGTCTCTCAAGTCACGGGCCTCCGGTGAGCTGCGAGCCCGATGTCATTGTAAAATCGGCGGGAGTCACGGTAAGCTCTCCCGGCTCGAGTGGAAACTATGAGTAGAGTCCCACCAAAACTCGAAAGAGCACGAACCGAGGCCCTTGCTCTTTGAGGTGATGTGAATCCGTGCCGATGGCCTCCACAAACGCGTCCGGGCCGGTAGCCCTCACCTGACTCTTTAGGGTTCACCCCATTCTTCTCAAAATCCGGCATCCTGCGCCAAAGATTCACTTGCTATCTCGAGATGGTCCCCTAGACTTGTTCTCACTGTAGACAAGCACATCAAAAAGAAGTGTCGAGTCCTTCATCTCATTTCAAAAGCATGCATATAGTCACAAAAGTGCACATATTTTTCAAAAGAAAAGCATTCATACAAGTCTTTTTAGCATCTTTTGCATCAAAAACGTGACTTTCATCATTTGAAACACGTCATTTTAAGCACGTTGCTTTCCTAAGGCACAAAATCATAATTTTCACAATTCTTTGCACATAAGCATTATTTTTCAAATAAAATGGCATGCATGAATCATTTTTCATCTTCCAAAATCATGTTTTCTCATTGAAAATCAGAATTTTGACCTAGTTCTAGCACAAGGCAAGAACTCCGTCTCATATTTAGACAATTCTCATTCTTACTTCATTTGCGAGAAAAAAGTGAGTCATTCTCATAATTTTCATCAAATAAATTGCACATGCATATTCTTAGCCTCATAGGTTGTTCATGCATCTCAAAATCATTCAAAAATCCTAAGAAAATCCTAGAAAATTCCTAAGTTCGGGTTAAGCCCTAAATTATTCAAAAATCAAGCAAAATCATCGGATTTGAGCCAAATAAGAACGCTTACCCCAACCGATCGCGGGTTCGTCGATTTGTGCTCCCTCCTTCCCGGATAGAGCTCCGATGGAGGCGTGAGAAAGTCATACCTCCTATCCGTTCGGACAAGCTCCTTCCTCTTCCTTTGAGCGGCCGCGGAGACATTCCTCCTTGCTTGTCTTGGTGCCGGATCCATCTCAAATCAAGGGAAGCAAGGGAATTCAAAGAATTTCGAAATTCTTTCTTCTCTCCTCTCTCTCTCTCTCGGTGAATGGGCGGCAACAATGCCCAATAGCCCGTTCAAATCTGTTTTAAATAATGCAGCAAAAATCGGGTTTCCGGCCGCACGGCTTCTTTTCCTTCCTCTCATGCCGGGCGGCCTCTTTCGCTACGAGCAAAAATTACGATTTTGCCCTTGGACTTTCCACTTGGGCCTCCAATCCTCGTTATCCTCTAGCGAGATAACACCCTCTTCGAAGATATCCCTTATCTCCTAAGCAATCAAGCTCTATTCCAAGTCACCTCAGTTAATTTCGTTATAACGGGATAACGTTAGGTGACAACCTCCGAATTGTCGAGTTCTTCTTAACTTAAGCTACCTCTGTCATGAATGGTGACGTATGCTTAAGTCATTCAAACTTTGGCAACCCATATCTACGATTCGAAAGAGATTGAGACGTATGCTCAAGTCATTGGCAACCCATATCTACGATTCGAAAGAGATTGAGACGTATGCTTAAATCATTCTAGCTTTGGCAACCCATATCTACGATTCGAAAGAGATTGAGACGTATGCTCAAGTTTTTCAAACTTTAGCAACCCATATCTACGATTCGAAAGAGATTGAGACGTATGCTCAAGTTCACCAAACTCTAGCTACCTCTATCCACTCGATAGTGACGTAAGCTCTAGTTTCAATTAGGTGACATCCTCCGGTAATTGTCAATCGGGTGACGGCCTCCATTAATTGTCAAAATCTCAAGAATCCTAGACATCGTTCCTAACTATCTAGTGATGCTTGAACTACGATCAAGGCTTGATTCCTCCGGGATACGTAGGTAGCCTTTTATAAAAGGTCCGGCCATCCGACCACTTCGGTCACCTGTTCCTTCGTCGCTCCTCGGTGATGAAGTAATCCCTCATAGAGACCACCTTGGTCACTTCTAGCATATCCCGGTAGGATCAATTGCTTGACCTCCTAGGTCATTTTCTATTTTCCCCAAGAAGAGACCAGTTTTCTCTTCTCCCTTCCTCGGCGGATCTTATTCGAACTACGGCTGGCTTGATTCCTCGGGATACGTAGGTAGCCTTCCAAAAGGTTCGGCCGCTCGACCGTCTCGGTCATCTAATCCGTCTCGGCATTCGCCAGATCGGATCCTTTTCTATCGACAACCCCACTTGCCTTGCAAGTGACGTTGCCGAGGGCTTCTGTAAGTACCCAAATCGGCTCATGCCTTCCGGTTAATTTTCCCGACAATTTCGGTAAGTTTTCCGGTAATTCCCCGGACCTTCCCGGCGTTCGGAAACATTCGGAACTGTTTTATTAAATAAGGGCTGAAGAGGATCCTTCCTAATTAAGAAACACATTTTTCTTAATTAGGAAGGAGGATTCTAGAATTTGCCACCTTGCATGATTCTAGAATGCTTGAGTCATTCAGGATAAGCCCGCACGGCTGCATTAGCTCATTGCTCTTAGCCGCACGGCTTCATTCACCTTATCCAGATTACCTATAAATAGAGGCCTCCTCTACCCATTTCAACACACACAATAGAGGCACAAAATACACAATACACTTATAAACACTCCCAAGACGTGAAGAATATTGGTGCAAGCTCAAGAAGGTGAAGAAGGAAGGCCAAGAAGCTACCTCCCTCCTCCTTGAAGACCCAAGACCAACCTCTCCTCCTAGCTCCGTTCGAAGAAGCAAAGGAAGCAATTGGTAACCTCGCACGCCCTAACCTTGCTTTCAATTGATATACTTGCTCATTGCATTCATATATCTTGCTTGGGACTTGGCATTTATTCATAAAGATCACATCTTTATCACCCCTTTTCCCTTTTGCATGCATTAAGACCTCATTTGTCATAAAAATGTAGTCTTTTTCATAAAGGTGCATCCTTTGCACCTAAAACCCTCATTTTCAAATAAAAATGTCATTTTTATGCATCATTTGCACATAAAAATCCAATCTTTTCAATAAAAATGCATCCTTTGCATTCAAAAACCTTTTCCAATGCATCATTTGCATAAAAATCCTATCTTTACGCATCACTTGCATAAAGATCATTTCTTTCAATCAAAAAGCATCATTTGCTAAAATCAAAAATGTCATCTTTTCATTAAAGAGTCATTTTTCATCATGCATTTCCCCTTTCCCCCAACCTTGGAACGGACCGGTGTAAAAGATCCTATCTTTACATCGTTCCTTCCATTAAAGGTTCACGATTTCTTTGGAAAGGGATAACCTTGAACCCTATATCTCCGATTATCGCTTAAGAAAGAGTATGAAGCCTCTATACGAGCTCGACCGTCTTAAAGCGTAGGATTGATGGGCTAAGGACCCTCCTTTTCTAAAGAACCTCATCTTTGACCAAAAGAGAGTCATTCTCTCGATCACGCAAGTCCCGAGGGTCCCGAGGTTAAAATGCGATGATCACAAGTCATAAGATGAGGACGGGATCATAATCCCAAATACATAAAATTCCAAGGAATCCCGAGCGACAACCAACAAATGGTTTGTACGTCCGGAAGACAACTTGGGACATTCCCCCCCTTTTTCTCAAACACATGCACACAAGAAAGCACGCAAGCAAGCACGATTGCGAAATCTTGGGAGACTTGCTCCGGAAGGCACTTTGGGTGAACGCCAAACGTTCTTCCCAAGGGGTAACTTAACCTCCGAACCCAAGTAAAAACCTTTTTTTCAAAGTTTTGAGGTAATCAAAATGGCGTGGCGACTCCGTTTTTCAAATAACTCGGATGTCTTCAAACTCGCGTGAATCCACAAAATTTGGGCACACATTCACACAAATTTGTCAATTTACTCCGGAAAGTCTAGGGCGATAACCCATGTAGGGGGATTCGAGGCGACAATGTCTCTGTTGACTGAGAATGAGGCAATTTTATGTCGAGCTTTGGTGAGCACTTTGGCGGATCATGCTTTGGAGTGGTTTTTGGCGCAGCCTAAAGAGTCGATAACTGGGTATCATGATTTCAAGGAGAAGTTTTTAGGGAGATTTAGTGCATTAGGGTCGCAACCAGTGCAGAAGACAGAATTTTGCAGCATCAAGCAGAAAGAGGGAGAGGGGGTTGCAAGCTTTACGGACAGATTCATGGGAGTGGCAAATCAAATTGATGATATTAGCCAAGGCGAGATAATTATGTTACCAGTTTGCAGCCAGGTCATTTTAAGCAAGAGTTGGGTATGAGATTACCAAAAACTACGGGGGAATTATATGAGAGAGTCAGGGGATTTTGTTCTGGTGCGAAGGAACAGGAAATGAAGGGGAGTCATGCGGCAAGTTCTGCGGCAAAGAAGGTGGTAAAGGAAAGGGTGGAAGTGGTGCGAGATGACAGGAGGGGATCTGGCGGCAATCGGGGTGGAGGTCAGGTAGGAGGTAGTGGAGGCCGTGGTGGAGGTCGTGGGTATGATCATTATGGTGGCCAGAATGATCAGTCAAGAAGAATCTTTAAGTACAGCAGATTGAACACTCCAATTAGCGAGATTTTGAAAAGGGTAAACCTACCTGAGCCATTTGCCATTAAGCCAGGATCTGAGGGAGCTAGGGACCAAAGCAGTTATTGTGAGTATCATAAAGATAGGGGGCACAGAACTGATAATTATTATAATTTGAGACGATTGATTCAGGGGCAGATTGATAGGGGTGGTTTGAAGGAATATTTGGAAGAGAACGTTGGGCGAGATGATCAGCGAAGGCCCGAGAGAAATTTGGTGGATGTGATTCATGAACCATTGCCCAGCGTGGCCCAGCTGAACAATTAAATCATGACTTTGTCGCATACTTTTGATGTTCCTCAGTTTCCCGCCAGCCAAGATAGGGTAATCAAAGCTTCTCCAGGCGAGAATTGGCTGTTACTAAAAGTCATGGGAGTCAGCCTATTATTATCACGATGTATCCAGGCAACAATATTGTGCAGCGAGTTATGGTAGACTCTGGGGCAAGCAGGAATGTGCTTTATTATGATGCTTTTAAAAGGATGAATTATACGGAGGCTAATTTGGTGCCCTATAAGGGATATCTAGAAGGTTTTACCAATCATGCAGTCAAGGTTAAGGGGACAATTATGTTGGATGTGGAGATTGGCGAAGGGAGAGTGGCGAGAAGCGAGAATGTTGAGTTCATAGTGATTGACCTCGTTTCCCCATACAATGCAATAGTGGGAATTCCATTCATGTTGAGCTTTGAAATGGTCCTATCAATTCCCCACCAAAGGGTGAAATATCCTACTCCTAATGGGATTGGATGTTTAAAGAGCGAGGTGATCACGGTGATGAGGAAGAAAAAGGAAATGCTGAAGGCTAAGGCGGAAAATACGAACTCGATGACTACCAAGCCTGTTTCCAATCAATTGAAGATAAATGTGGTTGAAATTGTGGAGATGGAAAAAGATGATGATTGTATTATGACAGATAGTATGAGGAATGGTATAGCTTTGGTAGCTGCAGTGGCCAGGGAAGTTCCAGAGTTGGTAACAGTGGGGTTACCGCGGGAAATTGAGGTGGGGGAAGAGCAGGAATCTGAGGTGGTGGATCAGCGAGAATCTATGAATGAAGTAGTTGTGTGGTGAGAACTTAAGGACAATGCTCCGGACCAGAAAATTGATGTGGCAGAGTTGCGAGAATTTGAGCCTGATGTGGCTGAGCAGGATGATGACGACGGTGAAAATAATTTTGCAATGGAAGTAGTAAATGTGCCCCATAATTTAAGTTATGCTAGAGTTGTGAGACTCGTGCAAATGGATGAGCCCAGGATTGAAGAAGTTGTTAAGGAGAATGTGAAGAGGTTGGGGATGAGTCTGATGATGATTGTGAAACTGTTGAGGTGGAGGATTTGCAAGGGCTGCCTACTGGGAATGTTTTTGCTGATCCCAGGAAGGCAATTGTCGCCAAGGGAAAGAAGAGGAAAAGAATAGAGGTAGAGACCCTACAAGTGCGGGATGAGCCTGATATAAAGGCGGGAGAAGAGTTGGAGGAGGTGGAAATTAACTGTTATTTTCCAGAGCAGAAGATAAAGATTGGTAAGCAGTTGTCGCGGTATGAGCGGGAATGCATGATTGAATTTTTGAAGGAAAATTTGGATGTATTTGCTTGGAGGCCTGAAGATATGAGAGGGATTGATGAAAATGTAGCGATGCATTGTTTGAACGTGGATCCTAATGTAGAGTCGTTTAAGCAGAAGGTGAGGCATTTGTCGCCCGAGAAAGAATTGGCGATGTTGGAGGAAGTTGAGAAGTTGTTAAAGGCGGGCATAATTGAGAAGATTCAATATCCTGTTTGGTTGGCTTGTCCGGTGATGGTGTTAAAGTCAAACAAGAAGTGGAGAATGTGCATCGATTTTACTGATCTGAATACGGCATGCCCAGAGGATTGCTACCCTTTGCCGAAAATTGATAAGTTGGTGGATTCCATTGCTGGTCACAAAGTCTTTAGTTTTATTGATGCTTACTCTGGATATCATCAGATCAAGATGGCTGAGGAGGACAAGGCAAAAAACGCCTTTAGGACCCCAAAGGGAAATTTTTGCTATAAGATGATGTCATTTGGTTTGAAGAATGCTGGGGCGACATATCAGCGAATGGTTAATGAGGTGTTTAAATCACAGATTGGGCGGAATATTGAAGCGTACATTGAGGATATGGTGATCAAGTCTTAGGAGAATAACCATTTGTTGGATCTCGCCGAAAATTTCAAGAATTTGAGAAGAAATTCCATGAATCTGAATCCTAGTAAGTGTACGTTTGGTGTGACGGCGGGAAAATTTATGGGGTTTTTGGTGAACAGGCGTGGGATTGAGGCCAACCCGGAGAAAATTCAAGCTTTATTGGATATGTCGCCTTCAACATCAATCCGCGAGATCCAACGACTGAATGGTAGAATAATCGCATTGGGGAAATTTATTTCTAGGTCGGCAAGAGATGTTTGCCCTTTTTCAAAGTGTTAAAAGGCGGGAAAAAGTTTGAGTGGAATGAGGAATGTAGAGTTGCTTTTGAAGAAATGAAAGCTTATTTAGGGAAGCCACCATTATTGTGCAGTCCGGTTGATGGGGAGGAGTTGTTTGTTTATTTAGCGGCTTCTGACTATGCAGTTGCTGCAGTTTTGGTGAGGGAAGATGGAGGTGTTCAGAGGCCCATTTATTATGTTTCCAAAGCTTTGAGCGAGATTGAGTCAAGATACTTCGATGCCGAGAAGTTGGCCTATGCGTTGGTGGTGGCGGCAAGAAAGTTGAGGGCTTATTTTGTCGCCCATACAATTGTTGTTTTATCAGATGCCCCTTTGAGAAAAATTTTACAGCAGCCAGATTCGACGGGAAGATTGTTGAAGTGGTCAATTGAGTTGACAAAATTTGATATAAGGTATGAATCCCGCCGGGCTATTAAGGCGCAGGCTTTGCGGACTTTATTGTTGAAACGTCATTCACTAAATCTCAGGCGGAGTTGGTTGAGGAGAGCAGAAAGAGGAAGGTAGCAAAGCGAGCGGTGCCTATTCTGGTTGGAGAGAAGGAGAGGCCAGCAGATTGCTGTGTTTTGCATGTGGACGGCTCGTCGGCCAAGGATAGGGGCGGAGCGGGAATGATTTTGGTATCACCGGACGAGGAGTGTGAATACAAGAAGGCATTTAGATTCAAAATTCCAGTCTCCAACAATCAGGCAGAATATGAGGTCTTAGTGGCGGGAATCAAATGTGCGCGGGATATTGGGGTAAAAAGAATTGTGATTCATTCTGATTCTCAGCTTATAGTAAAGCAAGTGCGAGGCGAGTATGGGGTGGTAAATTTGTTTTTGATTAAATATTGTAATCTGGCGAGAAGCATCTTGAGCAGTTTTGAGTTTTGGGAGCTAGTGCAAATCGATAGGGCGGAAAATTCTAAGGCTGATGATTTGAGCAGGGCGGCTGGAGGAGAGACGAGTGAAGCAGATGCTAAGCCAATGGTGGAGTACGTTGATATGGCGGCAATCGATAGGCCTGTTATATTGGAGATTGAGGAAGCTGAGAAAAATTGGGTGACAGAGATGAAGGATTTTTTGGACAGGGAAGAATTTCCGCCTGATGAGGAAAGGGCTAAGTTGATAAAGGCGACCTCACCACGGTTTACGGTGCAGGATGGTATTTTGTATAGAAAATCTTTTTCAAAACCGTTGATGAGATGTATAGAGCCAGGAATGGTGGCGAAAGTTTTGTTTGAAATTCATGAAGGTGTGTGCGGAGGCCATCCAGGTGCGAGATCGCTGGCGGAAAAAGTTTTGTTTCATGGTTATTATTGGCCTAGTTTGAGGAAGGATGCAGAAGATTATGTGCGGAAATGCGAGAAGTGCCAAAGGTTTGGAAATATTCCGCGGCAACCAGCGACTGAGCAGACCCCGATTGTCGTGACTTGGCCCTTTGATATGTGGGGCATAGATTTGATTGGGCCATTCCCAAAGGCCAAGGGAGGATGCCAGAATGTGGTTGTCGCTGTTAATTATTTTACAAAGTGGACTGAAGCGAAGGCCTTGGCGACAATAAGTGAGGATAATGTGATCAAGTTTGTTCAAGAGAACATTTGGTGCAGATATGGTTTGCCCAGGGCTATTATCTCTGACCATGGAACACAATTTGGGAAGAAATTTGCTACAGAATGTAAGAGAATGAATGTAAAACATTGGATGTCGGTGGTATATAGGCCACAGTGCAATGGGCAGACTGAGGCGGCAAACAAGCAAATTATTGCCGCCCTGCGCAAGAATTTAGAGGAAAGAGGTGGTGCATGGTTAGAAGAATTGCCGACGGCATTGTGGTATGTCAGAACCACTATAAAGGGCTCAACTGGGGAAACGACATTTGCTTTGACTTATGGATCTGAGGCCATGGCACCGGCCGAGATGGCGCTGCCGACATACCGAGTGACTTACTACGATGAGGCGAGAAATGGCCAACGGCAATGTAACGATCTCGATTTGGTCGATGAGAGAAGGCTTCAAGCGAGAATGAGGATGGTGAATTATAAACAAAGGATGAAGGCCCAACATGATAAGCAAGTAAATAAGAGGTCTTTCAATGTAGGTGATTGGGTGTTGAGGAGTGCGGAGGCTACGGGGCCCAAGCTAGGATTTACCATGTTAAATGAAAAGTGGGAAGGGCCGTTTCAGGTGTCCAAAATTATTCGGGAAGGAACTTACCATCTAAGGAAGCAGGATGGTGAAGAGCTGAAGAATGCCTGGAGTGTTGATCATTTGAAGCGTTTTTATCAATGAAGTTGTCATGATTGTTTGTAATTAAATCTTTTGGTTGTTGCACTAGATAACAAAAGTTATGTAACTTTTCTTGTAAGTTAAGTGTTTAATTGTCGCACCTAGAAGGGAAAGTTGTGTAAAATTTGTCAATCTAGAATGATGTAACTTGTAAATATGATGAAAGGAAGATGGCGGGAATTATTCAGCGACATATTTTTATCATGATTATCATTACTTGTAAAAATCTGACAAGTTCAATTTTGTGTTTCATGAATCAGCGGATGAATGGATGAGGTTCGAAAATCAAGCATGGATTGGCGAGAAGTTATAAGAAAGTTGCTGCCAAAGTGGATAAAGAGAGTTGATAGAAGAAGTTGCCGCTGAAGCTTGATGATGGAGGCAAGAAGGAAGTTGTCGCTGAAGCTTGATGATGGAGGCGAGATGAGATTGCCGCTAAAGCTTGAAGAATTTGGGGAGGCGACTTCGGGAGAGACCCAGGCGCCAAACCTTGCGACCTGGGGAGGGACCCAGGCGCCAAATTGGGCGTCCTGGGGAGGGACCCAGGCGCCAAACCTTGTGACCTGGGGAGGGACCTAGGCACAAAACTTGGGGCGGCGACCTGGGGAGGGACCCAGGCGCCAAACCTTGCGACCTGGGGAGGGACCCAGGCGCGGCGACCAGAGGAGGGACCCAGGCGCCAAACCTTGCGACCTGGGGAGGAACCCAGGTGCCAAAAATTTTGCAACCTGGGGAGAGGCCCAAGCGCCTTGAACAAAATGGGAACAAAGATTGTGGATTATGATGATTGTCGCAGAGGCGATAAGTATAAATTATGATGATTATCGCAGAGGCGATTAGTATCAAGTATTAGTGTAGTTTGTCACAGACGGATTATCAAGTGCGAATTGTCGCCAAGCTTGCAATATGTGTTAGTATGTGATGTATTTAAATTCGCTACAACTTAAATAAAACTAGATGGCGAGAATTTTAACTTGGGAGTGAGGCTGCCTAAAGACAAGCCTCGCTTTTTTTAAGGGAGTAGTATGTATATAGAGATAAGATGGTAAGGTTCAATCTTCGATGAACTATCGAAGCAAAATCAAAGTTGTCAAAAGAAAAGACAAGCGACATGAAAAAGTTAGAATGTAAAGCAATTGGGGATTTAAAGCAAGTCATAGAAAGCAAAGCAAGGAGAGAAACACTCACGAAGGCGAGAATCAAATGATAAAACAAAGCATAAGATAAAAGGTCGCAACAAAGCGACAATAAAGTGATTACAGTTTGTTTGGGCACGAAGGCCCACCATTAAGATTAAAAGTTAAATTTTTTAATGACAAAGTACGAAAGGCGAAATTAAAAGATAAAAAGTAAATTGTTTGTTACAGACCCAAAATAGAAATGAAAATGTTTGCGACAAACTATAACATGAGAAGATTAATTGCCGTTATAGGCGGCATTGAGAGCGTCCTTCTTTTTCTGAGACAAATCAAACCAAGTAGGAATGATGTTGTCAGGACGGGTGGCGGGAACAGGCCAAGGAGCCTTGCCAAGAACTGCATCCTCCGCCGCCAGCTGGGCTAGCTCTTCCTCGCTATAAGTCACAAGGGGATGCCCCTTGCGACTTTGGTCGCTGAAAATAGTTGCTGAACCCCATTGAGCTAGCTTGGCGGGGGTAATGGCGGGATCAGCGTCGGCGGCAATGGTCCTAAGGGTATGTAGGATTGCATTGTCGAATGCATCCATTTTGTCAGTTCTGCGAGATCATTTTTTGGTTGGCCTTGACAAAATTCGCATCTCTGAGCCGTTGATTCTCGGCAGTAAGTTCGGCAAGCTTGGCAGCAGCTTCCTTATTTTTCTCATTTTCAGCGACAAGGCGTGCAAGTTTATCCTCTGCATCCTTGTTCTTCTTTTCCATCTCTTCCAGATGAGTTTTTCCCGCCGCCGGATCCGCATCAGCTTTGGTTTTCTGATCTGTTAGCTCCTTGATTGAGGCATCTCGCCTAGATACCCGTCTCCTGTAGACATCTCGCTCATGTTCAGCCTGGGAAAGCTCCACCTCCAAGGAAGAGCACTTCTTGCTCAAGCCCAAGACAGTGCTGCTAACCTGCGAAATGTGAAGCGACAATAAAGTGTTAAAGTAAAAAGCTAAGAACAAGAAGTTAAAATGAAAAGAAAGTGAAGGTGTCTTACCAAGGAAAGTTGGATTCTCGCATGATAAGCCGAGTGAGCGGGATCCTCCCCTTCAACGTAAGCGACCTGCTCAGCATCGCTGGATCGTTTTAGGGCAGTAGAACCCAGCAAGCAAGAGACAGGCTCCAGCCTTTCAGTTATAAGCCCCTTGAGAGTGGGGATGTTGTTGGCCTCCTGGCAAAGGACCTTCATCCCCACCTCATCAGCGGGAATCTGGAAACCTTCCTCCAGCCAGCTAGCACGGCGGCGAGGGGTAGAGCGAGAAGTCGAGGGTTGAGTAGGAGAAGCAGTAGGGTTGGGATCATTTGGCTGGGAAGGAGGGGGCAGGATTTCAGTTCCCGCAGGATCCTTCGTCTGAACCCCCTCATTTTCAACCTCCTGATCCTCAAGAGGTGCATTGGCCTCAGCATCATGTTGGGGCTCATTTTCTTCTTCCTCATCTTCCAAGTTCAGAGCCTCAGGTTGGATCCCTTGAGGTGGGGCAGAGGCAGAGGTGCGTTGTCGCTTTTGCTGGCGGGGAGCGGAAGAGGGAGCTCTCTTGTGAGAACCTTCAGTAGTAGGGGTCCTCTCATCCACACCAGTTGGTGCGATGGGAATGGCGAGATCAGCTGGTTGGGCCTTAAGGCTGGCATTCCTGGCCAAGGCCAAACGCTTGGCCTGCTGTTCGGAGGTACCCTGGGCTAATCTCTTCTGGTTCATGTTCATGGTTCTGTGTACTGCGAGAACAGGGAAGAATGTTAGCGACAATAAAAAGTTAAGTTGTAAATAAGAGAAAGAAAGAAATTGTGGGAACCATACGTTGTACTCTCTGCATGGCAAGACACATATTCTGGCCATTCCCGCAGACCGTGCATTTTGAGCCGAACTTGTCGCCTGTGTGAAGCTCCCATCCAGGCCAAGATTCGGTATGAACTATGGCAATGCGTGGAGGCATAGGCAGAAAAGTGTATGACAACCCTATTTGGCTAAGGAGGGAATGATCAGCGACTATTTGTTGGCAAGAAAATAAGGTGGGGGGTGGATCGGCTGTGCCGGAGGCATCAGTGAGAATTTGAAGGAATTGACATTTTAACCGTTTTTCATCCTCATCCATCCAGAGCCCATTTTTTGTCAATTTTGGGATGGATTCCTTGTAAATCTGTGGGAAGAGCCCAGCTAACGCGAGAAATAATGAAAAGGGGGTCATTCTGCCAATTATGAACTTTGGAAGGAAGGGGGGTTAGGATTTTTGGGCGCTTATATTGGATTGACATCCTAATCTCATTGGTATCCTTGTTATGTTGTTGGTAGCCGGTAAAAAGATCCATGAGGGGTTGTGGGTTCTCGCCTGAGGGCGCGGCAAATAACTATGAAGCAAGTTATCGCCTTAATTGCGTTAGGATGAACCTCAGCAATGGCTGCTTGAGCCTTAAAGAGAACTAGAGAAATGAAAGGGTCAATAGGAATCCTAAGCCCTGCCTCTAATTGGGATGGGAATACGACAATCCCATCCTGCCTATGGCGAATGGCGGAAAGAGCCATCTCACCGTTATACTCAGCTATATGGTAATTGACGTGGTCTATGTTGTACTTGGTGTGGTAGGGAGTTATGAGAAGATTTTGAGAAGAGCTCATTCCATCGACATCAAAAGAAGGATTATTGGCTAAGGTTCAATTCCCGCCAGTTGAAGTCGAAGCGTCGGGGCTCCAGAGTTGGACATCTCGCCTGAATCAGAAGAAGAGAGAACTTGTTTATAACGATTCCTATTAGCTAAAGATCTCGCGGCGGGAAAGTCAATGTCAGAATCAATGGGAGGGGCATAGAAGCGTCAAAGATGGTCGCAAAGTTCACGAGAATCAAAAAACTTTTTAGACATGGGGGCTGAGGAGTGGAGAAAGCATCTACCCCTAACTTCAATGGTGGCAATAATGGCGGGATCTACCCAATGAACACTTAAACAGTTAACTAAGTCATCTCGTGGGATTCTCGCCCAAATGCCCCTAGTTAAGTAGTATATACCCCCAGATTTCTGACACTGACCATACCTGATTTGCCTAACACAGTTCTTATATCTAGCCATGGCGACAAACAGAAATTTGAAGGATACAAGAAAAATTAAAGATCAAATAGATTACCTGGAAAGTATGTAGGATCGTTGAGAAAGTTGAGCAGGGGTTGAAGGTTAGCCGAAATATTCAACGGACGGCTGAAAGGGTTGGTTTCCAGGTTGTATAAACGGGGAATCAGGCTAATGAGTAGGTATTTATGGTCATATCTGGAGGAGGATCAAAGAAATGAAGGAGATTTGAACGGAAAATGAAGGGAATGGTTGGAAACGGGTTAGCCGGAAAATCGCAGAGGTCGTCGGAGTTTGCTAAGGGGTCTAGGATAACAAGGGAACTGAAAAAGTGTAAGTGGTGGGGGGAAAGTATTTATATGATGGGAATATTAAGGAGTTTTCTAATTAATTGACTCCAACAATTTAATTCCCCCATTTAATGATTTCAAATTTCAAAGTGTCTTTTTATATGTCCCATCACAGCCGTCAAAAAGTTGAAGGGCTTCTGGGCGTGACACGTGTATTACATGTGTCAATGTTAGCCATCATTTCGCTTGACTGATGCAAGTGTGCGGGAATTGACGAGCAATTCAAATTTCTCGCTTGGAACATGAATGATCCAGGTCTCGAAATTGGGGGCTACTGATGTGATTGTGAAATATAGGTTTGGGCCTGAACAGTATTATGGGCCTAGTGGGCCCAGTAGGCCAAGATGGGCCATGTATGTTAAGGGTGGTGAGGGCATATAAAATGAATGATAAAGGTAACCCCTCTTTAATTGGCGAGAATTATAGTTGGGGACAAGAATAAGTCGAAGCGTGAGAATTGGCAGTATGCGGGAAGCACCCGTGGCGGGAAGTGACGTGACGAGTATAACCATTAGGCGACAATTATAGGGGATGGACTAGGCGACAATACTAGCATGGTTCCCTTAGTAGGATTGCCGTCTGGCGACAATCATGACTGATGATTGATAAGTGATTATGGTGCTGCCACGTGTACACCCACTACTCTTGTCAGAGTAAGGTGATGTGACGAGGTGAGCAGTAATTTCCCACTAACTTTGGGGTGGTTGGCTTGATGTCATGGATGATTGACACGTGTCTCCCATATGCAAGGCACATGGTTGCATGGTAGTATATAAGCATTAGAGGAAACACTATTTGTAAGTTTTTTTACTCTATCTCTCTCTCTAAGCTCTCTCTCTCTCTCTCTCTCTCTCTCTCTCTCTCTCTCTCTCTCTCTCTCTCTCTCTCTCTCAAGTTTCCATTGTTATTCATCCTTCTCACAAACAGTCACTTATTCTCACGCCGGAGGGGTTTTACCGGAGCCATCCCGATTTAGTTCACTTTATTTGCTTGTGTGTAGGAGACGTAGTTGACCATTCCAAGGAAGACCAGCCGGAGTATCCTCCATTGCAGTTGTGGGTTCAGCTTCTGTGCAACACATTTTTCCATGTAGCATCAAGTATATGCTTAAATTTAGATAACAATTAATATTCAAATAATCTCCTTATATGGATATTGTAATAGCTCAAGAAAGTGAAGCATTGGCTTTTTAGTTCCAACGAGAAAATCAATGATAAAATCCAACAACAAAAAATTATATACTTATATTGTACTAATTGGTCTTATTGAAAATTTAAGGAATTATTGTTTATATAATGGCATACTTTCTCTGTGCTATAATAAATATTTATTTGTCCTTAATTGTTTTCTTTTGAGGGTAAGTTATCTTCTGAGGATAGTTGTGGATGAATATCAAAGACGTCGATAAATTTTCCGGGTAAACATGAAATATAATTTAAGAAAAATAATTTGAATTCTAGATCTGTGTTATTTTTACCTGTTGTAGTTTTAATTTAAATATGGTTGTCGTGATGGACGGATAGTGTGGGGATTGAAAATTTCCGTAAACTTGAAAAATCTTCTACAAAAAGAAAAAAATTGAGAAAATCTTTTTTTTGAACCATGAGAAATTTAAAAATCTTAAGCATTGTGAAATTAAAGTATTAGGATACAAAGAGGGCATCTCTAGGAAACATTTGTTTATTTTATTATATAAACTCTTCTTTAAACACAACTGAAATAAAATTAAGATACAAAGAGGTCATTTCTATGAAACATTCTTTTTATTTTATTATATAAACTCTTCTTCAAACACAACTGAAATGAAATTATTAGAAGTGACAATTTTAAAATTATGTATAATTAAATTTGTCTAACAATTTGGTCAGAATTATAAGATGGGGTATTTTTTAGATCATAATGATACAATATAGGAGTAATGCATATTTGTAGGTCTACGAAGTCGGGTTTTGGGTTAATTGTTGATAAATATGAGTAAATAATGGTTGTTTTAATCATTTGTATGAAGAATATTGGGGAAACAACATTTATTTTGATCATATTTTGTATAGCACATTAATATTTATTGTTAAAAAAAAAAAGCACATTAATATTTATGTTGTTTAGATATTACGTAATGCATAAATAATTAAATGTAGTTTAGTTACGTAATGCATAAATAATTAAATGTAGTTTAGTGTCGTCTATGTTTTAGATTAAAAAAATAAGTATTGTTACTTTGAAAAGTCATCAAAATTATTGTGTTACCAGATCCGGTTTTTTATCTTCTATAGTAAATATTAATTAAAAAATGATCTCAATAATGGTGTTAATTTATTTTATGATAGACATTAAAAAAGACTAACAAAAATTATGATCGTTTTAATTTTTTGTCGAATATCATTTAATTACGCTTCAAAAAGAAGTACAAGATGAGAGAGTTACGCTTCAAAAATATAACTTAAAACAAACTCAATTATATAAAATAATTGATTGAATTGAGCTTTATTTTTGTATTATTTTTTGTTTCTTTATACTAAGATTGTATTTTGAGCAGAAAAAAAAGTTTTCTCTTACCCCCTAAGCTTTTTTTAAAAAAAAAAAAAAAGTGATTTTTTTTTGCTATAACAGATATATAAAAATATTAAATTTTAATAGAAAAAATGTAGTATATATTTTGCTATTCACTTTCAAACTTTTAGTTTTACAAATATATATTGAATTATGAAAAATACTTTGGTAAAACATCATTTAAGATTTTTTTTTTTTGAAAGTTCTTTCATTTAGGAAAAAAAAATCATTTAGTTTTCTTATGGATCGAGGAAGTAAATTAATTTTTTATAATTAATCATATATATAAGCTATATATAAGCTGCAATTACAAACACATTGTGGTTCATGTGACCCACGTTTAAAGTTATCTAAAACTTAGTTTTGATTATTATTATAAAATTATTAAATATACTCTTTACGTCCCGAAAGGTTAGATGAACATGTGCCATTCATGTGATCCACATTTAAAGGGTAAAACAGGAAAATCAATAAAAATTAAAGTTACACAACTATATGGGTTTTAAGTGTGAATCTAAAAAGTAAAAGGTAAATAAAATTAATTTAAAAGAATATATTAGTGTAAAATAAAATTTACAAATAAGACCCTCATTCAATTATCTAAATTCTAAAATGATTTAACCCTAATATTTTTCTTCTTTCTCATCTAGATTTGATTATTGCAAAAAATATTAAATATTATTACCGTAAAAAAATTAATTTCTTCAATGATTTTTTTCTCTCCATTAATTATTGTAATAATTTTATGAAGTATTTCTCCATTTATCATTATTTTGTTTAGTTTTATAGCACCACCATTTTTTGGATCGTTGCTTCTGCTCCTATTTACGTAAAATATGCATGTTCATCAGTAGTTCAGTCACATTTATTTTCTTGACATATCTTTTTGCTTACATTGACAGTTTAGGCGGGTGGCTAATTTGTACTTCATTACGATATCTATATTATCATTCACACCAGTCAGGTACGTGAGGATTAATTTGTGCGAACTATAATAATTTATCTAGAGCCAATATTTTTGTTTTCACACAACTGTCATATAAACATATTTGACCAATAGTTATCGATAGAAAATGTATATGCTTGATTTTGTTACAAGGTTCATAGCGAAATATGATTGATCATCTCGCTATAACTTTTACTGAAATTTTAAAATTTCTTGATTATTTCTTTGACACATGACTAAACTGTAATATACACACTATTACTTAGATAAAGTATACTCCCTCCGTTCCGGCCGACTTAGGACTTTTTGCCATTTTGGGCGTCCCACCCGACTTAGGACGGCCCAAAATGGAAACCTTAAATCACTATTCTCTCCACTCATTCTCTCTCCTACATTATTTTAATACTCACAACACCATTATAATTTATTATTCCCTCCACTCATTCTCTCTCCTATTTTTAAATTACACTCACAACATTTACCTTTTTCTTAATCCCCGTGCCATTTCAAAAAATCCTAAGTCGGCCGGGACGGAGGGAGTATTTTATTATTTTTTATTGTAAAATCAACACATTATTATAAGTATTTTTTGCATAGTTAGACAATAAGAGATATTGATATACTAATTATATATGTAGATCTCTCTCTCTCTCTATATATATATATATATGTGTGTGTGTGTGTGTGTGTGTGTGTGTGTGTGTGTGTGTGTGTGTGTGTGTGTAGTTACTATATTTGTAACGGTCTGAGCTCGAAATCGGACTCGATACGCAGCCATCACACACTGGCCCACTAATCACCTCCTCATTTGTGTCAAACACAACCCATCACATGCCTTCAAAAGTCCAATTGATGATTAGTAGTAGTGAATGGGGCTTTTATTTATTTTACCAAATTCTCACATATTTTCGATGTGCGATAGAGGATATCACAATATTTACCTATCACTTTTCTTTAAAAAAACAAATAAAATTACAATTTATTAATTAATCTTATTTTCTTTTTAAATACATATTTTCAAGTATATTTTCTATTTCGGTTTTTCTAACGTGTGCCCTTAGGGCACACATTAAGCTCCTTAAATGAGGAAACCAACGTATTTGTATGCTTTCATAAATATGTAAGTTTACATATATAAAAAATATTTCTATAATTATGGAAATGAATAGGTTAAACTAAATATAATTATGGAAATGAATAAGTTAAAGTAAGTTTAATAAAAATATTGGTTTCCTTATTTGAAAAGCTTAATGTGTGCCTTAAAGGCACACGTTAGAAAAACCATTTCTAATTAGATAATTAGTCTTACTATGCCTATGCCTGTGAAATTTCGACGAATTACTCACTAGTTAAATATAAGACGAGAGAGAATTGACCAAGGTGGAATGGTCATGTGATTCTCAATTATCATATATTATATCCATTTATCCTTATCAAATTTCATAAATGATATCACAATAAAAAAATTATTTTGAGCATCTTTTATTTTAGGCCTGCGAACAATCTGTACACTAGAATGCTTGCGCGAACAATTACGGAGCCAACATTGAAAAAATTATTGTTACTCCTATAGAAAACATTATAGAATGAAGTCTAAACATTAACGTGTTTACAAATTGAGGTCTAATTTTAGGATTTTGTTAATTTAGGATTTGAGAATTATGGATTAATTGGTAATTATAATTCAAATGAACCTCAGTCAAGTTGCATGTACAAAGCACATATTGACTTAACGAATTTTTCTAATGACATCGTTGAAAAAAATAATTTTAAATTGACCAATTTTGCTAACTTTGAACCTTAAATTGATAAAAATGAAAGATCGGAGCTCAAATTATGAATGCTCCCGAACTTTGGATCCTAAAATGGAGTTTGTCCAAATGATTTTAGATAAAATTTTGCACGAATCTAATTTACTCGCCCACCTCAAATCGAACTAATTTTTTGGGCACCGCGATTAAAAAAATGTGAGGTAGGAGAGAGGTGTTGAGAGTATAAAACTAAAAGTACGAAAGTGAGGGATGATTTCTCCCTCTTATAATAAATTACCCAGTAAGTGCACTAGTAATCACAGTAGTAATATGAACAATCAAAGATCGAATCCAAAGAAACTTATGTGTAGAACAAGTTTATTTAAATAGTGCAAAAGTACCAAAAAAGGGTTTTTGATTGTTTGATTATGAACCTAAGAAAGCAAGAATTAAATTGAACCGAAGAAATCAAATTGACAAGGGATTGATGGATTGAGATTTATAACTATCATCATTCTATGATATTTTAAAGGGATAAAAAGTTTCAATCTCATTCAAGGGTTCGTTCAAAAAATTAACGATTGGGACGTTTGATATGCGGATTGCAACCCTAATATTTCCTTATTGTTTATATGTTCCGATAGGTCAATAGAAACAATCAAGAACTTCAATTGAATCATAAGAACAATATAAAATAAATCCTTTGATTTCCGCTAGCTGCTCAGTTGAATCTATTCATCGCAATAATGGTCGATTTATAAATTATCCACGCTAGTTCGATAATTTATACCCAAAGAATTCAAAAGATCAAAAATATATTATCATACAATTGAACCCTAGAAAAAACAGTAAGAATATTGAGATAAACAAGAATGAAATTGGAATGGAATAATTAAAACCTTAGAATAAGATCAAATAGTTATTACTCAATTCACAAATCAAGAAGTTTAGCTACTAAGAGCCATAAAATAGAAAACAAAGAAATAAAATAAGAACATTAAACATGGATCTTTAATCCTTGAAGTCCTTCTTGAAACAATAATAAAACCTAAGATCATATAAGATGTCTAAAAACCTAACAATGTCTTGTATATATACTAGGGAAGAGAAGGGTTTCGTAATTAGCTTCCACCACTCAATTCCTCTTCAATTCCGGAGAAGAAAACCTGCTAATACACTTTGGGCATCAGGGGTGCAGTCGCACCCCCTAAGGGGTGCGATCGCGCAAATAGTCAGGGAGCTTTGGTGTGTTTGCACAGGCTGAGCAGTGCGGTCGCGCGTTTGATCAGTGGTATTCAGTGCGGCCGCACAGGTTGAGGGGTGCGATCGCACCTTATGCCAGACAACTTCTTTTCCTTTCTTTTCTGCTCCACTTCGCTCTGTCCCTTTTTTGGCTCTCTTAGATCCAATTTAATCTTCTTCCATTCTAGTCTCTGTACTTTCACAAACACTAAAAACACATCAAAACATTCAAGGTTGAGCATTAAATCAGTCTACAGATATATCATTTGAATGGGTAGAAACACATCCATCCAATACTCTCAAACTTATCTTTTACTCGTACTCAAGTAAAACAAAACTAAAACTAAACTAAAACTACTATCTACACTACAAAAATAAAAACAATAAAACAAAAGAAAATACATTTGGGATGTTCAAATCATACAAAAGGTTGTCGGTCATAAAAGTCTCATATCTTCACAATAGATATAATCTACAAGAGTTATTATGAAAATGGGATTACAATTGCATGAATGAATCTAACTAACAATTTTCCACCACAATATGGAAGATGAATGAATAATGGGCAGATCATTATCACCAAAATAAGATATTTTATATGGTTACTTGTGTCATGCTCTAAATCAAAGATAATAAGATAAAAATTCTGCAAAGGGACACCCATATGCATGTTTAAACACAACTATCAACCTGGTTACTCTTTAGGGATAAAATATGGATTTATAGCTTGTATTATATCGCGAAAATCGCGTGCTAGGTTCACGTTTACAAATGAAGGTAAGGACATACGAAGTCAAGCAAGTGAAACTTGAAAGTTTTCAAAATTTATCCTCACTTGAGTTTATTTCTCCGCTCACCCATTCCAACCCAACGATTCAACCCCCAAACCTAAATTTTTCCATACTTTCATACTAAGGGTTGATCTCACCTTTCATTCATTTGGTCACTTTCCACTTTAACATAAGAGAGGGCAAGCATTTTCAGATTTTTTTTCATCTTTATTTCTTTTCTTTGCTTTGCATATATATAGATCACGAAATATACTATGTATTGAATACTTTGCACAAGCCCCTGTTTTCCATACAATACATAACCCTTTTCTTTCCTTTATTGACCTCTTTCCACTCAAGTATTTGATTTTCCAACCATAACCCACAATGTCCCATTCAATCTACAGTTTCACTTTCTTGAAAATGTGAAAAAATAGTGTATAAGTGTAAGGATAGGATAATGTAGGTAAAAAAGAAGGCGAATGGCAGTATTTGATAACCTCTTACTTTGTGAGAGATTTTCATTCTTATTTAAGCTCAAAACAGGTTCTAGCAGAATTTTTTATAAGTGACTAGAAAGTTAAATACTCACAAAAAAGGGTTCAAAGAAAATAGTTATATATTACTTTCCGAATAGCCTATTTAATGTGTTATTGTCAATCATGCAAACATATTATAGGAACCCCGAGAATGCCAAAAGTGATCCTATAAAGGTCTTCTAAGTTGGTAACAATAATCAAGAAAATAGTATGGAAGTGAAAGGTGAAGCAATTATAATTCACATGTTTCAATCTAATCACATCCCCATATTGATAATAACACTCAAAATTCACAATTAAGAACTCTTAAACTTCATCACATACTTTAGCCAACATTCCCAAAATATGAAAAGGATATTTTTTAAAAAAATCTATTTTTTGGAGGGTGACACTATTTACACTCCCCTATAAACCCACAAACTCGGAGAGATTCCTACCCCCAAACTCAAAGCATGATATGTCTTCATAGCATAGAAAACACACACATGTCTTGGGTTTAAAGGATAACATGACACAACAAAAAACTAAAAAAAAAGCAAAGGAAATTGTACCTAGTTGGGTTGCCTCACAATAATCGCATTTGTTTAGAGTCGTTAGCCCGACTATAACCCCAATTTTAGTTGGGGTTTGAGGTGGCCACATTGTCTTTAACCTTTGTTTTTTTTCCTTTGGCCCACCTCATGCTTTCTCGGGCACAAATGCCCACTGCTTTACAATCATAAGTTCCATTCTTGATCAATTCTTGTGGTACCTAATGAACTTTTGAGGCTTTTTGTTTAGCCTTTTTATTCTTCTTTTTCAGAGTGTTTCCCCCAAACTTATTCGGTGCTTTCACCTAAACATCTTTAGAATCATATTTATCAACAAAATTATTATCAGATATGTTATATTGATAAAAAATATTTGCAAAGAAATAATCAGATATATCAAGAAAATAACACTTCTCAACTTGTGCACATAAATCAATGGGTTTAGATTTCAAAGGGAAGAAGGATTTTAATGGTGGCACCAACTCCTTTTGGGATCTAGGGGATGATACGGCTCGTCACTCCAAGAGTGTTGTTTATCGGCCTATGTTACTAGCCATAGCACAAACGTCTGCAATATCCCTAGGGTTCTGACCGCCACTTAGCATACTCTTTAATTTTCCACTATCACTTTCCTCTCGTAAGTGCTTTTGCACACAATCATTTACCTTATCTACAAACTTACAAGAATCTCCCTCATCATTCATGAGACTTTTCATGATATCATCTATCGGGATCCCAACTCTCTCATCCGCCACCAAAATAGACAATATCCCATTTCCCGCATTTCTTATAGTGTTAGTTGTGGCCATGAATGGGAGTTCAAGAAAAATAGGTGACTCTCTACTCTTCCCCACTTCATTTACAGTCTCTAAAACAACAAAGTCAACGGGAACAATTAAAGTCCCCACTTGGACCAACACATCATCCACAATGCCCAATGGTCGTCTAATGGAACGATCGGAAAGTTCGAGGGTCATTGTGATGGGTTTCAATTCGGATAAGCCAAATTTTAAGTACATAGAGTATGACAACAAATTAATGCTAGCACCAAGGTCCAACATCGCCTTCACCTTATTGGAATCCTCCAAATTAATAGAAATTGTGAAACTTCGGGATCCTTTTGTTTAGGTGGGAGGTCTTATCGTACCCCGACGCTAGCACTCTCTCCCATGATTAATTTTTCATAATTTCCATACCTATGTTTTTTAGAGTTAACTATCGCAGGGGCTATTACTTATACTCAAACGACATAAATTAATATAAATAAAAGGAAACAAATTTGTTTTATATATTATGGAAAATTGTGGTGAGAACATTGAACCAACATCATTTTGAACCTATCTCAGTATTCATGGAATGGTTCTCCTATCTCTTGTGTGAAGCCAATTATTTTTTGTCCGAATGTGGCCAATATTTGCGTAAAAACGCATCATGAAGTTCATCCCATGTGCTTATACTCCTAGGTGTGAGCATCATCAACCATGTCTTTGCATTTCCCTTCATGTTGTAGGGGAAACATTTCAATCTAATTTACTCATCAGTCACTCCCTCTTTGTCTGGGAAGTGTGAATCAGTCATCATATAATCTCTCGAAAAGGTCAAAGGGTCTTCAGAAGAAAGACCTTGATAATTAGTTAACATGACCAAATATTGACCCTTGACTTCAAAATTCTTTGTTGATTCAGACAACATTATACAAGCCCCCAATGTATCTATCTTAGGATGTAAGAAGTCTTGCATTGTCTGATCCGGTGGTTCTTCCATCGCAGCTTTTTGCTCCTCTACCCCGGTGGTAGATGGTTCAAGTTCTGGTTCTAGGACTATTTTGAGGGGATTACCCTCTTTAATTCCAGTTTATGAAGACCTAGTTTATCAATGTCGTTGATCAATGGATCCAAAGTAGGAATCAAAAAACGTCGACCAAGCATACACTATAAAAATTAACTTGTTCAATCACAACAAGTCCCCGACAACAACGTCAAAAACTTGATGGAGGATTCTCACTCTTATAATAATTTACCTAGCAAGTGTACTAGTGGTCGCAATAGTAATATGCACAAGCAAGGGTCAAGTTCACAGAAATTTATGTGTAGAACAAGTTTATTTAAATAGTACAAAAGTACAAAGAAAGGGTTTTTGATTGTTTGATTATGAACCTAAGAAAGCAAGAATTAAATTGAACAAAAGAACTCAAATAGACAAGAGATTCATGAACTGAGATTAATAACTATCATCACTTTATGCTATTTTAAAGGGATAAAGAGGATCAATCTCATTCAAGGGTTCATTTACAAAATTAAGGGTTGGAACGTTTGATATGCGTATTGCAACTCTAATATTTCCTTCTTGTTTATATGTTCCGATAGATCAATAGAAACAATCAAGAACTTCAATTAAATCATAAGAACAATAGAACCTAGATCCTTTTGATTTTCGGTAGGTCCTCAATTGAATATGTTCATCACAATAATGGTCGGTGTATAAATTATCCACGCTAGTGTAACAATTTATACACAAAGAATTCAAAAGATCAAAAATATATTATCATACAATTGAACCCTAGAAATAACATTAAGAATATTGAGATGAACAAGAATAAGATTGGATTGGAAGAATTAATACATATGGCTGGCAAAAAATCAAATCCGTAACAACCAACTTGTTGTTATGACCAATCTACTTTTCTATATATAAACAGAATATAAAAATACTAATAATGTATATTTGATACAAATGAATTATTTAAACAAATTAAAGTTACAAAATCATGATAAAACCTGAACGTCACAATTAGAATAGAGGCCTGCGATGTATGGCAGTGTCCTAAGACAAAAATTCTTCCCCGCTTCTGTAGCAGTCTGGAAGTTTGACTCGAGGATACAATTATTCGAAAGAAGTTCCTGCAGAAGAACTTGTTCCCTGGCGAATGTATTGTATGCTTTCAGAAGGATAGAAGGGAAAGAGAAGATGAAAACTTGTATATGCAGGAATACAATCTGATGTGTGTTTATAAATGATTATGTTTGAAAAGATATGTCTTTTCAAATTTGGTTTTTCAAAATCAAACACAGATTTTCCAACAGTTATGACAGTTGAAACTGTTATTTCAAAAATCAAATCTGGCATTATCCAGAACTAAAATAATATTAAAAAAATTTAATATTAATTTATAAAAATTAAATTAGTTCAGCACATCATTTGACTGCCAAGATTTGAGCTTTATGTTCATAAAAACCTGTGTCATGGGGCTATGCCTATGACTATGTCCATCTCGTAAAGAGCTTCGATTTGATATGCGGTGAGTTTCGTGGTTCATCCGGAATCAAAAGTTATACTCGTTTTAGCGCACACACCTAAATTTCACCAAAAGCTCTATTTTTCAAAAAAAAAAACACCTTTAACTTTCATCTTTTACCACACAAGTCCACATAAGTTCCATCAATACCCCACATTTTCTATTCAAACTCTAACAATATCCCACATTTGAATAGAAAATAAGATAATTAAAGGAAATTATTTTTCTATCTCTAAGAAAACTAAATATGATATACATCAGAAAAGGTGTCTTATGGACTTGAACCTTTCTTCATGAGAATTTTAGAAAACTTATCCATCTCAGTGTTCAAAGATGCGACCCCACATCAATCTCATATAGGTAATGCTGATCAAGAATAATTCGTGTTATTCCACCTTAAAGCTACTAGCATTATTAAGAATATTTTATTCAGCCCTTAAACATCAACGGACAACACACTTTAATTTTATCATAGGAATGAGCATATGTGTGTTATATGCTCCCTGAGTCTTCCTCAATTAGTTTTCCTATTAAACCTAGACCATGGGATCTCCAATGTTGCTAGGTTAGGTTGCCACCAAGTAATGACTCATTGTATTGACTTTAAGCCCATTCCCCTCGATGTAAATACTACTTGCCTCTGTTAAGGGCTTTTGTCAAAGGATCTGCTATATTTTTCTTTGACTTTACATAATCAATGGAAATTATTCCATTCTTCAGCAATTCTCGTATTATTTTGTGACGACGCCTTATATGCCTTGATTTGCCATTGTATATTTGGTTCTTTGCTCTCATAAGAGCAGCCATACTATCACAATGTATGCAAATGGTCAGAATCGGCAGTCCACAATGGAATACCCTCTAGGAAATTTTTGAGCCATTCCGCTTCTTCAACGTCTTTATCTAAGGCTACAAATTCTGCTTCCATAGTCGATCGTGTATTCACAGTTTGCTTAGATGATTTCCAAGATACTGCTGCACCTCCAAGTGGAAACACATAACCACTTGTAGATTTACTTTCTGGAAATCCAATTTGCATCACAATATCCTTCCAAAACAGGAGGATACTTTGTATAATGCAATCCATAGTTCATTATATGTTTCAGATATCGCAACACTCTTACTAGTGCAAACCAACGATCTTTTCCAGGATTAAGTGAGTATCGGCTAAGCCTACTCACAGTATATGCTAAATCCGATCTTGTACAGTTCATTATATACATCAAGCTTCTAAGAACTTGGGTATATTTTAACTGAGACACACTTTCTCCTTGATTCTTCTTAAGTTGACTAGAAGGATCAAATGGAGTAACAACCGGTCTATCGTCATAATATCCAAATTTTCTTAGGACTTTCTCAATATAATGAGATTGAGTAAGTATGTATCCATCTGAATTTCTTTGAACTCTAATACTAAGAATTACATCTGCTACTCCCATATATTTCATATCTAACGAGGAGTGCAACATTTTCTTGGTTTGGTTAATTACATCTTTACTTGTTCCCATTATTAGCATATCATCCACATATAAACATATAATGACATATCCATGCTTATATTGTTTAATATAAACACATTTATCACATTCATTTATATGGAAACCATTTGATAAAAGTGTATTATCAAATTTTTCGTGCCATTGTTTTGGAGCTTGTTTTAAGGCCGTAAAGTGATTTAATCAATTTACAAACCTTATTTTCTTGACCTTTAACTACATAACATTCAGGTTGGTGCATATAAATTTCTTCATCTAATTCACCATTTAAGAATGCAGTTTTTACATCCATTTGGTGTATTTCCAAATTGTGAACAACTGCTATTCGAATAAGTATCAAAGAAGCCTACACCTTCCTTTTGACGATACCCGTTTGCTACTATTCGAGCCTTATATTTTTCTATGGTACCATCAGGTCTTAAATTTTTCTTAAAAATCCATTTATGGCCTATTGGTTTATGTCCAGGAGGTAAATCTACCAATTTTCATGTATTATTTTGTAAAATGGATTCTATTTCACTTTGGACAGCCTCTTTCCAATAAGGTGCTTCCGATGATTCCATAGAACCCTTATACGTTTGAGGTTCATCTTCTATAGAAAAAGTCATATAATCAAGTCCAAAATCTTTGGCTATTCTTCCATGTTTACTCCGTCTCGGTTCAATATTTTCTTTTTGAACCGTAGAAGAGTCGTTTCCATTTACTTCACATTGAGATAATGTATCGTTATACATTCTTTTCCTTGTATAATTTTCTTTATCTATATAAGGAAAAATATTCTCAAAGAATTCTGCCTCTGCAGATTCTATGATTGAGTTTTTGTGCATATTTTCCACCTTAGACTCATAAACCAGAAACTTATATGCTGCACTATTCTCAGCAGGACCAAGATATATGCAATCTATAGTTTTTGGTCCAAGTTTAGTCCTTTTTGGTAAAGGAATTTGAACTTTGGCTAAACAACCCCACACTTTCATCCTTTTAAATGTAGGCATTCTTCCTTTAAACAGTTCATAAGGAGAATGTTTACTTTTCTTATGAGGAATCCTATTCAGTATCATATTTGCTGTGACACAGGCATCCCCCCATAAACTATGTGGTTCCCCTGAAGTAATTAACATTGCATTTATCATATTTTTCAATGTTCTATTCTTTCTTTCAACAACTCCATTTTGTTGTGGAGTATATAGGGCTGTTGTCTCATGCACAATTCCATGAGTAGTACAAAATTCTGCAAGATCTTTGGATTCATATTCTCCTCCTCTATCAGACCTTAGAGTCTTAATTCTCTTTTCACATTGATTCTCAACTTTAGCTTTATATTTCTTAAACATATTTAAAGCCTCATCTTTAGTATCTATTAAATATACATAACATAATTTTGTGCAGTCATCAATAAATGATATGTAGTAGTTATTTTTTTCACGTGTAGGTGTTGCTTTGTAATCACATAAATCACTATGGATTAATCCAAGTAAAATATTGGATTTTCCACAGATTTATGAGGATGACTTGCAAACTTAGATTCTACACAAATCTCACATTTTGATAATTTATTCATTGAACATTTAGGTAACATGCCTAAATTTATCATTCTTTTCAAAGAACGGAAATTAACACGTCCTAATCTGGAATGCCATAAAGTAGAGGACTCAACCATGTACATAGAATCTGCTTTATTATTAATAATAGACCCACCGTCATTCGCGGTTACAACACTTAGCTTGAAGAGCCCTTCATAAAGGTAACCCTTCCCAACATACATCCCACCCTTGGTGAGAACAAATTTGTCAGATTCAAAAACAAGTTTGAATCCCTTATTACTAAGTACAGGATCAGAAACCAAGTTTTTACAAATACTAGGTACATGCAACACATTACTAAGTACAAGATCCTTCTCGGAAGTGAGTTTCAGATTCACCTTCCCCTTTCCCTCCACTTTTATTGTAGCAGCATTCCCCATGAATAGTGATTCTCCATCTTTGATTGGCTGGTAGGATGAGAACATCTCCTTTGAGGAGCAGATATGTTGGGTAGCCCCCGTATCCACCCACCAATCAACAACATTTGCCACCAGATTTGCTTCAATCACTCCAATAAAGGCGTTCTCAGAATCAGCAAGGATGGCCTGGTTGGAATTTCCAGATTCGGATCCGCCTCCTCCTCCACCATGAGTTTTCATGTGGCGGCAATCCTTTGCTTTGTGCCCTGGTTTCCCACACACCCAGCAACTTCCAGTAGGCTTTTTGAAGCCATTGAATTTCTGGGGGGCGAGAGGGTTTTTCCCAGCACCTTTGCCTTTGCCTTTATTTTTCTGGAACTTGGAGTTTGAACCACCAACCATGTTTGCAACAGGCTCCAAAGACATAGCATCAGCCTTTTCATTCTTTCAGTTGTCCTCTTCATCCGAAGTTTCAGAACCAATTGCTTAAAATCCATGTTCTCAGTTAGATGTTTTAAATAAATTTTAAAATCTTTCCATGATGGTGGTAATTTTTCAATCACAGCACCAACAAGGAAATTAGGGTTAAGACCCATACCTTCAACATCTAACTCATGAACGATTACTTGCAGTTCTTCAACTTGTTTGACAACAGGCTTTGCATCACTCATTTTGAAGTTTAGAAATTTGCCAACCACGAACTTTCTGGAACAAGCAACTTCTGTTTTATACTTCTTTTCTAATGACTACTACAATTCCCTTGCTGTTGCAATTTGGAATAAATATCATAAAGGGAATCATCGAGAGCATTGAGAATATACTTTCTGCAATTATATTCATTGTTGTTGCAGGCCTCAATTTGTTTCTGCCTCTTGGCCTTCTGAGCATTTGTTGGAGCACTGCTCCCTTCTCCTTCTGGCAATGCCTGGGGAGCCTCTGTGGTCAGTACATTCGCCACATGCAACGTTGTCAGATAAAACAACATCTTCTGTTGCCAACGTTTAAAGTCTGAACCCTTAAATTTTTCGGGTTTCTCCACATGACTTTTCACAACAGATTGGTGCATATCTGAAAAATAGAGAATTTATGTCTTAGATTGTTATGACCAATCTACTTTTCTATACATAAATAGAATATAAAAAATACTAATAATGTATATTTGATATAAATGAATTATTTAAACAAATTAAAGTTACAGAATCAAGATAAAACCTGAACGTCACAATTAGAATAGAGGCCTGTGATGTATGACAGTGTCCTAAGGTAGAAATTCTTCCCCTCTTCTACAGCAGTCTGGAAGTCTGACTCGAGGATACACCTATTCGGAACAAGTTCCTGCAGAAGAACTTGTTCCCTGGCGAATGTACTGTATGCTTTCAGAAGGATAAAAGGGAAAGAGAAGATAAAAACTTGTATATGCAGGAATACAATCTGATGTGTGTTTATATAGGATTATGTTTTAAAAGACATGTCTTTTCAAATTTGGTTTTTCAAAATCAAACACAGATTTTCCAATAGTTATGACAGTTGAAACTGTTATTTCAAAAGTCAAATCTGGCATTATCTAGAACTAAAATAATAATTTAAAATAATATTAAAAAAATTAAATATTAATTTACAAAAATTAAATTAGTTCAACACATCATTTGACTGTCAAGATTTGAGATTTATGTTTATAAAAACTTGTGTCATGGGGCTATGCCCATGATTTTTGTCCATCTCGAAAAGAGCTTCGATTTAATATGCGGTGGATTTCGTGGTTCATCCGGAATCAAAAGTTATGTTCATTTTAGCGCACACACCTAAATTTCACCAAAAGCTCTATTTTCAAAAAAAAAAAAAAACACATTTAACTTTCATCTTTTACCACACACGTCCACATAAGTTCCATCACTTATATACTAACCGTACCAATTATAATTGGTACGTGAAAATTGGTATACCGAAATGTTGGTATGGTGGTACCGTACCAATTATGTATAATTGGTTGGTACACAGTACATAGATTTAATGTTGGTTGGTATATCAAGTACAAATTATAGTTTTTAAAAATATTAATTTTCATATAAATATTAAACATGTATGTATATATATATATAATAAAAATTCCTTCTATCCCTAATTTGACTGCTGACTTTCTCTATTCTCATTTCTCACAAGTCTCTCTCTCTCTCTCCCTCCCTCCCTCCCGGTGATTTGCCTCCATCCCACCAGTTTCGATTTTCGCCCGTAACAAGGTACATACTTCTCTCTCTCAATTTCCCTATTTCTAATGAATCTAACCAAAGTTATCTTAAATTGAATCTTTTTCTTGTTCTTTACTAACTACAACTAGGTTTGGGTTTTTTTTTCTTGTCTTCACATTCCCTTTTTCTAAAATGTCTTTGCTCTTTATTCCTTAATTTTGATTCAGTAGCGTCACCGTCTTCATCGTTGGTTGGTAGTAATTCACATTATTTGACTCCCAAATCAAGCAAAATGTCTTTATTGAGTCGGATTGTATGTGGGTTATGGTTTGTTTTAAAGATAATGTAATACTTTTTGAATTTTGATTCTACATTTGGTAGATGTCAGTACCAACCGAGTACTAATCGTACCAACTAAGTTGGTATACCAACTTAGTCGGTTGGTAATGGTAAATGTTTTTATTTACCAAGTTAAACTTGGTTGGTACATGGTATAAGCGAATTACAATCGGTATACCTACCAAGCCAACCCTATTAATACCTTAGTATAGAGATCCAATAATTATTACCCAATCCACAAATCAAGAAGTTTAGCTAATAAGAGTCATAAAATAGAAAACAAAGAAATATAATAAGAACATAAAAACCGTATCTTCAATCCTTGAAATCATTCTTGAAAAAATAATAAAACCTAAGATCATATGAGATGTCTAAAAACCTAATAATGTCTTGTATATATAATAGGGAAGAGAAGGGTTTCCTAATTAGTTTCCACCACTCAATTCCTGACAAGAAAACCTGCTGATCCACTTTGGGCGTAAAGGTGTGGTCGTGCAAATAGTCAGGGAGCTTTGGTGCGTTCGATCGGGCTGAGAAGTGCGGTCGCGTGTTTGATTAGTGGTATTCAGCGCGATCGCACAGGTTGAGCGGTGCGGTCGCACCCTATGCTCGACATCTTCTTTTCCTTTCTTTTCTTTTCCAATTCGCTCCGTTCCGTTTTTTGCTCCCTTTTAGATCCAATTGAATTCTTTTCTATTCCGGTCCCTTTACTTTCACAAACACTAAAAACACATCAAAACGCTCAAGATTGAGAATTAAATAAGTCTAGACATATATCATTTGGATGGGTAGAAACACATCCATCAGAGAGAGAGAGAGAGAGAGAGAGAGAGAGAGAATGAGTGAGAGTAGTAATATTGAAGATTTTTCCATTTTTGATAGTCCGATTTGAGGTGGGATGGAACAAAAGGGAAATAAGTCCTATTTGAGGTGGAATGGAGGGAGTATTATGTCGTTTTGGGATCTAAAATTTGGTCCAAAATACACATCGTTTTGTAGTTAAAAGCCTTTAAATATCAACTTTACCCATACATTGAAACTTATTCCATTATATTAATTGTACTTTTTTTTGGTGTAATGTAAGAGAGAAAAATAATAAATAAGGATAAATTTGATACTCAATTTATAAAGTTATAGTAATAATTGCATTTTTTATTTTTTAAAACTTGTGAAAACCTCCCGAACAACATCTATCTTGGATAGGAGAGAGTACAAAATATCATTAACACATAACATTTCTAAATTCATAATTTTCCCAATTTATTGCGGGTGAATGATTGAAAATGCAACATAAAACTCTCTCCCCCATCTAAATGTTCCAACTTTTCTTTTTGGACGTTCAATTTAAAATGTCTCAATTCAAAAAAGGAAAGTTTTTATTACTATTCCACCCACTAATTCTCTCTCCTACTTTACTTTTACACTCACAACATTTTCTCTCCTAACTATTCATCCCACTCATTCTCTCTCCTATTTAATTTTTCATATTCACAACATTTAAACTTTTTCTCTTTTCTACATCAATTTCCTTAATTCCCATACCGAATCTATTTTGGAACATTTAGATTGGGACGGAGGGAGTATCTGTTTGGTTACAATTTATTTATGCAACGTACCACGAACTTGCATTTTAATCATACATAAATAATGCAAAGTACTATTTCTCAGGCTAACTACGTTACAAAAAGTTATAAAAATTAACGAAAAGCCAAAAAAAACTAGAATTCGTTAAATGAACTATCACCCGTTAATAAGAACACTAAGACACCGATTTAAACCTTCTTCTCCATCTTTCAAGCATAGCCTACAACTCACCATAGCCACCACCATTAACACCATCACCATCATCAACACCTTTGCACAATAAAATTGAAAGCCCATGGAGAGGATGAACATTTAAAGTAAACCCAAAAATTTCAACAAAAACCCAAAATCAAACCCAAATCGAACCTAGAAATAAACCCAAATCGAAGCCAAAATCAAACAAAAAATCTAAATTTTTGCATTGAAACATTTATGACACATGTTGTTTGTCACCGGATTTCCGGTGACCCCGTAGTTGTTCACACATAAAGTCAGAATTTTCGGTACGACCTTTAACTCCGTCTCTTCATTCTCTGTCCTCTGTGCCATAATTTTTATAATAAACAAAAATACAACTATAATCTGTGCGGATATGTAAAACTTTCAATCTATAAACTCAATTTTGAATCCAAAAATCTCTAGAGCGAGAAAATGAAGAGGCTTCTAGAGAGAGAAAGTGAGTTTGGTTAAATGGGTAGATTACTCAAATCAGAGAAAAGTGTGGAAAATTAACGACGAAAACATTCGATTAAACCGGAAGGATCTTGAAATCTATAAGATCTGAATGAATACGTCGTCATAATGTCGTCGTGACGGAAACATCGCCGGATTCTGGAATCTGGGTATCTAGTCCCATTCTCAGTTCCGAACTACCATATACTAATCCTCTAAATTTGTTAGATCTTATTTGGATCCAGAGTATATGATTATGTGTGTTGCATGTGTTGTGTGTGTGTTTGTGGGTGTTTATGTGTGTGTTGAATTTTATTAAAGCGGGTTTCACTAATATTTTGTTAAATCTTTAATGGATGTTAGTTTTTTAATCTAAATAATTTCCACTTTATCATTTTGTAGATAATAATTTAATGGGAGTTAACGTGATTGCATTAATTGTAAAAGTAATAAAATACATATCATTGTATAGTAATATATGAAGTACGTTGTATTTGTATTTATATTTGTATTTGTTGTAATCGGTGTTGAGATATAGTTGTAAGTTTTTCAATTTATTGGGCTCCGTTTGTTTAGCGTAAAACATTTTCTGGAAAATGATATTCGGCAAAATATTTTCCGAAAAATGAAAATATTTTTCGGAAAGTAAGATAAACATGTTTTTGACTGTTTGGTAAGGAAAATATTTTTCGAAAAATGTTCGATTGAGTTGACTACAAATTTACCCACCCCAATCACCCCCACCCTACTCACTACCACCCCCTCCCCTGTTGGGTAATTTTATTTTTTTTTTGAATTTAACTACAAATTGTTTTTCGAAAAATGATTATTTTTTTTACCCAACGGGGTGGGGGGGGGGGGGTTTGGGGGATAGGGTGGCAAGGGGGTGGGGTTGGGTGGCACGGGGTGGTGAGTGGAGTGGTGGACGAGTTGTTAAAAATAAATTTAAAATGATAATTTCTTTTTACTCAACGGGGGTGGGGGTGGTGAGTGAATTGGGGGAGGAGTTTTTAAAAATAAATTTAAAATGATTTTTTTTTTTTGACTCGGGGTGGGTGGCAGGGGTGGTGATAGTGATGGGGTAGGGATGGTTGATGTGGGGTGGGTAACGTGGGTGTCTGTGTGTGTGTGTATGTGAGGGTGTTACCATATTCGAAAAATGTTTTACTTAGAAAAAATTTGTAAATCAATTTACTTAGAAAAGTGGGGAAAATATTTTCCGGACAATATTTTCTCCATTTTTCGATACGAAACAAACACCAAAAAATAAAAAAAATGTTTTCCGAAAAATATTTTTCTCCAAAGAAACGAAGGAGCCTTGCTTTCAAAACATTTTCCTTTTTTAAGTCCTCGTTTCCCACGGTACCCTTTTGTCATGGGCAATATAGAAATTTCTTACACAAAACTTAAGGCCCGTTTGGTTCGATGGAAAGTGAGGGGCCGTTTGGTTCGATGGAAAAAAAGTGAAGGAATGGAATGGTCAATGGAATGTAATTTATGAAGGAATTGGAATGGAAAAAAACTGGTCAAACCCTCCGTTTGGTTGGCACAGAATGAAATGGAATTGTCATTCAATTCCTTGGAAAATCATGTTTGGTTTGAAAATACAAATTACAGGAATGGAATGAAAACATATAAAATGACCAATTTACCCTTTTTTTTTTTAAAAAAAAAGATATTTTTTTGGGGGAGGGGTGGGGGGTGGGTGGGGTAGGTAGGGGGAATGCAAAATGAGTAAAATTTTTTTTTTTTTTTTTCGTGGGGGTGGGGGTGGGGTAGGTAGGGGTTGGGGGGATTGGGGGAGTTGGGGGGTGGGGGTGGGGTAGGTAGGGGTATGCAAAATGAGTAAATTTTTTTTTTCGTGGGGGGTGGGGTAGGGGGTGGGGTAGGTAGGGGGTTAGGGGTGGGGGGTTGGGGGTGGGGTAGGTAGGAGGTATGCAAAATGAGTAAAAATATTTTTTTCGTGGGGATTGGGGGTGGGGGGTAGGGCAGGGGCAGGATGGGGGGGGGTAGGCAGGGATCTTTTAAATTTTATTTTTTTTTCGTGGGGGTGGGGGGAGGGGGTAGGGCAGGGACTGGATGGGGGGGGGTAGGCAGGGGTCTTTTTAAAATTATTTTTTTTCGTGGGAGTGGGTGGGGAGTGGGGAGGTAGGGAAGGGGCTGGATGGGGGGGGGGTAGACAGGGGTCTTTTTTATTTTTTATTTTTTTTGTGGGTGTGGGGGGTAGGGGGTAGGGCAGGGGTTGGATGAGGGGGGTAGGGCAGGAGCTGGGTGGGGGTGGTAGGCAAGGGGTAGGGGTGATTTGGGTTTGGGGGTATTTTGGTCAATTTTTTTTTTTTCATTCCTTAAGGAATTGGCCATTCCTCCCATATATGGAAGGAATAGCAAATTCCTTTAAGGGATGGAATTGACCATTCCATTGTCATGAAAAATGTAAATCAAACACACTAAATGAAATGGTCAATGAAATTGATCATTCCAATTTCATGGGGAAATGACCAAATGACACAAACCAAACGCCCCTGAGGGAATGGAATGGAAAGGAATGGAGAATTTCGTTGACTTCATTCCTTATGCCCCGTTTGGTTCGTTGGAATGAAAAATTTTCTATTCCCGATGAAATGAAATTTCATTCCTTGAAATGGATTTTCATTCCTTCTAATTTTGGATGAAAAGTTGAATTTCGGAGGGAATGAATTTTTTTTTTGTTCATTAATTTTTTTTTTAATTTCACCAACCCCTACCCACCCCCGCCCCTCCCCCACCTCCCCCCCAAAAAAAAAATTACTCAATTTTTTTAAGAAATGAAAATTTCATTTCATTTCATGCCAATTAAACACGAAGGTTTGACCATTTTAATTCTTTTTCATTCCTTTTTAATTCCATCAAGAAACTCATTCCATTAACCGTTTCATTTCTTCGTCCGCTGTATTTTTCAACGAACCAAACGAGGTCTGAGCCCTAATCTTAGCCTATATAATTCCCCATATCCAAACACCACTCCTCAAAGCCTAAAACCCTTTCTCCCTCCAATTTTTTCCCTCCATTCCCCTCTCTCTCTCTTCAAACTTTCCCACAACCTCTGCAAGAGAGAGAGAGAAGCTTTTCATCCACAACCATGGCGGCCGATCCAACTCAACTCCAACTTGCTCAAATCGTCGCCATCCTCGGCCCTGAGCAAGCCCCCTTCGAAACCCTTATCTTCCACCTCATGTCCACCGCCAACGACCAGCGTTCCCAAGCAGAATCCCTCTTCAATCTCTGCAAACAAACCCATCCTGATACCCTTTCCCTCAAGCTCTCACACCTCCTCCACTCCTCCCCCCACCCTGAAGCTCGCGCCATGTCCACCATCCTCCTCCGCAAGCTCCTTACCCGCGACGATTCCTATCTATACCCTTCTCTCTCCCCTTCCACACAGTCAACCATCAAGTCTACTCTACTCAACTCCGTCATTAATGAATCCACCAAAACCATCACCAAGAAGCTCTGTGACACCATCTCCGAGCTTGCCGCCTCAGTTGTCCCCGAAAATGGATGGCCGGAGCTCTTGCCGTTTATGTTCAATTGCGTTAGTTCGGAAGATCCTAAGCATAAGGAGAGCGCGTTGCTGATTTTTGCCCAATTGGCTCAGTACATTGGGGAAACCCTAGTTCCTCATCTGGATACTTTGCATTTGGTGTTTTCCGTGTGTTTGGCAACCGGTGTGAATCCAGACGTTCGAATTGCGGCATTGGGAGCCTCAATTAACTTAATTCAGTGTTTGGAGAAGGCGTCTGAGCGGGAAAAGTTTCAAAATTTGCTGCCACTGATGATGCAAACATTGACTGAGGCATTGACTAGTGGGCAGGAGGCTACAGCACAGGAGGCTTTGGAATTGTTGATTGACTTGGCAGGTTCTGAGCCTAGGTTCTTGAGGAAGCAGCTTGTTGAAGTTGTGGGGGCAATGTTGCAAATCGCAGAAGCGGATAGTTTAGAGGAAGGTACAAAGCATTTGGCTGTTGAATTTGTGATTACTTTAGCTGAGGCGAGGGAAAGAGCGCCTGGGATGATTCGTAAAATGCCTCAGTTTGTTAAGAGATTGTTTGGGATTCTGATGAATATGCTGTTGGATGTCGAGGATGTTAGGGAATGGCATAATGCTGATAATGAGGATCATGAGGATGCAGGGGAGTCAACTAACTATAGTGTTGGACAAGAGTGTTTGGATAGGCTTTCAATGGCTTTGGGTGGGAATACTATTGTACCGGTTGCGTCTGAGCTTTTTCCGGGGTATTTGGCTGCTCCAGAGTGGGAAAAGCACCATGCTGTGCTCATTGCACTTGCTCAAATTGCGGAGGGTTGCTCAAAGGTATACACAATCTGATGGTTTTAAAGATTGACTTGACACATGATTACCTCAATTAATTGGTTTTTTACATGCTTATTAACTTGTGATATTCTTAAATGCTCGGTCATATACAAGAAAATGAATCCTAATGAAATTTGTTCATAAAATGTGAAATTCGAAAATTGCTTCATACGTTTAGTTTTATTATGATCTTAATATGAAATTTATTCTTTCTAGACTAGCAACTGATAGATTTGATAATGATTATAATGCCCTTCCGAGGGGCTGCACAAAGGTATACATGACACTGTTGATGGTTTTAAAATTATTTTGACATCTAAATATTGCTTTGAGGTTAGCACATTCTAATGCTCCTATGGCTATAGGAAATCGAGAAAGTCAACTAAGATATATTTGAGATTCGTTTATAATTTAGCACACTATTTGATAAATATTCTTAATAATGAATTTATAAGATAGGAATTGGTGCTGGTGTTCTTTCTTTCTTTTTCATTTCATTGATGCTTTCTCTTACTTGTTTCTGAGAAACAGAAATTGCTCATATAAATGGGCAAGCCTGAGTTTTTTGAATTCATGGCCCCGCTTGAATTGCTAGTTTAATATGTTCACTGAATTAATCACTTCCATTTTCGTCCTAGCGTGTACGTGTTCTTGGATGTTAATTCTGACTTCTGACTTTTTGTTTGATGAAGGTTATGATAAAAAATTTGGAACCAGTAATCTCTATGGTATTGAACTCATTTCAACATCCCCATCCCCGTGTGAGGTGGGCAGCTATTAATGCGATTGGACAATTGTCTACGGATTTGGGTCCAGACTTGCAAGTCAAGTATCATCATCTTGTGCTTCCTTCATTAGCTGGTGCCATGGATGACTTCCAAAATCCCAGAGTGCAGGTTAGTGCCTATGTCAAATGCAAGTTATTTCCTCTCTCATGTTTTTAATAATTATTTAATGTTTATTTTGGCCGGCCATCAAACGAGGGATAAAGATTATTATTTTAGTTGACAATTTATTCCTTTCTTCTTTCAATTGAAAAATGAATCTTAATTTCTTGCTCTAGTGACTGCTTGTGCATTGTGAAGCTTTTATGTGCGCAAGAGAAATCAAAATGCATCTTAATGGGCTTAACCTTTTCTTTCATGCTACATTGTTCTGAGCCCCTAATGTTCATTCTTTGCTCTTACTTCATGAAAACATCTAGAAGTGAGGATATAAGGGTTTCAATAGAACTGTTTTTAACTATCTTTCGGAAACATATACTCCCTCCGTCCCGCCCGAAAGGGCATTTTTGTGTCCTTGCACGGGAATTAAGAAAAGTGATGTAGGAAGAGAAAAAGTGTATAGTGAAATATATGTTGTGAGTGAAAGGTGATGTAGGAAAGAGAAAGTGGTGTAGGGAATAGTTAGTTGATATTTATTGTGAGAGTATGACAAGTGGGTCCCACAAATAAAGAAATAATAAAAGACTTTCCATTTTTGGGTTGTGCCCTTTCAAATGGGACACCCAAAAAGGAAATTTGTGCCCTTTCGGGCGGGACGGAGGGAGTATGATATACTGAGTAATGTATATAGCTGCACTGTGGTAACAAGCTCTGTATTACTTGCCATTATACTAGTCTTATGGTTTAATCCTAGTGTGTACTGTTCAGCAGTTAGTTCACTTTTTACGTGGAAGTGATTTGTAACATTTTTTATTAAATCTAGATCACAAGCACATTCCTAGCTTAAGGGTTACACATTTTTCTTTAATGAATCATTTACAATGCTTATATGACCAGAACATGTGCTGCTAAGAGTTTCTAGGTTATGCTTGTAGTGGGGTTTGTTAAAGTTACTTTAGTTTACTTTCCGGGTGCTGTTAGCTCTTTCATTGAAGTCCTCTACTGCTAATTATTTGACCAATAATTATTTCTAGCTTGCAATATGATTTTGCTTTATTCTTTGTCCACATTGATCTTGTATCCTTCCTCTGGTCCAAAATATATGTTGTTTTAAGACCAAAATTTTGGTCCAAAATAATTGTCGCTTATGTGCTAAAAGTATTCAAATTCCACTTTTATCCTTACATTGGAACTTGTTACAATTTATATTTTTTTTTTGAGTGAAGTAATGTAGGAGAGAGAGAGAGAGAGAGAAACAATTAAAAAGGGTAAATTTGGCACTCCCCCCCGTCCCAAAATGAATGTCCAATTATTTATTATATTTTTCAAATTTGCTCTTGATCAAGAGCAAAATTAAAAGTTTTTTGGGCATTCATTTTGGGACAACGGTGGTACTTCATTCATTAAGTAGTAAAAATAATACTCCCTCTGTCCCGGACCAAGAGTCCTACCTAGTGTTTGCATGCTTATTAAGAAAACACTAAGAAATGAGTGAACAATGGCAAGTGGGTTGGGGGTATAATTGTCCAAAACACTGTTTATGATTTAAGTGGATAAAAAGTAGTGTAGTAAGTATTGGTTTATTTGTAGTTCTATGAAAAGAAGAGGGTATAAATGTCCAAAACACTATTTATTATTTGCCATTTTGGGAATAAAGCAAAGTAGGACTCTTAGTTTGGGACGGACCAAAAGGGAAAGTAGGACTCTTGAAGTGGGATGGAGGTAGTAGCTTTTAAAACGGTGAAAAGTCAAAAAGCGACTCTTATGATATAGAAGTTGATTTTTGTATTGCTATCGGAACTGAATCTTGTCTATTTGTAGCTTGGACCAGAGGGAGTATTTATCTTGCTTGGGAGCCTCTGTTGGAGTTAGTCTTACTGTTGCCTAACCAGATATACTTTCCAAGTTGTTTCTGTATTTAGTTAGTATCTTCAGCTTGTATCACATTAAAGAATTCCATGAGCTAGATTGTTTTCTTACAAAACAATTTACGACCCTTGGAGCTCATATATGGGTAGAGTGAGGGATGCATATCACCTATCCTCGAATCTTTCCTAAGTTTCCTCACCAGATCGTCTATGCTTTCAAATCAGCTGTTTTTTTAATTGCGACGGGTCAATGTTCTTATCAGAGCCTTGTTCATGGTAGCGAAAAACTTAGTTTTGCTGTATCTGTGTTAATGTGATTTGCTAGATTACTGTATTCATCCTTTCTTGTTTGTGTGTTGCAGGCACATGCTGCTTCAGCGGTGTTAAATCATAGTGAAAATTGTACGCCAGAGATTTTAACTCCTTACTTGGATGGGATTGTGGCAAAATTACTTGTACTTTTACAGGTATGCCGTGATTTACAACCTGCGAAATATCAACTATAAGCACATGGAGCTGATATTACTTTTGAACTTATACTTCCTAATTTTTTGTTTGATTATATTGCCACTCATAGAGAATAAATGTGGGCCGAAAAATCATTTGCTGGCAATATTTTGTACCTTTACTTTCTTAACTAATTGGTTATCTTGGGAAAATAACAACTGGTTGAGTCTATATAATAAACTATTTTCTACTCTTTCCAGAAAGGCAAGCAGATGGTACAGGAGGGTGCTTTGACCGCTTTAGCATCAGTTGCTGATTCATCACAGGTATTAGGCAGTCGTTTCTGTAGGTGATTGTACATTTATTATTTCTTTTCCAATAATTATTTGGTCTCATCAAGTTTATGATTGCAGGAGCATTTCCAGAAGTACTATGATGCTGTTATGCCTTACTTGAAAGCTATTCTGGTGAATGCAACTGACAAGGCCAATCGCATGCTTCGTGCCAAATCCATGGAATGCATTAGTTTGGTTGGAATGGCTGTTGGAAAAGATAAGTTCAGAGATGATGCTAAGCAGGTAAGTGGGTGTTGCATTCTGTTTGGTTTATTGCTGTCAATATAGCATGTTACTGACTCATCTTTATGAGTGTCCTATCAAACATTTATTGGGAACTTGCGCTAGACATGTGGTTTGTTTGTTGGCTTTTGATACTGCATTAGTTTTTGACATGCATTTCACAAATATAACATTCGGAAGTTAATTTCTTTATACAATAAAGGTTATTTGGTATCGAAAACTGACAGTTTACCATATTTCAAGGTTATGGAGGTTCTTATGTCATTGCAAGGAGCTCAGCTAGAAACAGATGATCCCACAAGCAGCTATATGTTGCAAGTATGTTCTTATTATCGGAATTCAGTTGAAGTCTTTCTGCATAAGCACCTTCCATCTTTGCATGATTTATTTGTGGTTAAGAAATATACAAATATTCAATTTGTGCTGCAGGCATGGGCCAGGCTATGCAAATGCCTTGGGCAGGATTTCCTTCCTTACATGAGTGTTGTCATGCCCCCTTTGCTTCATTCTGCTCAACTTAAGCCTGATGTTACTATTACATCTGCTGATTCAGATGCTGATATTGATGAATCTGACGATGAAAGGTTTGCCTTTTGGTTTATTTGCCCTCCTAACACATGAATAATCTCAACAATTTCTGTAAAATTCCTTCTATTTTTTGTTGGTTCTTTTTCCTTTTTTTTGAAGTGTCCACAACCTTTGAGATTCAATATCTTTCTTTCCCATTTTTCACGTTAGCGGGATCAACATTCTTCGCCTAACGCCTCAGTTTGTATGTTTGTCGGTGCATATTCTTGCATATTTTCTCATCAATCTCCATTTATAGCACTGAGCTTCTCGATAGATAAGGTTTTACACTCTCATGATACGATGCCAACATTCTTATTGCAGCATTGAAACTATTACTGTTGGAGATAAGAGGATAGGGATCAAGACCAGCGTTTTAGAGGAAAAAGCTACGGCTTGTAACATGCTATGTTGCTATGCTGATGAGTTGAAGGAAGGGTTCTTTCCATGGATAGAACAGGTGAAATTATTCAACCTGTTCTAGAATAACCTTATGGAGACTTCTATGAAACTTTTATTTACTTTATTGTATTGAGTGTAGGTTGCTCCAATATTAGTTCCGCTTCTCAAGTTTTATTTCCATGAAGAAGTTAGGAAGGCTGCTGTTTCAGGTATGAGCTTGAACCGGTGACTTTAGTTCAAGTCCCTTTTCATATCCTTATTGTCATCTTCCTGTTTTATATGCAGCTATGCCAGAGCTCCTGCGTTCAGCTAAGCTGGCAGTAGAGAAGGGGCAATCTCAAGGTCACAATGAGGCATATATTAAGCAGCTGTCTGATTACATCATTCCAGCTTTGGTGGAGGCTTTACACAAGGTTCTACTGTTTGAACTGTTATGAGCTTGAATTGTCTTTACTTTATTTGTTTATGTTTATAAGTGGGGGAGGGGGAGAGAGGGTCATTTTTACTGAAATTTTTCTCTGAACAATTTACTTTCAGGAGCCTGAGACAGAAATCTGTTCAAACATGTTGGAGGCCTTAAATGAATGTATAGAGGTATTGTGCATGAGCTCATTTCCATTAAACTGTTTCCATCCTGCTTAATGTTATATGCAGCCTGCAACTTTATGGTTTGAAACTGCTTAAATTGCAGCATGAATCCCCTGATGTTACCTAGCCCGACTGAGTTAGTGTCCTGTATTTGGATAGATATGGTCTTTATACTTGTTAAAATGCATGTCTAATCAGCGTGATTTATGAACCACAGCTTTCTAATTATCTTTTGAGGGTGGTAGTTGGGGGGGGTGGGGAAAATTTATGCACTGTTCTTTTGTGACACTAATTTAATAAATTAGATTTCTCATCTATGTTCTATGTTCGTTTCAGATTGCTGGGCCTATACTTGATGAAAACCAGGTAAGGTCCATAGTCGAAGAGATTAAGCAGGTTATTACTGCCAGTTCAACCAGAAAAAGAGAGAGAGCAGAGAGGACCAAAGCAGAGGATTTTGATGCAGAAGAAGGAGAATTGCTGAATGAAGAAAACGAGCACGACGAAGAACTTTTTGAACAAGTATGTTCAAAGTTGTCCATGTTACCAATATACTCCCTCCGTCCCACTTCACTTGACACTAATTTCCATTTTGGGTCGTCCCACTTCACTTGGCACTGCCCAAAATGGAAAAGAATATTCACTATTCCCTCCACTCATTCTCTCTCCTACTTCACTTTTACACTCACAACATTCTCTCTCCTAACTATTCCTCCCACTCATTCTCTCTCCTATTTAATTCTTCATACTCACAACATTTAACTTTTTCTCTTTCTTACATCACTTTTCCTTAATTCCTACACCCAAAAAGTTGGTGCCATGTAAAGTGAGACGGAGGGAGTATGTTATAAAATGGAAACCATGTCGTTTATCCTTCTTTACTGTTTTATATAATGGAATTGCATTACCTCCTGATAATGCTCATTGAGATTGTCCTTTGCTGTAAGCTGTTTTTTGATTGAAAATTGTCATTATGATTCATATGTCCTTTTATGAAACCAGGTTGGTGACTGCTTGGGTACTCTGCTTAAAACATTCAAGGCATCATTCTTGCCATTCTTTGATGAACTATCAACATACATAATGCCCATGTTGGTAAGTTCCTTCCACTAGCTCATGTTTTTCTAGATAGCCGCTACCTGTATTATTTGATGAAAGTACAGCTCTCTTAAGTCTGGAAAAAGTTAGTCTCATTAACATGTTAAACATTTTATGATTGTAGCTTCACTTGTTTGTACCTCCTATAAATTGCACTGAGATTATTTTCTTTTCAGAAATGTAACTATTTTTGGGAAAAAACTAAAATGGAAAGTATAGCAATTTTTTTTGTTTTTGGAATGGATGGAGTAATATGTACTTGTACCTTAAGTAATTGGGATAAGGAGAGAGTTGAGTTATATATATTTTTATGTTTATGTGTGTGCGTGCGTGTGTGCATACACATATCTATCCATAGTTATGTGTATAATTAAGTGTGTGGATGTAAGTCTCTGCATGTTCATATTAGCCATCACTCCTTTACAGTGCAAATGCATTTCTACATGATGATTATAGTAAAGCAATTTCTGATATGATTTCTTTTAAGTTTTTCACATCTGTACTTTATTGTAACTAGTCAGACAAATCATAGAAGAGCAATTCTAGGGGCACTAAAAAGCTCAAAAAATTTTGGGCACAAAATGACTTGGCTGTTTGGTTGGACAGTAAATTAATGATATTGGGACCTACAACCACAACATCCAATCAAACAGTGCCAAATCATTTTGTACCCAAAATTTGTGAACTTATTTTGTGAATTTAGTATTACTTATCATTTAGACAGTAAAAGTTCTATGCTGCAATACCTGATTAAATGTTAGAAAATCGCTTAAGATGGTTTGTACACGTACATCGTTGACCTGTTATGGAGTGCAAGTATGTCAACATCAAACCAGACTAGAATTTTGGCAGGGGAAAACTGACATTAATATGGAATATGGTAAAGATAGATATGAATTGTCTATTGTGTGATGTCCTTGCCTTGAATCATATAAAATGGTGAAAAAGGATTCATGTAGCTGACTTTAAGTGATTGTGACCAGACTGTTGAGTTTTGATTGAGGCAGACAACCGAAACTAAATTGACAACATATGTGGCTGTGTCTATCTTTTCTTATGTATGAATAGCTATTATAAAGAAGGGCGCTCTGTGATCCAAACTCAAGCAGAATCCTGATGGTGTGTCCAGATAATAACCATGTAATCCTAGGCCGATAATATATTTGTAGGAGGCTTAGGAACAATCTGTTGGTCAACTTATTAACTTCTTCCAGTTCATGTATAAATTATGGAGTCCATCACTGTGCTCAGTCTCCAGCTAAATAGCTAAATCCTGTTTTGTCGGTGTGCTAATAAAATTAAAAGAATGGCACTTTTTGTAATTTAATGTAGTGGCAAATAAGATTCATGTAGCTGGCTCCATAATGGAGTTAATAATAAGTTCATACGTTTCTGATGTCCCAAAAGCCAGTTCCTTTGTAGGCGATAGATGTTATTGTTTATTTAGCATTTGTGAATGTACATAACCAACAAATAGATTAATTTATTAAACACATCTATATGCAGGGTAAGGATAAGACAGCTGAAGAGAGAAGGGTTGCAATCTGTATGTTTGATGATGTTGCTGAGCAATGTCGGGAGGCAGCTATTAAGTAGGTGTTTTCCCCCATAGTCATTCTGATTTTATCATTACGTTCTTTTTCTCTTATTTTTCATGTTGGTCAAACAGATACTATGATACTTATGTTCCCTTCCTATTGGAAGCTTGCAATGATGAAAACACAGATGTCCGGCAGGTTTGTTTGATGACTACTCGTGATGTTTCATAGCTTGTTGATTCTTTTGGATATTGACGTCATTTATTTTTGCTACATTTCAGGCTGCTGTGTATGGGATTGGCATATGTGCGGAGTATGGTGGATCTGCTTTTAGACCACTTGTTGGCGGTAGTTTCCTCTCTCTCTTTTTTAAACTTTCCGTTACCCTCTCTTTATGTAAATTGCTTCTTGTCCCTTCCCTTTGACTTCTCTGGAGTTCTCAAACTTCACATGTTAACTGGTACTTGTTTGACCTTTCCTTAGAGGCTCTCTCTAGATTGGATGTTGTTCTAAGGCGGCCTGATGCATTGCATTCAGATAGTGTTATGGCATATGACAATGCTGTTTCAGCCCTTGGAAAAATATGTCAATTCCAGCGTGATGGTATTAATGCATCTCAGGTACCTGAGACCGTTCTCGTAATTTACAACTCACTTTCCGTTATTGACAGTGCGATTTCGTAAGTTGGGGCTTTTGTAATTTGGCACTTTATGGAAGTTTTGCTTGAGAAATGATGCCAAACTGTATGACCGAATGTTCTAAATGTTTGAGATCAACCTTTAGATGTTTGTTGTCTAAAGTGTCTGACATTCTAATTTAGGCTAGTGGACTGATAAGCCTTCATCTCTTTTCCTTTGGTTTGGCTTTAGTTGAAGAAAATATCTGATCTTTCTCTTATTTAGTTAAAATATACACACATATAAGCTACTGACTTTATCCCATATTGCAGATTGTACCTGCATGGTTAAACTGCTTGCCTATCAAAGGAGATCTGCTTGAGGCCAAAGTTGTACATGACCAACTTTGCTCAATGGTGGAAAGGTAAACTTTAAATGTTAAAGCCGCTGCTTGGCTGTATAAGTGGTTGAATACCTTTTTTATTCAGTTTCTCCTTATTCTGTTTGTGTTCTGAATTAACTAGAATTTGCCACGCATCTGCAGGTCAGATGGTGAGCTATTAGGACCCAACAACCAGCATCTTCCAAAGATTGTTTCAGTTTTTGCCGAGGTATGTTCATAATCTTAATTGCCCTATTTTAAATTGAATTGATATATTTAATGTAGTTGGTTGGAGAAGACTATTTTCTTTTAGGCGTGATCACGCCTAAAGTTGAAAGAGTCTTGTCGGCATTTCTTGTAGGCTCGGTTTGGACGAAAATGCCCCTCAGATGATATATTAGCATACTCCCTCCGTCCCGTTTGAAACTACACACATTGGGTTGGGCATGGGGATTAAAGAAAAGTGTAAGTGGAGGAGGTGTTGTGAGTATGAAAAGTGAGGTAGGAGAGAGAAAGTGGGGTAGGGAATAGTAAGTGAAAAGTTGTTGCGAGTGTGAAAGCGGGACCCACTGATTAAAAAACTATTACAAACTTTTCCAAAATGGAAGTGTTTGTAGTTTCAAATGGGACAACCTTTTGGGTAAAAAGTGTAGTTTCAAACGGGACGGGGAGGGAGTATAAATTATGGGCATTAAAGGCCAAATGAGGCACAGACGTGGCCCAGCCTGTGCGCGTTTTGGAGGGCTCCTCATCGGTGATTTTTCTTGACACTCCCATTGTTTTGTATTTTTGCTGTGGATCAGGTTCTTTGTGCTGGTAAAGATTTAGCATCAGAGGAAACAGCAAGCAGGATGATAAACCTACTGAGGCAGCTTGAGCAAACATTACCCCCAACTGCACTGGCTTCAACATGGTCTTCTTTGCAGCCACAGCAGCAGCTTGCCCTTCAAACCATCCTCTCATCTTAGATAATTATGCATTTCATGAGTATCTGGTAACCCTTTTTTTTCACAACATATTCAAAGTTCATTTTTGAATTGGTGTGCGGTTTTGGGAGGCATGAAAACAAGTTTTAGGTGTAGAGTGTGCATATTACTCCATATTACTAGCTTGAATACAAAAGGTGTATATGATGGTGATTGTCCGAGAGAATGAGAGAAACAAAAGGGCGGTATACAGAAAACATTAATTGAGGCTTGGGAAAGGGAAAGTTTGATACAATTAAGTGTGTGTGTATATTATTATTGCTTGGTCTCATTTATGTAGGGATTGCCTCGTTTCGTTACTATTGATATGATTATTTGTATGTCAAGTTGGTAGACTTGAAATTGTATTTACATACGGAGTATAACTTTTGATATTTGATGGACAAGTATTACTCAAAATTTTGAAAATTTGCAAGAGAATGGAGTCAATGATTAATATTTCTCAACCCCTACCCTAACCCTAACCCTAACCCTCCCTCTTGATCATTTTTAATCTTTCTCATTTATCATATAAATGACAAGCAACTTGATACAAAAGTTTATCAAAATGACAAACTTTTTGATGCAAAATATAGAATTTTAAAATTTACCATCACTATCACTAATTGAGAAAATCTCCCTCTAATTATAATACCTATCAAGTGTAATAGTTACCAATTTAGTAATATGCACTCATAAAAGGATCATATCTATATGGTCTCGTATGAAACAAGTATATTTTATTAATGTATAAAAGTAACCAAAAGAAAGAGAGTTGATTGTTTGAATTATTAATATAAGAAAGCAACATAAAACAATTAAGAGTCAAGGATTCTTAAACCCATAGTCCAGATTAATAAGCCATTTTAACCCATTTGAGATGAAAATCCCACTAAACCCCAACCTTAACGGACCATAAGCGCTGTTAATTTCCCTAACCTCACGTAGCCTCTCATTATCAAAAAAAATCAAAACCATCAAAAAACCCTCTCATTCTCTCTCTAACCGGTGCTTGAGGAAGCGGGGTCGTGGAGGGTGGTGAGGAAGATTCAACGATGGGGGAACTTTAAGTCGTATGCGGCTAGGGCACTGATGGATGGATCTGAACTGGAGTGGACGACGGCGAGGTGGCGTTGATGGTAGCGGTCAACGGAGATGTCGAGGAAGGAAGAGTTGGAGGATAGGTTGAGGTCGGAGACGAGAGTATTGACGACGCCGGCGTCGGAGACGGAAAGGAGAGATGGGTAACGGAGAGATCCGACTACGAAGTGCTGGGATGATGGGTCCCAAGCGAAGGATTCAGGGAAGAGATTAGGTGATCGGAAATTGATGACATGGGAATCTCTGGCGAAGATTGGGATTATGAATGAAAGGATTAGGAACATTGGAAGAGATTTGGAAAAATTGATAATATGGCAAATAATCTATTACATGTCCTATAATCATTGCTATAGGAGTTGAAATAGTGTTCTTTTAATTTCGAGGTCACTTGCTTTATTTTGGTTGTGAATTTGTTTGTTTGAAATAGATGTTGAATTTTGTTATTATTTGTTAATGTGGTAAAGGACCTGTTCCAGGTCCTATAACTCTTATTAAATGAATATTTTTTTACTCAGAATTTTTGATTTTTTTGATGAATAATTGATGTTCGTTCCGTCTCAATTTTATTTACTTTTCATCACTTTCTTTGTTACTCATCTCGACCCGTCTTTGTAAATCAAGTTGCAGGTCCTATATCACTTGCTATATGACCATTCAAAGCTATAAACCCTTTAAATGGTCCTATAGCAATTGTTATAGGATCTGTCAATATCATATATAAAGCTATAAGACCTTTGAATGGTCCTATAACAATTGGTATAGGACCTGTCAATATCATATACAAAGCTATAAGCTCTTTAATTGGTCCTATAGCAACTGGTATAGGACCTGACAACATCATATACAAAGCAATAACACCTTTGAATGATCCCATAGCAATTGGTATAGGACCTGTCAATATCATATACTACCTCCGTCCCAATCTAAACGTCTCAACTTTCCTTTTTGGGCGTCCCACTTAAAATGTCTCAATCCCAAAATGGAAACTTTTTATTATTTTTATACTCTTCCTACCCCACTCATTCTCTCTCCTACTTTACTTTTACACTCACAACATTCTCTCTCCTAACTATTCCTCCCACTCATTCTCTCTCCTATTTAATTTTTCATACTCACAACATTTAAACTTTTTCTCTTTCCTACCTCACTTTCCTTAATTCCCGCGCCGAGCCCATTTTAGGACATTTAGATTGGGACGGAGGGAGTACAAAGCTATAAGCCACTTAATTGGTCCTATAGCAATTGGTATAGGACCTGGCAACATCATATACAAGGCTATAAGCCCCTTAGTTGGTCCTATAGCAACAAGTATAGGACCTGGAAACATCATATACAAAGCTATAAGCCTCTTAATTGGTCCTATAGCAATTGGTATAGGACCTGGCAACATCATATACAAATCTATAAGCCCTTTTATTGTTCCTATAGCATTGGGTATAGGACCTGGCAACATCATATACAAAGCTATAAGCACTTTAATTGGTCCTTTAGCAATTGGTATAGGACCTGCCAACATCATATACAAAGCAATAAGAACTTTGAATGGTCCTATAGCAACTGGTATAGGGCGTGGTACGACATTGTTGCTATGCATAGAAATTTTGATCCTGAACTATGCGCGAGTGTTTTAGAATGTATGAAGAGATATATTTCTTGGATTGAAATTGTTTATGTTGTCTTTGATGGTATAAGACCATGTGTTATTATTCTTACAATTTGTGTATGACTAATAATAGGTCTTATACCTGTTACTATAAGACCTCTTATTAGTGTTTTAACATTTTATTGTTGGTCCTATACCAGTTGCTACAGTTCCATCATACGTTGGCATAAAAAAAAAACAATTAACAACAAATATTTTAGGATATCGAAAAAATCAATTAACCAAAATTCTGAAATTAAAATGATGGTATAACATTCTAATGAAAACATGTGTAATGTCAAATAGGACGTTTATAGAACTAAATTAATAATTATTTGAATAAGAAAACAAATGTCACTCCTCGCTCAGTTATGTAAGGACGGAGATTTTGGAGAAACCACGTCCAATTTTCAGTATCCTCCGATCCTACCACAGCAAATGCAACATGGAATAGGCCTACAACCAAAACAGTTCATAAAAAATTAATTTATCATCATAAAATATGAATAAAAATAAAAACCAATATACAAAATGTTAAAACATTAATAAGTTGTCTCATATAATATGGTCTAAGACATTTGATTGGTCATATAACAAGGAGTAAAGGACCTGAAAACATAATAAACACAGCTATAAAGACCTTTGAATAGTCCTTTAGCAAATAATATAGGACCTGGCAACATAATATACAAAGTTATAAGACCTTTGAATGGTCCTATAGCAAGTGGTATAGGATCTGTCAATATCATATACAAAGCTATAAGACCTTTGAATGGTCCTATAGCAATTGGTATAGGACCTGTCAATATCGTATACAAAGCTATAAGCCCTTTAATTGGTCCTATAGCAACTAGTATAGGACCTGGCAACATCATATACAAAGCAATAAGACCTTTGAATGGTCCTATAGCAATTGGTATAGGACCTGTCAAATGAGTGATGAAACTTTAAATTGAACAAGTTCTGTAGGGGCACTATGGTCCCCATGTCAATCGACTTAGGCAGAACTATAAGGACGCAATTGTAGCAGGCATAAGAGTGAATGTTTCGATAGTAAAGAAGAGATTGATAATTACCTGTGATTGCGGAATTGACTGTGAACAGTATGCCTATTATCAGAGCATTAGCAAAGCAATTGAACTCAATGGCAGCCCCATAAACTCCATTCGCCGGCGGCTGTAAAGATATAGAATGGCGCCAGCGAGGGCCGGCCAGGCCGCCGAGTCGTTTGGCGAATTAAGGGCATTGCTGCTTCTAAGACGATTTCATTTTTCATTCTCATGGGCTCCAATCGCAGGGGTTTTGTTTCATAAAACCAAACTAATGCGGAAAAGGGAAAAACCCTAGGGCGCTCACAACCTTAAACCCCAGTAGAAATCAAATTAATTTGAATGGAATCAAATATCTGTTGGCTTACCTTTGATTGGGAACGATCTTTGAGTTTGAGTTTATGATTAGGCAGACAAGTCCTAGAAATTGTATTAATTTAGGGTTTTGACGGAGGAGAGTCGGAATGAATGGCAGGGGGGGGACTGCCGGACTGGGGAGAAAGAGAAAGAGTTTCTCTGTGTGTGTTTTTTGGTGTGTGCAAGTTAACGGTGTTAACTTAATTTTGGCCGTTCCATGGTATAATGGGGTTTAAAGGGATTTTAATTTGAAATAACAAAGGAGTCAGTCTTTTTTTATTTGGGCTGGGTTTTGATGGGATATGATCTGGACGTTGTGGTTAAAAAGGAATTTTTCCAACAATTAAAGAAATCAAGAGGGATTCATGGATTATAACAATTATCATTTATTCTTTTTAAATCATATAAAAAGAATTCAATCTCATTCAAGGATTCGTTCACAAAAATCTAGGATTAAGATGTTAATATCTTTCGTAAAGTTGATTATAACATTAAAACCCTAATATCTCGATCTTGTTTATATATTCCGTGAAGTAAATACAAACATTCAAGAGATTCAATTAATAACACAAGAACATAAGAATTTAGATTTATTGATTTTCGTGAAGTTTTCAATTAAATATAATCCTCTTAACAATGGTCAATTGTATAAACAATCCATGTGAATGCAATGGTCTATACCCAAATAGATTCAAATGCTAAAATTATCTTAACAAACAATTGAAGCCTAATAATGATATTGAAGAATGCTGAGAGGAACAAGAATGAGAGAGAGATATGAAAAATTAAATCAATAGCGTAAATATTAAATTGTTACTTACCAAATTCACGAATCAAGAATTTAGCATTGAAAGGTCATTAAAATAAAATAATAAAACATTGTTCTTGAATCTTCAAAAGAATTAAAAAATCCTAAATTAATATGTACAATAGGAGAACAGAAGAAGAGATGATAGGAGATATAATAACCTATTCTAAGGGTATTTTATATAGTATGAGGGGAAGGAATTCCTAATTGGAATTCAATTCTGGTCAAAATCTGCTAAAATCCTTGTCTAATTTGGAGGAACTGAGAATCCGTCACAATATTCGTTGCTAATTCCGTCACTATACCAAGGATCCTCCTTCCATCCGGATACGGAAGCAAATTCCGTCACAATGGTCCGTCTCAACACCAAGGCGCGGTCGCCCTTGACATGGCCGAACGAGCGCCCTCTTATTCTGCCTCATCCGTGCGACCACTCCACATCTTGGGCGGTCGCTCTCCCCTCATCTTCAGCTTTGGTCCCTCCTTTTCTATTGTATTGCACTTTGGATGGGTAAAATCACATACATCAAATACCCCTAAACTTATCTTTTGCTCGTACTCGAGTAAAACAAAACAAAAACAAAATAAAACTAACTAACTAAAACAAACAAAGAAAATATTTTTGGGATTGTTCAATTCACATAATAGGTTGTTGGCACAACAAGTTTCAGATGTTCACAACACACATATTCTACAAGCATTATCATGAACACGAGGTTATATTTACATGAATACATCTAACTTACAATTATCCACCACCACATAATGATAATATGAATGAATAGATAGAAGATTATTGTCACCAAAATAAGATATTTTATAGGGCCATTTGTGTCATGCTCTAAATCAATAATAATAAGATAAAATTTGGCACAAGGGACACTCATATGCATGCTTAAACACAACTCCGGCTATTCTTAAGGGATCAAATATGGCTTTATGGCTTGTAATATTTCACGAAAATCGCGGGCTAGGTTCACGATTACAAATGAAGATAAGGATATACGAAGTCAAGTAAGTGAAACTAAGAAGTCTTCAACATACATCCTCACTTAGAAATTTATCACTTAGCTCCATGCCAACCCATTTATTCAACCTTCAAACTTATAATTTTGCATATTTTCATACATGGGGTCGACCACCTTTCTTTATTTTGGTCGCATTCCACTTCAATATAAGAGAGGGCAAGAATTTTCAGAATTTTCTTTTCTTTAGCTTTGCATATATAAATATAGACCATGAAGATTTCCATGGATTCAATACTTTTGCTCAAGCCCTTCCTTTCAATACAATTTAACCCTGTTTTTTCTTTTCTTGACCTCTCACCGCTCAACCCATGATTTTCCATGTATAACCAACACTTTTCCATTCAATCCATAGTTTCACTTTCTTAAAAAGGTGAGAAAATTGTGAATAAGTTAAGAGGGTAGGATAATGTGGATATAAAAAGAAGACGAATGGTGGTATAAGAAAACCTTCCACTTTATGAGAGATTCCATTCTTTTTCAAGCTCAAAAGGGGTTCTAGCGAAAAATTTATAAGTGACGAGAAAGTTAAAGGCTCACAAATAGGGTTCAAAGAAAATAGCCATATATCACTTCTCGAATAGCCTAATTGATGTGTTATTGACAGTTATGCAAACATGTTCTATGGACCCTGAGAATGCCAAAGTGATCCTATAAAGCTCTCTTAAATTGGTAACAATGATCAAGAAAAATATATATGTAAGTGAAATGTGAAGTAATCATATTTTACATGTTTCAATGCAATTATATCACCATATTAATAATAACACTCAAGATTTTAAAATTAAATGCACCCTTAAATCATCATTGACTTTTGCCAACATCCCAAAATATGAAAATAACAATTTATTTTTTATTTTTTTGGAGAATGACACTATATGCACCCCCTATAAACCCACAAACTCGGAGAGATATCTTTTCTCAAACTCAAAACATGCTATGTTCTCGTAGTAAGAAGAACTAAAACATGCATTGGGTTCAAAGGATGATGACACAACAAAACAAATAAAATAAAGCAAATAAAACGTACCTACTTGGGTTGCCTCCCAATAATCGCACGTGGTTAAAGTCGCTAGCCTGACCGTTGCTCACGTTTTTACTTTACTTTTCGTCCTTTGACCCACTTCATGGTTTCGTGGGTCCTTATTTTCAGTTTATGCCCCATATATATTTCTCGAGCTTTGAGATCGTTTAGTGCCCAAGGGAATATTTGACGTTTCAGCGTTTTGGGCTTTCTCTCTTTCAAACCTTTGCCACTTTCTTCACCATAAAAATAGGTGCATGTACAAGAATGATGGGAATTTTCACGGTTTCAATGGGTGAAGAAGGTATTCATTGAGGCATTGTTCGTCTATTTGGTCGGCCCCAACCTCATCAACATGAACGACTTAATCGTCTTTTAATTTCTGTTCCACCCCATCTTCTTTACAATCAACATCTTCATCAACCACAACAATATCACTAATAGGAGACAGAGAGAGAGAGAGAGAGATGGTAATTCATCAATAATGGAATCATTCTCTCATTCATATTGTTCAGGATGGACAAAGCTAGTGTCTCGCTCACAACCCCTCAATGGCATCTACTAGTTTAGTAACTTGTGCTTCTAACTTACCTATGGCTGCACCTAATTATTGTTGTTGTTGACGATTTTCCTCCTTCAATCTCTTCAGAGCCTCCTCCCATGGTTGCTTTTTAGGTTGTGGTGAATCATAATAATGTGGCTCATAACTGTTTCATACCTGGATTTAGTGGTTTCCCCGCCCTTGATTATAGGAGTTAGGAAAATGATTATATTGTTGTTGCCATGGCTAGAATAAACTCATTTCTTGCACCTGTGGAGAATACTCATGAAATTATGTAATAGACAGACAATCATTAATAGCATGAGAGTATAATCCACAATAGGAATATGCATCTTGTATTATATTGACACTATGCGAAACACTTTTCACATTGAACATAACAATTAATTGTTTTACTTGCCTAGCCAACTTTTTATTAGAATTTGATTCATGTATGACCTTTAATTTTCAAACAAATAGAGAAAGAAAGAAAAATAAAATAATACAATAAAATTATTTACACTAAAAAGAAACTAATAAAAGAAAACTATTTACAATACACTAACAAAATTAACATGTGATAGGACGGATTTATACTATCTATTTCTTATGTTTCCGTCCCTATAATTCTTTATTTTCATGTATTTAGTATATGTTTGATTAATTTGAGTGAAATATGTATTGAGAGGATTTAGTGATATTTTAGTGTAATCCGAGGATATTTGAGTTGTTTTATTTCATATTCGGATGTAATATTTTCAAGAAGCAAAAGTCAAGCCAAAAAGATTGTGAAGATGAAGACTGTTTTGCAGAAATTTGAGTAATCCAGAGACCAAACTGCAATTATGCAAAACTGGGGAGTAAACTGAAATTATAAATTTTAGGGGCTAAACTGCAAATCAGAAAACTTGAGTGACCAAAGTGCAAAAGAAAAAAAAGGAATTCAAGTCAAACACAACAAAGCTTTCAGCAAGTCAACAAAACCAAGAAAAGAACGACTTGAGCTTTTAAGTACAAATCGTGACCTCATTCAGCACGAGATAAAAAATTATTACGACTCGTTTCACGAATCCAAATCCAAGTTGTTGACTTTGCCACATTTGACCGTGCAGTTTCCTTTGCTTTAAAAACTATTGTATTTTATTTTTCTTTTTCTTTTAGATTTAGGTTTTTAGGGTGGAGGATAAATACTTTCTTTTAAAAAATAATTAGGGGTTCCAACTTTTATTTTTCCTAGAGAGATTTATTATTTTTCATGGAGAACTAAACCATTTTGCTTTGGATTTAATTATTGAAACCGCTCTGAATTTCAATTGAGGTTAATTTTTTTCATCCTTTTTATCCTATTTATATTTTATTCTATTCTATTCTATTCTTGATTGATTAAATTGATTTCTAGGGTTTTGCAATTAGGCCGATTGTTGATCTTGGTCATTGATTTATTGCTAGAATCCCCTAAGATTGTGTCAATTTAGGGTTTCACAAGTAGATCACTTTATAGTCCATGCATGTGTCATGGTGAATTGTGAAGTAGGAGAAAATAGACAAGTATCTAATTGAAATAACATTCGAACGTGTTCTCGATCTTAATCTCTTAAATCGGTAATCAATTGGTATTGTGAATCTAGACTGTGTCAGTTAGGTTTAAAATATTAATTAGGGTTATTAGTGAGTGTGTCACTGCTATTAACTAATATCAAAGGAAGAGATAGAGATTGAAATACATCTCGTGATTGAGTGAATAGGGTAAAATTGAAAAGAGTTAATCGATGATATTTGAATGATAGACGGGGAAAATAATTGATTCAAAGTGCTTTTCCTTAATTGTTTACAACCTAGTTTTTATTCCCGTCTTAGGAATTAATAAAAATCTAGCTTAGACCCCCAATCTTGTCAAGTGACAATTACATAAACAAATAACCGTTCTTCAGTGGATCGACCCTGGACTTGTCCTTGTTGCAGTTTTGTAACCGAGTCTTGGTAATTAATTTGTAGGCGTGCGACTTTAGCCTATCAAATTTTGACGCCGTTGCCGGGGAACGGTGTTTATTTGTTTGCACTCTTATTCTTATTCTTCTTCTTTATCTATTTCTTTTTCTTTTTCTTGTTAACTGTTTAGTTGAGCTTTGTTATTGTCATCTTGTGGTGTGGAACCTTTTATGATCCATACCCGTTCTGCTAATAAACTTGCTAGTCCCTTTGTTCCAGAAATTGAAAGATATTTCAGGTGCAGGAGAAATGAAAGCAAAGAAGTTAGGAGAAGTTTGCAGCTGGAAGAGATGAATAATAATAACGGTAGGGGTGATCATGAGTCGGAGGTTGTGAATAATGGCGGTAATGGGAGAGGTAATAATAATCCCCCTCCCCCACTTCGGACATTGAGGCAGAGGAATTCTCCGAACTGGAATGAGCAACCACAAGCAGTTCAGTTCCCTGATTTGCCTATTGGGGTCACATTTGAATTGAAGCCAAGATTATTGAATCAACTGTCTCATTTTCATGGTCTGCCGGGCGAGAATCCGAATCAACACATTTCTCAGTTTGTGCAAATCTGCCAAAGTATGAAGCCGGCATCACTCCCGATTGAGCAGCTTTTATTGAGAGTGTTCTCTTTCGCCTTGAAAGATAATGCTAACACATAGTATTATCACTTGCCATTAAACAATATCACTACATGGCAACAGATGAAGGAGATGTTTCTTAAAAAGTTCTTTCCACCTGACCAAATTAATGTGATGAAGCGGGATATTAGTAATATGGAACAGAGAGCATATGAATCTTTATATGAGTATTACAACATGTTCCATATGCTTTGTAGGAGTTGCCCATATCATGGCTTTTCTGGGGAGAAGTTGGTAGTGTACTTATATGATGGTTAGACTGTTTTAGATAAGATTCTAGTGGATTCCTGTTGTGGGGGCAGTATCTTGAATAAGACAAATGAAGAGGCACAGAAACTGCTAGAAGATTTGGCGAAGAGTACTAGAACATAGGGCAAGAGGTCTAGTATTAGACAGGTCAGTATAGCAGATTCTAGCAGGGGTTTTCCAAATAAGCTTGAAACGGATGTGCAGGAACTGAAAGACATGTTGAAGGCTATGGTGTTGAGAAAACTGCCTAGGCAGTGTGGTATTTGTTATAATATCTCTCATGCGACTGATGCTTGCCCTTCATTTCAGATTGGGGAGATTGAAGAAGTTAAGACAGCAGGATTTGGACAACCTCAGGGTTCTAAGTGGGGTACTCCACATGCTTTTACTCCTTACAGGTCATCTTATGGGCCACCACTACATGCTAATCCTCCTAAATCATCTACAGAGGATCTACTTAATTCTCTAGCACAGTCGGTAAGTACTATGAATGTGAACATGCAGCAGTATCAACAGAGGACCGATGCAAGCATTAGTAATTTGGAGAGGCAATTGGGTCAGATTGCAGAGGCAGTGATAAGAATTGAGGCTAGAGAGGCAACAAAGACTGAGCAACCTCTGAAGCAGAATGTTAGCGCAGTGTATGTGAGGCGGAAGAAGAAAGTTGATGGGCAGATGGTGTCTATAGAGCCTGAACAGAAGGTTGAAAAGAGAGTTGCGCCCGAGTTGGTGTTTGAAAGGGTTACACCTGAGACGAAGACTACAGAGCAGGAGAAGAGTACTGCACCCGTGTTTCCTGTTTATGAGCCAGTCCCTCCGTTTCCTTATGCATTGAGGGAGGATAGAAAACCAGAGTCTGACAAGGCTATCTTTGACACATTCAAGAGACTAGAGGTAAATATTCCATTTTTAGATCTTCTTCAGAAAGTTCCGAGATATGCAAAATTTTTGAAGGAATTGTGCACTATGAAGAAAAATCAGAAGGAAAGGAGTCAGAAAAAAGTGAAAGTGGTTGAGCATGTTAGTGCGGTTTATCATAAAATGATGTCCAAGAAGTGTAGTGATCCGGGCATGTTCGTGGTTCCTGTTTCATTTGGGGGTGGTCATGTTCATAAGGATATGCTCGATTTAGGAGCTTCAATCATTGTGATGCCAAATGCATTATTTGAAGATCTTAAGTTAGGTAAATTGGGGGATACTAGGGTAGTAATTTAGTTGGCTGACAAATCAAATGCATACCCCAAGGGGGTGGTTAGAGATGTGGAAGTGAAGGTTGGTGATTTGGTATTTTCAACGGATTTCTTTATTCTTGACATGGAGAATGATTCTGAGGCTCCCATTTTATTAGGGAGGCCTTTCATGTCTACCTCGGAAACCAAGCTTGATGTGAAGAATAATGGATCGTTAACTATGGAGTTTGATGGGAAGGTTGTGAGATTTAATGTGTTTGGTGATAAGACTTTTCCCAAGAATGAGCGCAAGGTTTGTGCTATGGTTCTGAGTGAGTCGATTATCAAGGATGGGGTCAAGGTAAATGTTGTTGATGTTGAGTCTCAAAAAGTGAAGCCGGATAAGAAGAAGAAAGGTGAGCCACCAAGGGAGAAGAAGAAAGCAAAGGAAGTGAAGACGAAAAAGGGAAAGCTTAAATGGTCTCCAACGGGGAAGCATGTCATTGAACCAAATCATCTTTTAGAGGTAACTCGAAAATATTTCTTTCATCCCCCTTATATTGATGAGGCCCATGATGGTGGGGCCTCCATGTCCCCTATTTAGTTCTCTTGGTGCCCTTTTCCCCATGTTTTATTGTTTCGTTCTTATGGTTTATTGTCATTGAGGACAATGTCTAGTTTAAGCGTGGGGATATTGGGGAAGGATGAATGTTGTAGTATGTTTTTGTTTTCTAAAAAAAAATTTAAAAAAAAATGAAAAAAAAAACTAAAGAAAAAAAAAACAAGAGGATAAGTGAAAATCCGAAAGGGCACTTAGGCAAAAGGTGAGGAAGTGAAGTGTTTACTATCTTTTATATCACCGGAGTTGGAAACATAAGGGAAGTTTGGAGTGTTGGGTAGGATCACTATGGAGTAGAAGGTATGGATAGTGGTGCCTAGGATTTAGAAACCCTCGTTCATTTTTGGAGTTATAAGGGGAGTTGGTGCTTTTCACGAGGTAAATCTTTGTTTACGAATCGCAACCTTAACAATGATTTCTTTTTATGAGAGTGTATGTAGTGTGAGCCAAGCGTGGGGGAAACATAGGACATATTTAGTTTCCCTTGGCTTTTATTTGTGTGGACCTTAGTTTGGATATCATTTTATTATGGGAGTTGGTATCAAACTAAGGTCATTATTTTCATTGTTTATATTTTGGTGTTATAAGGAGATGGAGTTGTTATTACTCTGATGGTTATTATTGTTCATTGTCTTGTGTTGGAGGATTAGAGGAGACTAGGAATCATTACCCTCCATCCATCTGTTTTAGACCGGTGTTGGATTGGAGTTTAGGATATTACTCAGAGACGAGTATTGGTCTAAGTGTGGGGGTATTTGATAGGACAGATTTATACTATCTATTTCCTATGTTTCCGTCCCTATAATTTTTTATTTTCATGTATTTAATATAGGTTTGATGTAATTTGAGTGAATTATGTATTGAGAGGATTTAGTGAGATTTTAGTGTAATCTGAGGGTATTGAGTTGTTTTATTTCATATTCGAATGAAGTATTTTCAAGAAGCAAAAGTCAAGCCAAAAGGGGATCAAGATTGTGAAGATGAAGATTGTTTTGTAGAAATTTAAGTAATCCAGGGACCAAACTGCAATTATGCAAAATTGGGGAGTAAACTGGAATTATAAAGTTCAGGGGCTAAACTGCAAATCAGGAAACTTGAGTGACCAAAGCGCAAAAGAAAAAAAAGGAATTCAAGTCAAACACAACAAAGCTTTCACCAAGTCAACAAAACCAAGAAAAGAACGACTTGAGCTTTTAAGCACGAATCATGACCTCATTCAACACGAGATAAAAAATTATTACGACTCGTTTCACGAATCCAAATCCAAGTTGTTGACTTTGCCCATCCTTTGACCGTGTGAAATTACCCGATCTTTTTCGCGCGCGGGGGCGGCGGAAAAGGCGGTTGTCTTTCGCGGGGGGTTGGTGTCTGAGACCTCGCTTCACGGGAAGGAGCAGAATGAGGAGTCGCCACGCGGTTTTGTATTTTGAGCCCAAACGTTGAGAAACGGCTTTTGAAAATGGTGTCGTTTTTATTGGTAGCAAAAACTTAGGAAAAGGCTTTGAAAACAGGGGATCATTTTTATTGGTAGCAAAAACGAGTAAAAAGCTTTTTGTACCAGAGATTGTTAGGTTCGGAGGTCAGGTTACGTTTCGGGTAGAGTATTACGAGATCGCCCGAAACGCCTCGCATGACGAGTCTTTCTACCTTTCTCGAAATCGTGTGTGTGTGTGTGTGTCTTTTGAAATGGGGGCTTGAATGACAAGCTTAATCTTGGTTTGAGTGACAAACGTTGATTAGGTGACTTTGTTTGAAAAGACAAGCGTTTGAATGACAAACGTCGGTTTTGAGTTGAAATGAGCGTTTGCGTGGCAAACGTCGATTTTGAGTTGAAATGAGCGTTTGCGTGGCAAACGTCGACTTTGAGTTTGAAAAGGAGTTCGAAGGTCGAACTCCGGTTTTTTGAACCGGGCGAGTCATTGTTAACGATTTTTACGGGAAAAAACGTATTAAATGATTTTGAGTGTCAAATGGCGGCTTTTAAGTTTGAAGATGAGCGTTTGGATGCCAAACGTCATTTCGCGCGTTTTGAAAGAGAGTTCGACGGACGAACTCCGATTTTGAACCGGGCATTACATTGTTAACGATTTTTACGGGAAAAATGCGTATTAAATGATATGCGATCAACGAATCGGGTTGCGACTCGGACTTTTGAAAAGTAAATACTATCACAATCCAAACGGATCGGACTTGTAAATGACAGTATTTAAAGCGGTGTCAACGGAATCAAACGATCCGGAATTGTAAATGACGATCAACGAGGCCAAACGGCTCGGAAGTGTAAATGACGATCAACGAGGCCAAACGGCTCGGAAGTGTAAATGACGATCAACGAGGCCAAACGGCTCGGAATTGTAAATGACGATCAACGAGGCCAAACGGCTCGGAATTGTAAATGACGTGAAAGTAAACGGAACGGGGTCGGAACGCCGTTTTAACCCGTGATTACTTCTCTTACGGAAAGAGAAGAGGATCGAGGGGCTAAAACGTATCGGACCCCGTTAGACGGAGGCGTCTACATTTTGACAATGACGTTGAAAGCTTGATTATAGCGGCGGCGCGTAAGCAGAGGCGGAACGGAAGATTCAGAGAGAGGGAGTTATACCTATGGCTAGGGTCGACTCCTTTGGCTCGGGAGGTGTGCACGGGACACGGAAAGTTATTCGAAAGGTTGTTTCGAAGTCGTAGGGTGCGTATTTGATCGAAATACGAAGGTTTCACGCAAATCGAGGCAAAACGGGAGCTCGGGAGGGGTGGAAACTAGTTTGGACCGTGGGGTATGTGATTTTTGGTATCAAAATCCTCCTCTCTTGCCTTTGACAGCAACTTCTATTTATAGGGTGAAAATTGCAGTAGGAGTCCGTGGGACTTGGGTGAATTCGGGGTTTTGGGAATTTTGGAAATTTGGGGGACTTGCGGCAATTTCGGGAAAATTGCACAGTGAGTCGGCGGACTTGGCTTGCAAACCAGGGGTATTTTGGTCTTTTGGCCTTGATTTGTGATTGACGAGTGACTAGAGGGAGGTGGCATGCGGGACACGTGTCTGTGACTCACCGAAGTGTGGGAGTTCGTTCCCAGGTCCGGTTTTGTCCGTTTTAAAGTAACAGTCAGGAAATGTCAGAAACGCCCGGAAAGTCTTAGGAAAATACGTTTTTCATGGAAAGCCATACTTTACGTGAGATGTCACGTGCTAAGTACGGTTTGGCGTCGGGATGCAGGGCGATCAGAGAGCGTCTCGTTGGCACGCAGCAACGTGGAGTTTAACGAGTTAGGTTAACTGGAGCGGGCCGATTAACGGATTTCGGTTAACTTTCGACGGATTTGGACGATCCGGATTTGGGTACTTACAGTTAGCCCTCGGCGACGTCACTTTCGAAGGAAGTGGGGTCGTCGAAAGATAAGGATCCAAATCGGGATGCCTTACTTTGAAAGAGACACAGGCGGTCAGTGGTGGACCATTAGCGAAAAGGATTCCTACGTATCCCGAGCGGGAATCAAGCCGATCGTAGTTCGAAAAGGGGGCAAGGGCCGCGCATGGGGACCTTGACTGAGCGAGACTGTTAGGAGGCGTCTAAACCTGGATGAGACCATTCGCGAGGTACTGTACGAATGGAGACTATTGGGAGGCGTCGGACACAGGGACTTACGAAACCATCGAGGCGTGTGGCGCCTCAAGCCGGAGTTGCGATGCGACGAGGGCTTTCGTGCCTTGGAGTGCTGGGCTTATTCTTGTTGCCGGTTTTATCCTGGCAGGGATGAGCGTTCGGGCCTACTGGATGGCCGAAGAGGGATTGTTGTGCGGGCTTATTGCAAATTTGCATTTGAAGTGGAGCAGTCGGGCTTACGGCGGCGGCCGGGGAGATGAATGTTCACTTGCTGAAGTGAAAAGGTGTTCGGGCTTACTAGGATGGCCGAATAGGGATTGTTGCAAGGCGTTCGTGCCTTGGGGTTTGGGCTTATTGCTGTTGCCGGTGATGATTGTTGATTTGCAAGGCGTTCGTACCTTGGGGTTCGGGCTTATTGCTTTGTTGCCGTGAGAGGACTTGTTTGCAAGGCGTTCGTACCTTGGGGTTCGGGCTTATTGCTTTGTTGCCGTGAGAGACCATTTGCAAGGCGTTCGTACCTTGAGGTTCGGGCTTATTGCATTGCCGGAGATGGCTGTTTGCAAGGCGTTCGTACCTTGGGGTTCGGGCTTATTCTTTGTTGCCGGAGATGATTGTTTGCAAGGCGTTCGTACCTTGGGGTTCGGGCTTATTCTTTGTTGCCGGAGATGACATTTGCAAGGCGTTCGTACCTTAGGGTTCGGGCTTATTGCTGTTGCCGGTGATGACTATTGGCAAGGCGTTCGTACCTTGGGGTTCGGGCTTATTGCTGTTGTCGGAGATGACTGTTTGCAAGGCGTTCGTACCTTGGGGTTCGGGCTTGTGGTGAGGAGGCGTTCGTACCTTGGGGTTCAGGCTTATTGCTGTTGCCGGAGATGATTAGCGAAGGTCTTGGTAAGAGAGTGGAAATCGGACCGTGAAAGTTCGCGATTGAGGATTGAAATCGGACCGTGAAAGGTCGCGAACAAGAGTTGAAATCGGACCGTGAAAGGTCGCGATTGAGAGTTTAATGGTGAGGACCATTTAAATTTTAACGTCGGGAGACGGAATCGTAACTGAAATGTCCGGAGACATGGTTGAACGTTTGAATGTCAAACGTCAATCGGATCGAATTTAACGTCAGGAGACGAGCGTTAGTGAGAACTAACTGGGAATTTAACGTCTGGAGACGAGCGTTAGTGAAAACTAACTGGGAATTTAGCGTCTGGAGACGAGCGTTAGTGAAAACTAATTTAACGTCTGGAGACGAGCGTTAGTGAAAACTAACTGAGAATTATCCTCGGGGGATAGGGCGTTAGAAATGTCTAACTGGGGGAAATTTTACACTTTCGGGGGCCAAAAGTGGTAAAATTGGAATTGCCAAAAGCTGAGGGGCAAAAGGGGCAAAAATTATTCTGGTGCAGTAAGAGTCCGGCCGGACTTTTACTGTTTTTCCAGAAACCTTTTAAATGCCGAGGCTGGGGAAGAAAATGGCCATTTTCTTCCATTGTTGCCGGCGAGAGAGGAGAGAAAAGAGAGAGAAATCCAACCCAAATTGCAAGGTTTGCTCGAATTTGTGAGGGAAAATCGCTATGGAGGGTGAAGGAGGACCAATGGCTCGCCATGGAAGGACCGACAACGAAAGAACTCGATTGGTTCGGACCATTCGAACCACCACTCTTCCATTGAATCCGGCGGAGTTTTATCCGGCGAGGGATAGACACAACTCCAAGGATGGGATCGAAAGACAAGTAAGTTCCCTACAAATTCCATTAATTTCAAGAATGTGCATTCTTTAAATGTTAGAAATTTGTTAGGGATTTACTTAGGGATTTTGGTGCCCGATTTGGGGCTTTTGACTTTGCTATGAATCATTGTCGAAATTGACTAGGACGTAGTTCAATTGACATCATGGGTAGATGACATAAAAATTTTGGTTGCAAAATTCCATGTCTAAATGCATTTTCCAAAATTAAAGTAGCTTTAATTCGGGACGGAGCGATTCGAAAGAATTTGAAACGATTCGAAGTTTTCGAAAGAATTTGAAAGTTCCGGATTCGACGGAGTTTTCGAAAGATTTTGAAAGTTCCGATTCGACGGAGTTTTCGAAATGATTTTGAATATACGTAGGAAATGAATGAGAACCGTATCTGCATTGCATCCTTTTGACATGCGTTGGTGCATTTCTGTTGACGTTGCTTCTGTCTTGTTTGTCTGCAGGGGACAGGGATGGTTGATACCCACAACCGTAAGAGTCGGGGTGCCTTTGAGGCGGTGCAGTATTGTGGGGCCTTATCTCGGACGTGGCCCGAGAGGGAGAGAGGAGTCCACGACACCGGTGATTGACTCCGGCCGGGCCGGGTTTATTAAGCCGTAGCCGCGATACCGATACGCCGAGGGGCAGTGTCCACGTATGTCGCGCCGAGCGAGTACCGGTGGGATACGACCCACACTTTCCATTTCGTATGGGGAGGCGACGGTGACTCCCACGGATTTTGCCGCTATCACCGGGTTGCCGACTTATGGCAACGCGCCGGTGTGGGTTGACGGTTACACCCCTGAGCAGCTTGTCGGGGCTGCTGGGTTTTGATATTACCGATGCCAGGGCTTAGGCATTCGGTACAGCCGATGGAGCGTCACTTGAGGGCGGGCGTCGCCGATTATCCGGGCCGGATCCTCGAGGATGACCGCGGAGCGTCCGGCTCGAGGGTTCCTTTGGTTTGCGCCGTCGCCGACCTTGTTCCCGACTTCCGACACGTCTTGTCACTTCCCTCGCTCGGTCGCCGACAGATCCGGATGCCGTGAGGGGGTTTGCGTGGGGAGGCTGGATCGCCGAGCTCTACCATTCTTTGGGATGTGTTCTCGCGGGGAGAGGAGCACACATTTAGCCGCTTCACGCCCGTCTTGGATGTAAGTTTACGTGCTTTTTCTCTTCCTTGCCTCTTTTATGTACTCGTATGTATCTCGCTTTGTAGCCGACATAACTTTCCATTCTCTTGGCAGTGTCCGGTGCTACGAGGTGTTCACCCGCAGCTTGGGACGTCAAGGAGCCGTACCGTCCTCGTTCCCCGCCTTGCCGGTTTGGCGTAAGAAGGCGAAGAGGGCGGTCTCTTCGAGGGCCGGGCACTCGAGTGTCGTACGAGGAGATATCTCTCGGCGCCGAACCCGGAGTTCTCCGAGAGGATCCACCGACCCGGTGGAGCAGGTTTGATCATGTCGCGGTGCAGATTGCCGCCGAGACTACACGGCGGCGGAAGCTCCTGGTGGGACTTCACTGCGACGCCATGTATCTGGGGGAGAGGGTGACCCGTCAAAGATAGTGGGTCTCTTCCATCGTGCCATGGATCCTCCTCTCGTACATGCAAAGATCCCCGGAGATGCCGATTGACGAGCCGGAGGGGTACCTTCGTGGTGTGTATTTCACCGAGTACATCATAGCGGGGGCCGCTTATGATGTTTTCTTGAGGATGAGGCCGAGGAGCCCACAGTGCAAAGATAGGGAGGGCGAGGTCCCCGGAGGTCCTCGACATTTTCCCGTCCCGCGAGCTAGGCTAGCATACGAGGGGCCGGACGGTTCGCGCAGCGACTTGTGATCCCGCTCCCGGCGGAGCCGAGACCACGATACAGGCGGACCCCAATGCTTCGGTGAGCATCTTTTCGATTTTCTCGCATTTGATAGTAGCATTCTCGCACATGATGCATCCGTACTTTCGTTCGCTTCGATGATTTTCCCGGGTTCGCAGTGTATCTCGGCCGTACGTACAATGAGGCCACGAGGCCGGTGGACGGGTGGTCCGCCACGCCAGAGGCTCGTGGAGTTTATGCGGTGCGCCTCTGAGGAGCGTGGACGTCCGCGATCGGGGGCCGTCTAGGCCGAGGGGTTCGCCCGCTCCCACAAACTCGGTGGGGAGGACTTCACACGTGGGCTCGCGCCTCGCGGCGGAACGGATGGATTTGGAGCTCCTTCTTCGCGCACTCGGGCGCGAGAGGGGGAGTCCTCGAGTTCGCGTACCCGAGGAGGCCCTTTGCCTATTCCCTACTGGAGGAGTTCGGCGAGTTCCTCGTTTGCGATGCATCCGGCACGGCGGAGCAAAGACGTCGAGTGTACGGATGACGAGCAGGACTCCGAGTAGTCCCCTTTTTACTGCTTTCTTCCTTTATTATTTTGTTTAGACAAAATGCATGTATTTGTCAGGAACAAATTTTGATTTGAAATGTATTTGCAAAAAGGCGCCCGTGGGGCGGAACTCCGTATTTCGCATATTTATTCTCGTGATCACCTTCAGCTATTTTCGGCAAATAAGCAAATAGGTTAATCAAAAATAAATAAAAAGGAGAAATGCATTAAAAATTGAACGGGTCAAGAATTAAGCATGTATGCACTAATTTTTAATTATTTGCACGTGCACGAGCCCTGGGCTAAGGGATATTGACATTGGTTAAATGAAATCAGTATGTGCACGCAGATTTCATAAGAGTGAACAGGCATGGTTTGGAAATGTTTCCAACTTTAAGGCAATGGCCGCAGAGTTGACCAAGTCAATCGGCAGAGGGAGTCCCACGGACTTGAAATGAATTTCCGCATTCTTTAAATTGCAGCTCACTTTGCAATTTGTAAGAACTCGCGCATTGCTTTTGCTCATTCCGTCGAGTTCTTTTCCATTTCTTAAGGTTTTCTTCACCTTCCGACATGGCTCCTTTTCCCAAGTTATCGTCTCGGATGCAAGAGCGATATTTGGACAACTTTCGCCGTGGGTACGGAACCACACGAGGCGTAACAAAAGGTTTTTCGAAGGTCGTTACGGGATTAAATCTGCTTGGGCTTTGAAGGAGCTCATGCCGATTGGGATCTTTTGAGAGCCGCGTCTCGGTTCTCGGGACGTAAGGAGGAATGTGTACAGCCTTTTCGTACAACGAAGTCACTCCTACGTTTGAAGATTTCCGGCCATTGGGAGGACCCGAGACGGAATACCTAGTTCTTCCGTATGCCGGTGGCATGGCCACCGTTGAGAAGCTAGTGTCTTTGTTGGGTATCTCGGCTGGAGAAGCATACGGGATGCCGATACAGATACCGATTATGTTGACATTTCTGGGACCGCCCGAAAGATTTGCCTGAGCCGAGGGGAGCGTCTTTGCGTGGGACGCGTTTGCTCAGGCGTGATTGCTACTCGTTCACATTCACGTCTCTCGGGTGTGTGCCATCACAAAGGTACCGGACCTCGGTGAGGCAAGGCCAGTGGAGGAGACATCGTGCCATTGGTCTTGGGCGAGACGTTCCCGGGCATAGGCCGGATGGCGACCGGTAGCCGATACATGTGGGGAGGGAGTCCCGCTATGCCGACCATGTGGTTGAGGGAGAGGCCGCAGATGATGCCCGAGGTGCCAATGTCCCGTGACGCTTGGTCTTTCTCGCGACGTCCTCCGGTGATGGGGGTAATCAGCCGAGCCGGAGCTCGGGATGGCCAGACTTGGCACGCATCACTTGCGATGGTGGGTTCCCCATTGGAAGTTACAGACTTGTAGGACCGCTCAGAGGGTCCGTTGATCGTCGAGTGCCGGGCCGTCTCGCACGTCTTTCTATATTCCATCATTGGTTCTCAAGGGCAAGACGGGCCGGAGCAGATGCCACCGATCGATCCGAGTTATGCCGCTACCTTTGAGGTGGGATCTCTGCGGATGGAGGATCCTTCGACGCTATTGCCGGTCACCCGGTGGTGGCAATACACGTCCTTTCCCGCTGTGGTTCTCTTTCACCGAGAGAGGGCACCGTTCGTCGACGCAAAGATCCGGACCGGTACGAAGAGTGTATGGGGAGACACAGATGGCTATCTTGTGGAGACGGAGTGAGCCGTTGGGTGCCGATCACCCGGACAGCTCGACATTGAGGAGGACAGAGGCGAGGGCTAACCCCGGGAATCGTATCGGCGATGCCATGGCCGATTATGTGGCAAGTGCCGATCGGGAGGCCAATCAAAGCACTGCGATGATGGCTCGAAGCGAGGCGGCTCGAGACAGAGCTAGAGAAAGGACTCGTATTGACATGCCCACAGATTGACGGAGGCGTCGGAAGAGTCCCCGAGCTGTAGAAGGCCTACCGGAATATTTCCCGCGAAGGTGAAGAACACTCGCCGGGGAAAAGGGAAAGGGAAGAAGGATGAAGGACCTAGTACGGAAACTAGGTTGACCTTGCCGTCCGTAGTATCCATCCATTGTCATTGCAGACACATTAATTGATTAATGTTTTATTGTAGTTTTGCTAGCGTGTAGCGAGTCAAGAGTTGACCGTGCTTGAACTCATCAAAGAATGTTTTAACCGTTATGAATTTGTAGGTTAAATGAAAAGAGTTTTTCAAACACAAGCAATTGATGCTTATTGTATTTTTTTGTTTTTTAGACCGAACCAAAGATGGCCGCCTACGTTCCCCTTTTACAATTGGACTAAGGGGCTCAGTCACCGTAGTTCGACACTTTAGGTGAATTTGAGAAAACAAAGACAAAAGAAGTGCGACTGTTTTTTACCTCGGATCATTAGCGGGAATGTATCCATTGGGTATTACTCTTTAGCACTTTAATTTACCGAGGGGGACGGTGTATGGGGAAGGTGAGTTGACTCGTGCTCTTCCTCAAACGAAGTATTCGCGGAGCTTGCTTCCGTTCACGGGGTTAACGAAAGGGTTTCCGTCCAAGTCTCGCTAGCTTCATGGCTCCTCCGGAGAAGATTCTTTGTACCACGAACGGTCCTATCCGTAGGCTCCCACTTTCCGAGGGGATTGGTCCGCGTAGGAGGCTTTTCCTTTAGCACCAAGTCGCCTTCTCTCGATGTCTCGGATCTTGACTTTCTTGTCGAATGCTCGTGCCATTCCGCTCCGGTAGGCTCGAGCGTGTTCCATGGCTTTCAATCCGCGCTCGTCGAGTAGAGCAAGTTCGTCGTGACGGCTCCGTAGCCATTCGACTTCATTGATCCCGTTTTCCAAGAGGACTCCTGAGGGATGGAATTTCCAATTCCACGGGTAACATTGCTTCCATTCCGTAGGTAAGTGCGAACGGAGTCTCCCCGTGGCGGTTCCGACCGATGTTCGGTATCCCTGCAGGGCTAGATGTAGCTTTTCGCGCCTCCCGACCTCTCGGTGGTCATCTTTCTCGATTATCATGGCGAGAGTCTTGTTGGCCGCCTCTACCGCACCATTGGTTTGTGGTCCGTAAGGAGAAGACTTGTGACGTGTGACTCGAATTCGGCCGCAGTTGGTCACAATCTCCTTCAAGTGAGTCCCATTGTCTGAGATGATCTCATTGGGCACTCCGTATCGGCACATGATGTTCTCTGATGAACTCGCCACCTTCCTAGAATTCGCACCTTGTACGATCCGGCTTCTACCCATTTGGTGAAGTAGTCGATCGCGACTAAAATGAACTCGTGACCATTGCTCCCCGGAGGAGTGATCTTGCCGATGACGTCGATTCCCCATGCGGCGAAAGGCCATGGCGTAGTCATGCAAAAGAGAGTTCGTGAGGAGGATGTGATTGAGGTTGGAAAACCGTTGACATTTGTCGCAGCCTTCTGACGAACCGGATGCGCCTGCTTTCCATTGATATCCAATAGTATCCCATACGGAGAATGATCTCGTGTCAATGCTTCGGGCGTTCATGTGCGGACCGCAGTTCCGCTGTGAACTTCGCTCATTAGCTCGCCGGCTTTTTCTTTGTTTACACACCGAAGGAGTGGCCCTGTGGCGCTTCTTGTACAACATACCCCCTGCACGACGAAATGGGATGCCAGCGTTTTAATGCCATCATGTTTTTGGCTTTGATCCCTTCTTTGTATTTTCCATCTTCATTTGTGAAGGAAGCTTCTCCGCTTTGGAGGTACCGGTAAATTTGATTGTACCAGTGGTTCGTCGATCGTTTCTTTTTCTTTTTTCGATCTCACAAAGAATAGGCGGGTGTTTCCCCGTCCGCCTATTCTCGAGGGGTTTTACCGCTTTCCCTTCGGGAATTTCGACAAGAGAGGCGAGGGCTGCTGTATGCTCGCGAAGCGGTTCCCGTCTCTTGGCAAATAGTGAAAAGAGATGTCCTTGAACCGAGCAATGAGCTCCTCCATGTACGCGTGGTACTTCGAAGGCCGTAATCTACCGTCTTCCATTTGTTGGATACTTGATTGATGATCAATGCCGAGTCTCCATATACATCCAGCTCTAAGATGTTGCGCTCGAGGGCGGCTTCCAAACTCCGCCGCACAAGCTTCGTATTCTCGCCGCATTGTTGGTTGCTTCAAAATTCACTTGATGGCTATGGGAGTATGCTCGCCCTGGGATCGACAAGGAGCATTCCAATGCCATTCCCTTCTTGTTGGCTGCCCCATCGAAGAAGAGTTGCCGCCGGTTTGCGCTCGTCAAGTGAAAAGATTCCGTCGTCCGGAAATTGCGGATCGTGACCCTTAGGTTCACCGCCGGGAAGTCGGCAAGCCGATCTCGCCATTACTCGCCCTTTGTTGATTTTCCGACCATGTACTTGATGTCGAACTCACCAGAAGAATGACCACTGCTAGCCGCATCGATGTGACGGCTTGTCAAAGAGATATCTGACGGGGTCCACTTTGGAGACCAGGAGCACCGAATGCGACCGCATGTAGTGTTTCGCTTCCCGACTACCCATACCAAGGCGGTACAAGTTTTCCGATGCCGAGTAGCCGAGTTCACTTCCTTGAAGCTTTCGGCTTACGAAGTAGATTGCATGCTCAACCTTGGAATCTTTCTCGTTCTTGTGCCGCATTGCTCCGATAGACGTGTCTCATACTTGTGACACAGGAGTAGTGGCTTTGTCTTCGTGCGGCGGCACTGTAACTGGGGGATTAACCAAGTAGGTCTTGATTTTCTCGAAAGCCGTTTGGCACTCTGAGTCCCATTTGATGCTCGGCATTCTTTTTCATCAGCCAACATACGGGCTCGCAGAGAGATGTCAACTGCTTGATGAAGCGACCGATGTACCGAAGTCTTCCCATGAAGCTTTTCACTTCGTCGTGGTTTGAGGCGGCTTCATGTCGATGATGGCCTTGATTTTCCCGGGATCGGCTTCGATACCTCTTTCTCGTAACCATGTACCCCAAGCACCTTGCCGCGCTTGACGCCGAAGGTGCACTTTGCCGGTTCAACCTCATGGAGTGTTTTCTCGAGTCTCGTTGAAGAACTTCCTCGCATCCGTCATGTGCCGCATGTCCGATCCCTTGGAGTGGATGATCATGTCGTCGACATATACTTCGATTTCTTTGTGAATCATGTCATGGAAGAGGGTCGCTGCACTCGCCGGTAAGTAGCCCCAGCCGTTCTTAGACCGAACGGCATGACCGTGTAACAAGCATGTCCCCCATGGAGTGGTGAAGGCAGCCTTGGCCTCGATCCTCCTGACATCTTGATCCGGTTGTATCCAAGAAACCCGTCCACGAAGGACTTTACTTCGAAATTTGCCGTGGTGTCGACCAAAGATGTCGATGTTAGGCAAATGGGAAATCATCCTTAGGGTCTGGCCTTGTTGAGATCCCGAAAATCCACGCAAAGATCTCGACCTTTCCGTTGGCCTTGGTGACCGTCACGATGTTGGAGAGCCAAGTCGGGTACTCAATCACTCGATGAAACCAACTCTGGAGCATTTTCTCAATTTCTTCTTTAACTTGCAAGGACCACTGCTTCGATCTTGCGCAGCCTTCCGTTTGATGTGCTTGGATTCGGATCCAGGGGAATTCTGTGCTCCACGATCGAGGGATCGAGTCCTCGGCATGTCCCGATATGACCAGCGAACACGTCAACATACTCCTGGAGGAGGCTTATCGTGGCTTCCTTTTCTCGCATCGGCGAAGAAACCGCCCACTTGTGTCTCTTTAGGCTCTCGCACCGACCCCAGTTCACTTTGGTCATAACCTCTTCTAAGCTGGGCCTGGTTGTCCTCTTGGTCAACTACACGCTCGAGAACTTCTTTAATGTATTGTTCGTTTAATGTGTCCGCTTCTTTATCAATTGAATTATTAACGTCTTTTAAGTTGTTTGTTAACTTATCGCTTGTTAAAGTGGCAATGAGAGGATACTCCGAAAGGTCGACTTTTCATTACACAAGAACGGGAATACATGATTGGCTACAACATTATAGTCCTCCTGGCGTAAGGCCGTTGGATGACTCGCAGGACTCGGACTCGACAAGGACCGACTCAAAGGGTTTGAGACCGGGTTTAGGGAGATGTGGGTGCGGGCCCAGCCTTGTCTTCCACCCCGCCTCGGCTTGCCCTCGGTCCGCGAAAGTTACCCAATTCTTCAAAGGCATTGCTGGATGCTCGAGGAGGGTGCGGGATCGAGAGGCTTGGCTCCCGCCGTCCCTATCATGGCGATCATGCCGTTGTTCTGAGCCCCGCCGATCAAGTTGGGCAACTCCATGACTTCTTCAAACGTACTCGTAGAGCCGGTCCACCGAGAGCGTCTTCTATGAATTCCGGTTCCTTCGCTTTGGATTTACCGTCTCGAATGTGGCCTCAGCGGCTGATCCGAACAACTTGTTTCCCATGGGAGAGTACCTTGAGTTGCTCCTCCAAGTCTCGGGATTCCCTTTGAATGTGTACTCATGCCGGACTGTGGTGGCAGCTGGTCCAGTAGAGCCGTGGATGTCGAGGAACGCTCCCCTTATCGGATTAGCTTTGAGTCCTCTCAAACGCTGAGGTCCCGTGCTAGCCGTTCCATTCTCGTCTCGTAGTCTTCGTGTTGACTATCCTCGCTTCTTTCTCATCTTCATCGCTCCACCGCCGGTCCCTCGCTCCGCTGCTTGCCATTGCCGGCCCTCGCTTCGCTGTTTGCTCCCTTGTCGGTCCCCTCGCTTCGCCGCCGGTTCCCTGCTGGTCCCCTCGCTTCGCTGTCGGTTCCTTGGTGAAGTAATGAGCGAGGTCAAAGCCGTAAGGTCGGAGATTGGGTGTGCCGTCTGGAGGTTCCCTTTTGTGGGCCGCCGCCTTGGTGCGGGCGAGCCTTTTGTCCTTCCTTGATGTCGCCTGTGTTGCACGTAGCCAAGCCCCCGGACCGTGGTGTGGTCCTCGACTTCAATAACTTGGTGCCGGCCTTGCAGCCTCTTTGCCGAGCCCCACCCCGGGATGAAGTTCATGAGTTTCATCATCCTCATGGCGGGAGGAATCTGATCGTGAGACAAAGTGGAAGGTCCACGTTGCATATTTGGATCTTGAGGTCTCCAGAGTGAATCCAGCTAATGGCATGTCATCATTATGCTTGATTTCTAACACCGGAATGTCGTTGGTGCCGGGTCCCCTCGGTGGTGACACCGTCGCCGTAGATCGTGGTTAGCTCGCTGCCTTGCATGAACTTGAGGCACCGGTGAAGGGTGGATGCCACGCCATTGATTTGATGCAGCCTGTGGACGCCCAGATGGCCGTGAAAGTGATTGGAATGTCCAACACTTGGAATTCGGTGGGGATCACCCGCCGCCGAACCGCATGTTAAGAGTAGCAACCCCGAGAACCGCACGGGAAGTAGAGTCATAGGCCTCGACAAGGTGGATCGAAGGCTTAAGATCTCGTGGGCTTGATGTCAAGCAGTCCATCATCTTGGCGTGCAAGACATTCATTCCGGAACCTCCGTCTACCAACACGCGAGGAAGGCGACGCTCGTCCACTGGATCGTGATGTAAAGCGGCTCATTGTGATCGCCCCAAATTTTGGAAGGTCCAAATCTGTGAAGGTGATAATGTTGCCATAGTGGATGTTACCAATCATCTCGAATGACTTCATCCGGGGTCATGGCCCACGGGGACCATGGTACGGGCCTGCTTTCCTCTAGCTTGAGCTTGTGAGGATAAGAGGAGGTGAGCAGAGACCAAAGGGAAATGTTTGCCTCGAGTCCGTTTGAGCCGAGTGAGGATCGGGTCCTCTTTCAAGGAACTTGCGTCTTCGGGCCGGCCGGATCGCACTCGCTCCGTCGGCTTTTTGGTGGCCTTAGGTGGTAATGCATGGATTTGACCCGATCGGGTTAGAACGCCGACATCAGTTTGGTCCCTTCGAACAAAGCCGCTCCGAGTTGAGCCATAGTTAGAGGAGGATTCCTCGTAGCATAGGGCCATATGTCTTCCCTCAACTCATTGATTGTGGATGAATTCCTGAGCTTCGGGCAGCCTTGACGGATTCTCGTCCTGTGATACCGGCTTAGGTGCCTCTCGGGGAGGTAGCCTGCGCTTGACGTAGCCGTTCGAATGTCAAGGCACAAATGCTGATTGCCTCGAACCGAATCGTGGCCGACCCTCCGGGGAGGCCGGAGAGTTCTCGGCTCAAACGAACGGTCTCCTTGATCTCTTCACGGTATATCGCGTTCCTTTCCTTCTTGCCGAGCATACTCGCTGGGCCCTGAGTTGGGTCCGGCGATACTGTGGTTGGCTAGTTTTCCTCCACTCGGGCCCAGATCAACCTTCTTGCAATGGAGCTCGCGCCGAGAGTTAATGCCTCGTTTCTTCCTACGTGAGAATAGCCAGCCGCTTCTTTGAACCAAGCGTGCGGCACTAGGTAAACCTCCATTGGGGAGAGTTTTTCTTCTCGCTTTATCTCGAGTGGCGGGTATGTCGGAAGGTGAGTATACGGCTTCCCGAACATCTCGCCCATGTGACCGGTTGCCGTCCTGGCTGATCGTTTCGTAAATGAAGGCCGTAGACCGTGGAATTTCCCCGAGTAGTTGCTCGAGACGAATTTCCATCCTCCTCGTTTTTAAATAGACCTTCCTCCCCGAGTTGGCCTTTCAATTTGAGTGCGGTAATGATCCGTTCCCATCCTCCCAGACCCTCGGGAGTCCGGTTTTGTTGACTTCATGCCCGCTTGGAAGAGAATGGTTTCATCGTCTTCATCGCCGCTTTCACAGAACTTGCTTTCCTCGGGAAGGTAAGCGCCGGGATTCGTTCCGCCGTGTCGTTCCATCTCCTAGGTCATCGGGACCGCTGACCACCTCGCCGGCAGAGGGCTGGAATGAGAACAGACGGTAGTCCTGGAAGTTGCCATGAGCAAAACTTTTGAGGTCGAACCGGTCTAGAGTGGCCTCTAGCTCTCGTCGAAGCCGCCCGTGACACTTTAAGGGCTTGGTCCCCGTAGGTCTTTCGAGCTTGGTCTTCGTCCCAAAGACGACTTTCTTGAGCGGCTAGTTCCATGAGAGCTTTCCTTGCGAGACCTAGGCGCCTCCGTAGGCGCGCATCGTCCGGCTAGTGTCCGTAACCGTGATTACATTCAAATCGCCGAATGGCGGGAACACTGGATTACATTGACGAAGGAAGCCTGACCGGGACATTCCATGCGTCCTTCCTTAATCTCGATCACCAAGAAGTTTGCCCATATCTCGTTGATTGACTCCCACTGGGGTATTGAATCGCAATGTTGACGGTCTCGTGATCTCGCCGATCGCCAAGTCTATCAAAGCTAGCGCCGATTGCGTGATGTCCGAATCCGGCCGTGACGACCGGGAGCAGAATCGAACCGAAGCATGTTGATGCCGAGGTGGTCATTTCCCGTGTCGGAAGCCGACTCGCCTTGCGGGGAAGACTTTCGCGTATGTTTTTGGGTGGCCGGTGGAAGCGTTCCCGAGGTTGATCCGACTTGTAGCAGGTGAGGAGCTTGGTCTCCTTTGCTGTTGCCCTTGGCCTCGCGGCGCTTGAGGGTATAAGCTTGACCGACGGCACGGGCCGCTGCCGCCGGGCCGGTACTTGGAAGTAGGGATGAGCTCCGAGCTCGCTGCGCTGCTCTCGTTTACCATGAGCGAAAGCGTGCACATCGAGGGTGACCTTGGTGTTGCAGTAACTCGATAACAAGGACGGGATCCTCGCTTCATCAGATACCGAATAGATGATATTGACGAAGTCGTCGTCCTTCACTTGATCGTAGGGATTCCTCGTTGCGTGAATCACGTGCTTCCAATTATCGATAGCCGTCTCGTACTGGACGTTGAGCTTGGACAATTTCCATGGTATTGGAACCTTGGTCGTAAGTGACCCGATCGGAAGGAGTTCCGTCCTCAAAACCGAGCATGTGAATGCGGAGGTCCGCTTGCGGTCCGCCGCGTCCTCGACTCCGGAGAGTCCAAGATTCATCGTCATCCGATCGCTTCAATCCAAAGTGTAGGGACGTATCAAGGGCCAGTCATGCGTTTGCTGGAGCAAAGCTAGGGAAAATCTCATGGGACCCTTCGCCGAGCGAGAAGAGGCTTAGAGCTGGGAAGTTCCTCGCGGAGGACCTTCCATACGACTTCTGGGCCATACGCCAGATGAGTATGATGACGGTACTTGTTGACTTTTTATTACAAAGATCTCCTTCACTGGGCAGGCTGCAGAGAATGAGTTTGAAGGATGCCGATGAATCTCCGATTGGAGATCGGGGGTTTATGTGCCCGTATCATGGCGATATTCAGCGTTTCCTTCCACCCGCTCCAAGTGTTGGAAACGACAGCTGAACTTGATGTATCGGACTCGCTTCTGTGGTCCGCCCGCCGAGTACGTTTACATAGTTAGCATCTCCGACTCCGAGGGATTCTCGATGAGATTTGCCCCGATAGTCCTCGGTTGATTCAAGGAGGTAACCCTGGTGCCTCGAGTGCGGACACGCTTGGCTACTCGCTCGGCTTCGCTTCCTATGAGGAAACCGTCCCCTCGGATGACTTCGAGATCTCCCCGTCGGTTGATGAACTTGACGCACCGATGGAGAGTGGAAGCTATGGCCTTCATGTGGTGTAGCCAAGGGCGTCCCAAAAGAGTCGTGAACTCGGATGGAATGTCCATCACGTGGAATTTTGCCGGCACCATTTGGGGTTTCGAACCAAAGTTCCAGAGTCACCGTCCCTGTGATGGGACGAGACGAGTTGTCGTAGGCCTTGATAGTCCGAGTAGACGGTATCAAATGGCTTTCATGGATGCGGAGAGCTCGCATCATGCCGAGAGGGAGGACATTAACGGCTGACCCGTTATCTACCAATACTCCGGGAGTGATATGGTGTTGAGTTTGAGAGTGATGTACAGAGCTTCGTTGTGCCCCGAGGCGTCTCTCGGTAAGTCTTCATCACGTAATGTGATCATGCCGCCATACAAGCGGGAGTCGTAGATCTCGTCTCTATCCGTAGAAGGAGAGTCATCCACCCATCCGTTTCTGTCTTCCTCTTGCGAGGTAAAGCCTTTCTTTGGAACCTCGTGAGTATGTTGAGGCCGCCCGTGGCGGTTGCCGCCCTTAGTTAGCACATTGATCGAGTGCGATTGCCGGGCCGACCTTGATCTTTCCTTTACCGGTCCAGGGCTCGGAAGCCGGACAAGTTGAATCTTGGCCGATCCCGCGGAGGGTTAGGCTTCGACCGGGCAAGAAGACTACCAAGATCCGAGGTATTCCGGTGTTCCAGGTCCGACTCGGTTTCACTGGGCTTTTCGGCTTTCCCACCCCCGTCTCGCTCTAGAGCCGCATGGCCCGGGAGGCAAAGAGGACCGGCCGGAGTATAGTACATAGTAGTCGAACCTCCCGAGGGTTCTCCAAGTGTACCTACACCGGTATCTCCGGCCGTATCTTTCTCTCGCTTGCCGTTGAGAGGATTTCTTCTTTGTTTCCCTGAGGATTGCTCTGACGCTGAGACTCGTACTGTGCAAAGCGGAGCCACAAACATCGTAGCCGATGTGAACATTAGAGGAGGATCCACTGAAAGAGGCGGAGAAATTGGTTCCCGTAGCACACTTCGGGGCACCCACTCAACGGAGTTCACGCCGTTATTATTCTGGAAAGGGATTCCCGATCGTATTGGGCCCACGGGGGCGCTCTAACTTGCCTTCTTCTATCAAGTTCGGATTTCGTATTGCAACCCCAAACAGCTTGTCGGTGGTATGGCCGTGATACGATGGAAGGCGCAAGATTTGCTCTTGTCCGCATTGGCTACGGGAACTTTGGGTTTGTAATTGGCCACGGGCTTAAGGAGACCCTCCTTGATTAGCCCTTCCAAAGATCTTGCTCAGATGGCATGTCCAACTTGTCGAAGTGTACGATGTGCCGCTTCGAGTAGAATTGTTGCTTTGTGGGACTCGGGTTTCTCGTTACCCGATCGTTGTCCCACGATGGACGTAGTTGATGACGTATCTTTCCCTTTGCGGGGCCGGTGCGGGATTGAATGCACTGTTGAGCGGTATTCGTATGGCCGTGCAGAGCCAACTTTTCCTTGAGATCCTTCTCGAACCGTGAGCCGGCATTGACCATGGCCCGAGATCCGGGAAGAAATTGTGATCGATGAGAGTTACGATGGACGGTCTCAAGCACGACTTGAATATCCGCATCTGTTCGTCTTTGGAGAGTGGCTCCATGATTTCGGAGAGTTTCCGGCTCCATCTCTTGTAGAATTCCCCAACACTTTCATCCGCTTCGCTCGGTGGTGATTAAGTCCTCGCGACTTGTTTCCCACTCTAAGTTGGATCTGTACCGTTCCAAGAAGATGTTACCGATCCGTTCCAGTGTGCGGCGATCCGCAGTGCTTGACCCTCGAAACCATCGTGTGGCCGAGCTTTTGAGCGTATGCCGGAAGTGGTCGGCCATTTGCCGGAGGGTTGCTCCTTTTGCTCTCATGCCGAGAACGTAAGTGTCGACGTGCGTTTGAGGACATTCGGTTCCATCGAATCGGTCCATCTCCGCATTCTCGAACTTGGCGGGGAGAGGCGTGACCATTCCGGATCTCGTGGATTTGAACGTTTCTCGCTTTGAGCCGCTCATGGTGGCTTTCTGTGTCTTTCATCCGCTCGACCATCCAGCTAAGGTTGGGTCCAAGTGGTGGATCGTGAGGCTCGGCGCACGGTGCTACCACGTGAGCGGTAATGATTGGAGGTGGAAGGCTTGGTATATGAGAATATACGGGAGCCTTTTCTCGAACTGTATCGGGGTTTGTCCCGGTGTTTAGGGATTCGTGTATAGGCAACGGGACGAACCCGGGAGGGTACCGAGGGATATTGGCATCTGAGATGGTCCAAATGCGCCGGTGATATTGAGTGATGGGGGTGTAGCACCGGGCCGACCAAAATTGACAGTGGTTGCTCGAGAGGTGGCAACATGGAGCCTAGGTCGGCCGTTTCCTTGGTTGGAAGGCATCCCGTAAGTTGGCGGGGGAGGAACCCGATTGAAGGTTTGGTGAGCGGGTTTTGGGGAATCGTCATCCTCTACTGTGACAAAAGTACCGTCTCGACCGGGGATACCGCTATACCACGCTCATTCGAAAGCCGTACCACGAAATTCCCGCCGATCTTCTTCTCGCCTCTTGTGAACCTCACAAGCCGGATGGCTTCTTCCAATGTCATATCTGTTACACGGTGGCGGGGTCCTTCCCCGTCACGATTTCTCGGTGAGCTAGACATGTCGGAAATTACAGGCCGAGGGAACCGAGGGAACCGAAGAACCTGTCTCGACGCCGCCGTTCTCGTGATCCCGGCAAGGCGCCGACCCGGAAATCTGAACCACTTTCTCGCTCGCCAGGGAACGAAAGGAAGGGTTTAGGCTTCGGAAAAGGGTATTTGGCTCAAGGTTTTCGGGCTTGTGCAATGTGCGATTACCGATTAAAGTTTACTTAAAGCGCGTTTTCTCGTAGTCCTAATTGGTTGGAAAAGAGCGTGTCTTCTTTTTCGCAACTAATCCTAGAGCTCTAATCAGTGGATCTCGTCACTACGCTTATAAGCCCCTCGTTTCCCATTGTAGATCATCTTTCTCGGGACGGACTATCCCGAGCGAGGTCCGATAAGGCAAGCGAGTTCCACCGACAAAGGAAAAAGTGAACTTAAGGCTAGGCGATCACGCAAACTTTCGACGTGTGCGGCGTACGGGCCACGGCCGAGGTCAACGTCCTTAAGTTAAGGCGGGAGTCGTGCCAAAATTTGGGCATGACCTCTCCTGACTCGCTTGTGCGAGAGACCTTTAGCTTTTAGCGTTGGCCAAGTTGTGGCTGGCACGGTACATACGGCGAGGTTTGGTGACACGGCGTCACATTGAACCTTCGGGTATATTTTTCGGCAGAGCTCCGCGTCAAAGTCAAGGCTGAAAAGCTCAAGACTTCGGGTCGGGAACGACCTTTGGTCTAAAACTCTCGAGCTTGACTCGGAGCGGGGCCCGGCGTGAAAAACATACACTTGGGCTTTATGACACGAGCTAAGCCAAAAACCAACTGGGGTCTTGGACAAAGTGTGACACAAAGGAGTGCATGGCTTACACGGGCTAGGATGGGATGTTTGGGACGACCCCGTGCGCCCCCGAAAAGTGTCTGGCAGACCAATCGGAGTGCAACTGATAAGGCCATCCCGGGTTAGGGGTTGTAGTGTGCAGTGTACCGAGGCAGCAAGTGCACGTGAAGTGCGGTGTTCCGAGGCAGCAAGTGCGCGTAGTGTGCGGTCACTAAAATTCTTTTTCTGAGTGAAAATAGAGATTTTTCAGAATGTGTCTTAAAGAATTTATGATGCACAGTTCAAAAGACAGCATGAAAATCAAACATGAATGGGAATGCACAAACATGGTAAGATTTTGAAAAGTTGACAATGTAATGCCTTTTGAAAAAAACCGTTCGAGGTTTAAAGTAACACACACACACGAGAACGAGGAAGGGTAAACGAAAGTTTGACCCACGGAAGGCTTTTTTGAAAACATTGGCAGTTTTGAAAAAAGTATCATATCCCCAGCGGAGTCGCCAACTGAAATTACCTGATCTTTTTCGCGCGCGGGGCGGCGGAAAAGGCGGTTGTCTTTCGCGGGGGGTTGGTGTCTGAGACCTCGCTTCACGGGAAGGAGCAGAATGAGGAGTCGCCACGCGGTTTTGTATTTTGAGCCCAAACGTTGAGAAACGGCTTTTGAAAATGGTGTCGTTTTTATTGGTAGCAAAAACATAGGAAAAGGCTTTGAAAACAGGGGATCATTTTTATTGGTAGCAAAAACGAGTAAAAAGCTTTTTGTACCAGAGATTGTTAGGTTCGGAGGTCAGGTTACGTTTCGGGTAGAGTATTACGAGATCGCCCGAAACGCCTCGCATGACGAGTCTTTCTACCTTTCTCGAAATCGTGTGTGTGTGTGTGTGTCTTTTGAAATGGGGGTTTGAATGACAAGCTTAATCTTGGTTTGAGTGACAAACGTTGATTAGGTGACTTTGTTTGAAAAGACGAGCGTTTGAATGACAAACGTCGGTTTTGAGTTGAAATGAGCGTTTGCGTGGCAAACGTCGATTTTGAGTTGAAATGAGCGTTTGCGTGGCAAACGTCGACTTTGAGTTTGAAAAGGAGTTCGAAGGTCGAACTCCGGTTTTTTGAACCGGGCGAGTCATTGTTAACGATTTTTACGGGAAAAAACGTATTAAATGATTTTGAGTGTCAAATGGCGGCTTTTAAGTTTGAAGATGAGCGTTTGGATGCCAAACATCATTTCGCGCGTTTTGAAAGAGAGTTCGACGGACGAACTCCGATTTTGAACCGGGCATTACATTGTTAACGATTTTTACGGGAAAAATGCGTATTAAATGATATGCGATCAACGAATCGGGTTGCGACTCGGACTTTTGAAAAGTAAATACTATCACAATCCAAACGGATCGGACTTGTAAATGACAGTATTTAAAGCGGTGTCAACGGAATCAAACGATCCGGAATTGTAAATGACGATCAACGAGGCCAAACGGCTCGGAAGTGTAAATGACGATCAACGAGGCCAAACGGCTCGGAAGTGTAAATGACGATCAACGAGGCCAAACGGCTCGGAATTGTAAATGACGATCAACGAGGCCAAACGGCTCGGAATTGTAAATGACGTGAAAGTAAACGGAACGGGGTCGGAACGCCGTTTTAACCCGTGATTACTTCTCTTACGGAAAGAGAAGAGGATCGAGGGGCTAAAACGTATCGGACACAGTTAGACGGAGGCGTCTACATTTTGACAATGACGTTCGAAACAGTTATAGCGACTGGCGCGTAAACCGAGACGGAACGGAAGATTCAGAGAGTGGGAGTTATACCTATGGCTAGGGTCGACTCCTTTGGCTCGGGAGGTGTGCACGGGACACAGAAAGTTATTCGAAAGGTTGTTTCGAAGTCGTAGGGTGCGTATTTGATCGAAATACGAAGGTTTCACGCAAATCGAGGCAAAACGGGAGCTCGGGAGGGGTGGAAACCAGTTTGGACCGTGGGGTATGTGATTTTGGTATCAAAATCCTCCTCTCTTGCCTTTGTGACAAAGAACTTCTATTTATAGGGTGAAAATTGCGGTAGGAGTCCGCCGGACTTGACCGAATTTCGGGGTTTTGGGAATTTTGGAAATGCAGGGGGACTTCTTTGGCAATTTCGGGAAAATTGCACGGTGAGTCCGAAACTTGGCTTGCAAACCAGGGGGTATTTTGGTCTTTTGGCCTTGATTTGTGATTGACGAGTGACTAGAGGGAGGTGGCATGCGGGACACGTGTCTGTGACTCACCGAAGTGTGGGAGTTCGTTCCCGGTCCCGGTTTTGTCCGTTTTTAAAGTAACGATCAGGAAATGTCCGAAACGCCCGGAAAGTGCCGGAAAATGCGTTTTCAGAAAAGCCATACTTTTACGTGAGATGTCACGTGCTAAGTACGGTTTGACGTCGGGATGCACGGGCGATCCGAGACGTCTCGTTGGCACGCAGCCGGGGAGTTTAACGAGTTCCGGTTAACCTGGAGCGGGCCAGTTAACGGATTTCGGTTAACTTTCTGACGGATTTGGACGATCCGGATTTGGGTACTTACACCGTGCAATTGCCTTTGCTTTAAAAACTATTGTATTTTCTTTTTCTTTTCCTTTTAGATTTAGGTTTTTAGGGTGGAGGATAAATACTTCCGTTTAGAAAATAATTAGGGGTTCCAACTTTTATTTTTTATAGAGAAATTATTATTTTTTATGGAGAACTAAACCCTTTTGCTTTGGATTTAATTATTGAAACCGCTCTGAATTTCAATTGAGGTTAATTCTTTTCATCATTTTTATTCTTTTTATATTTTCTTCTGTTCTTGATTGATTAAATTAATTTCTAGGGTTTTGCAATTAGGCCGATTGTTGAATCTTGGTCATTGATTTATTGCTAGAATCCCTTAAAATTGTGTCAATTTAGGGTTTCACAAGTAGCAACTTTATAGTCCATGCATCTGTCATGGTGGATTGTGAAGTAGGAGAAAATAGACAAGTATCTAATTGAAATAACATTAGAACGTGTTCTCGATCTTAATCTCTTAAATCAGTAATCAATTGGTATTGTGAATCTAGACTATGTCAGTTAGGTTTAAATCTTAATTAGGGTTATTAGTGAGTGTGTCACTGCTATTAACTAATATCAAAGAAAGAGATAGAGATTGAAATACATTTTGTGATCGAGTGAATAGGGTGAAATTGAAAAGAGTTAACCGATGATATTTGAATGATAGACGTGGAAAATAATTGATCCAAAGTGCTTTTCCTAAATTGTTTACAACCTAGTTTTTATTCCCGTCTTAGGAATTAATAAAAATCAAGCTTAGACTCCCAATCTTGTCAAGTGACAATTACATAAACAAATAACCGTTCTTCAGTGGATCGACCCTAGACTTGTCCTTGCTGCAGTTTTGTAGCCGAGTCTTGGTAATTAATCTGTAGGCGTGCGAGTTTAGCCTATCAACATGTTCGCAACACAAGTCCCCGACAAAGGTTTCAAAAACTTGGTGCAGGAAATCTCCCTCTAATTATAATAACTAGCAAGTGTAATAGTTACCAATGTAGTAATATGCACTCATGCAATGGTCGAATCCAAATGAACTCGTGTGGAACAAGTATATTTTATTAATTGATAAAAGTAACAAAAGGGGGGTAGATTGTTTAAATTATTAATCTAAGAAAGCAACATAAAACAATTAAAGAAATCAAGAGGGATTCATGTATTGGGGATTATAACAATTATCACTTTATGCTTTTTAAATCCTGTAAAAAGAATTCAATCTTATTCAAAGGTTCGTTCACAAAAATCTAGGATTAAAATGTTAATATTTTTCGTGAAGTCGATTATAATATTAAAACCCTAATATCGATATATTGTTTATATATTTCGTGAAGTAAATACAAACATTCAAGAAATTCAATTAAGAATATAAGAAGCTATATTCATTGATTTCCTTGAATTACTCAATTAAATCTAATCATCTCAACAATGATTAATTATATAAACAATTCATGTGAATGCAATGGTCTATACCCAAATAGATTCAAAAGCAAAAAGTATCTTAAAATACAATTGAAGTCTAAAAATGATCTTGAAAAATGTAGAGAATAACAAGAATGCGAGGGAGATATGAAGAATTAAATCAATTGCATAAATATTAAATTGTTACTTACTCAATCTACGAATCAAGAATTTAGCCTTGTAAAGTCATTAAAATGAAATAATAAAACCTTTTTCTTAAGTCTTCAAAAGAATTAAAAAATCCTAAATTAATATGTACAAGAGCAGAAGAGAAGAAGAGATGATACGAGATATAAAAACCTATTCTAAGGGTATTTTTTATAGTAAGAGGGGAAGGAATTCCTAATTGAAATTCAATTATGACCAAATTTTGCTAAAATTATTGTCCAATTCGAAGAAATCGAGAATCCGTCACAATATCCGTTGCTAATTCTGTCACTATACCAAGGATCCTCCTTCCATCCGAATACGTAACCAAATTCCGTCACAATGATCTGCCTCAACACCAAGGCGCAGTCGTCCTTGACATGGCCGAGCGAGCGCCCTCTTTTTCTGCCTCATCCGTGCTGTCGCTCCACATCTTGGGCGGTCGCTCTCCCCTTATCTTCAGCTTTGGTCCCTCCTTTTTTATTGTATTGCACATTAGCCCCTGAATTTTCAAAACACAACTTAACTCCTCCATTTTTTGTCTATAAAACTCTAGCACCTGTACTTTACAAAATCACTAGAAAATCATTAAATTTCCAAGATTTTGAATAAAAAAATAGGCTTAAAAATATATTTTTTGAATGGGTAAAATCACATCCATCAATCACATACATAAAGAGATAATTGCAAATAAATCTCTATACAAGTTTTCTTGTTTCAAATTAAATCTTCGACATAAATAAATTGCATAATCATGTTTTACCAAACTTTCTCTTGCTATTTAAATATTTTTGTCTATGAATCATTAAAAAAAGTTATAAATATTTTCACCTCTTAAAATTATCCTATTTTAGTGTTTCTCAAAAGGTTAGTTTTCATTAAAAAAATATTTTTTATTTTTTGATTGATTAAAAAGTTGTCATACGCATGAATAATGAAATAAGATTTGTGTATTACTTTTAATATTAAATATTAAAATCAGTAACACAATTTATTTAAACTGACATAACTTATAATAGCACTCTTCTATTAATTTTGTGCATTATCATTGAACTCATTATTAATTAAATATTAAGAATTTTAAATGCATGAGTATTGAATAATTTTATTCAATCTATAGTTGACTAAATTTTCTTATTTTTTATTTTTTCAATCAATGACTCACATTTGATAATTTTAATTATCGTTTTTGTAATAATTTACTCATTTAAGATATATTTAAATTGACTTTTGGTTAATATTATTAGTACACAGTAAAAAAAGGTCATTTCTTACAAGTCATTTTTAAAAAAATAATACTCCCTCCGTCCCTAAAAAATTGTCCTGTTGTACATTTTGTAATTATTAAAGAAGAGCTTCACCTTCTTGTACCTTAGTAGATTTGCACTAACATTCATGTCTAAATTTAGAAATGGGACATACTTTTTGGGACAAGTCAAAATGACAAATGGGACAATCTTTCAGGAACGGAGGGAGTACTTTATTGATTTATAACTACTAAATAATATAATAGTCATTTTTTTAAAATAATACTTTATTGGTTTATAACTACTAAATAATATAATATGCTTAAAAAACTGTCTTGTAAAAATGATAATAGTGTTGGAACATAGTATATATAGTATAATTAGAAGATAGAAAACAAACAACAATCATATAATATACATATATACGTGGTTCACCAACTTGGCTACGTTTACGGGAAAAGTGAGAGAATATTATTATCAACTGAAAATCAACAAATTACAATCTCTAATCTAGTGCACGAATCCTTATTCAAGAATTCCTATTTTTTCAAATCCTAGATCTAGAAAACAAATGAGCAAACTGAACTCTTTAATATGGTTAGAGAGCGCTGGTATTTATACCCTGTACAAGATCTACCGCTGAACAGGCTAAACCAGAACTAGGGCGCGATCGCCCTCCCTAGGCGTGGGCGTGATTGCCTCGTTTAGGCAGCAACTCGGCGCGGTCGCGCTTCCAGTCATGCGCGATCGCTCCCTCCAGTCACTCACAGGAATTTCGAAATTTCTTGTTTTAATCCTCTAATTTAGGCTTTCCCAACTTAGATGGTACCAAACTCAACAAATTTCCACCTTGACATCTAACCTCCAGATCATAACCAGAGCTTCCCCTCTGCCTCAGATGCTATCTAATAGATGAAAACATTCAACAAGTCCAAGCAATGTTGGAACTTGCTAGTTGGAACGGACTTCATGAACATGTCAGCAAGATTGTACCCAGTACACACTTTCTTCACCTTGATCCGCTTTTCACTCCTTAGAAAATGATACCTCACATATATGTGCTTGGTCCTCTCATGATGAACTTGGTCAAACAAATTACACTCAAACTGTCACAAAATATTGTAGTCTGACCCTGATGTAACCAAGGTCACTGATAAAACCCTTTACCCTTTAGCCATATTCCCTCCTCAGCAGCTTCTGTCATTGACAAGTAATCTGCCTCCGTAGTGATAGACAATGTCACTATAGATTGTAGAGTAGTCTTCCATCTGACAACTGACCCACCAAGAGTAAATACGTACCCGGTCATAGATCTCCTCGTGTTAACATTCCCAGAGTAGTCCGAATCATAATAACCCTCAACTGCACATTCCGTACCACCTCCATAAATGAGCCTAACATCTTATATACCCATAAGGTACCTGAAGATCCTATTCACTTCTTGCCAATGTTCCTTACCAGGATTTCCCATGTACCTACTAACAAAACTAACAACATGAGCAAGATTTGGCCTATTGTAAACCATTGCCTACATTAAACTACTAACTGCACTAGCATAAGGTACTCGAGCCATATACTCTTTCTCTTCATCCGATTTTGGTGCAAAAGCAACAAACAAACATGCATTCGCCGCACTCGAAAAATTTAAAGGCTTTGTTGTATACATACCAAACCTTTCTAAAACTTTCTTGATGTAACTTTTCTGGGATAAGAACAGTTTTCGTTGGCTTCTATCCCTGTAGATCTCCATACCCAGAATTTTCTTTGTTGCATCCAAATCCTTCATCTCGAACTCTACAGATAATAGACCCTTCAACTTCTGAATATCTGACTTCTTGATACCCGCTATCAATATATCGTCAACATAAAGAACCAAATAGATGATTGAACCATCCACCAACTTATTGTGATACACACAACAGTTATACGGGCTCCTTGTGTAACCAATCTCTATCATATATCTATCAAACCATTTATACCACTGCCTAGTTGATTGCTTGGGCCCAAACAAGGACTTCTTCAACTTACACACGTAGTCTTCTTTACCTGGAACCTGAAACCCATCTGGTTGTATCATATAAATCTCCTCCTCCAACTGTCCATGCAGAAAAGCTATTTTCACATCTAGTTGGTCGAGCTCCAAATCCTGATATGCCACCATTGCTAATAGCACTTTGATAGAAGTGTGTCTAATCACTGGTGAGAATATCTCATTGTAGTAAACCCCCTCCCTTTGTTTGAAACCCCTAACAACCACACGAGCTTTAAACTTGACCCCCTCTGATTTTTTCTTCTTGAAGACTCACTTGCAAGTAACAAGCTTTTTGCCTTCTGGCCTCTTGGTTAACTCCCATATCTGATTTTTGTGAAGTGACTCCATCTCATCTCCCATAGCTGCATGCCACTGGACAGATTCTAAACATGTAACTGATTATTTAAAAGTGGTTGGCTCAAAATAATCGGGCTACACCTCCTCAGCAACCTGAAGTGCATAAGACACCATGTCTTCAAAATCATACCTCACCAGAGACTTCCCGAAATCAGCCCGTCTAGGCCTCTATTGAACTAACCCATGTTCCTCAGAAATTGGTGATGAATTGTCTGGTGCTTCTGTCTCTGACGGTAGATCCTGATGAACATCTGTTTGTGGACTGCTCAACTTTGTAGTATCTTGTAGCTCCACCTGTTTATCAACAATACCAACACCCGATACAATAATAGGATTAAGCATATAATTTTTATCAAAGACAACATTCTTGCTTATGATAACCCTCCCCTCTGATGTTGACCAAATCTGGTATCCCTTGACACCATCTACATAACCCATGAAAACTATTTTTCTAGCCCTCGGGTCTAACTTTCCATCATCCACATGATAATAAGTAGTATAACCAAAATCCCTTAAATTAGAATAATCAACAGGTTTAACTGACCATACCTCATTGGGAACTTTGAGAGTGATACCTGTATGTGGTCTGTAATTTATCAAGTAACACGCTGTACTAACTGCTTCTGCCCAGAACCGCTTAGACAACCCTAGAGAGCATGCACCTTGCTCTAGCCAATAATGTCTGATTCATGCGCTCTTCCACACCATTCTGTTGTGGTGTACCCCTGATGTGAGATGCCTAGAAGTCCCCACTTCCTTGTAAAACTCATCGAACTCAGCACTACAGAACTTCAACCCATTATCTGTCCGGAGTCGCTTGATATTCATCCCTATCTGATTCTCCACTAATGTCTTCCATTGTCAGAAATTGGTGAGAGCCTCACTTGAAATTGTCAATGGCTTAGCAAAGTGAGACAAAACTCACAAAGTGAGACGAAACTCACAAGTGTTACTATTAGTGTCGGCAACACTAACCACAACACACACCAATTCAAAAATTAAAAACTAGAGGTAATTAAATGCAGCGGAAATAAATAAAGAAACACAAGAGAATAGATTTTTATCAAGTTATATATATAAATAAATATATAACTTGATGTGTGCCAGGAGGGCAAGACCTTTCAATATGAATAAACTTTCTTTACAAGTTCGAAAAGTTCCCTAATGATATTCTATCAAAAGCTTAGTGGAACAACTATTCTAGAACACTCTCTTCACAATCACAACCTATCTAACACTCAGCAACTCTCGAAATATGAATGCTATATATGATTACCACTGGTGTTGGATGAAGTGTTGCCAACACTCAAATGGCAACACTGAAGAGACGAGTTCTTTTCTTGTGCAAATCTCGATTTTTGAATTGGGTGAGTGTTGATGTCGAGTCCTTGCACTATTTATAGGCTCCTAGGACTTGGAGCCTACTCCAACTGACCTAGAAAATAGCCAAGGTTTGTTTCCTTCAAAAAAGCCCTCCTTCCTTGTTTGTAGAAGACTTGGTCTTCTTGGCTTCTCTTCATTGTACACCAATGCTGTAGCAGCCTTGTACAACTATCCTTAGCTCCCCCTGAATAGCTAACCCACTAACACTTTTACTTGGTCATCACTTTTACACATAAACATGTGTTTATGTGTAACTTTCTTCAATAACTTGTAAATAACGCCTGGGCAGTTTCTCTTGACCTGTTCAACCTCATCTAAAGCAGACTAACAACAGTTATCATATAAATAATTATCACTTTGTTATTTATAAGAAATATGCAGTAACTATTCTGGTGTTGCCAAATCTCAAATGGCAACACCTGTGGCAACACCAGTGTCAACACTGGTGTAGCAACACTAACATCACTCTTGTGCTTCGTAATAATTACCCAAGTCTTCCTCGAGTAGTCATCAATCATAGACAAGAAATACCTGTGACCTCTCAATGATTCCTGACGTGAAGGTCCCCAATAATCGGAGTGAATGTAATCCAGACTAGACTGCCACTCATTCTATAAACCTCCTTAGGAAAATTTCTTTGATGCATCTTTCCAAGTACACAATGCTCACAAAACTTAAGATCCTTTACCTTATGGCCACAAAGAAGACCATGATTAGCCAATATCTGCATCCCTCGAATGCTCGTGTGCCAAAGCCTAATATGCCGCAGCTTGGTCATATCCTCCTTGGCCACTTCAGATGATGCAACCAATACTGACCCAGATAGCGTCCTTCATTGGAGGAAATACAAGGAGCCCTGCTTAACGCCTATAGGAATCACTTCAGAACCTGTGCAGGTATGAAATGCTCCACATTTACCTTTGAAACTGTACCCTTTGTTGTCAAGCTGAATAAGAGATATCAGGTTCTTTGTCATATGTGGAACATGCGCAATCGCTCCCTCCGGTCAGTCACAGGAATTTCAAAATTTCTTGTTTTAATTCTCTAATTTAGACGTCCCCAACTTAGATGAACCAAACCCAACAAATAGAATGACAAAAATATGTTAGAAGTTCCTGAAAAAAAATTAATTACATTATTTTTAGGACAAGTAACATTTACCCCAAAGTATCCACTCAATTCAACTTTGCACCCCAAATTAAAAAGTGAGTTAGTTTAATACTTAAATTTTGAAATCATCTCACTTTACCCTTGCGCTTTCCAAATCGTCTCACTTTATTCCCTGATCAAGTGCATGTCAGGATGTAAAATATGTAAAATGTGACAATTTCAAAATTAAAGCATTAAATAGACTCCCTTTTTAAATTGCGATGCAAAGTGAAGTTGGGTGGATAAACATATTTTGGCATTATATGTACTACTTATTTTTATTTATTTATTTTTATGTGCAAATTAGTTGAAGAGTGTTACTTTTTTTTTTACTTATTACCTGATGGAATATTTATATTCAAACAAAAATTTGATAGAAGTTTTTTTATGCAATTTATTTATGGTTAAATTTTAAATTTCAATGAGAAATTCGCAATCTTTGTTTCTTCTCAATTATCTCTTACATAAATCATAAGCAAGAACGTCTAACGTTTACAAAATAGCATTCCATCACTCTCTCTCTTCCAAAAATTGTTGCATTTTATAAATGTAAGATGGAATTTTGATTAATTATTTTATGTTGATTTAATTATTCTAATAAAATTATGAAAATTATTATTGATACACTATTATATATAGGGCGAATTGCAATTTGGTTACCTAAGTTTGTGTTACTGTTGCAATTTGCTTCCCAACATTGAAAAAGTTGCAATCTTATTCCTAACATTGACATTTTGTTACTAATTGGTGTAAAAATTAATAAAATGTTAATTTTTTTTTTTTGACAAAATCCAAGTCATTCGCCATGCACTTGAATTTTTAAAAGTTATAATGGTTATTTCATATTCATTTCAACCCCAACATCAACGATCACTGCCATTATTATTACCATAGTCTCTACCACTCACTACTTTACATGTTTTTTTTTAATTAATTTATATTTTTGAATCGTTTTTTTTTTCACTAACCAAATGTTATAAAACTACATCATTTTGATGTTAAAGAGTAATTTGTTTCTTTTTCCCCTTCGAAATGATTAGCATGCCCCTTAAAAAGTTATTTACATGGTACATGACTTTAATTTAATAAAAAAAATTAACAATTTGTTAGTTTTTATGCCAATTTGCAACAAAATGTCAATGTTATAAATCGACTTGCAACTTTTTCAATGGTGGGAACCAAATTGCAAAACTGATACAAGCATAGGTAACCGAATTGCAATTTGCTCTTATATACTATCAATAACAATTTTTAAAATTTTATTAAGATTATTAAGTCAATTTTAGATTATTGCTAAAAATTCTTTTGCACGAACATACAAAAAATGCGATATTTATTTTGGGACAGAGGAATCAACTTGAAATGAAAAGCGCCAGCCAAGATTATGATTATTAACCCCATCAAAATTAGGGGTGGTTTGGTGATATATCGATTGTATTTTACTTATTTTATGTAACAATCAAGTATGATTTTATATAAATAAATATGTATCAATACCAACCACAAAAGTCATACCAAGTTTATTGGTACGTTTGGTATTCGATATATACCAAATGTAATTGAAAATAAAAAAAATGCATTTGCAACACATTATAACGTAAAAAATCTAAAAAAACAAATTATAAATTCTTGAAACTAAAAAATAAAGTAGTACAAAAAAAGTATTAAAAATTAAACTATGTATTGAAAATTAAACAATACGATAACTAAACGTATTATACTAAGGCTCCGTTTGTTTAGCGTGAAACATTTTCTGGAAAATCATTTCCGACAAAATATTTTTCGGAAAATGAAAATGTTTTTCGAAAAATAAGATAAACATGTTTTTGACTGTTTGGTAAGAAAATTTGTTTTTCAGAAAATGTTCGATTGAGTTGACTACAAATTTACTCACCCCAATCACCACCACCACCCCCACCCTACTCACCACTACCACCCCTACCCCCCAATCCACTCACTACTCCATGTCAGCCCAGCCCAGCCCACCCCCCCACCCACCCACCCACCACCCCCCCATTGAGTAAAAAAAAATTAGTCATTTTAAATTTATTTTTAACAACTCCTCCGCCAATCCACTCACCAACTCCTGCCAGCCCAACCCCCACCCACCCCCCTCCCCCGTCGAGTAAAAAAAAATTAATTTATTTTTAACAACTACTCCCCCAATCCACTCACCACCCCACCTACCCCCTCCCCTCATCGGGTCAATTTTTTTTTTAAATTTAACTACAAACTGTTTTTCGAAAAATGATTAATTTTTTTTTGACCCAACGGGGGGGGGGGGAGGGGTGGTGAGTGGAGTGGGGGAGGAGTTGTTAAAAATAAATTTAAAATGATTAATTTTTTTTTTTGACTCGATGGGGGGGGGGTGGGTGGGGGGAGGAGGGGTGGGGTGGTAGGTGGTGGTGAGTGGAGTGAGGGTGGAGTTGTTAAAAATAAATTTAAAATGATTAATTTTTTTTTTTGACTTAACAGGGAAGGGGTGGGGTGGCAGGGGGTGGTGAGTGGATTGGGGGAGGAGCTGTTAAAAATAAATTTAAAATGATTTTTTTTTACTCGAAGGGGGGTGGGGGGGTGGGTGGGGTGGGGTGGCAGGGGGTGGTAATGGGGTAGGGGTGGTTGATGTGGTGTGGGTAACGTGGGGGTGTGTGTGTGTGTGTACCAGAGGGTGCTACCATTTTCCGAAAAATGTTTTACTTAGAAAAAATTCGTAAATCAATTTACTTAGAAAAGTGAGAAAAATATTTTTCGAAAAATATTTTTCCCATTTTCCGATGCTAAACAAATATCAAAAAATAGGAAAAATATTTTTCGAAAAGCATTTCCCTCCAAACAAAAGGAGCCTAATAGACATCACGACTCCTACACCCGGAGTTTCTAAACTTCGGCCTTAAAGCACAAAGGTTCAACAACCTCTTTGTTAATATTTGAGATAATAGCAAAATAAACCTTGAACAAGTTTAGTCATTGCAAATTGAACCTTCTACATATTATAATTGCGTGAAAAACCTTGTGCTGAAAATTTGGTTGCAATTTAAACCTTCCATCCGTTAGTCGTTAGAAAATAAGTTAGAAAAATGCACTTTCACACCCTAAAATTTATTTGATTTCTAAAGGTTAATTTTATCATATTTTCTTATTTTTTATTATTTATAAACCTTATTTCACTCATCATATATATTAAAATAAGATGTTAGTGACTCTTAACATAAATGTCATTTTGACAAGTCATTTGCTTAAAAAGATTATATTTTAGTTAATTGTACCTTCAAACTCAAATTTTATTATTCAAGCATATATTAATAAGTAAAGTATTATTCTTAAAAATGACCTATCAAAAGAACCTTTTTTATATAAGGAGGAAGTAGTATTTCTGTTAAAAATAGTACTTTATACTTTACTATACATTAAGAATAATTTTTTAGATTAAGAATAATTCTTAACGTGTTTGTATTTATATCAATTTACATAATAAATTTAGGTTGATTTTAAAAAGATACAAATGTGCAAAATATTACCTATTAAAAAAATATATATTGTGTCAATAATGATATCTTTTTTGGTATGGAGCTCTTACAAAATTATAGTAAAATTATTTTTATTTAGTTAGTCCATTGGTGTACAAATAGCCGATAAACATGTTAAGAGTCACTAGCTGATAAACATGTTAAGAGTCACGAATATTTTAATTTTTATGTCTTCTTCGAGTTGGTCTTACAAAAAACGCGTTTTTTCTGGCACTTAGGAAAAACGTGTTTTGTTTTTCCCGTTTGTGCCAGTGCCAGTGTGACAAAGTGCCAGTGCATATGTAACAAAGTGCCAGTGTAAAAAAAGTGCCAGTACCAGTTTAACAAAGTGTCAGTGTAAACAAAGGCCAGTGCATGTGTAACAAAGTGCCAGTGTAAAAAGTGCCGGTGCCAGTTTAACAAAGTGTCAGTACACTAACACTGGCACTTTGTTAAACTGACACTGACGCTTTTTACACTGACACTTTTATATACATGAACTAGCACTCTTCACACTGGTACTCTGTTACACTAACACTGGCACTTTGTTACACTGACACTGGCACTTTGTTAAACTAACACTGACACTTGTTTTACATGTGTTGGCACATTATACACTGGCACTTCTTGATACATGTGTTGGCACTCTTTTACAATGGCACATTTTTATCCTATCGCTGGCACTTTTTTATCCCAAACACTGGTACTCTTTTTTGCTGGCACTCAAAAACTCATGCACTGGCACTCAAAACACATGCACTGGCACTCAAAACACATGCACCGACACTCAAAAATATATACACTGACATTAGTTTACACTAACACTGGCACATCAAATCCCTAGCACTGGTACATCAAATCCCCCACCAACAACAAATTCCCAAACTGGTACTCAAATACATATACACTGGTATTCAAAAATATATACACTGGTACATTTTATATGGAAAAGGGGGACATGAGATTGGGTTAGGTTCGTCCTATTTTTTCTGTCAATTTCAACTTCAATTTTAGTCTGGGGTTGTGTTCTATTTCAATCTAATCATTGAAGGCTAAACTGGCCGAAATTAATGGTGGTTAACCGGAGTTATTTAACCTTGGCCAGAAACCATGGCTGTTGACCGGATCTAAAATGATATCCATTGTAATAAATTGATTTTTCGTGTGTATCTTGCTCAGAATCGGTGGCTGATGTAGGGTGAATTGATGCAAGTGGCTGTAGGTGTAGGATAAGGCGAATAGATAGAGTGGCTGTTGGCGTTGGATGCGAATGGCGAGAGCGACGATTTTCCCAATTTAAGAAGATGCAGGCGACGAGTTTTACGGTAATTTTAAAACCCGTTTTTTCATAAGCTTATGAAAAAACGCGTTTTTACAAGATATTGGCATCTTGTTCAAATCTCTCTAAAATAATTATTTTAAATAGGTATAAACAAGTGAAGGACCATTCTAAGCAATATTACTTTTGGCATATATAAATAAAACACTTTTCTTTTAATATACTATTCTTGAATTAAAGTATTACTCTCTCCATCTCAATATGTATGTTCAAAAAATTCAAATTTACTTTTAACCAAGGTCAAATTTGATAATTTCAGAGTGAATTTCATAATTTATGGGCATTCAGTTAGTGTGTAAAGTAATACTTATTTCCCATAAAAAAAGGTTTTTTGACAAAACAATATTTCAAGATTAATATTGTTTAGTTAGTTTGTTGGTGTAAGAATAGTAAATTACACATTTTATACTAAAAGTATGGGTACATTTTTTTTAAATAACTGAAAATAAGAAAATATGATAAAATTAAAATTTGGGAAAACAATAGAAATTTGATAAATTTTAGGGGGTTAAATTGTACTTTTCCAACTCATTTTCTAACGACTATCGAATGGAAGGTTCATATTGCAACCAGATTCTTAGTATAAGGTTTTTTATGCAATTATAATGTGTACAAGGTTCAATTTGCAATGAGTAAACCTGTCCAAGGTTTATTTTGCATTTATCTCTTAATATTTTGTTGGTCCAATAAACTATAAATCATACAACCATATCTAATCTATCGATCTATTAATTAGACGACAAGCATATTGTGAGCACATAATTAGACCCTTAAACATCACCAACTACTTGAATATCCATATTATCATGGTATTAGTATTGACACAAATTGGTCTAGCCCCTTGATGCTGCAGGAATCGTGCTGGATCAATCTCCGTCCAATCAGCAAGATAGATCTCCTAGCTTTTGACTTGAAAACAGAACCCACGACTAATCGGAATGGTCTCCGGCGAAGACTTTCGGGCGTGAGAGTAACTATAGTGTATATGAGAGCGTATAAGGTAATAATGAACAATGTATTCAAAATATCAAATATCAAATATCAATTACATTGGAACGGTTGATATCGCGAAGTATTTATAGTTGTTGATGAGAGATATAACTGTCATAGGATTGTATTGAATCCTTTGAATCATGGATCAGATTCGTATGAGAGATCGTGTCTATATATAACTCCTGATTTGTAGGGAGTCTGTTATGGAAAGAATTGTATTCACACCTGAATTCTGTAGGTCGACGTACTTTTTGTTAGGCCGAGGTCGCCTGTTTGGGTCTAGGTCGACCTGACTGATGAATAGGGACGGATAATTCCCGTGTAAGATATGGATCGTAATGTCGGATCAAGCTAGGTCGGAATCATCTGAGATCGGACAATGAGCTAGGTCGCCTGATCTCGCTGATGGGACTTGGGCTTGGTAATAATTGGGCCGACCCACTAAGAATGGAATGGCAATAATATTTTGTTAATTGGGCTTGCTCACTGGGCCTAGCCCATCACTTTTATTCCGTTTACCCCTCGTCATCTTTTCTTGCGCTGATCAAAATATTTCATCCTTCATTTATTCAACAAACAAGTCTAGGAGCAAATCTTTCTATGTTATCAATCACATCATAATATGTAACATACTTTCAATCAAGATCGATCTCAATTATAAAGATGAAGCAATATACTCAATCCAAATCAACCAACCTAGAATGCAAAAATCAGAAAAACATATTTGCAAATAAAACTAAATAGGGACACGAAATGACTTGGGATGTTAACCGTCTATAACTTCTAGTAAGATTTACTCTTTCATGACTCAAAATTTTATACCGTTTCACAAATTTTCTTAAGAGTTGGTCTTATAAAAAAATAGTTTTTTTTATTAAAAAAAATAATCCATTTTTTGTTGGAACCAGAATATCCAATTAACATGAACCGTCTCATAACTAGATTAAGAAAAGAAGAAGAAGAAGAAGACGGAAGCGTGTACCTTGTGATTCCATGATTGTTTCTTAGTCTTGTTCTTGAGTAGAAGAAGGATGTATGAAGATAGTCTTCAAAGTAGGGAAGAGTAGATCTTCTAAATGATGAGTGTCCTTATTCTCTTTAGTCTTCAAGTACTTAGGAAGATTTTGGAATGAAAATGAGAATGTAAACTAGTGGGTTCATAGGCTGATGGAAAGGCCTTTATAAAGAAATCCAAGTGACACTTCATTTAGGGACTACACCTATTGATATATAAGATATTACCATTATGACCATCATTTAATGGTAGTATTATATTATGGAATTCTACACATTATATTATATCCTATACTTTATATTGAACATTATAATATTGATCACTATTTTATTAAGTACATTCACTAATAATACATGTTATATAATCCATGTTTTAACAATCTCCCACTTGGATTATAATAACATATATTTATACTTAATAAAATCCTTCAATTATATTTATAACATAAATGACAACCCTTATGTGCACTTTGTTGTCATTCGAAACCAATCCCATCCATTAGTTATATAAGTATAAGGACTAGAGGGGCAGTCGTTGTAATTGATTCGCAACTAAACCCACATTAATCACATATATATATCCAACTAAATGACATAGATTAAGTATAGATATGTAGCATGGAATATTAACGAATATATATGAAGAATGCATATATATATTCTCCAACTAGTCCTACTTAACCAAATGAGATCAAATATAAAATAAAATAACACAAATAAATAAAAACAACACAAACTCCCACTGAATTAAGCATTATCAAAAGTCATTACACCCATATGAGCAACATGCTCGTAAAATACTAAAGGAGATAATGCCTTAGTAAACGGATCCGCTAACATGGAGTTTGTCCCTATAAGTTGTATATCTATTTGTTCATTTTGTACCCTTTCTCTTACAACAAGAAACTTAATATTTATATGTTTAGATCTAGATGAACTCTTGTTATTGTTGGAGTACAAAACTGCTGCCCGATTGTCACAATAAAGCTTGAGAGGTCTTTCGACACCTTTGACAATTCGTAGCCCTTTTATGAATTTTCGCAGCCATATAGCTTGATTGGATGCCTCGTAGCAAGCAACAAATTCGGCTTCCATGGTGGAAGTAGTAACTAATGTTTGCTTGGCACTTCTCTAAGAAATTGCTCCACCGGCCAAAGTGAAGACATAACCCGATGTCGATTTGCGACTATCTTGGCATCCAGCAAAGTCGGAATCGGAAAAACCAATGATCTCAAGATTATCCGACTTTATATATGTAAGCATGTAGTTCTTCGTGTTTTGAAAGTATCTCATCACTCTTTTGGCTGCGACCCAATGTTCTCTTCCCGAATTGCTTTGATATCGCCCAAGCATGCCAATAATAAAGGCAAGATCTGGGCGAGTACAGACTTGTGCATACATTAGGCTTTCTACTGCCGATGCGTAAGGGATATTTTCCATATACTTGGATTCAATATTATTTTTAGGACATTGCTTTAGACTGAACTTATCTCCCTTAGAGATCGGGGTGTCATGTGGTTTACAATTTTCCATGCTAAACCTTTGTAATACCTTCTCTATATAGCTCTTTTATGATAATCCTAACATACCTCGTGAGCGATCACGATGTATTTGAATTCCTAACACAAAAGAAGCTTCTTCAAGATCTTTCATCTCAAATTTGTTTGAGAGAAATTTCTTGGTTTCCTTAAGAAGGTCCTTATCATTACTAGCAAGTAAAATGTCATCCACATATAAGACCAAAAATATATATCTATTCTCACAGAACTTATGGTACACACAATCTTCACCAAGATTCATTTCAAAGCCAAATGAAAGAATAACTTGGTTGAATTTTAAGTACCATTGACGAGATGCTTGCTTAAGCCCATAAATGGATTTCTTAAGTTTACAAACTAGTTGACTAGTTTGATCCGAATCAGTCACCATTTCTGGTTTCTTTATATAGATAGTTTTCTCAATGTCGCCATTGAGAAAAGCTGTCTTTACATCCATTTGATGAAGTTCAAGGTCAAAATGTGCCACTAAAGCCATAATGATCCTAAAAGCATTTTTAGAGGATACCGGTGAAAATGTTTCTTTGTAATCAATGCCTTCTTTTTGAGTAAATCCTTTAGCGACAAGACGAGCCTTATGTCTTTCCACATTACCTTGTGAATCCCTTTTGGTCTTAAAGACCCATTTACACCCAATGGGTTTCACATTCTTAGGTAATGGGACAAGATTCCAAACGTCATTATCATTCATGGATTTTAACTCTTCATTTATGGCATCAATCCACTTATGAGAATTTGGATCACTAATGGCTTCATGGAAGGTGATTGGCTCATCTCCCACTAAACCTAACGGTTCCTCATTCTCGGCAAGATACACATCATAATAATCCGGTATAGCACTCCTTCTTGCTCTATTAGATCTTCTTAATGGCATCGATTCTTCTTGATTTTGAGGGTGTTGAATTTTCTCATCAACATTTTCATGTTGTTCATTAATAGGAGAATTAACGTCATTTTGAATTATATGTTCTTGTCGAATTTCAGGCACAACTGCTTGATTTTCGATAGGAACTATAGGAAGAGGTATAAAAACGAATTCCTCTTCCATTTCTTCAAATTCAAAATTATTATTCAAATTTTCCCCTCTAAATTCAACATCCTCAAAAAATCTAGCATTTTTCGTCTCGAAAAAGGTTCTAGTCTTTGGGTCATAGAATTTATATCCCCTAGATCTTTGAGAATACCCTACAAAATAACTACTAACGGTCTTAGCGTTCAACTTTTCTTCGTTAGGTCTATAAGGCCTAGCTTCGGCTGGACAACCCCAAACATAAAGATGATTAAGGGACGGTTTCTTACCGGTCCATAATTCATAATGGATTTTGTCAGTAGCTTTTGAAGGAGCTCTATTAAGTAGGTAGGTTGCGGTTTTCAAAGCATCGCCCCATAATGAGTGAGGTAAAGAAGTACAAGAAACCATACTTCTTACCATATCCTTAAGGGTTCTATTACGTCTCTCGACTACACCATTCATGCTAGGTGTCCCCGGCATGGTGTAGTGAGGGACAATCCCACACTCTTCCAAATAGCGAGCAAAAGGACCCGGACGTTGTTCTCCCGAACGGTCATTCCGACCGTAGTATTCACCACCACGATCGGATCTAACGTTCTTAATAGTCTTTTCAAGTTGATTTTCAACTTCGGTTTTAAAAGACTTGAAAACGTCCAATGATTGAGAATTTTCATGAAGTAAATAAATGTATCCATAACGAGAGAAGTCATCTATGAACGTATGTTTGTCCGTTCCATGAAGGGGTAGGGAACGGTCAACATATGTCCGTATGAATTAGTTCTAAGACTTTTGTAGCTCTCAAGGATTCATTTTTGTTTGTACTATTCGTAAATTTTCCCTTAAGGCATTCAATATAAAAGTTATTTTTCGGAGTATCAAGCTTATGTAGTATTTCCTCGGACACAAGCTTGTCAATTCTCCTTTTGGAGATATGACCCAAACGCCTATGCCACAAGGTATACGAGTTTTTACTTGAAAACTTTCGTTTTATGCCTCGAGAGTTATTTTCATTATTATGGGACTCATTTAAGGAATTGACTGTGTCAAGTAAATATAGATTATCAATGTAAGACAAAGAACTAGTACCAAAAAGCTTTGAATCAAAATATAAATTGCATTTATTATTACCGAAGATACAAGAATAACCTTCTCGATCCAATGTAGTGACAAAAATTAAATTCCTTCTAAAAGATGGAATAATAAATACATTTTTCAAAACTAAGAAGTATCCAGTACTTAAGGATAATTTATAAGTCCCTATGCCTTTTACTTCTACCGGCTTTCCAGCTCCCATGTAGATAAATCTTTCACCTTCATTGGGCGTTCGGTAGTTCAGGCAACCCTGCATACATGAACTTATGTGAGTAGTTGCACCGGAGTCTAACCACCATGTATACGAATGAATTGAAACTAAATTAGCTTCAGTACAAACAAAGCTAAATGACATATCTTTCTTAATTCGCCATTGGCGATACTTAGGGCAGTCGGGCTTCATGTGAGTGGGGTCCTTGCAAAAGAAGCACTCCTTCACCTTTTGATCATTTGATGATCCTTTAGGCTTCTTTGATGCAACCGCAATCTCCTTACCTTTTCTCTTAATCCACGAGAAGAGGTAGATGCATAATGTGCACTTTCGGGTTTGGTGTGTTTCAACATATCTTCTTCCTCCGTGACATGTGAAATTAATTCATTAATATTCCACTTGTCCTTTTGACAATTGTAGGTCGTTTCAAAATGACCAAATTGTGGAGGAAGAGAAATTAAAGCCAAATGCACAAGCAAGTCTTCCGACAAGTCCAACTTGAGTGCTTTTAATTTCGTTGATAGGTGAAACATTTCCATTATGTATTCCCTTAGGTTTTCGGTGCCCTTGTACCTCATGGAAACAAGCTTCCTCAAGGTAGCACTTGTTTCCGATATATCGCTTTTTGCAAAGCGTTGTTCTAGGGCATCTAGGAAACCTTTAGCACCATCATCCTCGGAGACACTGTTCAGAAATGTCTCCGGAACTGCATTCTTTATTATGCTTAGGCTGACACGATTAGAACGCTTCCACCTCTCTGAACTTAAGCGGTCTTCTGCAGTGCTTTTATCAGTTAGAGGGGCAGGAGCTTGTTCTCTTAATGCGAGGTCAAGGTCCAAACAGCCTAAGACCATAGTTATCTTGTTTTTCTAAGTTTTAGAGTTTGTCCCAGTTAGCAAAGGAATTGAGTTTAAGGCAGTAGTAACAGATGAAGCACTGATCAAATTTGAATGAAGAGAACAAAAGAATGAAACAAAACATATATAAGAAACTACACAATGATTAATTATATCAAAATTGAATTCCATCAAAATAGAAGATAATCAATATGACATCAAGACTAATCTTTGGATTGCGAATTGACTCACAATTTGATATATCTTAGGGTAAACAAATAGCTTAAACAACACACTTTAAATACTTGCCTTTCTTTGGTCCGGATCAAGTACAAAAAGTGTCCTAAGGTTTAAGGTACTTGTTCCCCGGTAATAAAGAATATAAACAATTTACTTTAAACACCCGCCTTTCTTTGGGATGGTTCACAGCATTTAAAATGACCAAAAGTTTAGTTCAATTATTACCCCATGAATGTAAATACTTAGTCAACAACAAGGTCTCCTTCGGGAAACAAGCATGTTATCACATATCAATATTTACATTCATCACTTTAACAAATTTGTATTTAAATAACGTAAATTGCTTTGGCAACAATATTATTTAAACAATGAATAAATTTGTTTAAGCATATAAATAATCATACTTTAGGGCACTTAAGACTTTAAGATAATTTCTGAAATTTTAAAGGTAAATAAACAAGTGAAATGTATTATTAAAATATAGTATCCTTTTGTTCTATCCGTCCATTCTTAAAGTTTGATAACTCTAAGAACCACCGAAGCGCGACTGGTGTCCAGATACTATAATTTATTAACAAATTTTCACAAATTCTGGGCAAAATAACCCCAAAATCTTTCTTCCCAGCCAGAGCACGGCTCGTGCCCACGAGCACGAATGGGGCACGAGTGGAAATAAAGTGCTTGGTTTTAATCAGAACGACTTGGAAGATGGGAAACGAGTCGTGGGCACGAATGACCAATAGGGCACGACTCGTGCCAAAAAGCACGACTTGTGCCCAATGCCCAGAATCATGAAAAGTCACCATTTAAACATACTGCCAAGGGGGAGCAGACACTCCACTCCAAAGGGAGCAGACGCTCCCATAAAACAGAAATTTTATCACGACTGGAATTAAAGGGCACGACTCGTGCCCAATACCACGGCTCGTGCCCACTGTCCAGATTGGCGAAAAGTCATCATTTTAACACCCTTTTATGAACAGGTTTGATCCAAATTTCCATACTCAATGCTTTGTAAAATGCTGGCTATGTAAATGGGATAAGATTGCACTTTAATTAACATGATTTAAACAAGTAGACCTAGATTTACACACTCCAAACACATAATGTTGGCTATGTAAATGGGGTAATCTTGTATGAACCATTGTGCCTCTTAGTCCGACTCAATTTTCAACCAAAGTAAGTAGATTCGCATACTCACAACACATTTAAAAAATGCGTGGCTATGCATATGAACAAACTCACAACGCATCCAAGGATGGTGGCTATGTTCAAAAATGGGATAATCTTACTTTAAGGACTGAAGGCCTTTGAGTAAAACCAAAAAAATCAGAAATAGAATGAAGTTATGAATATAATACTCTTAGACAAGATGAGTATCATGAACAAGAACAAAAACCAAATGAAATCACACAAGAATTAAATCATAAGGCTCTATAAGAATTTCAAACTCAATCTAGTATATGAGTAGGCTCTGATACCAATTGTTGAAACCTGAATATCCAATTAACATGAACCGTCTCATAACTAGATTAAGAAAAGAAGAAGAAGAAGAAGACGGAAGCGTGTACCTTGTGATTCCATGATTGTTTCTTAGTCTTGTTCTTGAGTAGAAGAATGATGTATGAAGATAGTCTTCAAAGTAGAGAAGAGTAGATCTTCTAAATGATGAGTGCCCTTATTCTCTTTAGTCTTCAAGTACTTAGGAAGATTTTGGAATGAAAATGAGAATGTAAACTAGTGGGTTCATAGGCTCATAGAAAGGCCTTTATAAAGGAATCCAAGGGGCACTTCATTTAGGGACTATACCTATTGATATATAAGATATTACCATTATGCCCATCATTTAATGGTAGTCTTATATTATGAAATTCTACACATTATATTATATCCTATACTTGATATTAAACATTATAATATTGATCACTATTTTATTAAGTACATTCACTAATAATACATGTTATAAAATCCATGTTCTAACATTTTTATGTCGCTGACACTTAAAAACACACACACACTGACTTCTCTCACTCGTTATCTAACTACACTAACACTGAAACTGTTGTACACTAAGGCTCCATTTGTTTAATTTAAAACGACTTTTAGAAAATGATTTCTTGTAAAATGTTTTTTGAAAAACGAAAATGTTTTCCGAAAAATGTCATAAACATATTTTAGGCTGTTTGTTAAGGAAAATGTTTTCCAAAAAATATTTACATATGATTAATGAAAATATTTTTCAATAAAATTAAAATTTGAGATAAATTGAAATAGATAGGGTGAGGTAGGGTGATGGAGCTGGGGTGGTAGGGTAGGAGGTGGGGATTAGTAGGGGTGAGGTGGGTGGGTGTGTGGTATGGTAGGGTAGGGGTAGCATCGGGGGGAAAATGTAAAGTATAAGATGATGGTAGGCTAGGTTGGTGATAGGGTAGGGTGTGGGGTGGGGTAGGTGTTGGGTATGGTGGGTAACCGAGAGTGTGGAGTAGGGTGGGTAGCCGAGAGTAGGGGCGTAGGGTTGGGAGAGGAAGTTGTTAAAAAATAAATTAATTTAATTATAAGTAAAAAAGAATTTGACTGTGGGAGGGGGTTGGTGGTTGGTGGGTGGGTGGGATGGTGAGGGTTGTTAAAAAATAATTTTAAAATGAATAATTTTTTTTTTTTTGACTTTAAGTTGGTGGTGGTGGTGGTGGTGGAAGTGGGGGGTTGTTAAAAATAAATTTAAAATGATTAATTTTTTTTTTACCCGACGCGGGTGGGGGTGGGGGGGGAGGGAGAATTGTAAAAAATGATTTTAATATAAATATTTTTTTATGAGGGGATGGGGTAGGGGGTGGTTGATGTAGTTGGGTAACGTGGGGGTGTATGGAAAGTTGGGTGTATGGAAAGTTAGGTGTATATGTGTGTGAGAGTGTTACCATTTTTCGAAAAATATTTTAATTAGGAAAAAATCCGTAAGTCATTTTACTTATAAAAGTGGGGAAAACATTTTCCGAAAAACATTTTCTCCATTTTCCGGTGCTTACCAAATATTGAAAAATGAGGAAAACGTTTTTTGTAAGACATTTTCCCCCAAACAAACGGAACTGGTGATGGCCAAACGGCCCGGTCCGTACGGACCAACCCTCGGGCGGGACGGGTTGAAGACCTTGAGCCCGTGTGATGAAACGGGCCTAAACCCGGTCCGGCTTGTCCCATTTCAGATGTTCAAACCCGCCCGTTTGGCCCGGATCTGAAGATTCACGGGCCAAACGGGTTTTCCTATTTTTTTTTTTCAAAAAAGAAATCAGAAAAATTATGAAAAAAAAAAGTAATTTAGTATTTAATAAGCTATTTTTTTAAAATATAAAATCACTTAGACATAAGAAATTAGTTGTTTTTTATATAAAAAAAGATATAAAAAAATCAAACAAATGAAAGTATATAAAAGAAAAGAGGGAAGAACTACCATTTATTTTTTTAAATTTTTTATTGATTAGGAAATAATATTTTAGACTTTTTTTATTACTGATATTTTTTACAAATAGGTATATAAAAAAAGATTAAAAAAATTAAACAAATGAAAGTATATGAAATAAAAGAGGGACGGACTACCCTTTATTTATTTTTATTTTTTATTAATTTTTTATAGACTAGGAAATAATATTTTAATTTTTTTTTAATTACTGATATTTTTTACAAAAATTTATATAAAAAAAGATAGAAAAAAATTAAACAATTTAAAATATATAAAAGAAAAGATGGAAGGACTACCCTTTATTTATTTTTGATTTTTTATTGACTAGGAAATAAAATTTCAGACTTCTTTTATTATAGATATTTTTTACAAATAGGTATATAAAAAGATAAAAAAAACTAAATAAATGAAATTATTTAAAATAAAAGAGGGACGGACCACCCTTTATTTATTTTTTATTAATTTTTTTGACTAGAAAATAATATTTTAGACTTTTTTATTACTGATATTTTTTACAAAAAGGTATATAAAAAAAGATAAATAAAAAACTAAACAAATGAAAGTATATAAATGAAAAGAGGGACGGACTACCCGTTATTTATTTTTTATTAATTTTTTATTAACTAGAAAATAATATTTTAGATTTTTTTTATTACTGATATTTTTTACAAAAAGGTAACTAAACCAAAGAAAGTATATAAAAGAAAAGATGGACATACTACCCTTTATTTATTTTTATTTTTTATTGACTATGAAATAATATTTTAGAAATTTTTTATTACTGATAGTTTTTACAAAAATGTATATAAAAAAGATAACAAAAAAACTAAACAAATGAAAGAATATAAAAGAAAAGAGGGACGGACTACCTTTTATTTATTTTTTATTTTTATTAATATTTTATTGAATAGAAAATAATATTTTAGACTTTTTTTATTACTGATATTTTTTACAAAAAGGTATATAAAAAAAGATAAAAAAAACTAAACAAATTAAAGTATATAAAAGAAAAGAGGGACGAACTACCCTTTATTTATTTTTTATTTTTATTAATATTTTATTGAATAGAAAATAATATTTTATACTTTTTTTATTACTGATATTTTTTACAAAAAAGTATATAAAAAAAGATAAAATATACTAAACAAATGAAAGTATATAAAAGAAAAGAGGGACGGACTACCCTTTTTATTTTTTATATTTTATTAATTTTTTATTGACTAGAAAATAATATTTTAGTTTTTTTTTATTACTGATATTTTTTACAAATAGGTAGATAAAAAAAGATAAAAAAAAACTAAACAAATGAATGTATATTATAAAAGAGGGACGGACTACCCTTTATTTTTATTTAATTTTTAATTTTTTTTATTTACAAACAGGTCCGTACGGACCTCCCTGATCCACGGACCAAACGGGACACATACCAAACGGATCTTCTGATCCGCGGGCCTAAGCCTGATCCGTACGGACATATCTGATCCAGGCCCGTCTCGTATACGAAGCGGGCCAAGCGGATAACAGGCTGGACAGGCACGGGCCAAGCGAGCTGCGGGCCACGGGCCGCCCATGGACCTGGGCCCAAAATGGCCATCTCCAAACAGAACCTAACGCTTGCACTCTTTTACAGTGACACTTAATAATACATTTATCGATACTTTTTTATATTGACGTTTTTTTACACTAACACTTGCACTTTTTTATCCTAATACTGACACTCTTTTACACTGAGATATAATAATACATTTATTGACACTCTTTTACGCTGATATTTTTTTACACTAACACTGACACTTTTTTACCCTAAAACTGACAGTCTTTTACATTGACACTTAATAATACATGCAATGCCACTCCTTTACGTTGACACTTTTTTACACTAACACTGACACTTTTTTACACCAAAACTGGCACTCGTTTACACCGACACTTAATAATAAATGCATTGACAATCTGATACTTTTTACACTAACACTACTGACACTTTTTTATCCTAACATCGGCACTTTTTAGACATGCATTGACACTTTTTTATAAGTGACTACTTACACTTTTTTACACTTACGTTAACAATTTTTTTACAATAACACCAACACTTTTTTACCTTCAAAACCGCACCACCTGTATTATTGTCATCCCCCTAAACCGTTACAAAATCATTGATAAAATTGCAGTAGGCATAGTATTGATAAAGATGGTGCAAATGCAAATGCAAATGAAAGACATAAACGAGTAGTGCGTAATCACAACAAGTAATCATATTGGTTTGATTCAATTGTTATCAATAAAAATCGAAATAAATTACTGAAATAAAGCCCCATTGGGAAATTTGATTCAGAGAAAGATGTACCTTTGGGTTGGGATTTAGTTCGATCGATCTTCTTTTTCAGAGAAAAAGAGTGTTAGGGTTAGTTGTGCTGGTTAGATCCGTCTCTTCGAAGATGAGAGGAAGACAAATTGCTAGTAATTCCCACCAAAAGAGCTTCAGCGCTCTGTTCTCTATAGCCGCGGAGGAGAAACACAGGAGGCGCAGTTGTTCTAAATTCGTCTTTTTATAAGTTCATGGAAAAATTGATTTTTTAAAAGATTTTGGCTTTCCTTAATACTAACCACACTAACCTAATAATCAAAGCATGCAACACAAATCGAGGAGACTTCTCATCGGCGCACGTACAGATTGTTATTTACCAATCCTACTAAAAAAAGAACTGTGAATAATTATAATCTTCTTAGGATTATAACCTTATCTCACAAAAATTCTCATTCAACAAGGGCTGAACAGTTATAATTCTCCTTGGAGTAAAATCTTATCTCCATGCATTCCTATCCAACAAGGATTATACAATGTTATGCTTATATGTACAAGCCATAATTCACATTATTTTGGTAACACATCTTTTGACTCTAAACTCTTGTCAATTGATTTCCCTCTCTCAAGACAAATATTTATTCTCACGCCGGAGGGTCTTCGCCACTGAAGCCCCGGCTAAGTTTACGTGTTTGTTCATCTTTTTCAGGCTATTCAATCGCCAGGATACAACCTACTGTTGGATTTTGGCTGATCCAAACGTTTTTGGCATCATCAGTTTGAGTTCATTGCCGGAAAACGATTCGAAAACACCCTTTGAATAGCTTGAAAGATTCTGATCGCCTCAAGATTCTGCTCGCCTGAATAGCAGAAGAATTCCGATCGGCTGCAAAATCTGCTCACTTGAATTCTATTCGCCTGAATTTTGCTCATTTGGAATTCTGTTCACACGAATTGTTCACCGAAAATGCATTCGCTTTGAATTCTTTCCACTTTGAAAAAAGTCATTACGCTGAAATTTTTGTTCGACTTGAAATTTCTATTTTGACTCTCCTAATCCCAATGGAAGACGGACTCACCGCTAGTATTATTCCTGACGGGGATCATATTTGTGTGGAAGAGAATCATGGGAACAAATGGACTGTTTTTCCTCTCAATAAAGGGGAACTGCCTCCTCCACCACCGCTGATTGATGGGCAGCCACCCCTTAGGATGAATCTGCGTTCCAGGGGCCAGCTCGTAACCGAGGTAGTCATGATAAACCCTCCTCGTTGTCGGCGTCGAGGAAGGCCTGCCGGCAGCCAGACGACGAGGAATGCTGCTCAGGGAGGAGCTAGGGCTTCTACCCAGCAAATTGATCGTAGAACTCTCTTGCACCAACAGATGAAAACACTGCAACGCATTTACGAAACACAAAATGCCTTGATGCCGATAGATCCCAAGCACTCGGCGGCGAGTTCATGAGGCCTACGAGGACTGGAAATTCCCTTGGAGGGGAAAGTCATCTTGACAAGCGAGGTAGTCGGGGGAATAGAGAAAGTCCTCCTCCTGGCCAAAATCCCCCTCATCATGGCGTTTTCAAGCAAAACCCTCAAGAAGTCCCTCCTCGTCATAAGGCTCATGGGCATGGAAATACGATAAACGAGGTGGTAGACTTGAGAAGTCACTTGAACAACCAAAGAGAACAAAAGGTTGATTCTGCTAACTTGAGAGCAAGGCTTAGTCAGGCAAGGCAAAAATCCCCTTCTCGTTATAACCCCTCTCCTCGGCACGGAATCCCTCCACGACAAAGGACCCATCCTCGGCCTAGGATCCCTCCTCCTCGTCGGAGTCCTCATCCTGAATTGGCGCCTAGGAAGGACAGAGCACCATCCGGTCATGGAGATAACCACCAGGACCCTGAAGAGAATAGCAGGGTGAATGGACACAGAAGGAAAGAAAGGTCTCATCGAAGCTCCCATTACAGCTCAGGGATTGATGCCAGAGAATTACTCCTCTTGAAAAAGAGGCTAGATGAGATGGAAATGGGGAAAAAGGAGGTGGATGATAATGATACCAGTGCCACTCGTCCTTTCTCCTAGCGTATTAATGATCTTCCTCCCAATACTGCTCTCAAAATCCCGAGTTTTGACAAATACGCAAAAAATACTAATGAACGGGATCATGTGCAAAGTTTTGAATCCACCATGGCTCTCCTCACTAAAGCAGATGACATTCTCGCAAAGCTTTTGCTAGTACCTTCTCCGGAACAACTTTGTCCTAGTTCCGTGAACAAAAGAAGGGAAGCATTGACAGCTGGAAAATCATGAGGAGGAGGTTCCTGGACCACTTCGCCACAGCTGGGAAGAGAAAGAAAAGATTGACTGACCTTGCTAACATCGAGCAAGGAAAGAATGAAATAGCTCTGAGTTATTACAACATATTCAGAGCTATGGCAGATCAAGTTGAGGAAAGCCTGACTGACAGGGAGGTGATCGTTTGCTTTAACTCCGGATTGAGATCCGTCAAGTTGATCTATGAGCTTTCTGCCAGAGAGCCAAAATCTAAATCTGATTTATACAATGTGACTTATGCCATAGCCATGGTAGAAGAAAAAAGTAAGAAGAGGTCGGATAAGCCAGAGGCAGAGGCAACGGGAACCCATGAAAGGCCTCCTACGGAAATGGCTATAAAGGGAAAAATAGAACTCGGGCTATCGAGAAAGCCGAGGTTTTTACCCCCCTCACAAAACCAATCACGGAGATCATGCAGTTGGTAAATCTGCTAAGTCCCCATCCACTTGATGAAAAAACCAAACACACCCGCGATAGCTCTAAGTATTGTGGCTTCCACAAAGATCAGAAACACAACATGGAAAATTGCATCTCCCTCAAGAGAATAATACAGAGATGGGTAGACGAGGGAAAAGTTGATCGCTACATCATGAGAAAATATAACAAGCGAAGAAGAAAAGATGACAATGACGATGCCGAAGATAATGAAAAGGAGGACAGGCCTCTAGGGCTAAACTCCATGTCATATGAGAGAAGACCACCTCCAATAAAAAATTGAAAGATCAGATCTATGAGCTAAGTAAAATCTACCACATCCCCACCTGGATCCATAAAGGAGAGGAAGTCATCAGCTTCTCTCCTAATGAACTAGCCGAAAGTCGCGCAGCCCGCGAACAACCATTGGTGATCAAAGGGAGGATCGACAACTGTGAGTCCGAGAGACTCCTAGTTGTCTCGGGTGCCTCCCGAGATATTATATATTACTCCACCTTCCAAAAGATGAACTTGAAAGATGACATTCTAGAGCCATACTCTGGAAGACTGGAAGGCTTCACCAACCACAAAATCAGCGCCAAGGGGACAATTGACTTACTGCTGGAAGTGGACGATCATCCCTTCCGAGTAGAGGCCACAGTAACATTCGTGGTCATGGATCTGGCAAGTGACTACCATGCCATCCTAGGCATTTCAAGTCAAGGAAAGCTTGGGTTGATCGCCTCCCCCCCCACCAACGTGTTAAATTTCTGACTCGTGTTGGGGTCGGATGTGTGAGGGCGACCCCCAAGGACTTCTTAGAGCATGTCATGAGGAGCAGAAAAACATCTAGAAAGGTGGAGTTGGACACACCGGAGGAAAATATGAAAATTTCTATGTCTGTGAAGACTACCAGCACCAATTCAAGGCTGAATCAGATTTTTGAAGCAGAAGATGAGGAGCACATGATACTGGATATCCATGAGAATAACAATGACATAGTTATGTTCGTCTCAAATTTTGCCCCTTATCTCGTCAGCGGCCAGAACTCGGGGGCCAACCTTGACTTGAGACAAGGAGAGCTGTAGGACGTAGACGAACTAGTTGAAGTTACGATACCTGACATTCACAAAGATGACAACGACACAGTTATGTCCGTCTCGGATGTAGCCCCTTATCTCGTCAGAGGCCAGAACTCGGGGGCCAACCTGTAAGTGCTCCAATTTGAGTTTGTTAATATTTTCGTTAGAAAATTAACGAAAGTTTTAACATTCCTAACATTTCTAACAATTCCTAACATTTCTAACCAAGTAAGGATAGATTAGGGATTGCCAGTTAAAGATAAACCAAAGAAAGAATCTCAAAAAGCAAAAGAAATAGAAAAAACCCGAATTAGTAAGCTGAAAAACATAATCATTTTGATTTTTTTTTGAAAATATTCTTTGTGTCCAAAGCCTGCAGCTGCAATTAATGAACAGTGCACGCTGCAGGTCTTGTCCGCGCGGAGGGTTTTGTCATTTCCAGAGGGCTATAAATTGAGCCCTCCAGTCTCAGAAAATAAAAAGAGAAAAAACATTTTTCACAACTGCACCTTGGCGAAAATAGAGAGAAAACAGTGAGAATTCTCTAGAATTGTCACCTTTTTCTCAACTATTCACCCAAAATCACACTCACTCAAACACTCTCATATTCAAGCCTCAAACACTCTTACATTCAAGCCTAAAACTCAAAACACAAAGAAGATTGGTAAACCCTCCTTCTCCTTACCCTAAAACTCCTTCATTCATGCATGCATTTTCAAACTCCAAAATGTAGTTTGTTCATCTTCTTGCCTTAGATCCAAGAAGATCACCATGGAAGTTCATCTCCATGAATGATCTTCTACAAGGATCAAAATTATTTTCAAAGTGTTCTTACTTACTTGCAAAGAAAACACATTTTCAAAACCCTAAAAATCATTTTCATACATCAAATCTCCTTTTCAAAGGATAAAATTCCCCTTCCCAAGCAAATGAAGTGCTTAGTCCTAATGTACCCCAAGGATGGTTTGATATAGTTGATTCACCACTAAAATGTCAAGTGATCACTAATCAAAACCTAGGGAAATGGGGACAAGCATGGATGCAAAACCCCCTTAAAATCACATTTTCCTTCTTAAGAAAGTTGCTGTCCAGTAGCAGTTTTCTAAGACCCCAGTCCATGGTCTAATTTTTTGGACACAGATAAACTTGGAATTTGGTGTTGACTACAAAACACTTTTTGTAACCAACATCCAGAGCTTTCCATACATATTTTTACTTTATTTTTTGCGTGAGTAAAACTCCTTTTTTCAAATTTTCTTTTAAAGGTCAGTTCCTCAGTCTCTGGAAGTCCAGATTTCATATCAGAGATTTCCAGAAGGTTTTGGTCCCTCAAATCATCTCCAAAATGAAAAATTATTTTACAGAAATCTTATTTAAGGTGTCTGGAACAACTTTCATTCTCTGAGTTTCCTCAGATTATGAAGTTTTAAAGCCCTTAAATCCATTTCAAAGTCAAGTGTCTACTGCCTTTTTCATTCTGGCAGAAATGATTTTCAACTTCAAAAAATCCTTTGAGTCTCAAAACTCAATCCAAAAATCATACCAAAAATCATGGGATTTTTTCAAAGTCTAATAAAGAATTCTCAATTTTTACTTTTCTGAGTTTCAACTTATTTTGGCCAAAGTAACACACACACACACACACAAATGGTTTCTATGCTTGGAAGACTCGTTTTACGAGGCATTCCGGGTGAACACTAACGTTCTTCCCGGCGTGTAACGTGACCTCCGAACCCAAATCTCTTATCTCGGGCATTTTTCAAAGTTTTGGCCCTTAAAACAAAAATGGCGTGGCGACTCCGTTTTTCCGGTTTTTATTTGGTTTTCAAAGAAACGAGAAATCGAATATTTTTCCGCGAGTTTGGAAAATTTCAACATCGTCACAGTGGCGACTCCGCTGGGGACAAATAAGCTTTTTCTAAAAAAAAATGATATTTGGTATATTGGTGGAAACCATTAAACTTCCCGTTATCCCCTCCTAACACGAGTCGGGGATAAATTGTGGTTTAACAATCCCACGTACCGGTTTCATTGTTTTAAAAAAAAAAAGCTTTTGAGGGTCAAGCTTCCGTCCCGGCATTTAAAATCATTTGTGGTGTGTGTTGGTTTTTCACATTTTCGTGTTGTTTTGGCCGCCTCGGAAAAGTCAAAGTTTTGACTATCGGACCCGTTGCCTTGAATTTTGAATTATGTGCTTATGTGTGCATTTACTTTAAAAAAAATTCAAAAAAAAAATGAATTTCAAAAAAAAAAGAGTTTCAAAAAAAAAAGAAAATTTTCAAAAAAAATCATGCATCATACTTTTTAAGACACATGAAAAATTTCTATTTTACTCAGAAAAAGAAGATAGACTGCTTGCACACTACGCGCACGTGACCGTACACTGCATACTACGTCCCTAACCCGGGGAAATCCTTGTCGCGGCCCGTTTGGTCTTATTACGCCTCTCGGTGCAAGCACAGGACTACCCAAACATCCCATGGAACCTCGTGTCGACCATGCACTTGTCCGTGACACACTTTGTCCGAGACCCGGTTGGTTTTTAGTCTGGTCTGTGTCATGCCCTGTCTGTATATAGACCTTTCCTTTCAAGCCTTTGTCGGCACACCGACTCAATATCTTTCGGGGACCCTAATCAGTCGAAGTCATGCCGGTTTTCTGCCGCAGACTTTGACCAAGATATTGACCGGCGCCTTGACTTCGGCTCTGACTGGCACAAATTATACACTGACTCCCAGCATGACACTGAGTCATCAAGGATTAATGATTATTCCATGCCTAATTACGGCCTAATTGACGACAAGTCAAGATCAATTGTGGACATTTATCAGTCCAAATCATGCAAACTTTTTGTCGAGCCCCCGGACACGATCTTGACTTTCGACGTAAGCTTTGTCCGTAATTTACATCGAATGCTCGTTAAGACTCGATTACCCGCCAGACTTTTAGGATCATTTTTCTTTCGGTCGGTGGGACCCGCTTGCCCTATAGGACCCTCGCCCGGGGCAGTCCACCCTGGGAGGTCGAAATACAGGTGGAATACGAGGGGCTTATAGACGTAGTGACGGGGCCCACTGATCCAGGATCCAGAGTAGTTTGCGAAAAAGAAGAGCAATCTTTTCCAACCGATTAGGTTAATAAAACATGTTTTAAGTAAACAAGAACAAATAACTGCATGTTGCATGAGCCCAAAGCCCAAACACCTACCCTCCTTCAATCCCTAAATCTCTGAACCCTTGTGTCTTTCCCCCCGCAGCTCCTCATAAAGGATCCGGACACCGGGTCACCGTTTGATCAGTTGGGAAGAGTCAAGCGCATCATCAGCTTCGCCGTTTGTTCCGACTCCGGGATTCAGAATGTCTGCATCAGCCGGTAATGATGGGGACAACGTCGCTCCGTCCTCCAAAATCCCTCAGACAGACCAGTATTGGATCCAGTTGGTAGAACAGATGAGACTTCGACATGAGGCTCAAATTGACGACCTTCTGGGGGTTGTCGCAAGTCATGGTTTGACTATCAGTCCCAATTCCGATGGCACTTTTACCGCAAAGAAGGAAGAAGGTCCTCCTCCCATTCTTAATCATCCTGGGTATATCAAGATGCCACCACAAGATTCCTATGTCTCCACCGCCGGGACTCCTGCCCGTCGACTTACAGGGCAATTAGCCCCCAAACAGCAATCCAAAGGGCCACCATTCCAAAAGCAGTCAGGGACGAAAGAGTTCGGCATACCGTCAGTTGTCCCCTCTCAGAATGATACCGATCCCGCAAATATCAGCATGGGTAATGAAGATCAGGAAACAGTGGAAGAAATATGGTCAGCCATCAAAGCCCTGGAGGAACGCCAGAACAAACAACAAGCCTGGATTGAAGAGGCCACACGCCATCTCGGGACATTAGCAATCTACCAGTGGTGGGGCTCCCACGAAGGACAAACATGTGCTGTTCCCCTGGCTCTTAATACCTCTCATTATCCGGCGGAGTCCAACCATTCGCTTCGAGATGAGCCCAACGGATCTCCCGGACAGGTTCAACTCAAAGTCATTCCAACACCGCTCAACTGAGGTCCCAAATCCACCACCAGTCGTAGAACACATTTGGTGGGATATACGTGGCTTGCCCGAAGCGCCTTGAAAGGGACTATCGGGAATTTGGATACACGAGGACCGTCCTCCTAAGAAGAAGAAAATTTCATCCCAGCAAAAAATGAAAGAGAGGTTCGAGGCCGGTGATACCAGTGTGGGTACGCTCGGGGAGCCATCTGGAGGATTTGATTACTATGTACTCTACTCCAGCCAGTCTTCCCCAAAGCAAACAGGGATAGAAAAGCCGAAAAGCCTTGCCAGCGATAGACTTGAGACCTTCGGACACCAGAATACTGTAGATCTGGGTGATTTTACTGCCAATCAAAAGTCTAACCCCCCGCGGGATCAGCCAAGATTCAGTTTGTCCGGCTCCCGAGTGCATATCGACAAAGAAAGACCAACGCCAGTTTGGCGCTCGCACTCAATTAATATGCTGACTGGGGATGGCCACCGTTACAAACGGCCTCAACATAACCCAGGGGCTTCAGCAAAGGTTCTACCTCGCAAGAAAAAGGCACGAAGTGACTGGCTTGATGACTCACTTTCTCCAGACAAGCACCAAATCTATGATCCCCGCCTATATGGTAGCATGATCACCTTCTGCGACGAAGACTTGCCAAGAGATGTCTCCAAGCACAATGAAGCCTTGTATATCACTATTCGGCTCAACACCGTATCACTCCCAGGGGTATTGGTGGACAATGGATCAGCCGTTAATGTCCTTCCCCTCAGCATGATGCGGGCCCTACGCATCAAAGAAAGGCACATGATCCCATCTACCCGGTCAATCAAGGCATATGATGGCACGTCTCGTCCCATCTTGGGGACGGTGGTTCTGGAACTCTGGTACGAAACCCAAATGGTGCCAGCAAAATTCCATGTAATGGACATCCCATCTGAATTCACAGCCCTGCTGGGGCGCCCTTGGTTACACCACATGAAAGCCATAGCCTCCACTCTCCATCAATGTGTCAAGTTCATTAACCGGCAGGGAGACCTTGAAGTCATTAGGGGCGACAGTTTCCTCATAGGGAACGAAGCCGAGACCGTCACCAAGCATGCTCTTAGCCAGACACCGGGGCTACCTCCTCCGAATCGACCAAGGGACTATCGGGGCAAGTCTCATCAGAATCCCCCAGAATCCGGTGATGCCAACTATGTCAACGAACTCAAGCGGGCAGATCCTGAAGCAGTTCGATTTATCAAGTTCAATTGCTATTTCCAACATCTGGAGGCAGAATGGAAAGAAACACTGAATGCCGCCATGATACGAGCACACAAACCTCCAGTCTCCAGTCAGAGATTTGTCAGCATTCTTCAAACCCGTTCTCTGGCCTCGCCAAGCGAAGAGATTTTCATGATAAAAGTCGACAAGCACCGGCAGACTCGACTCGAGTGTATGAACATCGTATGGGACGTCCTCCTCGAAGAACTGCCCGCTAAGCCTTTCCGCTCAAGCATGGGGCATGAGATTTTTCCAGCAGCACACCGAGACGCAATACGTCCTTACATCTGGATTGAGCGGTCAGATTGTGACGAGTTAGAATTCCCCGGAATTGAGGATGCGAGATCCGCAAGAAGATCCCTACATTCATATGCTCGGTTTTCGGGCGCCGGACACAATTGATCTGGTTCGAGACAAAGAGATGATAGCAGTGACTGAGGAAGGAGAACAGAAACAAGATAGCCCCCGAGTCATGAGGCCACTGACAGCGATACCATTAAAGAATTGGGAAACTCTCTCAGGCCCGTCCGCGACCAAAGAAGAAATGATCACCAAGCTTGGATTGGTCCCCCGTCCCTTTGTGTCAACCTTTGTAAAGTCCTCCGAATCTCTCATTGTTGAGTTTGAGTCTTCCGAGTCGTCCGATGGCCTCACGCCTGAAGACCACGAAATTGTAGCCAATACTGTATTCCCTTTTATTCTCAATGAAATGACGAACCTTTCTGAGTATCCCTTGATTGCCACTTTAACTAATGATGAATTAACTAATAATCTAAAAACAGTTAATGATGATTCACTAGATGAAGAAGCAGACACATTAAATGAACAATATATCAAAGAAATCTTTAAGCAGGTTGTCCGGAAAGAAGAAAATCGAGCCCAAGCCGAAGAGATTTTGACAAGTGTGAATTTGGGAGCTGCGGAAGAGCCTAAAGAGGCCTTGATTGGTAGTTTCTTCGAAGGGACTGAAAGGGATGCCCTAATTGAGCTGCTAAAGGAATTCGTGGATGTGTTCGCATGGTCCTATAAAGATATGCCAGGCCTCGATCCTTCCATAGTTGAGCACCGAATACCGCTCGACCCAGAAGTCAAGCCGAAAGCGAGAAGCTAAGAAGAATTAAGCCCGAATGGTCCCTACAAGTGAAAGAGGAGATAGAAAAGATGCTCGGGCGGGGTTCATCGGGGTCATTGAATATCTACATGGCTTTCCAACATAGTAACGGTGACGAGGCCAAAGGAAAGATCCGGTCTTTGCGTAGACTTGAGAGACTTGAACAAAGCCGGTCAAAAGATGATTTCCCCGCCAAACATTGACATTTTGGTAGATTCCACGGCCAACCATGAAGTTAAATCCTTCGTCGACGGTTTTGCGGTTACAACCAAATCAAAATGGCAGAAGAGGATCAAGCCAAAACAGCCTTCACGACCCCTTGGGGCACATACTGCTACACGGTCATGCCATTTGGGCTAAAGAATGCTGGGGCTGCGTACTAGAGGGCAGCTACAGCTTTGTTCCATGACATGATCCACAAAGAAATTGAGGTCTATGTGGACGACATGATAATACACTCCTGAGGATCAGGTGGCCAGCACTTTGTTGATTTGAGAAAATTCTTCGGCCGCCTCCGAGACCACATCATGAGGCTGAATCCAGCCAAATGCACCTTCGGTGTAAGACGAGGCAAGGTGCTAGGATATATGGTGACAGAACGGGGAATTGAAGTATACCCTCAGAAAATCAAGGCGATAGTTGAAATGAAGCCACCAGGACAACGACGAAGTGAAATCCTTCATGGGGAGACTGCAATACATAAGCCGCTTTGTAAATCAGCTGACCTCGATCTGCAAGCCGATCTTCAAGTTGATGAAGAAAAATGCCTACACAAAATGGACTCCAGAATGCCAGCTCGCTTTTGAACAGATCAAGGCGTACCTCGTGAATCCCCCGATTCTTTGCCCGCCACATCAGCAAAAGCCGCTATTGCTATATCTAAGCATCACGGATACGGCAATTGGGGCTATGCTAGCTCAAGAAGAAGAAAGATTCCAAGGTCGAAAACGCCATCTATTTCGTGAGTAGAAAGCTTCGGGAAGCGAACTCAATTACTCTGCTTGTGAAAAGACTTGCGCAAGTTTGGTGCAGGTAGTGGGAAAGTTGAAACACTACATGCAGTCTCACCCGATACATCTCGTCTCAAAGATAGACCCCATCAAATATCTGTTCGACAAGCCTTCCATCTCCATGAGGTTGGCAAAATGGTCATTCTTTTTGGTGAATACGACATCACTTATGTTTCAAGGAAATCCGTAAAAGGACGCATAATGGCGAGAACATTTGGCCGATTTCCCAAGTGATGAGTCCCGAGGACACTGAACCTCAATTTCCCGATGATGGAATCTTTGCTCTAGAAGGAGAAAATCGCTGGCAGCTCTTCTTCGACGGGCGTCAAACAAAAGGGGAACGGAATAGGAATGCTTACGGTCGATCCCTGCGACGAACACACCCCCATAGCAGTAAGATTGAACTTTGAGGTCACCAACAACGCTGCTGAATATGAAGCTTGCATAGCCGGGTTGGAAGCCGCCCTTGAAAGAAATATCAAGGAATTGGAGGTGTATGGTGACTCTGCCCTCATCATCAATCAGGTCTCTAACAAATGGAAGGCGGAAGTGGGCCAGGTCTGAGAGAAATATCACACTTACATGGAAGAGATAGTAACTCAATTCAAGGATATCGGCTTTCATTACTTGCCCGAGAGATCGCAGCAGTTTGCGGATGCTGCAGCGACACTAGCCTCCCTCGTTGAAATACCCGAAGGAAAGTCTGTCAAACCATTCAGAGTCGGGAGAAGAGAAAACCCCGCTTATTGCTTTGAAATCGAAGCGGAGGCCGAACCGGCCAGTGATCCCTGGTACACTCAGATCTATCAGTACCTGAAAAATGGTGAAGCTTTCTTCAAAAATGAAGATGGGGAATATAAAGAAGGAATCAAAGCAAAGAGCCTCTCGGCCCTGAAGCGACTCGCCTCCCACTATGTCCTTTTGGGAAACATGCTGTACAAGAAGCGTTATCAAGGCCCCCCCTCCTGCGATATATCGGCAAACAAGAGGCTACAGAACTAATGAGAGAAATACACGGTGGTACCTGCGGCCCCCACATGAATGCTCGAGCCCTGATGCAAATCATATTAAGAATGGGGTACTTTTGGATCTCCATGGAAACCGACTGCATCCAGTTCGTCAAAAGCTGCGACAAATGCCAACGATACTCAAATCTTAATCATTTGCCTCCTCACGAGTTATCTTGCATGACAACCCCTTGGCCTTTCGTCACTTGAGAATTGATGTCATAGGCAAAATCACACCACAGAGCGGCAACGGCCACGGATCGTCTGGTGGCGGTGGACTATTTCACCAAATGGGTTGAAGCCAAGTCCTACAAAATCCTCAATTCAAAGAAAGTAGCCCTCTTCATCAAAGAGAAAATCATATGCAGATACGGATTGCCAGCCGAAATCATCTCAGATAATGGATCCCATTTCGAAGGGGAATGGTGACAAGCTGCGCAGATACTACGCGTAAAACACTGAGTCAAAAAAAAGAAAAAAAAAAAAAAGAAGAAAAAGAGTGCTAAAAGAGTAATACCCAACCAGGTTGAAAGCCCGAAAAGGGCGGCCTAGGTAAAAAACAGGGTTGCACAAAAAAAAAAAAAAAAAAAAAAAAAAAACAAAAAAAAAACAAAACAAAAAAAAATCGGGTCGAACTACGGAGACCTGAGCCCTTTTGTCCAAAGGGAACGTAGGCAGCCGGAAACGGTTCGGTCTAAAGTACAAATAAAAGTCATACTCTGACGTCAATACACTGATCAGACCATGAAAGCGTCTCGAAAAACTCTGAAGCAATTCAAATATTCATTACAAGTTAAAAACTTTTTGATGAGTCTAAGCTCGGTTCACTCCTACAACTGGCAACCTGCTAAAAAAAAAAACTAAGATACATAATCAAACTAATGTGTCTGCTACGACAAGAAAGGGATACTCGGAAACCTCAAGGTCACTCCAAGCCACTCGTACTGGCCTCTCCTCTCTTCTTCCCCCTTCGAGTCTTCTTCTTCTGAACAGGAAAAATGTCGGTCTTCCTCCTACCAAGCTCTGGTATAGGAACAGGATCTATCAAACCAGCCTCTGTCAGGGCCTTAGTGGCCCTAGCATCATCTCTCATCTCCTGTAGCCTAGCTGGTAGCATAGGAGTCCTCCTCTCCTGTCTCTTGACATAAGCCTCATAGTCGGTCACAATATCCCCACTCCTGTCATGAGGGTTGGCCCTCGCCTCGGTCCTCCTCCTCTCCGAAACTTTCAGGTCTTCCGCACCCACAATGGCCCCACGCCGTCTCAAAATAGCCATCTGAGTCTCTCCCAAATGCCTCTCGTACCAATCCAGGTACCAAGTGGTCAGGAACACAGGTCTCGGACGCCTGAGGATAACCCGAGGAGGAAAGGCGTCATACCTCCATGCTCGGGACAGAAATGGAAATACCGAAGGATCATCCATAGAAGCAGAAGCCACCACCCTGGTGGCTATATCATCAAAGTCCTCCAAAGGAACCTGCTCCAAACCGAACTGTCTCAGAACCAAAGACGGAATGTAAAAGCTGGACTGAGAAAGCCCCGGAAGCATAACTACGGGAGATCCGTCCTGAAGTACCCTCCGAGTCTCCACCCGCCAACAAGGCACTGACCATCTGATATCTTCTGTCCGGCGACCAGCCATCCAACGCTCCCATGAGCCCTGATCATCAAAATCTACAGCAACCCCTCTCCTGGCGAATGTCCAAGGCTTGATCATATCCGATGTTTCCCGAAGAACCCCCAGGCATTCCATCAGCCACAAAGTCAAGAGGAACGGGCTACCCTCGTGTATATACCGTCTCCCGGTAGCCAGCCTATCGAGAGCATGAAAAGTCTCCCCCAGGATCAAAGGTACAACATCTCTGCCCAAGCGACAATGAACAACGATATCCAGCAGAGACCGATGACAGATCTCAAAAGAATAGACCATGAACAAGGTACCAAACATGCAAAGTGAAAAGGCATCCCAATAGGCATCATCAATCAAGCCTAAGCTCCTAAATCTATCAGGAAGACCGGAAATATCAAAGTGATCGGGACTACGGATCATACCTTGTGCTTCCTCCGGGGAAAGATGAAGGAGGTTGCACAACCTATCAACGAAAGAGGCCCCTCCGGGCAAAGGAACCGCAATCTCTTCCACCTCCGGGCCACCAAGCAAAGCCCGAAATTCTTCGACGGTCGGAACAACCTCATTGTAAGAAAGGCAAAAGACATGCCTTCTAGTATCCCAAAATGATGAAGAAGCTCTCAAGAGGTCGTAGTCCGGAACCAATTCTTTGAGGGACCATAAGCACTTCACCTTGTACCTTTCTTCGAAAAATGACCTCCTCTCATGCATAATCTCCCGAGACCACTCTTTAAACTTGTTGAAAAATGACATTTGGGATTCTTGGGACAATTTTGATGGAGTTCTTCTAAGATTTTCCATGGCTTCTCTCTTCTCTCTCCCGAAATTCAGTTTGAACCGAAGAAGATGAAGTTTCGGGTGACATTTATGCCCCAAACCAGATCCAACCACCAGAATAAATGAACCCTGACAGATGTCATCCCCATCCGCGCGGATGAGTTTGTTACCAAAAATTTTTTTGCTGCAGTTTAAACTGCTGCACCACAGAGGAATATTTTGTCCCAGCCAAAGCCTGTCCAAACCAGTCCATACACCAAACATCTACACCCTTGCCAAAAAACCGAGGCTCATGCAACATTGCATTCATACAGCATTGCATTCAAAAAAAATAAAAAAAAAATAACAATAATCCTAGATTATTACATTCCAAAAAAAAAAGAAAGAAAAGAGAAACGCAAAAAAAATGTGCATGAAAATAAAGTGTATCTGTCTAAATAGGTACAGTCCCAAAAATCAGTCTCAGAAAATCAGTTCTCAGAAAATCAGTCAATCGAAATCCTCGGTGGCTGGCGCCTTCCCCCGATCCCTCTTACGGCTCGGGCCCGCCTCCTCAGTAGCCATGAAGATCTCAGGCTCAGAATCATCATCCTCGTCTCCGGAGGAAGGCTCGTCAGGACCAACCGGCACGCTCTGATAGGGCAAGCCAAGATCTGCAAAGAAATCATATCCGAAGGTGAATGCGTCGGACTCCTGGACGTGCGAAGAAGATCCACCATGATGCCAGACATGTCCCTGTCCATAAGGATCTCCGAGAATGACGTGATCCGAAGGTAGTACCACGCGGGGATCAAGGAGAGGAGAAAGAGGAGTCTCGGAGGAAGTCTCTGAGGGAATAGGGGAAGCCTCCCCGCCCGGGACAGGGCGCCGTGCGTCGCCTCGCTCTGGCCTGAGGGGCTCCACAAGCAACCATCCTCCTAATGAATCTCTTAGCCCCGATCACCTGTTTCGTCACCTTCTCCACGACCACCTCCGGAAACTGCACGAAAAGAAAGTCGTCAAAAAAAATGATGAAGCAAGAATGGAGAAGACACAAAAAAAAAGAAGAAGGAGAAGCCATACCTTCATACCCGGACGAGGCCGGAAAGCTTGTGGAAGCCGCTCAGGCTGGGGGATCTGCACCCTCAATCTAACCCCATCCTGGACATATGAAAAGTCCGTCCGAGGGTACCGCGGGATCCCTAATCCCTCTCTATCAAGGACCTGGGGCATCCTCAACCTCCTCAAGATGAATACCGGGTACTGCTCAGTCGCCACAAATGCCGAGAAGTGCTGGCCACCTCGGTAATCGCCCCAGGTCTCTGATCTCTCACTCGGATGCATCATGTCGGCGTGAGGCTCCACCGGTGTCATCAAAGGCGAGTTCACGCCATGATGACGCGTCACTCTCTCCCCCAGATAATACACGTCGCAAGTCAAGCCCCTCAAAATCCTCCGCTGCACGGTCCATATCTCGCCGCCTCACCGCGCCACATCGAAACGATCCTGTGGATAGAATATCATCCCCTCATCCGTCTCGCCCCGTCAAAGGCGTGCAGGTCCCTCGTGATCTCGAGTGGTCGTGCGCCCTCTGGAACCTTTCTTCTCCCGGGCATACTTGGACCAGGAACGCATGGCTGGATACGCCCCGACGTACTCCGCCGGCTGTCGCCACATCGTGACGTGAAAGAACTCCAACGCCCATACCTTCGAAAGGTAAAGATCACATCAATTAAGTGCGAAAAAAGATACGTGCTTAAGGAAAAGAGGGAAAGCAAAAGGAAAGCTTATACCTCTAGAGGGAACTCGAAGCATGTCAAGGAACTGACAGCCTTTCGGCTATACCGATCTAGAGCGAAATAGAGCTCTGCCAGCCCTGCCTCTCCCCAAGAGACCTCTCCGGCCATACTCACATCCTCCAGGGACCGCAAAGAAAGCAAAACGGCCGTCCCGGGCATGTCCAAAAAGGGTGCTCGAAAAAGCAAACCATAGAAAAGCCCTGGCAATCTGCTCAGCGCCTATCCTCTCGTCCCCAGCCTCATAGCTCCCAATGCTCTCCACAATCTTTCCCTCGACCACAACGTACTCCATCCCTATCCCCTTTTAGGGAATAGGGGAAAATCCTAGAAGGGCCTGCAAATCCAGATCGCTGTAGCCGTCTCTCCACTCAATGCTCCGTCCGTTAAAGGACAAGCCCGTAATCGCAGCATAATCAGAAGGCGTAACCGTCGCCTCGCCCCAGAAGAAGTGGAATGTGTGGGTCACGTCCCACTAGTGCTGTGCCAAAGTGAAGATCAGACCCTTACTCTTGGGAAACTTGACCAACCCCCTCAAGCACTCGATGAACTCGTACAAGCCGGTCTCAATGACGATCTGTCTAGGACTCATCATCGCTCCTCTGCCCATATCTGGAAGCCGGTCCCATAGACCAATAACAGACTCCAATGATCCTCGAGTCTTCATCTTGTACAGCTGCTCCTTCACGAAATTATTTCCACCCTGCAATAAAAAAAAGAAAAGAGAAACGAAAATGTCAAAAAAAGAATTTCATTTTGCATTTGCATTCAAAAAAAATACACATGCATCATAAACATAAAGTTTTGCAGAAAATCGGGCAGCATAACAGCATACAACGGACCTGGCCCCCATTTTTCTCGCACCAAAGAAAAGAGTTTTTTCAACAAATACCATTCATTCATACAGAAAGCATGTCAATAATATCGAGTCAACAGAAGTAAAAACTCCGTCCCATTTTTCATAAAATAGCACAAATAAACAGTCTTTCCACAAGTCGTTTATTCAATCAACGGAATCAAAAATCCGTCCCACTTTTCAAAAAAAAAAAATCCTATGCATACATTCATATCATTCATCATCCCATTACTAAAAAAAAAAAAAAAAAAAATCCTACAAGAGGCATACATGCATACATTCATGTCCGTCCCGGATTCGGGCAAATTCCTTATCATTTCATATTTCAAAAAAAAAAAAAACAAACAAAAAAAAATGGCAAAATACCCATTCTTTTCAAACACAATGCATACATGCAAATCTCAATTTCAAATGTCAAGAACATTATTCAAATCATAATTTTCGAATTTTTCATTGCAATTTTCGAAATAAAAAAAAAATTTGGCAAAAATGCCCATTCTTTTTTTTCAAACAAAATGCATATTTTGATTACTCACATACTCACTACAACATGCAAAGCATCAAGATCAAAATCCAAGGCCAAGAACATCAATTTTCGAATTCTCAAAAAAAAAAAAATCACCAAAAATCAATTTCAAATGAAAAATCGACAAAGGGATCGAAAAGATTCGAAGTATACCGTTCGGAGACTCGGATCAGTGGCCCAATGTTGCCACGCATCGGGGTAGGGCTCCTCCGCAATCGATTGCGAAAGAGTATAATGTCTCCTCATTCGAACGAGCTCTAATCGCCTCTCCGCGACCGGACCGCGTCCTTGGCCTTGAAAAGCAACTCCCCCGTGTTCCATTGCTTGAAAATCGAAGAAAATCGGAAGGATTTCGAGTTTTTTGGCCTTCAATGGCGGCTTGGGCGATTTTTCTCTCTCTCCCTCATAATTTTTTGAAAAAACTGTCTGGGGAAGAAGAAGGGCATTGGCCCTCATTAAAACCAATCCAGGTCACGCTCCTATCCGCACGGATGGTTTTGAAGGGTCAAAAAGACCCTTTTGCCCTTTAAAATTTCAGGACTCTGCAGTTTAGTCCTCAACTTAACAGAGTTAACCAAAAGTTAACCAAAGATAGCCCCCCTTTCAAAATCATTCGACGGCAGTAAAACGTAAGTCCGATCTCTCCGAGAAAGTTAACGGAATCCCGTTTCTTTCATCAAAATCATTCGACGGCAGTAAAACGTAAGTCCGATCTCTCCTAGAAAGTTAACGGAATCCCGTTTCTTTCATCAAAATCATTCGACGGCAGTAAAACGTAAGTCCGATCTCTCCGAGAAAGTTAACGGAATCCCGTTTCTTTCATCAAAATCATCCCCAGCAGTAAAACGTAAGTCCGATCTCCCCGAGAAAGATAACGGGATCCCGTATCTTTCATCAATTTCAATCACGGCAGTAAAACGTAAGTCCAATCTCCCCGAGAAAGATAACGAGATCCCGTATCTTTCATCAATTTCAATCACGGCAGTCAAACGTAAGTCCGATTTCACCGAGAAAGTTAACGGAATCCCGTTTCTTTCATCAAAATCATTCCACGGCAGTAAAACATAAGTCCGATCTCTCCGAGAAAGTTAACGGAATCCCGTTTCTTTCATCAAAATCTTTCGACGGCAGTAAAACGTAAGTCCGATCTCTCCGAGAAAGTTAACGGAATCCCGTTTCTTTCATCAAAATCATTCCCCGGCAGTAAAACGTAAGTCCGATCTCTCCGAGAAAGTTAACGGAATTCCGTTTCTTTCATCAAAATCATCCACAGCAGTAAAACGTAAGTCCGATCTCTCCGAGAAAGTTAACGGAATCCCGTTTCTTTCATCAAAATCTTTCGACGGCAGTAAAACGTAAGTCCGATCTCTCCGAGAAAGTTAACGGAATCCCGTTTCTTTCATCAAAATCATTCCCCGGCAGTAAAACGTAAGTCCGATCTCTCCGAGAAAGTTAACGGAATCCCGTTTTTTTCATCAAAATCATTCCCCGGCAGTAAAACGTAAGTCCGATCTCTCCGAGAAAGTTAACGGAATCCCGTTTCTTTCATCAAAATCATTCGACGGCAGTAAACCGTAAGTCCGATCTCTCCGAGAAAGTTAACGGAATCCCGTCTCTTTCATCAAAATCATCAACGACAGTAAAACGTAAGACCGATTTTCCCGACGAATACGTCTGATTTTTCCCCAGCAAAGGCTAACAAAATCCCCAGCAAAGTTAACGGAATCCCAAAAGCCAACGAAATCTCGAGTAGATCTCGAACTACGAAAGGGCTTGATTCCCACTAGGGATACGTAGGTAGCCTATCATTAGGTCCAGCCACTCGACCAAAACGGTCACCCTCTCCTTCGGCAGCAGACAAAGTCCACCGAAAGGCCATTTCAAATCAAGGTTCGAGGCACCTAAAACGCCATCATCAAGGTTCGAGGCACCTAAAACGCCATCATCGAGGTTCGAGGCACCTAAAACGCCATCATCAAGGTTCGAGGCACCTAAAACGCCATCATCAAGGTTCGAGGCACCTAAAACGCCATCATCAAGGTTCGAGGCACCTAAAACGCCATCATCAAGGTTCGAGGCACCTAAAACGCCATCATCTCCTGGGTCAAAGACCCGAACTACGACTGGCTTGATTCCTCTTAAGGATACGTAGGTAGCCTATCATTAGGTTCAGCCATCCGACCGAAAATGGTCATTCCTATCCCCAGCAGAGCGGATAGCCATCCGACCGAAAATGGTCATTCCTATCTCCAGCAGAGCGGATAACCATCAGACCCAAAATGGTCATCTCTTATCCCCAGCAGAGTTTCTTTCCAGCAACCGACTGCAGAGCTCGCTTTTCAAGGTTCGAGGCACCTAAAACGCCATCATCTCCAGGGTCAAAGACCCAAACTACGGCCGGCTTGATTCCTCTTAAGGATACGTAGGTAGCCTATTAAATAGGTTCAGCCACTCGATCACTTGATTATCCTGTCAAATATGGAGCCTTAATCTTATCGACGACCCCGCTTCCTTCGAAAGCACCGTCGCCGAGGGGCTACTGTAAGTGCTCCAATTTGAGTTTGTTAATATTTTCGTTAGAAAATTAACGAAAGTTTTAACATTCCTAACATTTCTAACAATTCCTAACATTTCTAACCAAGTAAGGATAGATTAGGGATTGCCATTTAAAGATAAACCAAAGAAAGAATCTCAAAAAGCAAAAGAAATAGAAAAAACCCGAATTAGCAAGCTGAAAAACATAATCAGTTTGATTTTTTTTGAAAATATTCTTTGTGTCCAAAGCCTGCAGCTGCAATTAATGAACAGTGCACGCTGCAGTCTTGTCCGCGCGGAGGGTTTTGTCATTTCCAGAGGGCTATAAATTGAGCCCTCCAGTCTCAGAAAATAAAGAAGAAAAAAACATTTTTCACAACTGCACCTTGGCGAAAATAGAGAGAAAACAGTGAGAATTCTCTAGAATTGTCACCTTTTTCTCAACTATTCACCCAAAATCACACTCACTCAAACACTCTCATATTCAAGCCTCAAACACTCTTACATTCAAGCCTAAAACTCAAAACACAAAGAAAATTGATAAACCCTCCTTCTCCTTACCCTAAAACTCCTTCATTCATGCATGCATTTTCAAACTCCAAAATGTAGTTTGTTCATCTTCTTGCCTTAGATCCAAGAAGATCACCATGGAAGTTCATCTCCATGGATGATCTTCTACAAGGATCAACATTATTTTCAAAGTGTTCTTACTTACTTGCAAAGAAAACACATTTTCAAAACCCTAAAAATCATTTTCATACATCAAATCTCTTTTTCAAAGGATAAAATTCCCCTTCCCAAGCAAATGAAGTGCTTAGTCCTAATGTACCCCAAGGATGGTTTGATATAGTTGATTCACCACTAAAATGTCAAGTGATCACTAATCAAAACCTAGGGAAATGGGGACAAGCATGGATGCAAAACCCCCTTAAAATCACATTTTCCTTCTTAAGAAAGTTGCTGTCCAGTAGCAATTTTCTAAGACCCCAGTCCATGGTCTAATTTTTTGGACACAGATAGACTTGGAATTTGGTGTTGACTACAAAACACTTTTTGTAGCCAACATCCAGAGATTTTCAGAAATATTTTTACTTTATTTTTTTCATGAGTAAAACTCCTTTTTTCAAATTTTCTTTTAAAGGTCAGTTCCTCAGTCTCTGGAAGTCCAGATTTCATATATGAGATTTCCAGAAGGTTTTGATCCCTCAAATAATCTCCAAAATAGAAAATTCTATTACAGAAATCTTATTTAAGGTGTCTGGAACAACTTTTATTCTCTGAGTTTCCTCAGATTATGAAGTTTTAAAGCCCTTAAATCCATTTCAAAGTCAAGTGTCTACTGCCTTTTTCATTCTGGCAGAAATGATTTTCAACTTCAAAAATCCTTTGAGTCTCAAAACTCAATCCAAAAATCATACCAAAAATCATGGGATTTGTTCAAAGTCTAATAAAGAATTCCCAATTTTTACTTTTCTGAGTTTCAACTTATTTTGGCCAAAGTAACACACACAGACATACACACACAAATGGTTTCTATGCTTGGAAGACTCGTTTTACGAGGCATTCCGGGTGAACACTAACGTTCTTTCCGGCGTGTAACGTGACCTCCGAACCCAAATCTCTTATCTCGGGCATTTTTCAAAGTTTTGGCCCTTAAAACAAAAATGGCGTGACGACTCCGTTTTTCCGATTTTTATTTGGTTTTCAAAGAAACGAGAAATCGAATATTTTTCCGCGAGTTTGGAAAATTTCAACATCGTCACACAACCCTGACTCGAGACAAGGAGAGCTCCCAGGCATAGACAAACTAGTTAAGACACTAGAAGGCTCTAAGAATGACAACAATAACAATTCTGTCTATCCCAGATATAGCCCCTCATCTCGTCAGCGACCAGAACTCGGGGGCCAACTCTGACTTGAGACAAGGAGAGCTGCGGGACGTAGACGAATCAGTTAGGTTGGCCATCCCCACAACAAAAAATTCAAAAATCAACAAGGTCAATGGGCTGCCAAACCTAGACCTAGAAAATTAATGAAGACCCTAGATGGGCAAGAGCTGAAACACCCGTGGCATTCTGATAATCTATGGAAATGTTATCACTAGTTTATAGTTTGTCTTTTGTGTAATAAATTAGTCTTTGTTAGTCTTTTCCCTTTTTTCGAGTAAGATAGGATTACAGTTTGATGTAATCAGTTTCAGTTAATGAAATTCAGCTTTTTCTTCAAACAGAAGTGACTAGCAAGGCATATACTGGAAAGACGAGGAACAACCTCCTCGTCATCCACTAGGAGAAATCCTACAAAATCATCCAAGACCTATGTACGAGTCATCTTACTCGGCATAGGTAGATAAAAGAAGAATAACTCAAGTGTCATGTTGAGGAAACCCCTCGGCCTAATGATTCAACTTGGAAAAATCATCTAAGACCTATGTACGAGTCATCTTCCTCAGCATAGATAGATAAAAGAAGAATAATTCAAGTGTCATGCCGAGGAAACCCCTTGGCCTAATGACTCCACTTGCAAAAATCATCTAAGACCTATGTACGAGTCATTTTCCTCGGCATAGATAGATAAAAGAAGAATAACTCAAGTGTCATGCTGATCGGCCTAATGATTCAACTTGCAAAAATCATCTAAGACCTATGTATGAGTCATCTTCCTCGGCATAGATAAATAAAAGAAGAATAATTTAAGTATCATGCTGAGGAAACCCCTCGGCCTAATGACCCAACTTGCAAAATCATCTATGACCTATGTACGAGTCACCTTCCTCCGCATAGATGGATAAAAGAAGAATAACTCAAGTGTCATGCCGATGAACCTTTCTCGGCCTAGTGACCAAACTTGTAAAATATACAAATTATCAAGATCGAACGAGCTTCCTCGATCCAATAAACTTAAGTCATGAATGACGAAAGGAGCTACCTCGGCTCCCAAAAAATATGGTTTGATACTTAGCAAATCATACAACATACATTCAACAAAATCATTCAACAAAAGCAGTTCATATCAAAACAATAAATGAAGACGATGAAGAATTGAGAAAAGTCATTGTATTGATAGGAAAAAATGAAGTACAAAGTCCTAATCTATTACATCAAATTAGAAAATTAATCAAAAGGCCTGAAGAGGTCTCTTGGTCCTAGCAGCATTAGGGATAATGACTTGGTGAGCTTGAGCCTCTGTTTGAGCCCCACCATTGGGCTGCTCGTCGGCATTGACTCCCTCGTCCTCTTCAGCACTTAGGGACTCATCCTCAATCCTCTCAATGACATCATTTATATTTTGTGGATCGATGGGAGGAGGAACTCAAGTAGGACGGCCAGTCTCTGCGTCAATGGAAGCAATCACCTTCAAGGCATTATCTGAGAAGGGCACTAGATAATGGAGGGACCGAGCAGCCTCGTCGTAGGTGTCTTGGCAGATCAGTCGGGCAAGATTTTCTAGATTAAGGCCGAGGGACGTATCCGCCATAGCCCTCCTTGCCAGGTGCAAGTGCCCATCTGAGTACATCGTGGCCGTCTCCTTGGCCAGAGCTTCAGTGAAGGCCGGGCTAGCCTTATACTTAGAGATAGCCTCAGCAATCTGAGAGGGCAAGCTAGCTTCCAACTGTTTATATCGGGCATCAGCTACCTTGGCATTTTCCTTAAGCTCATGCTGGAGCCTCTCAATCTCGGCTTGGCCGGCCTTGGCAACCTCCTCGGCTTTGACATGAGCCTCCAGGGTTACCTTCTCGGCCTCTGCCTTGGCCTTCCTCTGGGCATCTAGCTCGGCCCTTAAAGATTTGAGCAATGCCGTGGCCTTGGCCATGTCGGCCTCATTCTTCTCAACCTGTCGTTTAAGCTTCTGAGTTTGCTCATCGGCGTCTTTGTTTTGGAGGGCCTCATAGGCAGTCATCGTTGCAAGCTACAACAAAAGAAATAAGAGAATCAATACAAGTTCTGAATATGAGAAAGAAAAGGAAGAGCGACGAGAAGGCATACCTCGCTTATAAGGAGGCCCTTGCGGTTGGACAAGTTCTCCTTGCTCGGCTTAGCCTCAATCATATGATCGAGCAAGTCCTCGTCCATTTAGTGATGGACTACAGCCCGACCTAGCCTGAGCTTGGGGCCCTTTCTGGCCAGCACATCCAAACCCCCAATTGTGGGGTAGATGACTAACTTTTTTACCACCTGCTCGGCCTCAGTATACATTTGCACATTCTGAGCAGTGACCTCATTAGAGGTAGAAGCAACAATTTTCTTGGAGGGAGGTTCCTCCTGCACGGTGTCAACTCTTGGCCTTTTTTGGGCACAACTTCTTCCACTGACATCACCCTTTATGGTATCAGCTTGACCGTCTTGTCTGGTGAGTACCTCCTCGGCACTTGGAGTTGTAGTCTGGGAGTTATGCCCCTTTTCGACTTAGGCCCCTTGCCCGGAAGTTCCTTCCTCGACTGAGGTAGTGTAGACACCCCATTCTGAACACGTCGGATCATATTTATACCACTCTGAGTCTCGCTTTGAGTCAAGAAGTAGAAATCCACCATTTCGTCATGTTTCGTTAAGTTTTGACTAACCACCATTAGTTTGGGACTAAACTGCATACGAGATAACGAGGAAAGGATGGAATTGTCCACAGAAGCAATATCTCGCCGCGAGATGGCGTGTCTCGCGCGAGATATCCTCCCTCTGCAGCATGCAGAAGGCAGTTTCCTCGTCAATTTCAACCTCTTTTCGGGATAAAACTTCATCCATCCGGCCAACCAACAGAATTTGGAGTCTGGAACCATCTTGAAGTGTTTGATCTCATCTTCAACACTTCCCCAACCCCTATAAATACCTGGTGACTTCCAAGGTTGAAAGGAGAAAAAAGTCCAGAATTTCACAACACACACATATTTTGTTGGTTTCTTTCCCTGAAAGAATCCTACGAAATCACCCTAAAAATCACCTCAAAGTTTGTTTGTCAACCTTGTTGATAAACAAACATCAAGATCCAAGTCAAAGACGGAGGCGAAGCTCTGTCCGTATCGAGACTCGATTCTAAACTTGAGTCGAAACTCTGCCCAAATCACCTCACGCAAGGTAACCCCTAAATCCCTTTCTAATTGATTATTAGAGTGGTATAAATCTATTGAATCTAGGATCGGCCTAGAGCCTCTCCTAATCATGGAGACGGTCTCGAAGCAATCGATCCTACATTCCGTTTAACCCCGTTAAATGGATCTTTTATTGTTTAAAATCATTTTCTTCTTCCTTTTGAAAATCTCTCTTTTCTTTAGCAAGACCGATCTCCGGATTGGGTGGAATGGATGCTCCTTGACCTACCCATTCCATAACCTAAGCCCCGAACCCAAATCTCTTTCAAAATGGTTTTTCTATGTTCTCCAAACGAATAATATAGGTGGCGACTCAAAAAGATAAAATTCTTCTCACAACGCTATAGGTAGCAGCAACCCCCACCGGCTTCAAGGGAAGCACCCCAGCCTCCTTAATGGATAAAATAGCTTGACGGAGAGTGGCTTCCTCTTATCTCTTTATTTGAGCCGAGGAGCATGACATCCTCCTCCGCAGCTTCATCAAGGCTTGGGGATCCAGCTTTCGTTTAAACTCTGAGTGACCGTTAGTCACGTTGATTAAACTCATAGTTAACTCGACGTTGCTGACGTGGATCAATCAATTAAAGGTGGTCTAATTCTTCAAGTCTTCAATCATTGGATAAGGTTGGTGAGACGCGGTCTTATGAAGTGCGGTCTCACATATGAGGTTTGCCTTTCGGTTTGCTAGTGCGGTTTCATGGTAAGGTTTGCACAAGTGGTTTGCTAAGTGAGGTTTTCATTCATAAGGTTTGCACTAGCAATGCGATTTTGCATTTCAAAACCTTTTGACTTGAAACCTCATGTCCAATGCAATTGTGCCAGTCTTTAAGCCTAAATAATCCTATTCTATAAATTGGACTTGTACTAAAAAATTGAAGTCTAATCTTCATTACAAATGGACCTAAAGTCCACAAAATATAGATAAGGTTATGGTATAAATCAAATTAAAGCTAAAGAAAGGAGGGTTAAAGTATGCATACCCAACAACTGGCCAAACCTAAGAGATGACGCACAAGCCTACGTAAGAAAGTGTGACAAGTGCCAGAGATATACTGATATTCCCAGGCTCCCATCAGTGGAACAGACACTCTTAATACCTAATTAGCCATTTAACATATAGGGAATTATCATCATCGGACACCCCCCCCCCCCCGTGGAAATTATAAGTACGTGATCGTGGCAGTCGACTACTTCTCCAAGTGGATAGAAGCAAAAGCCTTGGCCAAAATCACGGAGGAGAACGCAATCAACTTCATCCACGACTTCATCTGGTGTCGCTTTGGGGTTCCACACACTATCATCTCAGATCACGCTATTTAGTTCTCCAAGGCTTTTTCAGCAGAATTGAACAGACGGGGAGTTAGACACATCAAGTCATCTGTAAGCATACCTCAATGCAACGGACAAGCGAAAGCAGCCAACAATTTGGAGCTTACAGCCCTAACAAAAAACCTAGAAGGAAGTGATGGTAAATGGTTGGACGAACTTCCATTAGCTTTGTGGCAGTTCGCACAACCAACCGAGGGCCAACCGGGGAAACCCCATCAGACCGACCTTCAGATTCGAGGGTATAGCACCACTCGAGATGGCTATCCCTACAACAAGAAATTCTAACTACGATGAACAAGCAACAAGGTCAATAGGTTACTCGACCCAGACCTAGTAGATGAGAAAATACTAGCTGTGCTCAGATGAGGATGGTGAACTACAAGCAAACGACCAAAAGCCTATCATGACAAAAGAGTCAACAAAAGAGTATTTCAAGTCGGAGACTGGGTACTTAGAAAAATTGAATCTACTGGCATAAAAATAGAACATAACATGCTCTCCCCAAATTGGGAAGGTCCGTACATCATCACTCAAATTATTAGAGAAGGGACCTACAGGATGAAGACACCAGATGGGTAGGAGCTGAAACATCCGTTGCAATCTGATTATCTATGGAAATACTATCACTAGTTAATAGTTTGTTCTTTGATTTATCAGATTAGTCTTTGTTAGTCTTTTTCTTTATTTTTAGAATAGGATTACAGTTTGATGTAATCAGTTTCATTCAATAGAATTTCAGTTTTCATCAACAAAGCAATGACTAGCAAGACAAGCACAAAAATATGAGGAGCCTACTGCTCAGAATATATAAGTTATGTCGAATTATCTTCCTCGACATAATGAAACAAAAATCCAAAGTTTATCCAAGTCTTATGCCGAACGACCCTCCTCGGCATAAGGGAATAAACTCCCAAAAACTATCTAGGTAATGTCGGATGACCTTCCCTGGTATGAAAACATAGTCCCAAAAACAAAATATTATGACCTAACGACCTACTCGGCATAAGGGGACAAGTTCCCAAAAATTATCTAAAAATTATTTCGAACGACCTTCCTCGACATAAAGAGATAAATTTCTAAAAAAAAAATGTCGAACGACCTCCTCGGCATGAAGGGACAAGTTCCCAAAAATTATCTAAGACTTATTACAAATGTCCACACTCGACATAAAGAGATAAAATTCCTAAAAAAAATGCCGAACGTCTTCCCTGGCTTAAGGAGATAAAATCCCAAAAATTATATAAGTATTAAGCCAAATGATCTTCCTGGGCTTAATGGATAAACTCTTAAAATTTACTCAAGCGTTAGGCCGAATGACCTTCCTCAGATTCAAGGAATTAGTTCCTCAAGTACAAATGTCAAAGTTGTTGGGTTTTGAGGTTACAAACGCAGCGAAAGAACTTAGAAATAACATCAAAACCCTAGCCCTATGATCCGTCTAGCATGAAGAGATTAGAAAGTAATGAAATAGAATTACATACCTTGAATGTGATGAAGTTTAACTAGGTAGATCTCAAAATTCAAGTCTTGAACTTTGATGTCAAATCGGATCTTCAAACTTCTCCTTGATCTTCAATGTGATAAATTGATCCAAGCCTTAGGTGATAACGTAACCACCGTCTAATGGTAATCCACATGCGAACGAACCAAGAACACCTTCTTGTTGGATTGCTAGATGATCCTCTTGATTATTGAAACACTTTTCAATAATCTATGGTTGATTATGGAATTGAATCTAGGGTGTTTTGATCTTTGATTCTCAATCAAAATCAAGGAATTTGTGTTTCCAAAGGCCCTAAATTCGTATGTCATGGCTAGGGCAAAAGGACATATTTATACTTTATAAATAACCCTAACTATTAGGGAGAAAAGTCCTTTTCTGAAGCCAAAACGGATTGCTGAAATGGGACATGGGCGGTCGCCCAGTTGTACAGCGCTTGTTGTTTTATTCGAAAATCGACATGGGCGGTCGCCCACCTGTACAGTCCTTTATACACTATTTTCAAAATCCACCTGAACGGTCGCCCTTATCCACCTGAGCAGTCACCCAAGTCAACGGTTGACTTGTGGGCGGTCGCCCATAGTAAACCTCAGCGGTCGCCCAAGTGTCCAGAATCCATAATTTCAGCCCGAATCAAATTCGTTCTTTGTGTGTGACCCAAAAGGAATTATATTATGTTGGTAGTGAGTCGAAACATCGACTTCACAAGACATAAGTGACTTCTAGAAAATCATTATGTCCACCCAATTGATATAACATCAAAGCTTGATTCCTCAATATATCCAATGTTACAATCCCTTTGTCCACGATGTCCAATTGAACATGAGTCATGGTCTATGTCAACTCATTCCGTTCAATGCTTTCTCTATTCCGAATATGTTGATAATCCAAATGCATTTGATCTCTATCAAATCACTTGAGTGTGGTCACACATTTCATCAACATCATTCATCGAGGGGCCCAAGCAAACATCTCTCTTCATAAGAGGGACAAATCCCATCTTGACTTATCATTCTTCCCTACATGATTCCAATCGTGCTAACATAGCCCTTATTGATATCCGATTAAAGACATGGTTAGACTATATCAAACACGATCTTCGTCATGTGGAAGACGATGATAATCTCAGGTACAAGGATTCAATAACACGACTATCATGAGATTTATTCATGACACATATGACTATTGACCATGTCATAAATCTCATCGATCGTTCATGTCCAATACTTGTTCTCTAGCAAGTATCCATAAGTGTAATGTGCATCATATGTGCATATAATCATCTCCATGATTATCCACTACCAACTTATACTAGTTGTTCTCAACAAATAGGGACGCAGTTCAATATAATAAACATGCAAAATATATAATGAACCAAATAATACTTTCTCTATAATAAATGATAAAGATGATTACATAGCGGTTTAGATAATAAGTCAAACATAACTAAACGCCTAGGGCACTACACCAACAATCTCCCACTTGCACTAGGCTCCATCTATGTATCTAATACCCATGGACCTCACCTGACCATCATGCTTAGATTGTGCGAGGGGCTTTGTAAGTGGATCTCCAATGTTATCATTGGTTGATACTTTGCATATCTTAACGTCTCTCCATTCAATGAACTCTCGAATGAGATGAAAACGTCTAAGTATATGTTTGGATCGCTGATGTGACCTTGGTTCCTTTTCTTGCGCAATGGCACCATTGTTGTCACAATAAAGTTCCACCGGATTAGTGATAGTTGAAACAACTTCCAAGTCACTAATGAACTTCTTGATCCAAACTGCCTCCTTAGCTGCATCGGATGTCGCTATATATTCGGTCTCAGTAGTAGAATCGGCAATAGTACTCTGCTTGGAACTCTTCCAACATATCGCACCTCCGTTAAGCATAAACACAAATCCCGACTGCGATCGGAAATCATCCTTGTCGGTGTGGAAGCTAGCATCTGTGTAACCTCTTACAACAAGATCTTCTTCCATCCCTCCAAATACCAAGAATGCATCCTTAGTCCTTTGTAAGTACTTTAGGATCGTCTTGACTGCCATCCAATGGTTCTCACCCGGATCAGATTGGTAACGACTTGTCATGCTCAAAGCATACGAGATGTCAGGTCTAGTACAAATCATAACCTACATGATAGAACCAATAGCCGAAGCGTATGGAATATCATTCATCCTCTTTCATTCATCAGTTGTCTTAGGACACTGAGTCTTACTAAGAGTAACACCATGACCCATTGGCAAGTTTCCTCTCTTAGAATTTTCCATCTTGAATCTTCTAAGAACCTTGTCAATGTAGGTGCTTTGACTCAAACAAATGATCTTCTTAGATCTATCTCTATAGATCTTTATACTAAGGATGTAAGCGACTTCGCCCATATTTTTCATTGAGAAACACTTTCCTAACCAAGACTTGACAGTCTCAAGTGCAGGAATGTCATTTCCAATGAGTAAGATATCATCGACATACAATAAGAGAAATAGCACAACGCTCCCACTGAATTTCATGTATACACAAGGTTCATCTTCGTTCTTGATAAAATCAAACTCTTTGATTTTCTCATCGAACCGAAGATTCCAACTCCTATAAGCTTGCTTCAATCCATAAATGGATCTTTGCAACTTGCACACCTTGTTAGAATTTCGTGGATCTACAAAACCTTCGAGTTGTGTCATATACACATCCTCAAGCAGTTTTCCGTTAAGGAAAGCGGTTTTGACATCCATTTTCCATATCTCATAGTCATAATATGCGGCTATGGCAATCAAAATTCTAACAGACTTAAGCATGGCAATAGGCGAGAAGGTTTCATCATAGTCTACACCATGAGTTTGCCTATATCCCTTTGCTACAAGCCTAGCCTTATAAGTATGCACCTTCCCATCCATGTTAGTCTTCTTCTTGAAGACCCACTTGCACCGTATGATTTTTACACCTTCAGGTGGCTCAATCAAGTTCCAAACTTGATTATCCGACATGGATTGCAATTCGGATTTCATGGCTTCTAACCATTTATCCGAATTGGGATCGGACATCGCCTCTTGATAGGAAGTAGGTTCGTCATTCTCAATGACTTCCACTTCATTACTTTTTGACACGAGAAATCCATATCTCTCGGGTGCGGATCGTAACCTATCCGATCTACGATGGACTTGTGGATCTTGAACCGGTTCCACAACTTCTTGTGGAGTTGGTTCAGTCTCTACTATCGATTCCATGTTATTTTCGGGTTCTTGAACTTCTTCAAGATCAATTTTACTCCCACTAGATGTTTTATTGAGAAACTGTTTCTCAAGAAAAGCACCATATCGAGCAACAAACACTTTGTTCTCGTTGTGGTTGTAAAAATAATACCCTTTGGTTTCCTTAGGGTAACCAACGAAAATAACCTTATCGGATTTAGGTTCTAACTTATCAGAGACAAGTCTCTTCACATAAGCTTCGCAACCCCAAATCCTCATGAAAGACAAACTAGGTTTTCTTCCATACCACATCTCATGTGGGGTTTTAGGTGCTTTTAGTAGGGACTCTGTTTAGTGTGAATGCAGCAGTCTCTAATGCATGTCCCCAAAAGGATATAGGAAGGTCTTCTTGACTCATCATCGAACGAACCATATCTAATAGGGTTCTATTCCTCCTCTCGAAAAGTCGAACGAACCATATCTAATAGGGTTCTATTCCTCCTCTCGAAAACACCATTCCATTGTGGCGTTCCGGGTGGAGTCAACTCTGAAACAATTCCACAGTTTTTGAGATGATTGTCAAACTCTTGGCTCAAATACTCACCACCACGATCGGATCGAAGTGCTTTAATTATTTTGCCAAGTTGATTTTGTACTTCATTTTGAAATGTTCTAAACATCTCAAACGATTCACTCTTTGACTTCATTAGATAGACATAGCCATATCTAGATAAATCATCGGTGAATGTAATGAAATACCGAAATCCTCCCCTAGCAATGCTGCTCATTTGTCCACATACATCAATATGTATTAGGCCTAATAAGTCACTAGCCCTGTCACTACTCTTAGTGAAGGGTGGTTTGGTCATTTTGCCCAATAAACAAGATTCGCATATCTCATATGATTCATAATCATGTGAGTCTAACATTCCATCTTTCTGGAGTTTAGAAATGCGTTTCTCATTTATATGACCAAGCCGGCAATACCACATGAACGAGTTGTTCACGTCATTCGGTTTAGACTTCTTGTCCACATGATAAACATTTTCAACACTATTTTGTTTCTCATCAACATCAAGAACATAAAGGCCATTAAATGAATTTGCATTACCATAAAGCATATCATTTAAATAAATATAAATCTTCTTATTCAAAATAAGAAAATTATACCCCTCATTATCCAAACAAGAAATAGAAATAATATTCCTACTCAAATCCGGAACATAGTAACAATTGTTCAAAACAAGTACTAAGCCACTAGGTAAAGTTACATCATATGTCCCTACGGCTAATGCAGCAACTCTTGCTCCATTCCCAACACGCAGGTCAACTTCACCTTGTTTGAGTAGCTTCCTATTTCTCAGTCCCTGCACATTTAAACAAATGTGAGATCCACATCCGGTATCTAATACCCATGAACTAGAAACAGAAAGGAAAATATCTATCATATAGATACCTGAAGTAGTAGCAATCGTATTGCTCTTCTTCGCCTTTAGGCCTTCCTTGTAAGCCTTGCAGTTGCGCTTTCAATGTCCAACCTCTTGGCAATGGTAGCAAACCGCATCCTTTTGAGATGCCTTGGGAGCCTCTTTGGCATCGACAACTTTTGCCTTAGGTTTAGCAACACTTGCTTTACCTTTGCCATCTTTCTTGAACCCTTTACCTTTGTTAACCATTAACACAGTATCGGTTTTAGGCTTCTTGATATTCATCTCTGCGGTCTTAAGCATCGCATGCAATTCCGAGAGATTCTTATCCATGCCAGTCATGTGATAGTGCATAATAAAATGACTATAACTTTCAGGCAATGAATTCAATATCAAATCCGTGGCGAGTTCCAAACTCAACGGATTTTCAAGCCTATCGAGACGCTCAATATAACCCTTCATCTTAAGGACATGAGCTCCCACCGATTGCCCCTCTTGCATCTTGCATGCAGTTAGGGCCTTAACCACATCATACCTCTCGTTTCTTGCTTGCACTTGGAACATTTCCTTTAAGCGCCAAAGAAGATCAAATGCTGCATCTATGTGCTCAAGGTCCTTCTGAAGAGCCTTAGACATAGTGGCTTGCATAAGGCATGCGACATCCATAGAATCATAATTATGTTTCTTATGTGCATCCCTATCAGCCCTAGAAGCATTTGGAGCAGGTTGAGGTGGAATGGGTTCATTGAGAAAGTACATTTTCTTCTCTTGCTTTAGAACAATTCTAAGGCTTCTGATCCAATCAGAATAGTTTGTACCGTTCTCCTCAAGCTTGTCCTTCTCAAGGACAGATCGCAGTGACAGGGATTGATTATTGTGTGTAGCCATTCTACAATAAAATATGCAAACAATATAAACATATATCAATATCAACAAATTTATCATCTAAGAGCCAATAATGTATTTCATAAATACTCCCACTAAATTATACACCTTCAAATACAAACATGTATCATATAATCATAGTAGGCTAAGATCCATATTTCACTTAATTCCGGTTTAACTGAGCTAATACCCGAAATCAAGCTATTTAGGTAGAAACATCAATCATATCACTATATGACCCTTAGATCTTTTATGAGATTTCCTTAGACATCATATGTCAAAAACATGTTTTAAATCTCATCTATGCCTTGGGTCAAATCTTATTTGAAAGCACCAATTAAGTCAAAACCTTTTTCAAACGTATAAGACATGGAACGATGCACCTGACTATGGCCAAAACTACATCAACCTAATCTTATCTTGATCACAAACTAAGATATAATGATGCACCCAACTATGGCTGAAACTACATCAAAATACCCTAAATTTCACAAGTGTTTTAATCAAGAAATGGCATAAAACTTAGATATTTAGAAGGTTTTCAACATGTAACAAACATCGCATGGTTGTAACATAGATCTCATGTGAACATAATCATGAACATAGGGCTTCACAAAATATCATACAAACAATTTGATTCAATTTTGAGAAATTACCAATTTAATTTAATCATATTAAACAAATCTTTAACCTATGTGATAAACTAATCTAATTAATTCATCATAAATCATGAACATGATATATCTCATATACTTGTTTTTCATAGAAACAAAACACATGAAATCTAGATCTATTTCATGTAGCATGGTAGCAAATAATCAAATTAAATCTAGCATGCAATTTCAATCCTAATCATGGCAAGACAGGGCTCTGATACCACTGTTGGGTTTTGGGGTTACAAACGCAGCGAAAGAACTTAGAAATAACATCAAAACCCTAGCCCTATGATCCGTCTAGCATGAAGAGATTAGAAAGTCATGAAATAGAATTACATACCTCGAATGTGATGAATTTAACTAGGTAGATCTCAAAATTCAAGTCTTGAACTTTGATGTCAAATCGGATCTTCAAACTTCTCCTTGATCTTCAATGTGATGAATTGATCCAAGCCTTAGGTGATAACGTAACCACCCTCTAGTGGTAATCCACACGCGAACGAACCAAGCACACCTTCTTGTTGGATTGCTAGATGATCCTCTTGATTATTGAAACACTTTTCAATAATCTATGGCTGATTATGAAATTGAATCTAGGGTGTTTTGATCTTTGATTCTCAATCAAAATCAAGGAATTTGTGTTTCCAAAGGCCCTAAATTCGTATGTCATGGCTAGGGCGAAAGGACATATTTATACTTTTTAAATAACCCTACCTATTAGGGAGAAAAGTCCTTTTCTGAAGCCAAAACGGATTGCTGAAACGGGACATGGGCGGTCGCCCACCTGGGGCTGGGCGGTCGCCCACCTGTACAGTCCTTTATACATTATTTTCGAAATCCACCTGAACGGTCGCCCTTATCCACCTGAGCGGTCGCCCAAGTTAACAGTTGACTTGTGGGCGGTCGCCCATAGTAAACCTTAGCGGTTGCCCAAGTGTCCAGAATCCATAATTTCAGCCCGAATCAAATTCGTTCTTTGTGTGTGACCCAAAAGGAATTATATTATGTTGGTAGTGAGTCGAAACATCAACTTCACAAGACATAAGTGAATTCTAGCAAATCATTATGTCCACCCAATTGATATAACATCAAAGCTTGATTCCTCAATAGATCCAATGTTACAATCCCTTTGTCTACGATGTCCAATTGAACATGAGTCATGGTATATGTAACCTCATTCCGTTCAATGCTTTCTCGATTCCGAATATGTTGATAATCCATATGCATTTGATCTCTATCAAATCACTTGAGTGTGGCCACACATTTCATCAACTTCATTCATCGAGGGGCCCAAGCAAACATCTCTCTTCATAAGAGGGACAAATCCCATCTTGACTTATCATTCTTCCCTACATGATTCCAATCGTGCTAACATAGCCCTTATTGCTATCCGATTAAAGACAGGGTTAGACTATATCAAACACGATCTTCATCATGTGGAAGACGATGATAACCTCAGGTACAAGGATTCAATAACACGACTATCATGAGATTTATTCATGACACATATGACTATTGACCATGTCATAAATCTCATCGGTAGGTCATGTCCAATACTTGTTCTCTAGCAAGTATCCATAAGTGTAATGTGCATCATATGTGCATATAATCATCTCCATGATTATCCACTACCAACTTATACTAGTTGTTCTCAACAAATAGGGACGCAGTTCAATATAATAAACATGCAAAACATATAATGAACCAAATAATACTTTCTCTATAATAAATGATAAAGACGATTACATAGCGATTTAGATAATAAGTCAAACATAACTAAACGCCTAGGGAACTACACCAACAAAAGTGACCTCCTCGACATATAGAAGTTGGCTACTTAGATAAAAATGCAACAAGTGTGCAACATACATTCAGCATACAATCAAAGTAAGATTCAGTTCAGATAAAAGCAAAAAGTAAAAAACGACCCAGTGTCGAAGAAAAATATTATATTGATAAAAGAGTTGGTTACATGATATCCCTATTCAATATATCAGCAAAACATAATAAGAAAAGCTATTAAGGCTGATCCCCATCCCTAAATAGATCATCTTGATCAACATCCGGCTCGGGGGATAGTGACCTACTCTTGGCTCGCTCCTCCTCGCCATCCTCCCCTTCATCCTCAGAAGCCTCCTCGTCCTGAATCTTCTCTATCAAAGCGTTAATGTTCTGAGGAACAACTGGAGGAGGAACCCATGCTTCTCGGCCTTCCTTGGCTTCTTGGGCGGCAATCACCCTGATGGCATTCTATGAAAAAGGCACTAAGGCATGGCCTACCGAGCAAGGTCCTCGTTGGCATCTTGACAGATAAGACATGCAAGTAAGCCCATGTCGGCTTTCAGAGTTGGGTCCATCAAGTCCCTTCTGGCTAAGTGGAGCTAGCCGTTAGAATATATGGTGGTCGTCTTATTGACAAAGGCCTGATTGAAGGCCGGGCTAACCTTAAACTGAGAAATGGCATCAGCGATTTGAGAAGGCAAGCTGGCCTCCAAGTGTTTGTATCGAGCATCGGCTTTCTCGGCATTTTCCTTCAACTCGGCCCTAAGCCTCTCAATTTCCTCTTGCCTAGCCTTGCTGACCTCCTCGGCCTTTTCCTGTGCCTCTTGGGCCACTCTCTTGGCCTCCTCGGCTTCCGCATTAGCAATATTTTGGTCATCGACCTCCTTCCTCAGTGATTTCTGAAGCTCCACGGCTTTGGCCAGATCAACCTTATTCTTATCGATCTGTCGATCGAGCTTCTGGTCAAGTTCATCAGCAGCTTTGCTCCTGATGGCCTTATAGGTAGTAACGGTGGCAAGCTACACAAACGATAAAAAATGATCAGTAATAACACTACATAAAAATCGAGAAGGGAAAAGGAAAAGTTGCCGAGTAAGCATACCTCGCTGAGAAGGAGGCCCTTCATGTTGGCCAAGTGCTCCCTGCTCGGTTTGGTGCCAATAAGGTGATCTAGCATGTCCTCATCCATGGCCCGGTGGATGACTGGCCGACCTTGCTTGAGTTTGGGGCCCTTTCTGGCCAACACATCCAGACCCTTGATGGTCGGATAAACGGTAAGTTCCTTGGTAACCTCCTCGTATTCGGCGTACGTCTTAACGTGCCTAGTGGTGATTTCGAAGGAGGAGGAATCAGCGGTAATCCTCTTCGAGGAGGGCTCCTCTACCACGGTCTCAGCCCTTTGCCTTTTTTGACCAGGTGTTCTTTGGGCAGCCTCTAGCTCCTTGGTTTCGACTAAACTAGTCTGCATAAGAGCCTCCTCGGCGTCTTGGGATGCCACCTGGGAATTTTGGCCTCCCTCGGCATGGGCCTCTTGCCCCTCAGTGCCTTCCTCGGCTGAGGCATCAGTGCCTCACACCGGCTTCAAATGTAATGCCCCAACCTCTTTGGTGGTCAGAATGGCCTGACGGGCAATGGCATCATCCGTCTCTTATTCTTAGTCGAGGACATGGAGGTCTTCCTCTTTAACTTCATCAAAGCTTGGGGATCCAAAATCTCCTCCTCCATTTTTTCAATTTGTTCCTCGGTTAGATCTGTAAAGGACGAGGAAGGCAAGTTAGTAAAAAGACGACGAAGGATAAAACAATGCGTAAAATGCACAAGTGTCAAAAGACGTGAAGAAAGCAAGAAATTTATAGCCGACTACGTCTTCCTCGACAAGACATCTGTCATCATACAACTTGTAGATAACTCATTCATCACGAAAGACTAAATCGGGGTGCACCCTCCAATCAGGAAATCTATTTCCTCTTACAACGGGGATGAGGGGTACCAAACCGTCTAAGGGCCCAAGCATAATTTCGGCATGCACATAATAGCTCTGGTTGGACTCCAGACTTGACCAAACTCAGAGTCCCTACCTGGGCAAACTGTTTTAACCTATCAATAAGACGGTTAATCAACTCAGGTCTCCACACCTGCTCGGGCACACCAGGAAATTTGGAAGGGGCAGCAAACTCCCAGCCTTGTCGGCTCTCGATTATTCTTCCCAGAGACCTTCCTCGACATGGGGTATATCAATTTGGGTTGGTTGGGATCACTCCTCATAACTAACACCCTAGTATCCTCCTTGTAGCTCATGGTGAAAAAGTGGTGGAATGCCGACTGGCAATGCTCAAAACCCAAGCTACGACAAAGGACGATTAAGCCGGTGAGGAACCTCACGGCATTTGTACCAATCATAGCCGGGACGGCCTGCATATCCTCAAGGAATTCACAGATTAATGGATCGAGGGGGAGACAAAGGCCAAGTTGAAATTGCTTATAGAAAAAATGGACATAGTTTAGACTGTATAAAAAGTCATCCAGGGCTTCCTTATTACGAACAAGTGCACCGGGGAGGAATGTAAGTCGGTATTCTTCCCTCAACACTCCATACTTAGTGTGCATTTCATCAACCATGGGCTCCCCAGATTTAGTTAATCTAGGCCTAGGGGTATAAGATCTACCTCGGTTGGATCTACCACGGTCTCTTGCACGGCCCCCGACACGGGCTCCCTTGGCAAAGCCATCTACAATCCTCCCAGAATTCGAGGGACCAATTAGACGAGCAGTATTACTTCCTCTCCCAAACATATCTGCACAATAAATAAAGAAGGTCAAAATTTGGCTAAGGCACGGTAAAAGATGAGGACGAGGAAGTATCCCTCCCCGTCCAATTTATTAAATGTCGAGGAGGGATTCTTACCCAATAAAGGACCCTTCAGGTGGTTGGACTTCTAGTAAAATAAATTGATGTGATTGAGGATCTCGGTCCAACCTTGAACCAACATGATATTTGGGGAATCAACACTAATTCGGTTAATCCTAAACCGACTAGGATAACCAACGTCGGTCATAGGTCTTTAGTACCTCGTCAAAATCTCCCCTATCTCATTCAGACTTAACATCATCCATGGCCCATCAATCATTTGGTAAATCCTAAGGTTTTGGATATGGTAGCAGTACATAGCATTTGGGTTACTTCTCCATGTTCTTGCCATGGCTAGGAATGGGAAAATCAAGAAATCACAAAAACCCCAAATAAAGCTTCAAGAGCATCAATGGCGGTTCAAGAACCCACCAAGAACAACAAAACCCAGAAATTAAAAGAAAATCAGAAAAGGGGAAAGAAATGTATACTTGATTCGTTATTGATTGAAGAAAACGCGAGAAAAATCAAGCACAAAGTCTCGAAATCAAGCAATGGAATCAAGAACCTTCTTGCGGTTTCTGAAGCTTATGGGTACCTCTCAAATTTGAATAGTGATAAAAGAGTAGAAAGGAAATGGATTTGGCCTTTTATACCTAGATCCAAACGGGTATGGGTCACGAAATAGGTAAAGCGCCGTCTCATTCTTCGCAATAAATGATCTAGCTTGTTCCCAAGGCGAATGTCCCGTCATCGCTAACCAGGCCCATCATTGTCCAAATAACCGGCGGATAAATGATTGATGCCTCGTGTTTCAAGAAAACCCTTTCGTATTCGTTTAATACAAGGACGACCACTTACTCCTCTCCAAAGTCGAGCTAGAAAGTCGGGGGCCAATGAACGGTATAAACCGAGTACAACCATGGGTTATAAATCGAGCAAAGCCCATTGGATTGGGCCCAAAGTATAATCCATACAAGTTCCAAATACGACATAGGAACTGGGCTTCCCTACCTATGCTCGTCATGCCTCCTCGTGATTTCCCCTATGTCGACCTAGACATAGAAGAGCGAATCTTGTGACTAAGGCAGCAATAAATGAGTATGCCAACCTAGGCACCTACATATGCCGACCAGGGCACTTACGAATGCCGATGAAGACATAACAAAGGTCGATCAAGGTCACCTCAAATGACGACCAGAGCCTACTCGGTCAATATCAAGGCAAGGGGGAATGGGCTTCCCCACCCTTGTCCACCTCTTACTCGGCATTCTTATATGTCGATCAACGTCATACGCCGAGGAGCAAGACTCCTAGGCATACGTATAGAAAGCTTATATAATCCTACTTTAACAAGGATTGTGGTAAGTTATAATTCAACTAAGATTATAATCCTACTCTCACACAACTTGCTATCCAAGGATGGACTCTATATCCTACACCTATAAATACAAGCCATAATTCACATAATTTTGATAACGCGTCTATTGACTGTTAACTATTGTCAATTGATTTGCTCTCTATATTACACGAATACTTACTTTCACGCCGGAGGGCCTTCGCCGGTGAAGCTACGGCTTAGTTTACGTGTTTGTTTATCTTTTTCATGATATTCAAACATCCAGTATATAACCTGCCGCTGGATTTGAGCTGATTCGAACGTTTTTTGTATCATCAATAATAATGTTTATCACAACACAACAAACACAATAAAACAATAACAATAAACCTAAGACATTAGCCTAACAATAAACTCAGGACAAAGTTTATATATATATATACATATATATATAGAAACATTAACAGCACGAACAAATACATGTATACCACTAGCTAGTCCTTAACAACATACCTTGAGAGCTAGCTAGAGCACACACACACACACACATAGAAACACACATTCCATTCCAATGGAAATCCACTTCCAACAGCATAGGCGAGGCGGGAATCCAATTCCGACGAGCAAAATGAGCAAATTCATGGGAAGAAATAGCAAAAGCAAGAACAATATTAACAAGTTTATTGGGGTTAGAGTTAGACAGAGGCCTTCAGGTAGATGGGTAGCTGAGATAAAAGACACAACTCAAAAGATTAGAGTGTGGCTTGGAACGTTTGAGACTGCTGAAGAAGCTGCTCGTGCCTACGACCAAGCTGATTGCCTTCTTCGTGGTTCCAATACTCGAACAAACTTCATCACTCATGTCTCTCATAGTTCCCCTATCGCGTTCAGGATCCGAAACCTTCTAAACAGGAAGAAAAAATCCAACCAACAAATTCTTGATTCTTCTCCTATCACCAGAACTACTAGTAATAGTACTGCTAGTAGTTCTTCTGCTAGTACTGGCGATGACGATTCTTTTTCTCTTGAGAAAGTTCATGAAGATATTTCTCAGTTGTTTGATGATGCTTATAAGCCTAATTAAAGGGATTTCAGTAGTGAAAATGAAAAGGGTAGTTGTCAAATCTCCAAGTTGTCATGGGGTTTTGGTGGTGGGATTGATAGAGTTGCATTGAATCAGGCCATGGTGGAGTTGCCTGAGGAGAGGTCCGAAATGGAATTGACGGAGTTTGAGAGGATGAAAGTGGAAAGACAGATATCGGCTTCACTTTCTGTGATGAATAGTGTTCAAGCGTATATGGATACAGTCTTTGATCCTAATGAAGCTATTTGGGATCTTCCTCCTTTATGTTCTTTATTTTGCTAGCTATTTTTAGTATTTTAAAGGGTCTAATTAAGATGGCCATGAAATGACCTCTGTTTCTCAGTTTATATTTTCTCTTTGGAAACACTTGAAATATCATAGAGTGCTATTTCAATACACAAACAAATAAAACACATACCTTTAATAGTTTGACTAGTCAACCATAACGCCTAACCCTTATTATTATGAGACGGAGAGAGTACATTATTATTGAAGCTTGGTAGTAGATTATTAATTAAAGAGCTGACAAAATAACATTAAATTTTCACATGCAAACTTGTTTTATATGATTCTGGAAATTTGATTTTAATTGTATCATTAGTACAAGCACAAGATATAACTTTCTATAAATTGATAACAACTTCAATGAAATGATCAAGAAAGTGAGATAAGCTCTCATTAAGAGCAGAAAATCATCAATATTATTATATTAAAAAAATAAAATGAGATGAACAAACAAATAAATCAATGTCACTTGAAGAAAAGGAAAGCAGAAACAGGAGAAGAACCAGCCAAACACAGCCTTAGTATTCTTCCCCTTCACCTTCCTCATCAACACCTTCAGCTCCAACTTCCTCATAGTCTTTCTCGAGAGCAGCAAGATCCTCACGAGCTTCTGAGAACTCACCTTCTTCCATGCCTTCACCAACGTACCAGTGAACAAAGGCTCGTTTGGCATACATAAGATCAAATTTGTGATCGATTCTAGCAAAAACTTCAGCCACTGCTGTGTTGTTGCTTATCATGCAGACTGCACGCTCCACCTTGGCTAGATCACCTCCAGGTACCACTGTGGGTGCCTGGTAGTTGATTCCACACTTGAAACCAGTTGGGCACCTGCAAAAATTATAAAGTTGGAATATGTTTGTACTTCCTCTATTCTAAAATAAGATTCTCCATCAAATTGTATGACCATGTAAAGTTAGATTATATTGAAGGGCAAAAAGGTCCTTGGGGCCACTTTATTTTCGTGAATATTCACACCGACTACCCCACTTTAAAATTGTTCAATTAAGCCGATTGTACTCTATTAACATTATTAAAATTCTTAAATTTCGAACTTTTGTTACAGTTTTTTGTTAACTAGGTAGGAAATGTCTGTTCCACCCCTACTCGCAGACATGCACATATATACTCAAGAATTGACCCTTTTTTGTCTATCAATTCTTTCAGATTTACATTGTTAATTTTTCACTTTCTACTGATGGAGTCAGAATATACAAACATGTTACGAGGCACAAGACCAAGAATAGGGGTAAATAAAGAAAATTCTAACTTAGTTAACGAAAATATTTAACAGATGTTCAAAACCGGAGCAACCAGATGACGTATAAATAGAATGAAACGGATTTTTGAATTATTTGAGAGTCAGATGGTTGATGTTAATATCGGTGGAAAATATGGTGGTCTGAAGGACCTTTTTGCCTATATTAGAACTAATAAGCTTAAATTTTAAGCAGGACTCTCTGTGAGAAATTTGTAACAAGAGAAGACTGAGTAGGAGAGAGCATATAGAAAATCCTTACCAATCAACAAACTGAACAGTTCGTTTAGTCTTGATAGTAGAGACAGCAGCATTGACATCCTTGGGAACAACATCTCCACGATACATCAGACAACAAGCCATGTATTTCCCATGTCTCGGGTCGCACTTTGCCATCATGCTTGAAGGCTCAAACACAGCATTTGTGATCTCAGGAACAGAGCTCTGCTCATGGTAGGCTTTTGCAGCAGAAATCACAGGGGCATATGAGGAAAGCATGAAATGTATACGAGGGTATGGAACAAGGTTAGTTTGGAACTCCGTGATATCCACGTTAATGGCTCCGTCAAACCTTAAGGAAGTGGTCAAAGATGAAATAGTCTGAGATATTAATCGGTTTAAATTGGTGTAACTTGGCCTTTCAATGTCCAAGGACCTCCTACAAATGTCGTATATAGCTTCATTGTCCAAAAGAACCACTACATCTGTGTGTTCTAGGAGGGAATGAGTGGACAGCACACTGTTGTAAGGCTCTACAACTGCAGTTGAGACCTGTATTTTCGGAAAATAATTACTATGTAAAGCTTTCATATTACGAGTAGAACTGTTTAAACACAAAATTTGAATTTAATGCAGGAAGAATCAAGATAAAATAAACAAGTTTTCAACAAGTTATTCTCTATTTATTTTAATCCTTTAAGAGAGTCTTTTTTGCCTACCAGTTCCAATTATTTTAGAAAAATAAGTTTTAGTGATTGGAGAATAATTCATTTTCTCTCGTCCTTAAGTCAATATATAAAGCTGATTTTACCTGAGGAGAAGGGAAGATGCTGAAGCCAAGCTTAGATTTTTTCCCGTACTCTACAGACAAGCGTTCTAGAAGCAAAGATCCCAAACCAGAACCCGTTCCACCACCAACAGCATTGAACACCATAAAACCTTGCAAGCCAGTGCAATTGTCTGCTAATTTTCTCAGTCGATCGAGGCATAGATCCACAATCTCTTTCCCGACTGCAATATAGTATCAGATAAATAGACAACAAAAATCCATTTTGAAAGAGTTGTTGAAATATTTGTATAATTGCACAGCTTCGGATTATAAATTTACCTGTGTAATGTCCTCGAGCAAAGTTATTAGCAGCATCTTCCTTTCCAGACATGAGTTGCTCTGGGTGAAAGAGTTGTCTGTATTTTCCAGTCCTAACTTCATCGATAACTGTGGGTTCCAGATCAACAAATAGAGCCCTTGGCACATGCTTTCCTGCATTGGTCTCACTGAAGAAGGTGTTGAAAGAATCATTCTCTACACCCACTGAGGAATCGCTGCATAAAATAAAGACAAAAATAAAAAAATAAAATCAGAATTTGTTACAATGATAACCATTTGATGTTTTGATACTAAACTTGTCTATTCAAGCAAGAATATACAAAGTTTCAGCAAAATAAATTAGATATAAAGTCAACCTTTTCAAATTAGTAGCATATGACGGCATAACATTAACTCGACAAGATTTGGTTTATTCAAAAAATAAAAGTTCCGATTCCAAGTGACTATTACAAAAGGGGTAAAATCAAAATATAGCTTCATATATTAGTCATAGATGTGCAACAAACCATGTTAGATCTTCTAAAAAAATTGCACTCATAAGATGGTGCCTTGCAAATGTTGTATTATATTTCAGAACAAGAAAGTCGAATGAACCCAAATTTTTACAACCATCTGGCTTATAATGGTTTTGAAAGATTAGCAATATCGAGAAAGCTCTTTCAATCCGCTTATCAGTACTCATTGTGTGTATACATGAGCACGCAAGGGAAGTTATTATGTCAATCAACAACAACTAAGAGGTGAAGGTCGAAGCAGTGATGGACAAAGCTGAAAAGTTTCTAGGCAAAAGGTTTATTAGGATATTGAAGTACTGTTGATAGATCTAATAAAGGAAAACAGGTGGAGGATCATGTGGAATACAAATAGGTGCTGGCTAGCCATCATAATACAATAAGGGGCATATTGATCCCAACATTCTGAAGACACATAAGGTCAAGCCATATTACACCAGGCCTGATTGCACTTTAGAATGTTTACATGTCTACCATACTCTAAAGTGTGTCTACATTTTTATTTCAAGCATACAATTCAACCCAAATCTACCCGAAACAATACCCTGTCAACAAACCACGTGATTAGTATCATATAGTTCTTCAGGGAAAACATTGCATTCCATTTTCCAATCACATAACATAACATTGGACATCACTGAGTGGAACTCCTTATAGTGTATGAACATCCCACACTGTGATGTAGAGATTTAATTGTCTGTTTATCATATCACATTCATTTGATGTGTTAGGAAATAAAAACTGTGATAAAAGAAAAACTTTCATCTGATAAGAAATAAAAGATAAGGGACAACATGCACTCATAATATGTTGAGCAATTGCTCAAGAAGTAAACATTGCCAACACTATAGGAGATAACATTATGCAGTTGATCTGATCACAAAAGCGTAATGTTGATCCACATACAATGAAAAAAAGGAGGTAATAAACATTTCTTGAAAGGAGACAAGATAAATACATTGTTACAATGTATAAGTAATGGGGAGTCTTCACTTGACCTGCTTTTATCATCCTTACCCTCGTTAGGTCGTTCACATAGTAACACTCCCTGACTACCCCTGTTCTTTTCTTCCAAGATTTTTCTTACTCTCGTCAAACATTGTGTGACTCTTAAGCCATATACATAGAAAATAGGGTGTTTAAATGCAATTTAAAAGGTATAAAAAATGGGCTAATTTTAGTAGAAGGCTTAATTTACAATAATAGATCTGCTTTTATCATACATAAGCAGTATCCTGTAATTCAAACATGAACAAGTCACTATGTTATAGACCAAAAAATTTCGATATTAAGAATGCAATTTAGAAGTTTATGCAATATAAACTCCATTATTTTAGTTATATATATATATATATATATATATATATATATATATATATATATATATATATATATATATATATATATATATATATATATATATGCATTCTCATCCAATGTACGAACATGTTAATTATTAAATTATTATCTCAACTAAAGGGTTGCCTTGTGGATAAGAATTTATCCTTGTACACGTGGTCAAAACTCCCCAAACGAGTGTCAATTTTCCGGAGAAAAAGTTGTCCCAAATTGAATGTCAAATTTTGGATAAGTTATTGAACTCTCCTTCATTGAATATCATGTTCTAAATCAAACTTACAATTATGGTGCCATATGGTGAAACGATTAAGGATGTTTATGTATTTGTGCTACTAAAAGATCAAACCATCTCCAAATCCACATCCAAACAATTTTATATCCATTGAAAACAACCAACAGAATAGTTGCTGATTAAGGATCAATGTTTGAAAATTTGTTACAAATGAGTATTTAACAAGCTAGAGAGAAATGTATGCATTTTTTTTTTTACTTTTTGTGCACCCAATCACATTAGATCGATCTACCCACAACAACAACAATCCCAAAATGATTTGGGGTCGGCTAGCATGAATCGTCATACGAAATCATCAGGAAAAAAATAAAAAATGTGATCCCATTGATAAAAAGTAAATTAAATAAGCTTCTGTCGGCAATCCTACATTAACAAAACTGACAAAATCAGAGAATGTGATGCCACAGACACAAACACAGACACAAAAAGGGTACCTGGGCATGAAACCATCAGGCTGAATGCCATGTTCAAGACAGTAAAGCTCCCAGCAAGAATTGCCAACCTGAATCCCTGCCTGTCCAATATGTATGCTTATGATCTCCCTCATCTCTCTCTCTCTCTCTCTTTCACACACAATTACACACACTGATTCTTTCTCTCTCTACGCTCTTGGGGAGATTTGTTAGAGAGAGATGAAAGAGAAAGAAACAGGAGGAAGAAACGCCTTAAAATGAATCAATCAAATGGGGGAATTTCTGGAAATTAATTTCAGTTTTGGAAAATTTCACGTGGTTTTGGGGGTAGTCCGAACATTGCGGGGACCCACTAATTGCCGCCAAGTCATTTGTGTCCTACTCCAGCTCCTAAATTGGCTGTTATTCTGGGCCCCACACACCCACCGCAAATTGGGTCCCATCTATCGTTGAACTAGTACATGCCCGTGTTGAAAAACACGACTTTTTTTTTTTATATTTTGTTTAAGGGCAAAATAAGAAAGAGACAAATATATGAAGACAAAATAAAAAAAAAATTAATTTGAAACTATTCATTCAACTGTCCACCCATTCTACCATTTATACTATAGATACTTCTTTTGTTTTTCTTTCTCTATTTCCAGACTTTTTATTCTTTTGTCAAACTTCAATTTACTGTCCCCAACTTATCAATCATTTACAACCTGGCACCCTTAACTATTAACACGGGTGAAAAATCAACCCCTCCATATGCTCACCGTCAACCAATTTTACGGTTGTGCAAACTGTAATTAGTAATTAGGTTACCTATATTTGAGTCACTTTTATAATTTAATTTTTAATATTGAAAAATTGCAATTCAACTACTAAAATTTATATTCTCTCCGTCTCTAAAAGGTTGTCCTATTGTACATTTTGCAATTATTAAGAAAGAGATTCACCTTTTTGTACCTTAGTAGATTTGCACTAACATTCATAACTAAGTTTAGAAATGAGACATATTTTTTGAGACAAGTCAAAATGGCAAATGGGACAATCTTTCAGAGACGGAAGGAGTATTTTGTTATAAATTGATGTAAAAAATAACAAGGTATTAGTTTTTTTGGGAATCAAAGTTATTATTCACATGGCATTTTAGGGTGCATATTTGGTCATTTTATAACCATTTTGATATTTTGATTGTTTATTTTAAACATCATACTTTCAATTTTAATTTAGACCTTCAACAGTTTGGTGCAAAAATTGCACTATTCTTTATAATAGTGCAATTTTTGCATCAAACATCTCCAACAATTTCCTTTAAATTTTATATCAAATAAGAATATTTAAAATATACATTATTATTTCATTTATATAAATAATATTAACTTTTATATATATATATATATATATATATATATATATATATATATATATATATATATATATATATATATATATATATATATATATATATTATATTGCAAAATCTTTACACATATATCAAAAGAAAAAATTTAAAAAAAGATTTTCAAAAGAGAAAAAAATAAGGATAACGAGATAGTGAATATCTATCTTTTACACCAAATTTGATGCAAAAAAATAGAGTTGTTTCATAATATAGCAATGTTTAGAGTTCCGTTGTATCAAAATAGTTCTCTATTTTGAAGTTATAGAGTGTCTTTGTAAATGCTTAGAAATCCATTTTCCCAATATAAAGTTTTCATATTAAACCTAACACCACCACCACTATTAAGATTGTCGTCGCGCCCGCTCACCCCCTACGCCACTACCCATATCACCCACTAGGGATGTACAAAAAATTCGTGAAATCGGACCGGATCAATAGAACCGGATCAGTCCAGTATAAACCGGACCGAACCAATAGTATTGATTTCTGGTTCCGAATTTTTATTTATCCTATTATTTGGTCTGGTCTTGATTTTGAAAAAATATATACGGTACTTTACCGGATCGATTATATATTATATATATATATATTATATATATATATATATATATATATATATATATATATATATATATATATAATATTCCATAACTTATAAGGTGATTTATTGAACTAGTTGAATTAGTATAGTTTCTGTAATTTAGGGTTGTTTTGTATCACATTATGATTATTTTAACATTTTAAGGTCTTTTCAAGAGAATTAATTGTTTGACTTGATTTCTGATAAGTTGAAGTCAATTAATTGAATTGAATTGAAGCTAGCTGTGAGATTTTGTTGTTGTTGTTTGCTTACAAATTATTAAGTTAATTTCACTAATTTCATTGTTTGACAGTTGAACATTAAATTTGAACTAATTTCTGTAATTTATATTTATTTTTTTACTTTTCTTTTCTTTGTTATTAGGGTTGTTTGACAATAATCCACATTTAATGAAGTTTTTCTGAATAAATTAATTGTTGAACTCGTATTCTAACTAGTTGAAATCATTTGATTGAACCGAATTGAAACTTGTTGTGAGTTTATTAGTTGATTGAATTGAATTAACAATAATCACATTTAACCTTATTGATTGTACTTAGTTGAGAGGAAATAAACCTCTGTGAGGCTCGTGAGATTATCATTGATTTCTATTTTTTTTAGATTGTTTACAACTTGGTATATAAATATGTTGTTTTTTTTCTTTGTTCTATCACCATTAATTTCTATTTTTTTTTACTTTTTTTTTTTTTGTGTTTATGTAGGAAACAATCGTGTTGCAAAGTTGGAACTTAAAGGTGGCACAGTCGACTTGATTGTGCAATCTTTAGCTTTTAGTTTTCTTTTTTATTCTATTTTTGTGGTTAATTTTTGAAGTTGAACAATTATTGTAGAACACGATTTCGTACGAGCTCTGACACCAGCTGACAGGCATGTACCTATCGTATTAAATGGAGGCTCAGGCGCCCATCAAGCGCGTTGAGGCACCGCACTAACTGTCACCTGCCCCCTAATCCTCGTCCAATCAAATACATTCTCTACAGTACTTTGTCGTTTATTGTGTTATCCAACTATGGCATGACACCTGTCATAGGTCAAGACAAATATGTCCAAGGGCTGAGATCCATCCTACTGATCTCTCTCTATACTGTAAATACCCTCAAATGTTCTATTGGGCAAGGTAAGTTACATTATCTAAACTTAGCACACAAACACACTAAGAAATTTCAAGTCTCATTCTCAGATTAATATTCCTAGGAGATCTTACTCTCACGCCCGAGGGCATGAGTGTGAGCGTTGTGAGGGATTTTTCAGTCGCCACCTATATTATTGTTTGGAAAACATAGAAAAACCATTTTTTTGAAAGAGATTTGGGTTCGGGGCTTAGGTTATGGAATGGAAAGGTCAAGGAGCACCCATTCCACCCAATCCGGAGATCGGTCTTGCTAAAGAAAAGAGAGGTTTTCAAAAAAAAAAGAGAAGAATATTTCAAATAAAACAAATAAAGATCCATTTAACGGGGTTAAACGGAATGTAGGATCGATTGCTTCGAGACCGTTGTCTCGTATGCAGTTTAGTCCCAAACTAACGGTGGTTAGTCAAAACTTAACGAAACATGACTAAATGGTGGATTTTTACTTCTTGACTCAAAGCGAGACTTAGAGTGGTATAAATTTGATCCGATGGGTTCAGAATGGGGTGTCTACAAAGCCCCTCGTCGACAAGTCTTATGAAAGAAGTCATGTCGATGATAGAAAAGACATCATTCTGAACATAGGGATGGTCGAGCCGCACGGCTTCCTACGTATCTCTATCGGAGAATCAGACCATAACGTAGTTCAACTCCAAAATACGAAAAGGCTGCTTTAGGTATTTTGAAAATTATTCGAAAATCGAGGAGATTTTGTTTTTTGAAAAGATAAATTCATACTGAGGAATCAAATCAAGACCCGATTTTGAATATACCTGTCATTCTAAAGATTCGCCTGTCTGGGCTCCGAACCTGCGGGAAATGTGTTAGAAAACAAAGGCTTACCTGTCCGGTCCTTTGAGTCCTGTCGGTTTTGTGACGATTCGCCTTTCTGGGCTCCGAATCGGGCTTTTTGTTGTTGAGGATGACGATTCACCTGTTTGGGCGTTGAATCGGGCTTTTGTGATGACGATCCACCTGTTTGAGTGTTGGATCGGGCTTTTATTTTGACGATCCACCTGTCGAGGCGTTGGATCGGGCTTTTATGTTGACGATCCACCTGTCTGGGCGTTGGACCGGGATTTTCTGTTGACGATCCACCTGTCTGGGTGTTGGACCAAGCTTTTTGATTTGACGATCCACCTGTCTGGGCGTTGGACCGGGCTTTTCTTTTGATGATTCACCTTTCTGGGCTCTGAATCATGTGAAATGAGTTGATCCCTGGATCAATCATTTCTCGAGCGACTGGTGCCGTATCGGGCGATTGTGCGGGTGTCACGTTCGGCTCGTTCTGTGACTTGCGGAGCCGATTTTTCCACGTTTCCTTGCTAGTGTATCATTTCCAAGGGTAAATGTGTCAAAATCTTGAATTTTGATGTTGCGTAGACGCTTATTGTCGAGGACAATTTTGTCAATTTTCCGAAGGTATATCTTGCGCGAGATAAGGTATACCGTGCGAGACTTGTACTATCGAGGCAATATAAAACAACAGCTGTTGTTTTAATTTGAAAATATCCTTTTCAAATTCCCTCCCTAGCTCGAGCCAAGGCAATTTTCTCTGTATTTTTTGTGATTTGTTTGTTGATTCCTTCTTCCAATCAATTCTCAATCCTTCCTCCCTCCATAATCAATGGCTCAAGAAGGAAAAATCCAATTTTGGGGAGTTATTTGCCAGGGAAGGATTATCCCCGCGATGACCTCACTTTCGATAGGCACGTGCACATTTCCACCGCCGTTCGGGAAGGTTTGGTAAGAGCTTCTTTCCCAATTCTTGTTTCTCATATTGCATTGATTTTGAACTCACTTTTCCTTGAATTCAAATTCCATCAATGGCCATTTTTTTCTTTGTCTTTGTTTAGAACTAGGTTCTTTCTTGCATGCTTTATTTTTTGTTGGATTTGTTGAGTGATTGTTGTTGCGTTGAGTGCGTATGAGTCTCCTACATATCATGGATTATAGGAGGGGTTGATTCGGGTCATCAATGGCATCCTTGAGCAAGCTTTTCTTGTACGCATGTCAAGTGTTTGATGAAATGTCTCAATAAAAATTTTCTTCTATTTCATTGAATTCTTGCCATGGAATGATTTCTAATATTGCCCTTTTTGCTTTTCCTCTGTTTTGCAGTCGTATAGGCCGACGAAGAATTGCCGTGGGAGCCCAAAACTGGCTAGAGCTGTGTGGGACAAGATCAAGGATCTTGATGGTATTCGAGATAGGGTGGCCCAAACGGGGCTTCTAACTTTTGTTGATAACCTTCAGGGGATGAGACGGACTCCCCAAGTTCTTCAGGCGATCAGGGAGAGGTGGTGGGATACTACCCACACCGTTCATTTGCGCTTCGAGGAAGCAACCATGACTCCGACGGACTTCCTTGCTATCACGGGGCTAGAGTTCACCGGTGAGCCCCTGCCGAAGCCTGCGGGTTATAAGCCTGCGGGTCCAGCTGTGTGGAGACAGTTGATCGATTTCGTCCCTAACAAGGTTAAGGGATTTGCTGCTGAGCTAACACCCCTCCGGCGTCAGATTGAGGATTATGATCTTAAGCCGAATGTGAATACTGATCGGTTGGTGCGGGGTGCCCTTTGGTATATTCTTTCTGAGACCATCTTTGTGAACCACTCTTCTACGGATCGTCTTTCTCTTTTGGGCTTGTTGGTGAATTTGGATGAGGTGAGTACGTATGATTGGGGATCAGCGGGGCTGTCCTTCTGCTATCACGCCATGGACGAGGCGTGTAGGCACACTAGGGATACCCTGTCGGGGTATTCTTATGCTTGGGAGGTATGCTCTTGATTCTGTTTCTGTCCTTTATCTGTATACTTTGTCTGTATTTCGTACTGAATCCGTTCTGTTTTCTTGTGCAGATATGGGGCTATACTGTCCTTGGGCTGTACAAGTTTGAGCTGGAGAGCCGGACCCCTTTGTTCTCGGATATCAGGAGGTGGAGCCACCCCAATCGAAGCGTTGACGAGGAGGAGGATCAGGAGTGGACCCTGTCGGTCGCAGAGGCGCGGGCCATGCTGGACACCTTTGAGTATGAGCGGCTGGGCCTTTATCCATGACCCTGGTGGAGCGGGAGGTGCACCGTGCTTGGGATGCCACTGGGATGCAGAGGATGTTGGCATCTCTCGGGAGGGGATACTATGTACCTTGGTGAGCGGGTCTTCCCACACGGCATGGGCGGGTAGTACTCATCATATAGGGTGCCAGCGGATCCGCCGAGGGCGATGTACCCCACCTACTCCATTCCAGATGATGATTATGACGGTCTTATGGTGGGTGATGCAGCGACGGCTTGTGTTGTCCACGGGGCCTCCTATGAGGAGTTCTTGCCTCGACTGATGGGTCCCCTTCTGGTGGGTGCTAGGCGATCGCACGCTCGTGGCTCTGCCTGCGCTCTCGCCTCAGTTCATCGGCCCCTAGCACTTCTTCCCAGGCTACTGGTTCTCTGCCCTTCATGCCGGATTTCAGTCCTCTGAGCTACACGTACATGATGGGGAGTATGCCGATGATGGGCCATATCCCGACTCTGGACCATATTCCCGAGGGTTACCGCCTTCTGCCGAATGTCTCCTCGGTATGTTTCTGTTTATATTTCACGTATTCGTCCATATAAGTGTATATGTCCGACTTCATCTGAGCATTTCTTTTCCTTTGTTGTCAGGTCACTATGTCCGCGGCCGATTACAACCGTGGAGCGACCAAGATGGCGGGACTGATGGCCCTGGTGTCGTACCTGTCTGAGAGGCTGTTCCAGAAGGCTTCTTTGGCGGCCTCGACAGTGGCCTCTGCGGTGACCCCTACTTGTGGAGCCATGAGGTCGAGGAGGGATGGTAGCCCCCGTGGTGGTGATGGCGGAGGTGCCAGCGGCTCGAGCGACTTGATGGCGTGATCCCCTCATTTTCTATTTGATTTATGATGACTTGTATATATTGGCCGTGTGGGCCCAGACAATTTTTTCTATTTTTTTTCTTTGGTACCTGTTAGAAACAAGTAGGTAGCACAAAAACATGTTTTTTTAAGTCCTAATCCTAGGTTTAACTAGTTAATTTTTTAACTTTCTCGACTTTTCGTGATTTGGAAATGGAATGGCCGCCTAGGCCACAATTTTGAGCTTGAATTTGGTGTTGCACTGTATGTTAAGAACTGTATGTGCAGGTTTTTCGAGACTTGCTTCGTCAAGTCGGGGCTAGATTGCTGTTTGTGCAGAGCTGTTGCTGTTTTGTCGAGGCGATATCTCGCGCGGGACAAGGTGTCTCGCACGAGACACGCTACCCAGGCAGAATCCTTTTCCTTCTTCGAACGGGATTTTGTCAGTTTTCCCTATATAAATGCCCTGTTGTCCGGCCAGATAACACATCTTAGCCTTTCAAACTCTAGAGATATTCTGTTAGGGTAAAGTTCTTGTCTTCTTTTCCAACCCTGTGATCTATGGCTTCCAAGGAGATTGCCCCAACGTCCATGATTGTCGATGATTTTTCTTTGTCGTCTGATGTGATTGAAGCCTTCAAGCAAGCATCAAGAGATTTTGTGAGGTCGTTTCGCAACAGATCTCGCAATAGGTTCATAGTAGAATTCAGATTAGAATCCTTTTTACTTAAGAACCTCCAACCGGATTGGAATCTGTTGCAGGGTGCTGCTAGATTTTGGGATCCCTCTGTCCATCTTTTCAATTTTTTTTAATGAGATGGTGCCTACTGTGGAGGAATTTGTCATTGTCTTGGATATGCCTTTGACTGGTGAGATTGTTGTTCCTAAATATAATAGGAATCATTCAGAGGCCTTGAATGAATTGCTAGGGATCCCCCTTGATACTTGCTATGAGTTGGTTCACCGTAGGTGGGTGGATTGTTCTTCTTTTTCTGGGTGATTCAGTGGAGATTCAGATGATGATGCCTTTCATGTCTACAAACGGAACTTTCTGGCCCTTTCTGTTTTTGGAGATGTCTTGTTCACATGCAGGGATGGCTTGGTTGACTCCCAATTGGTGGAAATTGTTCTGCAAGCTAGAAAACGTTCTAGGAACATTATCCCGCTTATTTTAGGTGAAACCCTGCATGGTCTTGATGAGCTGCATAAGACCGGTTCTATGACTCAAGGGAGTCCTCTTTTATTGACTATTTGGCTTAGGGAGCATCTCAAGTTGGTAGGTCCCCCGTTGGAATATTCCCCTTTCACCTATCATACGCGAAAGTTGTTGATCAAGGATCTCTCGACGGATGAGTGGGCTGAGTTGATTGCGAAGACGGTAACTGCTGATATCCTTTGGTGTCCACCTTATTGGAGATTGAACAAGTATGTTGCCAATACCAAGGGTTTTGACAGGGTTGTTCTTCCGGGTTTGCGAGATTCCTCCTTTTATTTTCCCAAACGGGTGCTCCGTCAGTTTGGTCAGCAGCAGGACACTTATCTTTTCGAAGGGGCCTCTCGTCATGTGTCTTATATTGGTGTAGATTTTGCGCAGGTGCTAGCTCAAGCATGGGGTGAAGGAACTAGTCGGGACCGCTGGTCGAACCTTCGGACTTTTAATGCATGCATCTTCTTACCCGACAAGTATTTGGATTGGTTTCTTCATACTGGCCACCCTAGTGTGGAGAAGATTGATGATCTGCGGCTTCCACTGTTAGGGGATTCTTTTGTAGCTAGCAGCATTTTGCGAAGGAGCGAGGCTCAGTCTGATTCTGCTAATGTACGAACTGATCCAACCCAGGATTTTCTTGACGGGGATTGGTATGAGAGGCGAGGCAAAGGGATGCCTGGAAAGACGCAAGCTTTGGATAGGCCCAATGTCTTCAAGAAGCTTTCGGAGTCTGTTTTTGATCGTCTCGAGGGATGTTCCGCTTCAAAGGGTCCAAAGCGCAAGAAGGATCGCGAAGACGGTGGTGATCATGTCCGCCGGCCTACCAAGTCAATGAAAGGCTAGATCTTAAGGAGTACCAAGAGATTGATTTGATAGGTCAATAGTTTTATTTTATTAGTATTTTTTTCAAGGTTGTTAGCTTAGTAAATTAGTCGTTGTGGTTAGGATTTCCCTTTTGCCGTTAACAAAATGCATTCGATTAATAAAAGGACAAAAGTAGATTTATTTATTTGATTAGATAGAACCCGGAGGCTGCCTACGTTCCTCTTTTACAACAATTAAATAAGAGGCTCAGGTCTAACGTAGTTCATTTTTTAGAGAAAAGGAACAAAATACGGCTTCAGGCTGAGGGGTAATCTCGCGCGAGACAAGGCCCCCCCCCCTTTTTTTTTATGCACACCCTTTCTTTTGCCTAGACTGTCTTTTTGGATTTTCAATCTAGCGGGCTTCTTTTCTTGTGCAAGCTCTAATTTTTGCCTAAGCCGTCCCCTTCGGGATTTTCGACCTAGCGAGCAGTTTTTTTCTTTTTAGGAGGCCAAGTCATGCGAAGTATTTCTTGAGCTTGTCCATGTTGACCGGCTTCGGTAGTTGATCTCCGTCTAAGTCCACCAGCTGAAGGGCTCCCCCAGAGAATATCTTCTTTACGATGTAGGGTCCTATCCATCTTGGTACCCTTTTGCCTAGCGGGTTGAAAGGTCCAGGACGATGCTCACGGAGGACCAGGTCGCCTACTCTGATGTTCCTTGTCTTAACCTTTTTGTTGAAAGCCCTTGCCATTCTTCTTTGGTAAGCTTGGGTGTGCTCGGTTGCTTTCAGCCTCCTTTCGTCTAGCAGGGCCAACTCTTCGTATCTGCTTTCTAACCAGTCGACCTCGTTCACTTGGTTTTCTAGGAGAACCCTTAGTGATGGTATTTCTAATTCTATTGGTAGGACAGCCTCCATTCCGAATGTGAGGGCGTAGGGAGTCTCTCCTGTAGCTGTCCAAACTGAAGTGCGGTATCCCCACAGTGCAAATGGTAACTTGTCGGGCCAGTCTTTCCCAGTGACTGCCATTTTTCTGATGATGGTTTCGATTGTCTTGTTTGCGGCTTCAACTGCTCCATTCGTTTGAGGCCTGTAAGGAGACGACTTGTGCCTTGTGATTTTGTACTCGGTTAGGAGGCGATCGGTTTCCTTCTCGAAGTGCGACCCATTATCAGATATCATCTCTTGCGGGACCCCATACCGGCATATGATGTTGCATTTGATGAATTCTACAACCTTTCTGGCATTCAAAACCTTGTAGGAGGCGGCCTCGACCCATTTAGTGAAATAGTCGATGGCTACTAGAACGAAACAGTGTCCATTGGCTCCTATGGGTGTGACCTTTCCAATCACGTCTATCCCCCATGTCGAGAACGGCCAAGGAGAAGTCATAGGGTACAGCAGGGAAGGCGGTGATTGCTGAAGGTTGGCGTGTATCTGACACTTATGGCATTTCTTGACCATTTTGGTACAATCGGCTTCCATGGTTAGCCAAAAGTACCCTTGTCTGAAGATCTTTTTGGCGAGAATGTTTCCGCTCATGTGAGTTCCACATATGCCTTGATGAACATGGTCCATTATTTCTCGGGCCTCTTCCTCGGTGGCACAAAGGAGGTTTCCTTGGGAATGCTTCTTGAATAGACGGCCAGCTATGATGGAGTAATTAGCGGCTAACCTCTTAAGGGCGATCTGAGTCTTCTGATCTGTCTTAGGTGGGATGGTTCCATCTATGATGAAATGCCAAATATCATGGTACCATGGTTTTTCTTCGGAGTTCTCAACAATGGCACATTCGGATAACCATTTGTCTTTGCAGTCATGAAGATCTATAACGGCGCAGTAGGTAGGAGTTGAACGCCATGTTATTTTGAAGGATTTGACTGCCTTTCCTTTAGGGATTTCGACCAAGGAGGCAAGTGTGGCCAATGCGTCAGTAAACCGATTTTTATCTCTAGGAAGATAGTGGAATGAGACATCCTGAAATTGTTGCGCCAGCTCCTGGAGGTGGGCACTGTATCTTTGGAGGGTTGGATCTTAGATCCTCCACTTCTTCAGTGTTTGATTGATGATTAACTGGGAGTCCCCAAATACCTCGAGTTCAGTCACGTTGCGTTCTAGGGCTGCCTCAAGCCCCGCTATGCAAGCTTCATATTCTGCGGTGTTGTTGGTGGCATCAAAATCAAGACGTATTGCCAGTGGAGTATAGATGTCGTCAGGGTCTACTAACAACATTTCGATACCGAACCCTCTCTTGTTGGCCGCGCCATCGAAAAATAATTGCCACTTATTTTCTTCTTCTATACTCATGATGTCCTCGTCAGGGAATCGCGGGTCTTCCCCCTTCACTTCGTCACAAGGGAATTTGGCCAATGATCTGCGAATACACTCCCCCTGACGGATTTCTGAGTGACGTAAGTGATATCATATCCCGCGAGCATGAAGTACCATTTGGCCAATCTCGAAGACAAATTTGATTTGTCTAGGATGTATTTCAACGGATCCATTCTTGCAATGAGACGAACCGTGAAAGCTTCCATATAGTGCTTTAGCCTTTGTGAAACCCAAACAAGAGCAGCGCAGGACTTGTCGAGTGGAGAGTAGTTGATTTTGCAAACTTGGAATCTGCGGCTGACAAAGTAGATGGCATTCTCTGTGTGTGAGGCAGGCTGTTCTTGAGCGAGCATAGCCCCTAGCGCATTGTCAGTAACCGTGAGGTACAGCTTCAAGGGCTTCTCCTTGTGTGGTGGAACCAGGATGGGTGGGGAAGTTAAGTAACTCTTAACTTCCTCGAATGCTTCTTGACATTCTTCGGTCCACTCTTGAGGTGTGTTTTTCTTAAGTAGCTTGAAGATAGGATCGCACATTGTAGTCAGTTGATTGATGAATCGACTGATGTATTGGAGTATGCCCATGAATCCCTTTACTTCTTTCTGTGTTCTGGGTGGAGGCATGTCTGTGATGGCTTTTATCTTGGCAGGGTCTGCTTCTATGCCGCGCTCAGTGACCATGTACCCTAAGACTTTCCCTTTGTCCACTCCGAATGAGCACTTGGCGGGATTGAGTCTCATCTTGTGCTGTCTCAGTCGATCGAAGAATTTTCTGAGATCTCTGAAGTGCTGGCCATTTGTCCCTTTTGAGTGGACAATCATGTCATCCACGTATACCTCTATTTCTTTGTGGATCATGTCATGGAATAGTGTCGTGACTGCCTTTTGTTAAGTATCCCCAGCGTTCTTGAGACCAAACGACATGACCGTGTAACAGAATGTCCCCCAAGGTGTGGTGAATGCTGTTTTGTGCTGATCCTCCTCTGCCATGAGGATTTGGTTATACCCTGCGAAGCCGTCGACGAATGAGCAAACTTCGTATGCGGCTGTGGCGTCGACCAACATATCTATGTTTGGTAGCGGGAAGTCATCTTTAGGGGATGCCTTGTTCAAGTCTCTAAAATCGACACAAACTCGTATCTTCCCATTTGACCAGGCTAATTGCACCGTGTTTGCCAGCCATTCCGAATATTCGATCACTTTGATAAACCCTACGTTCAGGAGTTTCATGATTTCCTCTTTTACTTGCATTGACCATTCCGGCTTGATTCTGCGTAGTTTCTGTTTGACTGGCTTGGCGTTGGGTAGCAGCGGTATCTTGCGCTCTACAATTGACTGATTCAACCCAGGCATATCTTTGTAGGACCAAGCGAAGACGTCGACATATTCTTTGAGGAGCTGCGTCAAGGTCTCTTTGTCTTCCCCCTTGAAGAAGCTGCCAATCTTTGCTTCTCTGGGGTCTTCTGTCGTCCCAAGATTAACCGTTTGCATTTCCTCATCGTCAACAGAGCCATTCTTTCCACAACGACCTACTTGCTTAGCTAATTCTTTTAAGATTTGTTCGTTTTCTTGATCTATCTCATCGTATGATTCATTATTAACGTGTTCGTTATATTGATTATTATTAGTTAATTCATCATTCACGATGTTAGCAATCTCAGGGTACTCGAAAAGATCAAAGTTTTCATTAAGGAAGTAAGGGAATACATGTTCGGCCACCGCCTCGATTTCCTCTTGAGTGAGTTCATCAGAGGTGGAGCCTGCTTCTAATGTGAAAGTTACAGGGCCTATCTTCCTGCGGGGATGGGGAGTACAACCAAGCTCTTTGATCATGAAGTCTTCATCAACAACCGGTCCTCCGGTGACGTGCCAGTTTAGAATTGGCTCATCACATTTCTGTATTAGCCTTGTGTAATCAATGGTTGGAGCGTCCCCCTTGGAGATTGCATGGATCCGTCAGTCTTCTAACCAAGACAGTCTTCAAACCGGCCGCAAAGATGTCTTCTCCCAACACAAAGTCCCATTCGCTTGTCATTTCTGCCTTCGTACCCCACAAATCATTAGAGATTAGTGAGACGGGTTCTGTTTCATTTGGTGAAGCATTGCAGTCGCTGAAGATTTCAAAGCCCGATTGGCGTTTTCCTTTATCATCAGTCCATGGTTCTGAAAAGATAAAGTAGGGAATGCTTTCCCCTTCCCAGACGAAGTAGCCATTGAGTGTCTGTCGATATGGCTTGAGGTTGTAATTCTTGGCCTTTGGGTTATTGTAGCCTTTGTATGTGGTTCCTTCCCACTTGATTGAAGTTCCACTCTTCTTTGTCATCCCCATCGTGGATGGAAATGATGTATCCTAGGCCATGCTTTGTGTGAGGTGGGGGAACCGGTGGTGGTTCCGCTATCCCTTGTAAGTGTTTTCCAAGCCCCAAGCCAGGGAATTATCCATTTGCTTGCATCATTCTCCAAACATGAAGGTTTCCAGAAAACCGAAGTGCCTTGGAGTAATCGTTTTCGTTGCAAGTTTCTACGACATTCACAGTGCTTTCTTTCTCGATTAAATAAGTAATCAGAATTGAAAAGGGAAATACTGACTAGCTATTATTGAAAAGCAAACTTGGTACTCTTGCCCACAAATGAGGATTTTAGGCAAGTAGTACCCAAACTAAACTATACTACTAACCGTTTCTTTTGCAAATAAAAGTAAATAACTGAAAAAAGAAAAGGAAGCCTTCATTTCTTAATCCAACCAAGAGCACCTCCGCTAGGAGCAAGTTTGATGGTGTCATTGTCGACTAAGTCTTGGACTGCATTCTTCAGGTTGAAACAATCATTGGTGTGGTGGCCATGACATTGATGGTAGAAGCAATAGAGGTGTGGAGCTCAACCTTCCCTCTTGGGTTGGTAGCCCTCCATTGGCTTCATTACTCCATCCTTGTGAAGACTTCTGAATATGTGTCCGAGAGAGATCCCTCCAAAGTCGGTGAAAATCCTACCCTTCCTTCGCTTAGCCATTTGATTGTGGAGGTCTCGAATATGGTTCTCGTAGTGTTGCATAAAGACGTGGTGGCGAGACTGATATTCTTCTTCCATTTGTTCTTTGAGGTCACGGTAAAGAGTATTGAGGCAATACTTGACCCTTTCATCAATGTCATCTTCAATGTGGGCTTCGAGGTTGATACACTTTTGGGTCATAGCCTCAAGTTCGCTTTTGACTTCTTCACTCAAACAGCATCTTTGTCTTGTCAGCTTGGATGGATTCTTCCAAGTTGTTGTAGGTGTTAGTGCCCTAGGACTATAGAGATAGACTTATTTGTAACGTCATTATTCATTTATATAAGAGATTGTTTCTTTGATTATTATATGTGTTTGCATGTTTACTTTAATAATCTTGTCCCTAGTACTTATGAAGCACTAGTATGAAGTCTAATGGATAATCATGTGATTATTATATGCATGGAGATGCACATTAGATTCATGGGAACTTGTTAGAGAACAAGGTACTGGACTTGACCCATTATGAGATTTATGTCATGGTCGTATGTCATAAATAAATCTCATATAGTTATATCATTCATATCCTTTGACCTGAGATTATCATCGTCTTCCACTTGATGAATATTATGTTTGATATAGTTTAACGTTGTCTTTAACCGGATAACAATAAGGGCTATTATTGGCATGATATGATTCTTGTTGGGAAGAATGATAAGTCAAGATGGGAATTTGTCCCTCGTAAAGAGAGATGTTTGCTAGGCCACTCGTAAGTAAGATTGATGTAGTGCATGGCCATGCCCGAATGAATTAATGTGATTAATATCATTCGATTAATCAATTTACTTAGTAACGATAAAGCATTGAACAAAATGAGTTGACTTGGACCATGACTCATGTTCAATATAACATCGTGTGACAAAGGGATTGTGATATGTTCTATGTAGGAAAATCGAACATGATATTATATTATTTGGGTAGGCATGATGGCTTGCTAGAGTCCGCTCATGTCTTATGAGGATCGATGTGATCGAACTCATTGCCAACATAATATAGTCCTATGGGGTCACACGCATCGAACGAATTGTCAAAAATGAAGAATATGGAAATTCTGTACTCAGGGGACGACTCGTCCCCAGGCCTGAACTAACTATTCCCTTGGTCTGGGACGAATGAATCAGAGGGAGTGTCCTGAGGGACGACTCGTGCCCATGGGGACGAGTCGTGCCCATAGGGATGACTCGTGTCCTGAGCCAGAACCAACTATTCCCCTTAAGGGGGACGCCTGTATCAGAAGCTTGGTGACAGGGGACGACTCGTGCCCTGGGCGACGAGTCGTCCCGTCGGCGCTAGACTGATACGTAATTGACTTTAAATTAGGGTTTTCGCGAGGGGAAAAGTTTTATAACGTATAAATACAAACCCTTGGTTGCCCTAGCAGTCATTCTCATGTTTTGCGTTTAGAGAAACACAAAAGAGAGTGATTCCAATTGTGAATTGAGAATCAAAACACCATTCAAATCCATATTTCTTCATTGATTGAAAGGAGTTTCAATAAAGGATCTAGCAATCCACCTAGAATTGTTCTAGGGTTCGTTCAACGCGTGGATACACATAGAGGATCTTCGCCAATCAAGATCTAATGTTCGTGATTCAAGAATCGTTCATCGAAGATTCGCTAGTTCATCAATCTGGAGTTGGAACGCGTTTATCAACGACAAAAGCACGCAAGGTTGGTAATTCTATTTCATACTTCTTAATTAATCATCTAGAACGGATCCTAGGGCTTCGGGTTTTCGAGTTAATTTTGCATTATTCCGCTGCGCATGGACCCTCGAAACCCAACAGTGGTATCAGAGCCCCGTTCATGATGTTTATTTTAGATAATCATGATAATTATATAATGAGATTATGTTAATTTTCATGATGAATATGATTTAGAATATGAATTTATATGGGATTTGCTTATGGAAGTAATTGTATATGTAGATATGCCATGATTATGAATTGAATTATGTGATTAATGTGATTAATCTATAATATGGGTTTTGATGTATTACTTAGTATATAGGCTGGAAGCCAAGACCTTCCCCACAGGCACTTCTAGGAAGTGTGGGATAACTTTGGATTACGACGCCACGTACTAGTAATTACACATCAAATGTGATTTGTGTTGCATCATTCCATGTTCATAATTATGCTCATATAGTTTTCATGAATCAACCTTGCCATGTTAATTGATAAACATGAAAAATGAACCTTCATTGAAATTTGAGTTTGTTTATGCCACCCATGTTTAAACACTTGTGAGTACACGGATAGTTTTATGTAGGCTACGCCATAGCGAGGTACATTAATTCTATCTTTGTATGATCAAGATGAACAAACGGTGATTGCTATACGTTTAAAATGGTTAAACTCAATTAGGCTATCAAAACAGTTTTGGGTCTAGGGCATAAGATGAGATTGAAACATGTGACATATGATGTCTATAATCTCATAAAGGATCTAAGAGTCATATGTTGATATGATTGATAAATGTTATCTACCTTTTTAGTTTAATTTTGAGCAGTCGTGCCATAGCCGACTTGAAATTAAATTAAAGTTGGGTCTTAGCCTATTAAATTATATTATGCATGATTGTATAAGAAGGTTATATAATTTAGTGGGAGTATTTGAGAAATACGTTAATTAATCTCTTAATTGAAATTGGTACTTATATGTGTTCATATTTGTTGCATATCTTTGTAGATCAATGGCTGTAAACACTAATCAAACTTTGTCACTGCGATCAGTCCTTGAGAAGGACAAGTTAGAAGAGAATGGCAACAACTATGTGGATTGGATCCGCAGTTTGGGAATTGTTCTCAAACAGGAAAGGAAGTTGTACATTCTCGATGGACCCGTTCCACCCGAGCCTGCTGCTAATGCAACTCGAGCTGAAAAGGATCAACATAAGAAACATTTAGATGATTCTATTGATGTTGGTTGCTTGATGCTTGCTACCATGAGTAAGGCCCTTCAGAAGGACCTTGTACACATGGAAGCTTATGATTTGGGAAATCATTTGAAGGAAATGTTCCAGTTGCAAGCACGTCAGGAAAGGTTTGACACTATGAAGGCTCTTCATTCATACAAGATGATTGATGGACAACCTGTTGGGCCTCATGTGTTGAAAATGAAGGGTCACCTCGAACATCTTGAGAGGCTTGGATATCCTATCCAGTTAGAGCTGGCTACGGATATGATATTGCATTCACTCCCAGAAAGTTATAATCAATTTGTTTTGAATTATAACATGAATGGGATGAATAAATCTCTGTCTGAACTGCATGGGATGCTTAAGAATGCAGAGAACAATATCACCAAGAAAACCAATCAAGTGTTGATGGTGAATAAAGGAAAGGGGTTCAAGAAACCCAAGGTTAAAGCAAAAGTTGCTAAACTGGAGGCAAAGGTTGTCGTTTTTGAGAAGCCTCAACCCAAATCCCAAAAGGATGCGGTTTGCTACCATTGCAAGGAAACTGGGCATTGGAGGCGTAACTGCAAAGCTTATCAGGAAGGACTGAAGAAGAAGGGCAATGAGATTGCCATGACTTCAGGTATCTATGTGATAGATATTCTACTTTCTACTTCTAGTTCTTGGGTATTAGATACCGGATGTGGATCTCACATTTGCCTAAATGTGCAGGGACTAAAGAATAGAAGGTTGCTCAAGGAAGGTGAAGTAGACCTACGAGTTGGAAATGGAGCAAGAGTTGCTGCATTGGCCGTAGGGACTTATGAAGTCACTTTACCGAGCGGATTAATATTAGTTTTGAATAACTGCTATTATGTTCCGGATTTGAGCAGAAACATTATTTCAATTTCTTGTTTAGACAATGAAGGTTATCGTTTTCTTATTGAGAATAAGAAATTTTCCATTTATTTGAATGATATGCTTTACTGTATTGCTCATTCTTATAATAGCCTTTATGTCTTAGATGTTGAAAATAATGTTGATAATGTCTATCATGTAAATAAGAAATCTAAACCAAACAATGTGAACAACACATTTAAATGGCATTGCCGTCTTGGGCACATAAATGAGAAACGCGTCTCTAAACTCCATAAAGATGGATATTTAGACTCATATGATTATGAATCATATGATGTTTTCGAATCTTGTTTATTGGGCAAGATGACTAAAGCACCTTTTACTAAGAGTAGTGAAAGGTCTAGTGATTTATTGGCTCTCATACATACTGATGTATGTGGACCAATGAATAGCATTGCTAGGGGAGGATTTCGGTACTTCATAACGTTCACTGATGACTTATCAAGATATGACTATGTCTATCTGATGAAGTACAAAAGTGAAGCATTTGAGATATTTAGAATATTTCAAAATGAAGTACAAAATCAACTTGGCAAAACTATTAAAACACTTCGATCCGATCGAGGTGGTGAATATTTAAGTCAAGAATTTGATGATCATCTGAAAAGTTGTGAAATTGTTTCAAAACTTACTCCACCCGAAACACCACAATGGAATGGTGTGTCCGAGAGGAGAAATCGAACTCTATTAGATATGGTTCGATCGATGATGAGTCAAGTTAACCTTCCTATTTCTTTTTGGGGACATGCACTGGAAACAGCTGCTTTCACACTTAATAAGGTCCCTACTAAATCGGCTCCTAAAACCCCACATGAGATGTGGCATGGAAGAAAACCTAGTTTATCTTTCATGAAGATTTGTGGATGTGAAGCTTATGTGAAGAAATTAGTTTCTGAAAATAAGCTTGCACCCAGATCCGATAAATGTATTTTCGTTGGTTATCCTAAGGAAACGAAAGGATATCAATTTTACAACCGATCTGAGAACAAAGTGTTTGTTGCTCGACATGGTGTCTTTCTAGAGAAACATTTTCTCTCTAAAGAAATTAGTGGGAGTAAAATTGATCTTGAAGAAATTCAAGAACCCGAAAATGACAAGGAACCAATAGTAGAGACGGAACCAAATTCACAAACAGTTGTGAAACCGGTTCAAGATACACAAGTTCTTCGCAGATCTGATAGGATACGATCCGAACCTGAGAGATATGGATTTCTCATGACGGAAAGTAACGAAGTATAAATCATTGAGAATGATGAACCTACTTCCTATCAAGAGGCGATGTCCACTCCTGATTCGGACAAGTGGCTAGGAGCCATGGAATCAGAGATCAAATCCATGTACGATAATCAAGTTTGGAACTTGATTGATCCACCTGAAGGTGTAAAAACTATAGGGTGCAAGTGGGTTTTCAAAAAGAAAACCGACATGGATGGGAAGGGACATACTTTTAAGGCCAGGTTTGTTGCTAAGGGGTATAGGCAGACTCATGGCGTTGACTATGATGAAACCTTTTCGCCCGTAGCAATGCTTAAGTCTATTAGAATCTTAATTGCCATAGCCGCATATTACGACTATGAGATATGTCAAATGGACGTCAAAACAGCGTTTCTTAACGAAAACCTACTTGAGGATGTATACATGATACAGCCTGAAGGGTTTGTCGATCCAAAGAATTCTAATAAAGTATGTAAGTTGCAGAGATCCATTTATGGATTGAAGCAAGCTTCCAGGAGTTGGAATCTACGTTTTGATGAATCAGTCAAAGAGTTTGGCTTCATCAAGAATGAAGATGAACCTTGTGTATACAAGAAAATAAGTGGGAGCATAGTTCTATTTCTAGTGCTATATGTCGATGACATCTTGCTCATTGGAAACAATGTTCCTGCATTTGAGACTGTTAAGTCTTGGTTAGGAAAATGTTTTTCAATGAAAGATATGGGTGAAGCGGCTTATATCATTGGTATCAAGATCTATAGAGATAGATCAAGAAGGATGATTGGTTTGAGTCAAAGTACATATATTGACAAGGTCCTTAAAAGATTCCGCATGGAAAATTCTAAGAGAGGGAACTTGCCAATGGGACATGGCATTACTCTTAGCAAGACTCATTGTCCTAAGACAAATGATGAGCGAAAGAGGATGAGTGATATTCCATATGCTTCGACAATTGGGTCTATCATGTATGTCACGTTATGTACTAGACCCGATGTCTCGTATGCTCTAAGCGCGATGAGTAGATACCAGTCTGATCCTGGTAAGAACCATTGGATAGCAGTCAAGTATATCCTGAAGTACATGAGAAGAACTAAGGATGTATTCTTGGTATTTGGAGGAATGGAAGATGATCTGGTTGTAAAGGGTTACACAGATGCAAGCTTCCAGACTGACAAAGATGACTATAGATCGCAGTCTGGTTTCGTGTTTATGCTAAATGGAGGTGCTGTTTGTTGGAAGAGTTCCAAGCAAAGCACTGTTGCTGATTCTACAACCGAAGCCGAATACATAGCAGCATCGGATGCGGCTAAGGAGGCGGTTTGGATCAAGAAGTTCGTTAGTGACTTAGAAGTCGTTCCGAGTATCACTAACCCGATAGAGCTTTATTGTGACAATAATGGTGCTATTGCCCAAGCAAAAGAACCAAGGTCACATCAACGATCCAAACACATTTTGAGACGTTTCCACCTCATTCGAGAAATATGTGAAAGGGAGGACGTCAAGATATGCAAGGTACCAACGGATGACAACATTTCGGACCCTCTCACCAAGCCTTTGCCACAAGCTAAACATGATGGTCATGTTAGGTCCATGGGTATAAGATACATGAATGATTGGGCCTAGTGCAAGTGGGAGACTGTAGGTGTTAGTGCCCTAGGCCTATAGAGATAGACTTATTTGTAATGTCATTATTCATTTATATAAGAGATTGTTTCTTTGATTATTATATGTGTTTGCATGTTTACTTTAATAATCGTGTCCCTAGTACTTATGAAGCACTAGTATGAAGTCTAATGGATAATCATGTGATGATTATATGCATGGAGATGCACATTAGATTCATGGGTACTTGTTAGAGAATAAGGTACTGGACTTGACCCATTATGAGATTTATATCATGGTCGTATGTCATAAATAAATCTCATATAGTTATATCATTGATATCCTTTGACCTGAGATTATCATCGTCTTCCACTTGATGAATATTATGTTTGATATAGTTTAACGTTTTCTTTAACCAGATAACAATAAGGGCTATTATTGGCATGATATGATTCTTGTTGGGAAGAATGATAAGTCAAGATGGGAATTTGTCCCTCGTAAAGAGAGATGTTTGCTAGGCCACTCGTAAGTAAGATTGATGTAGTGCATGGCCATGCCCGAATGAATTAATGTGATTAATATCATTCGATTAATCAATTTACTTAGTAATGAGAAAGCATTGAACAAAATGAGTTGACTTGGACCATGACTCATGTTCAATATAACATCGTGTGACAAAGGGATTGTGATATGTTCTATGTAGGAAAATCGAACATGATATTATATTATTTGGGTAGGCATGATGGCTTGCTAGAGTCCGCTCATGTCTTATGAGGATCGATGTGATCGAACTCATTGCCAACATAATATAGTCCTATGGGGTCACACGCATCGAACGAATTGTCAAAAATGAAGAATATGGAAATTCTGTACTCAGGGGACGACTCGTCCCCAGGCCTGAACTAACTATTCCCTTGGTCTGGGACGAATGAATCAGAGGGAGTGTCCTGAGGGACGACTCGTGCCCATGGGGACGAGTCGTGCCCATAGGGACGACTCGTGCCCTGAGCCAGAACCAACTATTCCCCTTAAGGGGGATGCCTGTATCAGAAGCTTGGTGACAGGGGACGACTCGTGCCCTGGGGGACGAGTCATCCTGTCGGCGCTGGATTGATACGTAATTGACTTAAAATTAGGGTTTTCGCGAGGGGAAAAGTTTTATAACGTATAAATACAAACCCTTGGTTTCCCTAGTAGTCATTCTCATGTTTTGGGTTTAGAGAAACACAAAAGAGAGTGATTCCAATTGTGAATTGAGAATCAAAACACCATTCAAATCCATATTTCTTCATTGATTGAAAGGAGTTTCAATCAAGGATCTAGCAATCCACCTAGAATTGTTCTAGGGTTAGTTCAACGCGTGGATACACATAGAGGATCTTCGCCAATCAAGATCTAACGTTCGTGATTCAAGAATCGTTCATCAAAGATTCGCTAGTTCATCAATCTGGAGTTGAAACGCGTTTATCAACGACAAAAGAACGCAAGGTTGGTAATTCTATTTCATACTTCTTAATTAATCATCTAGAACGGATCCTAGGGCTCCGAGTTTTCGAGTTAATTTTGCATTATTCCGCTGCGCATGGACCCTCGAAACCCAACAGTTATGCCATGCATCGTCGTTGTCAATTTGCTGCAGGGCTTTGGCGAGTTGAGCCTTGATGTCATTTAGCTCTTCTTGCACAGATGATTGTCCGCTGTCGGAGCCACTTTCCATCTTCCAGAAGTCTCTAGCAATGCGGGTGGAAGGTAAATCATAGGCTTCTCTCCAACCTTCCACATGTTCCATTTCAGCGACAAGGGCCTTGGTTAACCCTTGCAAAGTTGGTTGTTCAAGGTCCTTCTTGGTGATGACGTGCTTTTCGGTAGACATTGTGTTGGGAGTCTTGAAGTTGAGTAGCTTCGGAAAACTGACAGAAGAGATGCAGAGACGATATCAGGATCAAATCTAACCCCAACAAGCTCAAGCAAAGCTTAAATAGCCTGTGCCCGCCAAAGAAACAGAGACATTATCCCGCGCGAGATATGTAATCACGCGCGAGACAATCACACGGAAAGTCGATTTTTGTTAATCCTAATTTTTGGTCGGAATGGAAAATCCGTTTTGAGGGGTTTCTAAGGCCTTTATCAGAACCTAACGACTAAGCAATCAATCCGATTTTTGTAAAACAAAGCCATGTAAGATCCTTTTTTTTTGAAGGATTATTATTTTTTCAAAGGGACATTCGAAAGGGCCATTCCGAAGGGACTTTTTCCGAAGGGACTTTTTTCGAGGGGACTTTTCCGAGTCCTTCTTTATTTTCAATTTTACATGGCTTTGTTTTGGTCAAAAAACAAGAAAAGATCACCGAGTCAAAACTGACCGGTCACGGAGTGATCCTAAAAAGACAATCTACATGAAAATGTAGCGATGCAGGGCTGGAAGGCTAGGCTCCCCGCGATATGACAATCTAGGTGGATTGAATACGCGGAGTGGGTGATCCAACTTTGGAGAGACCGACGACTAGGTGGTTACCGTCATCCGTCCTTAGTGTGGGTCCCGGGTTTATAGAGGGTATGCAGTGCAATGACAGATATATCATGAGTGCGCGTGTGTGATAGTCAATATATGTGATAGATAAAAAAGAGATTTTTTTTTGAAAACAAAAGGAAAACAGATAGTGGCCGCACCAAGTGGTTGCCTACGTTTTCTCCCAAATTAGGAAGACTCAGGCCGTCGTAGTTCCACATAATGAGAGAGAGAGAGAGAGATGAATAAATTAAGTTACAACTCCCGAATCCCCAATGGATCGGACTTTAATTAAATAAAACCCAATCGCACGCAGTTTATAAATAACAATCAATTATTTAATCAAAATACGATTTCGAGTTCGACATCTTAAGGGAGGCCTTAAGATGAGGGAGCTCTACAAATAATGGATTCTGGGATCCCCCTTAAGTGTTCGACTCTCGTCTTGGACTATGAGATGAACAGGAGAAACCAGAAAACAACCAGATTGCCGAGGTGATATCTCGCGCGAGATAGGATATCTCGTGCGAGATATGCCTGATCTGGGAACAAAAAAAACAAATTTTTTTTTGTAAACCTCTCTTTTAATTTTGACGCAAGTTTAAGCCTCTTATTTTTAAGTCCCTAGCAGAGTCTCCACTGTGAGCGTTGTGAGGGATTTTTGAGTCGCCACCTATATTATTGTTTGGAAAACATAGAAAACCATTTTTTTGAAAGAGATTTGGGTTCGGGGCTTAGGTTATGGAATGGAAAGGTCAAGGAGCACCCATTCCACCCAATCCGGAGATCGGTCTTGCTAAAGAAAAGAGAGGTTTTCAAAAAAAAAGAGAAGAAGATTTCAAATAAAACAAATAAAGATCCATTTAACAGGGTTAAACGGAATGTAGAATTGATTGCTTTGAGACCGTCCCCATGATTTGGAGAGGCTCTAGGCCGATCCTAGATTCTATGGATTTATACCACTCTAACAATCAATTAGAAAGGGATTTAGGGGTTACCTTGCGTGAGGTGATTTGGGCAGAGTTTCGACTCAAGTTTAGAATCGAATCTTGATGTGGACAGAGCTTTGCCTCAGTCCTTGACTTGGATCTTGAGATTTGTTTATCAATAAGGTTGACAAACAAACTTTGAGGTGATTATAGGGTGATTTTACAGGAATCTTTCAGGGAAAGAAACCAGTAAAATGTGTGTGAATTGTGGACCCCTTGAACCTTGGAAGTCACCAAGTATTTATAGGTATTGCAGAGGTGTTGAAGATGAGATCAAACACTTCAAGAAGGTTCCAGACTCCAAACTCTATTGGTTGGCCAGATGGATGAAGTTTTATCTCGAAAAGAGGTTGAAATCGACGAGGAAACTGTCATCTGCATGCTGCAGAGGGACAATATCTCGCGCGAGACACGCCATTCCGCGCGAGATATCATTGCCTGCGGGACAGCTCCGTCCCTTTCCCCGTTATCTCGTATGCAGTTTAGTTCCAAACTAACGGTGGTTAGTCAAAACTTAACGAAACATGACGAAATGGTGGATTTCTACTTCTTGACTCAAAGCGAGACTTAGAGTGGTATAAATTTGATCCGATGGGTTCAGAATGGGGTGTCTACAATGAGCCGTAATGTCACGACCCTAAACCTAGGCAATATTTTGGTCACGTGTTGAGCACGTGGGGGTGGAATGCAGTGCATCTCATTTTAGGCATTATATGATATTTGAAATGTTTATGTGTTAGTTTGATATTTTAATAACCTATTTGATATTTTAAGTATGTTAATCAATTAACTTTAATTATTTAATGTCTAATTAAAACAAATAGAAAATGTTGTAGTGAATTTATAATATTGAAAATTTTAAATAAAAACTTATAAAGTGTTAAGGTGCTTAAGTGTAACAAGTAAAGCTTAGGGTAGTTAATTGTGGCAACTAATCTTTGGAGGAGCTAAAGTGGAATTATGTCAATGTTTATCTTTGAATTTGACAAGAAAGCTTCATAATTCATCCTCAGCTTATTTCTCTCCTCTGTTTCCAGGGAAAGAGCCTAAACCTAGGTTACCTTCAATAATTCCCCATAAATCAAGTGTTGCTCCGTTCTTCAATCCGTTCGTGTTTAAATGTTGAGGAATCCGAGAGGATCGCGTCTATCCGATTAAAGTTTTTCTCATTTTCGATATATTTGAGGTAAGTTATTATGTCTTTCATTCTAATTTTGTTCATTTGAGATTTTGTGTTGAATTTGATGGTATAAAATATTGTTTGTCAATTTCGGGCATTTTATTTAGTTTTGGAATGAATGGAAATTAGGTTGGTATAATGTATTGTTGGTATAGTGGTTTGGTTTGAAGTGAAAGGGTTGATATATATATGTTGCATGGTATTTTGGAACCATTTTACTTGGAGTTGGAATGAGTTGGAATGAATTAGGGATGAGTTGAAATGGTTTTGGGTTGAATACTGAAGTTTTGGTATGGTATTGCAGAGTTGAGGTAAGAGGGTATGAGCAAAATGATCATATTTCCTCCTGCTGATGTTTTAAACATCAGTGTTGATTTCTGCTGAAGGGCACGACTCGTGCCCTTGTGATGATGACCGATTTTTGAAAATCAAACGGAGTCGCCACGCCGTTTTTAGTTTAAGGACCAAAACTTTGAAAAATGCCCAAAATGAGAGAAGTGAGTTCGGAGGTCACGTTACACTCTGGGAAGAACGTTAGTGTTCAACCGGAATGCCTCGTAAAATGAGTCTTCCTAACTTGAAACCATTTATGTGTGTGTGTGTGTGTTTTGCAAAAGGAATTTTCTAGAAATAAGAGTTTTGACCGGACTGGACTGAAATTTACCAAAACATTGTGCTTCTGTGAGTGAGAAAAGACTGAAAACAAAAATATTTGTCCCTTACATTTCTGTCCGCGCGGATCAGGCCGAGCCTCAATCCTGTCCGCGCGGATGGGACAGTAATATTCCTTTTTTGTAGCTTTTTCAGCCTCGATTCTCGAAATTCCGTAATGTAAACCGGAGTTACGTAATCGAACCGGAGTTTTGCAACTGAAAGTGTTAAATAAAAAAACATTTTTGGATTTTGCATCCATGCTTGTCCCCACTTTCCTTAGGCTTTGATTAGTTATCACTAAACATGATTAGCGGTGATCTACTATATCAAGCCATCCTTAGGGTACATTAGGACTTAAAAAGCATTTCATTTGCTTGGGATGGGGAGATTTGACATAAAACAAAGATTAATGCATGAAATTTGAATTTAGGTTAAGGGTGTATCAACTTTAGAGTGGATTTCTAAGGTGGTCATTAAGATGACCATCCTTGAGATCCTTGAACTCAATGTATCAACTTCACCCTTTTTGTAACCTAAGAGCCTTAGTGATCTTCATCCATGGAAATTGTTCCAAGGTGGAGATCTTAGGCTAGAGAAAAACATTTACAAGGAAATAAACAATTTAGACCATTTAAAATGGTTATCCATGGAAATTTATTCCAAGATGACCACATTTTAGGTCAAGTAAGAACTAATTAACATAAAAGAAGATGAAAATAAGAATATGGACCATTTAGTGTGATCATCCATGGAGATGAACTCCAAGGTGACCACACTTTAGGCCAAGAGACCAAGTAACAACTAGTTAATGTAAAAAGAGAAGCAACAATTTAAGAGGATGTGGATCCTTGTAGAGAATCATCCATGGAGATGAAATGGAGATCCTCTTGGATCTAGGACAAGAGATGAACTATTAAGTAAATGAGCAAGTTACATCTTTAAAATGTGAGATGTATGCATGGATGAGGGAGATTAAGGTAAGGAGAAGGAGGGTTTACCAATGGTTGCACCCTATCTTCCTTGGATTTGTGTTTGGGGCTTGAATATGATCAAGATTTGTGTTGGGATTTTGTGTTTTTGCTTGGTGTTTAGGCTGTTTTCTGGGATTTTCGTGAATATAACAGTAGGGTTCGAATATTGGTATCCTTTAAACTGAGAGAGAATGATTTAATTTATAGGCTGAATTTAGGTTTCAATTATGTCCGCGCGAACGAGACTGAGTCTCATTCCTGTCCGAGCGGATGGGGATGTTGGCGTGCCTGACTTTGCAGAAAGCAGTTTTGGCTGCTTGCATTTAATGAAAAGTTGGTCAATTTCTTGGAAATAACTCTTCCCAGCCGATTTTGACCTATTTTTGCTATTCCTTTAATGTCCTTTCTTGTTTAAATTGCCTTAGAAAGTGACCAAAATGCCCTTAAATGTTTATTTGACGTGGAAGTCGTTAAATTGGGCTGAAGGAACATTGGCGGCTCAGATTGGGACACTTACAGTAGCCCCTCGGCGACGACACTTTCGGAGGAAGTGGGGTCGTCGATAAAAGTGAGGTCCCAACTCTGGGAGAAGAGGGTGACCATCTTGGTCGGACCGCTTGGGAAAGGAATGACCATTTTGGACCGGTGGCTGCACCTAATGGTAGGCTACCTACGTATCCTTAAGAGGAATCAAGCCCGTCGTAGTTCGGGTCTTTCGACTATCTTCAGACGTCGACCCTAGAGTGACTATTTTGGGGTGTCAACCTGGTAATGATTTCGGCTTGTCGAATCAGAGGATGATTGCGATTCATTGTTTTCCTCGTACGTCAAAACCGAAGTGATAGCGTTTAGGTGCCTCAAGCCTTGATGATGGCGTTTCAGGTGCCTCAAACCTTAAAGATGGCATTTTAGGTGCCTCGGACCTTGAAGATGGCGTTTTAGGTGCCTCAAACCTTGAAGATGGTGTTTTAGGTGCCTCGAACCTTGAAGATGGCATTTTAGGTGCCTCGGACCTTGAAGATGGCGTTTTAGGTGCCTCGAACCTTAAAGATGGCGTTTTAGGTGCCTCAAACCTTAAAGATGGCGTTTTAGGTGCCTCGAACCTTTGATGATGGTGTTTTAGGTGCCTCAAACCTTAAAGATGGCGTTTTAGGTGCCTCAAAACCTTAAAGATGGCGCTTGCCTCGCGATGGCTTTAGGTGCCTCGAACCTTGAAAGATGGCGTTTAGGTGCCTCGAAGAGGTTGGCGCTTCAGGTGCCTCAACCTCGAAAAGATGGCGTTTTAGGTGCCTCGAACCTTAAAGATGGCGTTTTAGGTGCCTCAGACCTTGATGATGGTGTTTTAGGTGCCTCAAGCCTTGAAGATGGCGTTTTAGGTGCCTCGAACCTTGAAGATGGCGTTTTAGGTGCCTCAGACCTTAAAGATGGCGTTTTAGGTGCCTCGAACCTTGATTTGAAGTGATTTCCTTCGATAGTTTGCATCCTTTCATTGGGGAAGAGTTCTGAGGGGATAGATGGTCCTTTGGTGGACTTCACTTGAAGGGATCGGTCTTACGTTTGTTGCCGCAGATGGAAACAAGGAAAGAAACGGGATTCCGTTGGCTTTCGTCGGGGAAATCGGGCTTACTTTTACTGCCGGGGAAAAGGATGACCGTATTGGTCGAGTGGCTGGACCTATGGTAGGCTACCTACGTATCCCGAATGGGAATCAAGCCTATACGTAGTTCGGAAGCTACTGGGGGTGGAAATGAGGAAAGAAATGGGATTCCGTTAACTTTCGTTGGAGGAAACGGGCTTACGTTTTACTGCCGCAGATGAAAATGAGGAAAGAAACGGGATTCCGTTAACTTCGGGACCTACGGTAGGTTACTACGTAGAAAACTGCTTCATACGTTTACGCCGTAGATGAAAATGAGGAAAGAAATGGGATTCCGTTTCGCTGGAGGAAACGGGCTTACGCTTTTATCGCCGTTGCAGATGAAAATGAGGAAAGAAACGGGATTCCGTTAACTTTCGCTGAGAAAATGGGCTAGCCGTGGATGAAAATGAGGAAAGAAACGGGATTCCGTTAACTTTCGTTGGAGAAAACGGGCTTACGTTTTACTGCCGTAGATGAAAATGAGGAAAGAAACGGGATTCCGTTAACTTTCGTTGGAGAAAACGGGCTTACGTTTTACTGCCGTAGATGAAAATGAGGAAAGAAACGGGATTCCGTTAACTTTTGTTGGAGAAAACGGGCTTACGTTTTACTGTCGTAGATGAAAATGAGGAAAGAAACGGGATTCCGTTAACTTTCGTTGGAGAAAACGGGCTTACGTTTTACTGCCGTTAGGTTCTTTTGAAAGAGGGCTAACTTAGGTCAACCTTGGTTAAGTCCGGGATCATTCTGCAAAGCCTGAGATTTTTAAAGGGCAAAATAGGAATTTTACCACTCAATCCTGTCCCCGCGGACAGGAGCGAAGTGGAGACAGGTTTTAAAAAGGCCGAGGCCATTTCTTCTTCTTCTTCACCGTCTATTTACAGTTTACGAGAGAGAGACGAAAAAACGCCATTTTTGGCCAAAAAGCTTCGAAATCTTTTATTTTTCTTCGATCTTTGAGTCATGGAACACGGGGAAGCTGCTATCCAAGGTCAAGGACGCGGTCCGATTGCGGAGAGGAGGCTAGAGCTCGTAAGGATGCAGAGGCATTATTCGCTTTCGCAATCGATGGCGGAGGAATCCTACCCAGATATGTGGCAGCATTGGTCCACTGATCCGGATCTTCGCACGGTATACTTTGAAACCATTTATTATTTTTTTGTCGGTTTTTGTTCGAATTGTTAGAAATAGGATTTTAATTTGAAAAAATTCGAAAAAACCATGTTCTTGCTATTGAAATTTGAATTTGATGATTTGCATGTTTTGTTGAGTATATGGGTAATTCAAATATGCATTTTGTTTGAAAAAAGAATGGGTGATTTGCCATTTTTGAAATATGAGGTGACGAAAATTTTGCCGAATCCGGGACGGACTTTTGCATGTGGGATTTTTGCAATGAGATAATATTTTTATGAATGAGATGAATGCAAAGAATTATTCATGCGTGCTATCTTATGTGAAAAATGGGACAGAGTTTTGTTTCTGTTGATTCCGTATGAATGCTATTTTGTGAAAAACGGGATGGAGTTTTGGTTCTGTTGACTCCCTGTCATTGACATGTCCCCTTATGTATGAATGAATGTTGAATGGTGATTGCTGAAAAACTTTTTCTTTTGCGCAAGAAAAGTGGGTTGAGTTTATTGCATGCCGTTATGCTGCCGAATTTTCTTCAAAACTTTATGCCTAGAATGTTTGTGTATGCTTTTAAATGCGAATGCGATTTTTTATTGACATCTTGTCTTTCAATTGCAGGGTGATGATCGATTTGTGCAGATCGCCCCAATAAGTCAAGACCCGGATCGCTGAGGCTATGATTAGCCTATGGGACCAGCTTCCGATCTTGGGTAGAGGGGCGATGATGAGTCCGAGGCAGATCGTTATTGAGATGGGGTTGTACGAGTTCGTTGAGTGCTTGAGGGGATTGGGTGACGCACCAGCATGGCGATGGCGCGCCTTTGCTGGCACCGATGGAGCCTGCTGCTGACATGATGAGTCCGACCGAGGGTTCGGAGACTTGGGCTTATTACCGGGGCGGCCAACACTTCCTGGCTCAGGACGGATGAGGAGTATTCGCCGTTTGTGTTGAGGAGGCCGAGGATGCCCTGTGTGCTTGAGAGAGAGGGGATCCCAGTTGTGCGGTACCCTCAGTCGGACTTTTCATACGTCCAGGATGGGGTGAGATTGAGAGTGCACATTCCTATCCCCGAGAGGGCCCCCCGAGCATTCCGGCCTCGTTTGGATATGAGGGTACGTCTCTTTATTTCTTCTGTCTCTACTTTTCTCTCTTTTTTGGCTTCAACCACTTCTAACGCCTTTGTTTCTGTGCAGTTCCCGGCCACGGTTGTCGAGAAGCTGATGCGGCAGGTGATTGGGGCCAAGAGGTTCATCAAGCGGCTCGTCACTCGTGGGGCCCCCTCGAGGGAGAGACGAGCACAGCCGGCGCCAGTAGAGCGAGAGCCCTTCCCTACTCCTTCTGAGCATTTCGCAGACACTCCCCCTTCCCCCTTCATGGATTCCAGCAGGGAGCTGCCTCCAGATCACGTCATCCTTGGGGATTTGCATGGACTGGGGCACGTTTGGCACCAGGGCGGATCATCTTCGCAGGGCCAGGGATCCGACGCGTTCACGTTCGGGTATGATTTCTTCGCGGATCTCGGCCTGCCCTATCATGGCGTACCTACTGGTCCAGACGAGCCTCTTTCTGGAGATGAGGATGACGACCCCGAGCCCGAGATGTTCATGACTGCAGAGGATATAGACACGAGTCGTAAGAGGGACGGAGGGAAGGCGCTAGCCTCTGATGATTTTGATTAGTGATTGGTTTGTTTGGACAAGATACAATTTATGTTTCATGCGCATTTTCTCTCTCTCTCTTTTTTTTTTTTGAAATGTAATAATCTAGGATTATTGTCATTTACTCTCTTTTCTTTTATTTTATTTATTTATTTATTATGCATGTGAATGTTGCATGAGCCCGGTTTTTTGGCAAGGGTGTGAATGTTTGGTATATGAACTGTTTTGGACAGGTTTTTGTGCAGGTTTCGAGCGGCTGGGATGAAATATTCTTTCATGGCAAAGAGCAAAACCGCTGCATTTTTTTCTGATGGTGACATTCTTGTCCACGCGGATGAGGATGAGGCTCAATCCTGTCCGCACGAATAAGGCTGAAGTCTGACACTGGCATTTAATTTTTGCTTTGGATCTGGTTTTCCCCTCTTTTAATTCAAACATCTTCTTCAACTACCAGTTCAAACTGCATTTTCGGGGAGAAGGAGAGAAAATCCATGGAGAAAATTGTGAGTATGAAAAATCCATCCAAATTGTCCCAAGAATCTCAAATGTCTTTCTTCAACAAGTTCAAGGAGTGGTCCCGGGAGATCATGCACGAGAGGAGGTCATTTTTTGAAGAAAGGTACAAGATAAAATGCTTGTGGTCTCTCAAGGAATTGGTTCCGGATTATGATCTTTTGAGGGCTTCCGCTTCATTTTGGGATACTAGAAGGCATGTCTTTTTCTTTTCTTACAATGAGGTGGTCCTGACTGTTGAAGAATTCCGAGCTTTGCTTGGTGGTCTCGAGGTGGAGGACATTGCGATTCCTTTGCCCGGAGGAGCTTCTTTTGTTGATAGGTTGCGCAACCTTCTTCATCTTTCCCCGGAGGAAGCACAAGGTATGATTCGTGGTCCTGATCATTTTGACATTTCCGGTCTTCCTGATAGGTTTAGGGGTTTAGGCTTGATTGATGATGCATATTGGGATGCTTTTGCACTCTGCATGTTTGGGACTATGTTTATGGTTTATTCCTTCGGGATTTGTCACCGGGCTTTGCTGGATGTGGTTGTACACTGCCGTTTGGGCCGGGACATTGTGCCCTTGATCTTGGGAGAGACCATTCATGCTCTTGACCGGTTGGCTACCGGGAGGCGGTATATGCACGGGGGCAGCCCATTTCTGTTGACTATGTGGCTGATGGAGCGTTTGGAGGTCCTTCGTTAAACTTCTGATGCGGTTAAACCTTGGACATTTGCCAGGAGGGGGGTTACTGTGGATCTTGATGATCAGGGCTCACGGGAGTACTGGATGGCTTGTCGCCGGACTGCGGATATCAGGTGGTCGGTGCCTCATTGGCGGGTAGAGACTCAGAGAGTGCTTCAGGATGGGTCTCATGTGGTTATGCTTCCGGGGCTCTCTCAGTCCACATTTTATATTCTAGCTCTGGTTCGGAGGCAGTTTGGCATGGGGCAGATTCCTTTAGAGGGTTTTGAGGACATAGCTACCAGGGTAGTGGCTTCTGCTTCGATGGATGATCCTTCAGTGTTTTCGTTCCTATCTCGAGCATGGAGGTATGACGTCTTTCCTCCCAGGGTTATCCTCAGGCATCCAGAGCATGTGTTTCTGACCACTTGGTACTTGGATTGGTACGAGAGACATTTGGGGGAGACACAGGTGGCTATTTTGAGGAGGCGTGAGGCCATTATTGGTTTGGAAGACATGACGGTTTCAGAGATGAGGAGAGCCGAGGCGAGGGCCAATCCTCATGATAAGAGCGGGGATGTTGTGACGGACTATGAGGCTTATGTCAAGAGACAGGAGGGGAGGATTCCCATGTTACCAGCTCGGTTACAGGAGATGAGAGATGAGGCTAGGGCTACTAAGGCCCTGACAGACGCTGGTTTGATAGACCCTGTCCTTACACCAGAGCTCGGTAGGAGGAAGACTGACATTTTTCCTGTGCCGAGGAAGAAGACCCGAAGAGGAGGAAAGAAAAGAGGAGACGCTAGTACAAGTGGCTTGGAGTGACCTGAGGTCTCTGAGTATCCCATGCTTGTCATAGCAGGCACATTAATTGTTATGTATCTTAGTTTCTTTTAGCAGGTTGTAGGTTGTAGGAGTGAACCGAGCTTAGACTCATCAAAAAGGCTTTTAACTGTAATAAATTTGTGAATTGCTTTAGAGTTTTTCAAAACGCCTTCATGGCTCGATCAATGTGTTGATGACAAAGTATGATTTTTATTTGTGTTTTAGACCGAACCGTTTCTGGCTGCCTACGTTTCCCTTGGACTGAAGGGCTCAGGTCTTCGTAGTTCGACTCGGTTAATTGTTTTTTTTATGTGCAGCCCTGTTTTTTGCCTAGACTGCCCTTTTTGGGTTTTCAACCTAGCTGGGCATTACTCTTTTAGCACTAAGATATTTTTTTTATGTGCAGTCCTGTTTTTTGCCTAGACTGCCCTTTTTGGGTTTTCAGTCTAGCTGGGCATTACTCTTTTTGCACTAAGATTTTACTCTTTTTGCACTAAGATTTTTTTTTGGTGCAACCCTGTCTTTTACCTAGGCCGCCTTTTCGGCTTTTCAACCTAGTTGGGTATTACTCTTTTAGCACTTTTTTTATATTTTTTTTTTTATCTTTTTTTTTGTGCAACCCTGTCTTTTACCTAGGCCGTCTTTTCGGCTTTTCAACCTAGTTGGGTATTACTCTTTTAGCACTTTTATTGGGAGATGACTCAGTGCTTCACGCGTAGTATCTGCGCAGCTTGTCACCATTTACTAGGTGTACAAAAGGATTTCCGTCGAGGTCTGCAAGTCGCAAGGCTCCTCCAGAGAAGACCTTTTGAACGACGTATGGCCCGACCCAGACAGGCTCCCATTTGCCAAGCGGGTTGATGCGGGCTGGAGGCTTCTCCTTCAAAATGAGGTCACCTTCCCTGATGTCCCGGTGTTTTACTTTCTTATCGAAGGCTCTGGCCATCCTTCCTTGGTAAGCTCGAATATGTTCCATGGCTCTCAACCAGCGTTCATCTAGCAGGGCCAATTCATCATGGCGACTCTGGAGCCATTCGACCTCGTTGATCTGACTTTCTAACAGCACGCGGAGTGAGGGAATCTCTAGCTCGACCGGGAGCACGGCTTCCATTCCGTAGGTGAGAGCAAACGGTGTTTCCCCGATTGCCGTTCTGACGGATGTTCTGTATCCCCAGAGAGCAAGGTGAAGTTTGTCAGGCCAATCTCTGCCTCGGACAGCCATTTTTCGAATGATGTTTTCCAAGGTCTTGTTTGCTGCCTCTACGGCTCCGTTAGTTTGGGGACTATAGGGAGATGACTTGTGATGGGTTATTCTGAATTCCGCCAGCAGCCTGTCGCATTCCCCCTCAAAGTGGGATCCATTATCTGAGATGATTTTGGCTGGCACCCCGTATCTGCATATGATGTTCTCTTTGATGAAGAGGGCTACTTTCTTTGAGTTGAGGACTTTGTAGGATTTGGCTTCAACCCATTTGGTGAAGTAGTCCACTGCTACCAGGACGAATTCGTGGCCGTTGCTGCCTGGTGGTGTGATTTTGCCTATGACATCAATTCCCCAAGTGACGAAAGGCCAAGGGGTTGTCATGCAGTAGAGCTCGTGAGGAGGCAAGTAGTTGAGGTTTGAGTACCGTTGGCATTTGTCGCAGCTTCTGACGAACTGAATGCAGTCGGTTTTTATGGAGATCCAAAAATACCCCATTCTCAGTATGATTTGCATTAGAGCCCGAGCATTCATGTGGGGGCCACAGATACCACCATGTACTTCCTTCATGAGTTCGGTAGCCTCTTGTTTACTGATATACCACAGGAGGGGGCCTTGAGAGCGCTTTTTGTACAGCATATTCCCCAAAAGAACATAATGGGAGGTGAGTCGCTTCAGGGCTGAGAGACTTTTTGCTTTGATTCCCTCTTTATATTCTCCATCTTCATTTTTGAAAGAGGCTTCACCGTTCTTCAAGTACTGATAAATCTGGGTATACCAGGGATCATTGGCCAGTTCGGCCCCCACTTCGATTTCAAAGCAATAAGCGGGGTTTTCTCTTCTCCCGACTCTGAATGGTTTGACAGACTTTCCTTCTGGTATTTCAACGAGAGAGGCTAGTGTTTCCAGAGCATTTGTGAACCTGTTGCGGTCTCTAAGCAAGTAATGAAAGCTGATTTCCTTGAACTGAGTCACTAGCTCTTCCATATAAGTGTGATATTTCTGTAGACCCGGATCCACGGTCTTCCATTTGTTAGAGACCTGGTTGATGATGAGGGCAGAGTCACCATACACTTCCAATTCTTTGATATTTCTTTCAAGAGCGGCCTCCAACCCGGCTATGCAAGCTTCATGTTCGGCAGCGTTGTTGGTAACCTCGAAGTTTAACTTTATTGCTATGGGGGTGTGCTCGTCAGTAGGATCGACCAGAAGCATTCCTATTCCATTTCCCCTTTTGTTTGACGCCCTGTCAAAGAAGAGCTGCCAACGATTTTCTCCTTCTAGAGCAAAGATTCCATCATCGGGAATTGGGGTTCAGGTCCTCGGGATTCATCACTTGGGAAGTCGGCCAATTGTTCCTCCATTACTCGCCCTTTCACGGATTTTCTCATCACATAAGTGATTTCGTATTCAGCCACGAAGAACGACCATTTTTCCAACCTCATGGAGATGGAAGGCTTGTCGAACAAATATTTGATGGGGTCCAACTTCGAGACCAGATGTATCGGGTGAGACTGCATGTAGTGCTTCAACTTTCCCACTACCTGCACTGTGCCTGCGCAAGTCTTTTCACAAGCAGAGTAATTGAGTTCACTCCCTTGAAGCTTTCTGCTCACGAAGTAGATGGCATTTTCAACCTTGGAATCTTTCTTCTCTTGAGCTAACATAGCCCCAATTGTTGTATCCGTGACAGTTAGATATAGCAATAGTGGCTTTTGCTATGTGGTGGGCAAAGAATCGGGGGATTCACAAGGTATGCCTTGATTTTTTCAAAAGCGAGCTGGCATTCTGGAGTCCATTCCGTGTAGGCGCTTTTCTTCATCAACTTGAAGATTGGCTCGCAGATCGAGGTCAACTGATTTACAAAACGACTTATGTATTGCAGTCTTCCCATGAAGGATTTTACTTCTGTCAGCGTCTGAGGTGGTTTCATTTCGACTATGGCCTTGATTTTCTGGGGATCTACTTCAATTCCCCGTTCCGTCACCATATATCCTAGCACCTTGCCTCGTCTTACACCGAAGGTGCACTTGGCTGGATTTAGTCTCATGATGTGGTCTCGGAGGCGGCCAAAGAATTTTCTCAGATCAACGAAGTGTTGGCCATCGGATCCTTTGGAATGTATTATCATATCGTCCACATAGACCTCAATTTCTTTGTGGATCATGTCATGGAACAAGGCTGTAGCTACCCTCTAGTAAGTGGCCTCGACGTTCTTCAGTCCGAATGGCATAAATGTGTAGCAGTACGTTCCCCAGGGGGTTATGAAGGCTGTCTTGGCTTGGTCTTCCTCTGCCATTTTGATTTGGTTGTAGCCGGCAAAACCGTCAACAAAGGATTTAACCTCATAGTTGGCCGTGGTATCCACCAGCATGTCAATATTTGGTAGGGGGAAATCGTCTTTTGGACAGCATCGGATCTTCCCGTTAGCCTTGGTCACTGTCACTATGTTGGAAAGCCATGTCGGATACTCGATGACCCTGATGAACCCTGCTCTGAGTATTTTTTCTATCTCCTCCTTCACCTGCAGAGACCATTCAGGCTTAATTCTCCTCAGCTTCTGTTTTACTGGCTTGACTTCCAGTGTAACGACCCTAACCCTAGGCACTATTTTAGTATCATATTATATGTTTTTTATATTATTGTTGACTTTATATGTTCATTTTATGTCTTTGATTTCCTATGTTAAGATGAGATAGTTGTGAAATAATTCTAAAGCCTTAGGATAACATGAAATAAGTTAAAGTATTTTGTTGTAGTATATTAATTGAAAATAAATAAATTATGAGTAGCTAGGTTGTCCTTGTGTAGAGGAGGGAAGTAAAGGGTTTAATTTCATTTCTTAAACATTAAGGGGCTTGAGTGTAGAAAATGAGAAGACTTCATTTAATATGGCATGGGGGGGGGGAATACTCCCTCTTTTTCTCCCATCACCTTCTTTAGTCAATCCTTCCCATACTTTCCCCATCTCATTTAATCATCCTCCTTCACCTCCTCAATCATAAAAATCTCCATGGAAGCCCTCTCCTAAAACCTCTCCTTCCAAGTTCTTAGCAAATTCAATTCTTCTCCATTTGTCAATCCGGTTGTACTTTCGTGTTCGGGGCAACGAGGGGAGCACATCAAGCTACGAAAATACTTGTTCCATCTCATATTTCTAAAGTAAGTTATTATGACTTCCTTCTAATAATTGCTCACTTTATGTGTATTGAATCTCTTGTTGAAAGAAAAGGATTTTGATATTTTAAATAATGATTAATTGAGTTGAAATGGGTTAGTCAAGGTTGAATTGATTTTATTTGTAAAATGGTGATCTAAGATTGAAGGAGGAAAGGTATAGAATAATTGTGAATGTTAATGATTTAAGAGTAAGTATTGAATTTGGATTTTGGCCAATTTTCTAGAATAAAGTAAGTGAAGAAAATGGTTAGTATTGTGTTATGGAGTTATGGGTTGTAGTTATGTCCATCTTATTTTGATTTGGGAAATGTTATGAGCATATTTCAATTGGGTAGAAAGAAGTAGAAGAGGATTGAATATACTTTTAATGATGTGAGTTATTGTGATTTCCCTTCAATTAAATGTTCATGAAATATTTGATGTTGATATTGTTGTTATAATTGTTGTTTGAGGTATTAGAACATGTTGTTGGAGTTGAGAAATGGAGTAATGACCTAGAATTACGTTGTTGTTCATGGAAGTTGATGAAGAGTGTAAGAATGTGGTATGAGTTAGCATAAGAATGTTAAACTTGAATGGTGAGAGTGAAATGTGAGAATTCACTATGTAAGTGAGAGGGGTTGGGTTCATCCTAGTTGTTTGGGAAGAGGCATGAAAGAGTAAAGAGTGATGGGGTTATTGTTAGTAGGTGATTTTTGGTTCAGTTTTGAAGCAAATTATCCCTAACCATTTAACATATATTTCAACCAATTGAACATTATAATTTAAACACAATATATGGGCTACTAATTGATGTTTATAAATACCAATTTGGATATGGAGAAGATGGTTAAAAATGGGGATAAAGTAGCTTGGAACACTTGATGTCCATGACTCTTAAAATTGCGCTTACTTGTGAAATTCATATTTAATTCACCCGGACTCGGAATTGAGTGCTTCTTGAGTCCATTTTGGATAATTTTCCAATATATTTTCAATGGACATATTTTCATAAGCTAAAAGTATTACTATTGTTCCTAGAATGTCTCTTTTTGCAACAGGGTTTAGTAAACCATTTTCAAAACCGGTTAAACTTATAAAATGAATAAGTAATTCATACGAACTCGAAATTGGATGGTTCAAGAGTCCAAATTGAGTATTTTTAGGTGATCTTTCAAATGGAATTGGTTTTATAAACTAAATCTGTAATGATCATTTCCAGATATTCTATTTTGCTATTGTGGTGTGCTTATTGTAGTATGTGGAAATACTTAATATCCTTGAACTCTAAGTTGTGATACTTCTTATTATGGATGCTATTGTAACATAGCTTGTTATAGTAAATGTGTAGACTTTATGTGTTGCACATTTTGGACTCATTGATATATTTCGATATAAATGCTAGGATTCCCTACTTTGGAATTCCTAAATTGTTTTGGGATTGGTTCGAGGATTTATAGCCGTTGTGCTAATATGTTGAATAATTGTTATAGTATTTCTATCTTTATGATATTCTATTATTGTAGGATCTCCTACTTTGGAATTCCTAAACTGTACTTGTTGAAATAAGGATTTATAGCCGTTGTGCTAATATGTTGAATACTTGTTATAGTATTGCTATCTTCATGATATGCTATTGTGGTATGTATCCCTACTTTGGATCATACAATGTTTGGTTAAGCAAGTATGTTATTACTGTGCTTAGTTATGAAAATCCAGCTGGTATTTGTTTGTTGGGCAATGTTATGAAATTATAATGGTACCGAGCCAAGTTCATTATAATTCATACATTGGTAACCCGAATTTGTCCCCCTTGTGTGGGATTAGTGGGCTAGCGTCTCCTTTTGAGGTAGATGGTCTAGTTTCACTGGGGATATGATTGTGTGTCAGAATCCCTATGGTACTGTTATTGTTTATGGTTCCGGAACCGCTTCATCAACTATTGCTGCTGCTCGGATGTGTATATCCTTTTGGAGTTAAAAACTTGGCTCAGTATCCTTCTAAGTGTTACTTTATCGTACTTATGTGTTGTGATATATTCATGATGAGCTGGTCGTTGTTTCCAACCGGTATGGGACGGTTGGCGGCAGGGAGCCTCTCTTATTATGTGGATATGTCCTTTGATGTGTTGCATCTTGTTTGGCATCTTGCTGCATTCATAATAGCTTATTGAGATTTATTCTCACCCCTTCCCCTTTTACTGTTTTAGATTGTGCTAAGACAGGTGACCTGAACCGGTGAGGCCGGGGATAAGATTGTGGACTTTGGCTTTTGGGACTTGTCAGGTTATGAAAATAAGTAGGTTGTCTGGAGTCTTTATTAAGTAATACTCTTTTATAAAGTTGTATAGAAAACTCTTTGTAAAACAATGTTATTTGGGGGTTTTCGATGTAATTGATCAGATTATAGTTTATTGAAGTTGTTGTTGAAATTTCCTCCAAAGTGGAGACATTATCAGTTGGTTTTAATCGGTTTTCTTTTAAGATGAAATAAAAGTTTTAAAAAATTCAAAGTGAGTTTTCTTAGTTTGGGCCTCTCAAGCTCGGGTTACGTATTAGGATCCGGGTTGGGGTGCTCACATTCGGGTCGAGCGGTATCCGGTGTTCAACTATGGAAGGGTCGAGGCCAGGCATATCTTTATAGGACCAGGCAAACACATCCACAAATTCTCTTAGCAGCTCAATTCGAGTGTCTCTTTCAGTTCCTTCGAAGAAGCTACCAATCTGCGTCTCTTTTGGCTCTTCCGCAGTTCCCAGATTCACACTTGTCAAAATCTCTTCGGCAGCTTGGGCTCGATTTTCCTCTTTCCGAACAACCTGCTTAAAGATTTCTTTAATATATTGTTCATTTAATGTTTCTGCTTCTTTATCTAGTGAATCATCATTAACTGTTTTTAGATTATTAGTTAATTTATCATTAGTTAAAGTGGCAATCAGGGGATACTCAGAAAGGTCCATCATTTCATTAAGAACAAAAAGGAATACAGCATTTGCGACAAATTCGTAGTCTTCAGGTTTAAGGCCATCAGACGACTCTAGAGACTCGAACTCAAAAATGAGAGACTCGGAGGACATTACATAGGTTGACACAAGGGGACGGGGGACCAATCCAAGCTTGGTGATCATTTCCTCCTTGGTTGCGGACGGACCTGAGAGAGTTTCCCAATTCTTCATTGGCATAGCTGTCAGTGGCCTCATGACTCGGGAATCGAATTGCTTCTGTCCTCCTCCCTCAATCATTGCTACCATCTCCTTAACCGAACCAAAGTCGATCAGGTCGGGCACCTGGACCTCCTCTCCGAATAATTGCTGCATAACAGGACCATCCCAATCATCTGAAGGGAATTCTGCAGCTTTAGTTTTCGGCACTGTCTGCTCAAACTCAGCTTTTGGGCCTTCCTGGGCGATCGGGATCACGGTGGCAAGTTTCTCGAACTCCTCTACTAGGCTTGGCACGCCTTTGAAAGTATACTCGCTTTCCATGGTGGTGGTAGCCCCAGGTATCTTGGGTAGATCTAGAAACATTCTACGGACCGGATTTACCTTGGTTCCCCTGAACTTGCTGAGGTTATGCTATAACTTCATCCATCCCTCTGTAGGAGTAGGCTCTTTGGCTGTGGCATTATCCCGCTGTGTAGCACCCTTTACAAAGTAGTCTGCCAGATTAGGACTGAAAGGGAGAGATTTAGGACCGTTGACCGGGACCCCTCTCGTGGCAGCTTCTCCCTTCTTTCGAGCAATCTCCCCTGAGGTTGGTTCATATCCCAGGCCATGGCGAGTTTTCTGTTCTTTCACCTCAATGACTTTGTGAGTTCCCTGCTGATGCTTTCCCAAACCGAGGCCAGGCAGATAGCTAATCTTTCTCATCATCTTCAAGATCGGAGGGATTTTGTCCCGAGTGACTGTCAGATCTACGTTACAAACTTGGGCTTTAGGAGGCTCGACTGTAAAGCCTGTCAGCATGAGGCCGTCCTCATCATGTTTGATCTCCAGAATAGGTATTCCACCCGTATTCGTGCCCTCCAAAGTGACTAGGTCTCCATAAATGGTTGTTAAATCCCCATCCGAGATGAACTTCACACACTGATGGAGGCTTGAAGTGACCTCCTTGACTTGGTGCAGCCAGGGTCTTCCCAACAGAGCATTAAAGGTGATTGGGATATCAATGACCTGGAATTCCACGGGTATCACTTTCTTGCGAAACGAGAGGTTCAAAGTGGCAACTCCAAGTACTGTGCGGGACTTTGAATCATACGCTTTGACTGTAAGGGTGGAAGGCTTCAGATCTGTAGACTTGATGTCGAGCAGACTCATGATCTTGGCTGGGAGGATATTCATTCCGGACCCATTGTCAACTAAAACCCGAGGGAGGCGTCATTCATCTAGCTGGACTGTGATGAAGAGAGGCTCATTATGATCGGCTCCGAACTGAGGGAGATCAAGGTCTATGAAGGTTATTATGTTCCCATAGTGGATGTTCCCAATCAATTGCACTACGTCATCAGGGGTAGCATTGATAGGGACCAGTGTACGGGCCAGGCTTTCTTCCAGTTTTAGCTTGTGAGGATAAGATGAGGTAAGTAAGGACCATAGTGAGATGTTGGCCTGAGTCTGTTTCAGCTGAGTGAGCACGGGATCCTCCTTCTCGGGGTCAGGAGTTTCGGCTGTCTTGGCATAGGGGTTACGGTTCTCCCCAGGTGCTTGATCTGCTGTCTTCTTATCTGCCTTGGGGTTCCCCTGGTAGATCTGCCCGGATCTGGTCAACAGGTTAACTTCTTCATCTGTTGCTTCTTTGCTAGATTTCTTCAATGCTGCCAAGGTCAACGGAGGAGCTTGTTTGGCTATTGGCCACTGGTTCTGATGGAGCTTAGCAATGGTGAGGGGCTGAACTTGAGCTTTACTGGTTTCTGTTTGGGCAGCCTTACGGATTGCTTCCCAAGTTACGGGCTTCTGATCCTGGGATTGCATCGCTGTTCCTTGGATGGCCCACAGAGCTAGGGCATCTTCCGATTCGTCCTCATAACCATAGCTTGCCTTGCCCATAGTTATCATATGGCAGGAACTGCTATTCCCAGGGCTTGGTGGCTTTTCCTTTTCATCGCCGGTATAGTGCACCCAATCTGGCTCCTTTTTGTAATACTCGGCGCTAGAGATGATTATAGCGTTCTGTGTGGGAGGCGCATCGGGTAACATGCCAGTATCCAAGACCTCTCTCAGAGCTGAAATGCATTCGGGGAAAGTGACCTATTCTTGGGTAATCCTGACAAGGATTGTTACTTTACCCCGGGGCAGATTTAATCTGACCATGGTTACTTTCTCATTGGGGAGAATAGGAGTCAGTCTCCTTTTTTCTAACAGATTTTCAACTATCTGCCTGGATCGGGCGCTCGAGAAACCCTTCCCCAAGGCATGGTAGGCAGTGTTGAATTTTATGATGTCTACATATTCAGCCCCAGGAAAATTTATAGCTTTCATGTCCTCTGTTTCGTGGTCATCTTCCGAAGTTTCTTCAATCTTTTGACTGTCAGCCTCCATCTCATCATGCATCTTTTTCCTTTCGCCTTTGCAAACAAGGCAACCATAAGTGAAGGACAGACAATGCTCCCTTCCGCAGTTTGACGTAGCGGCTCGGTATATCTGAGTCCAAATGAGAAGCACCCGGGGTCCGCTGTCGGGTGCGGGAGCAATTAAGAAGGCGTCATGCGGGTCCATGGGTATGAAGGCAACTGGGGAGACATTTAGATCCATAACCCTCTTCAGTGATTCTATGCACTCGATGTGTTCGAGCGGCTCGGCAGTGACCCTTACAGTTGTGATGCCATCTGTTCTAGGGGAGGAAGAAAAAGAGCCAATGACGTTTACAAACTCATCGTCCGCCGATTGCTGGAAACCTCCCTTTTCAACCAGTGCTTCAATGAAATTTCTCCATTCGCCCACTAGGTTCTTGTAGGGAACATTGTGCTCCAGGATTTCAGACCTGTATTGTTCTTCAAGCGGGCTTTGTTGTTCCTCATCCTCTGAAGTATCTGGGCATTGACCACAAGTGCATCTTACGAGGAATACTTCATGGGGGCCCATTTCCATTGGTATCTGATCCGCATTTTCTGGCGGCCCTTCATCGTCACTGGCTGACAGCCACCCATTGTGCCCGGCACCCACGAGGTCATTTCCGGCATGATTGTTCCAGACTGATTCTGGATCTTGGGCCTCAGTTGACTCCTCGCTCTCGTCGTCATCACTATCGTCAGAATCGTCATCCCATACTGTCTGAACTTCAGCTAGGAGAGAACGTCGATCAAATCTATTAGGGGAGGATGGGTGCATGCAACCGCAGAAGTTATCATAGGTTCCCAATGCTGGAAGCGACAGCTGTGACTCAGATTTTCCTCCCAGGAACTTTTGGTGAAGAGTGAGAGGGGGCGGTACGTATTTGACTCCAGGTAGGATATGGAAACAATCCTCCTCTTCTGAATTTTCGTCTTCACTGTACTCGACTTCTCCCAGAATCAACTTGCAGAAGTGTATTAACTCCAGGTGTTCTTCGGCCTCTTTGTTGATAAGCCCCAACACAGGCGCCCGCCTAAAGCTTTCTTGTTCAATCCTCCTTGAATACTCTAACCATCTCGTGTAAATGGTTTTCTCATGATTTGACCTGAACAGCCCCAGTTTTTCGGTGTCAGCCACCCCTTCTTCCGAGAAGTAGCGAGCTTCATATTCTTGCAAGAAACTTCTAACATGGGACCAAGGAGGATTGGTTTGTTCACCCTCCTCAAGGCTGAGAGGGAATCCGTATTCAGGATCCTTGACAAGGTTGGTCATGGGTAATTGGAGATCAGTTTCCACATCTTCCTGGGCATGTGAAGGTTCTCCGATTTCGATCATGTTTACTTGGTTATGGTTTCTCGGAAAAGGATTTTTGACCGTATTAGGCCCCTCGGGACCTTCCAACTTTCCTTGCTCTATCAAACCTTGGATTGCCTTTTTTAGAGTATAGCAATTATCTGTCATATGTCCGTGGGCTTGATGAAAAGCACAATACTTAGAAGTATCTACGGGAACATTCGGATTCCTAGGGTGGAAGTTCTCAAAAGGCCGCAGTAAACCTTCTTTCACCAATCCTCTAAAGATGTCATTCAGAGGCATTCCAAAGCTTTCGAGGTTTATGAACCGAGGTTTGGGCTCAGCTGGTTTCTTGGGAGCAAAAGAAGTTGCATTATTACATTCTTGCCCTATGTAATTGATCACTTCTTTACCCTTAGCAGGAGCAGGAGCAGTGTTGGAGGAAGGAGCCCTATATCTGTAGGCAGGTGCAGCAGCCTGCTGTTGATTGTAAGCCTTTTCAAATTTAGCCCCGGAATTAACCATTGCACGTAAGTCCGCGTAGGGGAAGTGGCTGAGGGAAGTTCTCAAATGCGGTTTTAGGCATGACTGGAAGATGTCTAACTGTTCCTCCTCAGAAGGGGGAATGATCATCTCACTAAGTTTCAAATTCCACCGCTTCTAAAAATCTCTGATGTTCTCGTCGGACGCCGCCTTTGTTGCCTCGCAGTGTCAACTCTGTTTGTTTCCCATTCCAGGTTAGCTTTGTATTTCTCGGTGAAAGCACTGGTGATCTGGTCCCATGTGGCCCTGGCCTCGGGCTTTAAGCGAAAAAACCATTTCAAAGCACTGGACTTCAAAGAGAGGCTGAAATAGTCAGCCAGATGCTGATTCGTACACCCCTTAGCTTTCATTGCCAAGGTGTATGTATTCAGATGAGTTTTCGGGCATGCAGTCCCATCAAACAGGTCTAGATTGGGCATCACAAACTTGTGGGGCAGGGGAACAATGGAGTCCGGGTCCGTAGGTCGGAAGGCAGACTTCTTAGTAGTCAATTCAGCAATCTGTGCTTTCATTTCCTTGTGTTGTTCCATAAACCAGGCCAGGTGAGGGTCCTGTGGTGGAGCCATGGCATTCAGACCAGTGACTGAACTGGAGAGGGGAGTTACCACTGTCGGCAGACTGGTAGATGGAATGGCCGGTCCGGGGACGTAGGTAAAAACCTGTCCTTCTCCTGAATTACCCTGGGGAGTATGAGTAGGAGCCTAGGTAAAGGGATAGAATCCCGTGGCTTGCTGTTGACTTCCAATTGGCAAAGAGGGTGGAGGCAGGCCTGATGTAGCCGGGTAGCTTGGGTTTTCGGGGTGAGACTCATAAGTAGGCTTAAATACGGGCCGTTGTCCCTGGTTGTTGAACTGCATGCCAGGCTGTGGCGAAGGTGTATGACCAGGAGGATACTGCGGTCCTGGTGATTCTGATGAGACTGGGGCAGGGGCTAGCTGGCCCATTGGACCTTGAGTGAGAAATGGGTTTGTGGAAGTTGTGTTAGGAGCAGCTGAACTAGCATCATTCTGAGGAGGGGCTCCTGACTGTTGTCCCGAACCAAACTATGGTGGCACTCTGAACTGCTGTTGTGAAGGTCCAGATTGATCGATTCCAAACTGAGGCGGGATCCCAATTTGTTGTGGCATTCCAAGGTACCCCCAACCATGAGAAGACATTTCGTACTGATTTTGTCCCCACTGAGGAACTACGAACTGGCTTGTCCCGTCAGGCTGCATGGATCTGGTAGTCTGTAGTTGGGGAGCTGGCTGACCCAAAGATCGAGAACCATGGGCCCTGGTAGTAGTACCATAGGAGGTTGGTGGTGGCATTCTGGAGTAGTCAGGGCGACCAAGAGTGGGGTTGGGGTCCTCCTCTTCTTCCACGGTGAAGGTGCCATCGGGATTGAGACTGGCGGCCAAATCATGGCTCTTAATAGCTTCCATAAGGCTATTCATTTGTGCTTCCTGTCGCAATCTCATCTGTTCGGCTAACTGATTCCATTGCTGTTCTGTTTGGGGAGTCCCGGGAGGCGGAGTGATGTTGTCCCCATCGTTACCAGCTGATGCAGACATTCTGAAACTCGGAGTCGAAACAAATGGTGAAGATGACGATGCGCTTGACTCTTCCCAACTGATCAGACGGTGACCCGGTGCCCAAAACCAAGCTTTGTGAGGAGCAATGGGGGGAAAGACACGAGGGTTCAGATATTTGGGAATGAAGGAGGGTAGGTGTTTGGGCTTAGGGCTCATGCAACATGCAGTTATTTGTTCTCGTTTACTTAAAACGTATTTTATTAAAACCTGAGCGGTTGGAAAAGATTGCTCTTCTTTTTCGCAAACTAATCTAAGTCCTGGATCAGTGGGTCCCATCACTACGCCATGCACCCTCAACTCCGTAATCTCGAACAAGGGTTACTCAGAGGGCAAGGTGTCCCACCGACCGAAAAGAAAACGATCCTAAAGTCTGGCGGGTAATCGAGTCTTAACGCGTATTCGATGTAAATTACGGGCAAAGCTGACGTCAAAGGTCAAGATCATGTCCGGGGGCTCGACGAAAAGTCGGCATGGCTTTGACTGATAAATGTCCATAATTGATCTTGACCCGTCGTCAGTTAGGCCGTAATTGGACATGGCATAATCGTTAATCCTTGATGACTCAATGTCATGCCGGGAGTCGGTGCATAAGTTGTGGAAGTCAAAGTCAAAGTCAAGGCGACAGTCAAGATCTGGTCAAAGTTCATGACAGAAAACCGGCATGACTTCGACTGATTAGGGTCTCCGAAAGATATTTGACTTGGCGTGCCGACTAAGGTTTGACTGACATGGTTGTAAGTACCCCAATCTGGATCACCCCCTTTCAAGCACACGGGAAACACCGCAGACTCATCAACGCAGTCTCGACGACCTCTGGCACTCAAAACCCTCTCAAAACCCCCAGCCAAACCAAGGGAGGAGCCTTCCCCGGGATAAAAGGGACAAAAGGACCTTTTGGGAATTTTCAGAAATTGGAAAAGCATACATGGTCCGTACGGACCTCTTTGCTTTAATAATTACTGAATCCTCTTAAAGTCCACAATATTCCCTCAAATACCGGGGAAAATGATTACCCTCCTGCAGAGTTGGTCCGTACGGACCTTATTGCACAGGGGACATCATAATTGCAGAATATTCACCATCATCACAGATTCCCTCAAATCGAGGAAAACCAAAATTCTGGATTACCAGGGAGGTCCGTACGGACCTTCTTGCACCAAATCTGGCACTATAAATAGAGGGCTCCCCCTCCTCATTTTCACACACATCCCACTTCTCTCTTCCTCCCTAAGCCTTCTGGCTTCCCCTCTAAGTCCTCTCGAGGCACTCCCGACCCCTTTCGGATCCTTCCGAGGCCTTCCGAGCTCCCTTGTGGTGCTCCGAAGCCTCTCCGAGCGCTCCCGTGATGCTCCCGCACTGGCCCGAGGCACTCTCGAGGTACTCTGAGGCCCCTCGTGGTACTCTGAGGCCTTGCCTGGTCTTTCCACGGTGTCCCGCTCTTTCCGAGTCAAACCGGTGATCCCAAACCACGCCGAAACTACGCCCGAGTGACTCCCGCCACCCCAACGCACACCGAACCTCTCGCCCGAGTGATCCTCGCGATCCCCACGCACGCCGAACCTCTCGCCCGAACGCCTGCAACCTCAACTCACGCCGAAACTCTGTCCGCAGACAACCGGCATCTCCCGAAGCAATCCCGATCCGTACCGGAACGCTACTCTGACCTCAAACACTATCCCCCAGCGGAAGACGGACACGAACCAACATTGGTAAGGCTTCCTTCCATTACTATTTCAATACATTTCAATACGTCTGTTATAGTTTTGTTAGAAAGATAATAAAAAGAAATGTCTATTTGTAAGATTTGACAAAAAATACATAGCTTTTTGTTAGAAAACTAACAGAAACTGTTATTTTCCTTCAGAAAGTTAACGAAACTGCCACTTTTTGTCAGAAAGCTAACAAAAAATGTCACTTTTTGTCAGAAAGTTAACGGAAAGGAAATTTTCAATTAAATATTTAATGGATCAGATTGCGTTGACAGATTTTCACTTGGAAATCTAATAGAAGTGACATTTCCTTGGATGGAATAGATTCAATGTTTCTATACTTATTTATTTTGGAATAAAAGACAGCATTACTTTTCAATTACTATAAATATACCATACTTGTTTGTCATTTATCATCCATTCACAATCTAGAAACATAATTCAATGCAATTATCTGCATTATTCATAGAATTCAATGGAATTCTCAAAACATATATTAGAAACTAGATCATCTTGTTTTATAAAGTTTTCTTAAAAGTCTGGTAGTTTCAAACATAGTTTAGTTCGCTGAATTATTTGATTTGAAGTGCTTTTATCAAAGATTGTAAAGTCGTTTTATATTGAGAGAAGATTGCCACAAACCGTTAGCACAAGTGGAGGACAATATCTTATTGTGTAAATTGCGTTTAACACAATACTCGACTTCCTTTATTTGTCCAGTTTGAATAAATATCTGCATTTTCGGTTTATACTAATTTCCTGCCCGTTGAATTTATTTTGGTTCATTTATTATTTTGTCATTCCGTTAAATTTCAAGCAAACCATTATTCATTGTTATATGATGATTTTTCCTAACAATATCATGCACGTATGTTTGATTTAGTTTCAATATGTCAAAAAAAAATCATAGTTTATCCTAGACATTATGCTAATACTGTTTTTTAAATGAGTCTCCAATTTCATTTAAATAAATAAATTTGTGGTAAACAAGTGTTGATGTTCTGGTTTACACTTGTCATTAGTTGTTGATAAGGGTATACAATTGCTCAAAAGGTAATTTCCTTTATTGTTAGAAAATTTGAAATCAAATTGATATGGGGATCAAGTGTTTATAAATGGGCAAATGTCAATTTAGGGCCTGAAGTCTACGAGGAGTACCAGATTGGGGCCTGAAGTCTTAAAACTGTCAATTTAGGGCCCAAAGTTACTATTTTGATCAATTTGGAGCTTTTTGACGTTTTTCGTCAAAAAAGGCCGTTAAGTGACCACGTGAGATTCAGTGAGGGCATTTTGATCATTTCTTAGACTTCAGGCCCTAAAGTGTCATTTGCCCAATTTAAACCTTTTTCCTCCCTCTTCAACCAAAATTGATCCCCACCCGCCACCCATCATCCCTGCAATCTTTCGCCGCCTACTTCACCTGAAATCTCCAACGTTGCACTCCCATCTGCCCTTACTATTCAGCAAAGAGAAACCCTAGATTCGACATGTATCTCTCACCCTCATTCAAGACTTAACGCCGACGCCACTCCTCCATTATTTTCGGTGACTGAAATAACCAAACAACAACTCACTTTCACTCATATCGGGCTATGTTAACTGGTGTGTGCATATTTATGTGTTTCTATTCAATTTCCTTTTTTTTTCCTCAAAATTTAGAGATCTAGATTCAGATTTGGATCTACAAATAATTATGTGTATTTGTGTGTGTGTTTGTGTTTGATTTTGGTGGTATGTGTGTGCGTGTGTGCAACTATGGGTTTCGATTGTAATCCATAAATCGAAGAACACAATTATGGCGACCTTTGTCGTTGCAATTGTCCGGCAACCTTCATGGTCGGCTCTCGTTTTTCAGAATTTTAGTTGGCTTGGGCTTTGGTTTCCATGGATATGGGAGAAATTTCTTAATGACTTTCAAAAAATTAAAATTCCATTTTAGATTATAAACTCAGGGTATACATTTGTGTTTGATTTGGGTTCGTAAAATCCCTCTATTGAGTTTTGAATTTCTTAACCGGATTTTATTTGATTTTATGTATAGGTGGTGGTGGTGATGATTATGGATTGGTGATTGGGTTGGAATTGAGGTGGTGTAGTCATCATGGTGATGGTGGCGGCAGTGGTGGTGTTGATGACAGTGGCAGCGGTGGGTTTTTGGTGGTGCTTGCAGCGGACTAGCGGGTGGTGATGGTGATAGTGAGGTGGAGGATGGTGTTGGTTTATAAATTTTATAAAAGAAAAGATTATTTTATATATTTTAGTTAGTTAAATTGTGTTTCATTAAAAAAAAACTTGATTAAGAAAAAAATATAAATTGGGTAAGCATATTTTTTTAAAAATATTTATTTTATTTAATCTATTTTTATTTATATATTTTATAAATTATCCAATCTAAAATAATTAGTAATTTTTTTGAAGCAAAATAATTAGTAATTTAAATTATTAGAAAAAAAGGATAATAGTTAATATCTTAAATTATTTTAAAGGGATTTTTACCAATAAGCCCCTATTAGAAAATGGAATTTATAAAAAAAAACACCACATTTCATATTCTACCTTGAGGTCCATAAATTGAAATCAATTTTACCAATAAACCCCTGACTCCTTTTAAAATATTTCATAATACCAAACTGCCCTCCCTCCCAATTCTGTTTCTCTCTCTAATTGCAATTCCCCTTCTCTCTCTAGATCTATCCGCAATTCCGATCTTCTCTATCCGCGATTCAATTCCGATCTGCAATTTCGTATTTCCTATCTCTCTTTCTCTCTCACGCACCAAAACTCTATCTAGGGTTTACTTCCAATCCTTTTGATTCTCCATTTCATTACAATGGAATCCCCCAAATCTAACTGATTCCAGCGGAGAGTTGTTTGTTAGCGGGGATGCTAATTGGGCTTCGGATGCTACTGAGGCTGCAGTGGCAGCTAGGAATTTGAGGAGGGAAAGAGATGTTGGGAACGGAGGAGGAGGAGATAGAGAAATTCGGGTGCAGGGTTTGGTCAAACGGAATCAGGACCTCCCCTTTCCTTTGACCAACGGGTCCTCAATAGGGAAATATGGTGATGGTGGTGGAGTTTGAAGATTGTAAACTTGTGCCTCTATCCTCAGCTGACCCCTTGAGGAACTACACTCCTGGTGAAACCCGAGGTGGTGTTGATCGCAGTGATGTGAAGCCACTACAAATCGTGCAGCCTGAGGGACCAAGTTTCCGTGTTAATGGGCACTATGTGGAGTGGCAAAAGGTAAATTATGTGTTTTGACACGAGAACGAGAATTTCATTTCTTATTATGACTCTTATTCAATATATACTGAGTGAAGTAATCAATTGGATTTTTTGTTGGCAGTGGAATTTTCATATTGAGTTCACTCCTAGGGAAGGCTTGGTCATGCATTCCATTGCATATGTTGATGGGAGTTGGGGCCGAAGACCCATAGCCCATAGGTTGAGTATCGTAGAGATGGTGGTGCCATATGGTGATCCAAATGATCCGCATTACAGAAAGAATGCGTTCGATGCTGGGGAAGATGGCCTTGGAAAAAACCCTCATTCTCTTAAGAAGTTTGCCATGTTTATTTGCCCATGTTAAATTTAATATCTCTCGCTAGTTGTCTGGTTATTAAAGATCTGCTATGCTCAAATGCCACTTTCACAGGGTTGTGATTGCTTAGGATATATCAAGTATTTTGATACCCATTTTACAAACTTTACTGGAGGCGTTGAAACAATCGAAAATTGTGTATGTTTGCAAGAAGAGGATCATGGAATCCTTTGGAAGCACCAAGATTGGAGAATTGGCTTAGCAGAAGTTCGGAGATCTAGGCGACTGACAGTTTCTTTTATATGTAAAGTGGCAAATTATGAGTATGGCTTCTATTGGCACTTTTATCAGGCAAGTTAAATATATTCCTCACTTGAGAAGTAAGTTTACCCATTTCAGTTATTTGCTAAACTTTTCTTGGTCTGTAAATGCATGCTCATTACGATATTTAGAAGCATATAAATGTGTTTAATATGAGATTCTGTTGAATGTCGTTTTGTTTGCTGTGGCTTTAAACTAGCTCTAATTTTGTTTTCAGTTTAGATGTAAAACAAATTGCACTGTAGTCAAAAGGGGACATCTGCTAGATGGTTTCGCTCACTTAAAACTTTTTACTCAACTAGCCTTTGTCCCTAGAGATTTGAGCTCAGTTTCACCAGACTCATGTGAACTGTTTCTGTTGCAATGAAAAATATATATATGGTTCATTACTTTGAAGTGGTTGGTGTTTACCCTCTTCATTTTAGTCTCGAATGGATGTAGCCTATCATTTTTTTCCCTTTACTGAAAATATATCAGCAGCATATAAAGAGGAAAGTGTAGACTGAGAGTTTTTAAATGAATTCATCAGATCCGTTGTACAAATAAAACTGTTATAATATACTACTCCCTCTGTCCCTAAATGAATGTTGAAAAAAAATTCAAGGTCACTCTTGATCAAGAGCAAATTTGTTTTTTTTTCAACATTCATTTAGTGACGGAGGGAGTATATCTGAAGGATATATCCAGTTTGAGCTTCAGCTTTAGCCTTACATTCCAGCATGGAAGTCTATTGGACTTCTATTTCTCTATAATGAAGAGTATTAACTCTGCTACATGAGTTATACTTCATACTCTGGACATGATTTTGGTTTCCTTAATCACATGCCATTAAATGCAAATTTCCAATGTAGTTCTTATTTGATGCCACGCGACTACTGATTATGAGTTTTCTACTGTCTCCTGCAACTACATACAGAATCTCATTTTGTTATTCCTTTTTGGTTTTGGTGGATTGCATCTTGCTGTAGTCTCCATTGCTTAAAAATTAACGTGTTTTATGGTGGATTACATCATCACATTTTTTTTTACCTTTCTAAACTGAGAACTGTGAGGTCGATTTCACAGTTATTTTGCTACTTAGTATGTGTGGTTTACCCATTATTTATCTGTTATTCATGATTGTTTGTGCACAACTGTGAGGTCAATTTCTCAGTTATGATTGTTGAGATCAATTTCTCAGTTATTGTGCATAATTGTGTGATAGATTTCGCTGTTTTTATGTCATTCTTTTATAGAATAACAATGAGGTCTATTTCACAGTTGTTGGTTGTGATGTGAATAACTGTGAAATGCTTTTCACACTTCTAAAATTGAGAGTTCTATTTCACAGTTATTTACGAATGTGAAATGGTTTGGTTTTTTGACCTTTCTAAACTGAGAACTGTGAGGTCAATTTCACAGTTAATTTGGTACTTAGTATGTTTGGTTTACCCGTTATTTATCAGTTGTTGATGATTATTTGTGCACAACTGTGAGGTCAATTTCTCATTTATGATTGTTGAGGTCAATTTGTGTGATAGATATCACTGTTTTTATGTCATTCTTTTATAGAACAATAGTGAGGTCTATTTCACAGTTGTTGGTTGTGATGTGAATAACTGTGAAATGTTTTTCACACATCTAAAACTGAGAGTTATGTTTTACAGTTATTTATGAATGTGAAATGGTTTGGTTTTTTAACTTTCTAAACTGAGAACTGTGAGGTCAATTTCACTACTTAGTATGTGTGGTTTACCCGTTATTTATCTGTTATTCATGATTGTTTGTGCACAACTGTGAGGTCAATTTCTCAGTTATGATTGTTGAGGTCAATTTCTCAGTTATTGTGCATAACTGTGTGATAGATTTCACTGTTTTTATGTCATTCTTTTATAGAACAACTGTGAAATCTATTTCACATTTGTTGAAAAATAATTTTATTTTATTTATAAAATTTGAAATATACTCCCTCCGTCCCGGTAGAAACTGTACAGTTACTGTTTGCACGGGAATTAAGGAAAAAGTTAGTGGAGAAAATGTTGTGAGTATGAAAAGTGAGGTTGGAGAGAGAAAGTGGGGTAGGAAATAGTGATTTGATTGGTGTTGTGAGTATAAAAGTAAAGTAGGAGAGAGAATTAGTGGGTGAAATAGTAAAGATTATTTGCCATTTTAGGAAGTGTGGAATTTGTAATGGGACGCCCAATGAGGAAAGTGTGCAATTTGTAGCGAAACGGAGGGAGTATGTTGATGAGTAAAGTTGTTTGATTCGTCTTGGCGATGCGATTAAAACAGTGATTTCGGATAATTTTTTAGACTTTTAGATTTTGAGATATTGAATTTTAAAAATTTAAGAGAAAAAAAAAAGAAGAGAGAGAGAAGGAGAGAGAAAGAAAGCAGGTAAGGCGCTGAGAGGACGCGTCACGAGAGAGAGAGAGAGAGAGAGAGAGAGAGAGAGAGAGAGAGAGAGAGAGAGAGGGGCATGAGGGGCAATTTGGTTCAGAAAAAATTGAGGGACTTTTTGACTGTTTTGATAATATTAGTCCTTAAATGTAGTTTTTATTTGGATGGAGGACTAATTGGTCAAAGCCTCTATTTTAAATCATATTAACTACTCCCTCCGTCCCAGATCAAGGGTTCATATTTTCCTTTTGGTCCGTCCCAGACTAAGAGTTCATTTCCATAAATGACAAGTTTTTGAATATATTTATACCCTTATCAACTCCATATATTTACAAAAAAACCATTCATTATACCCTTATACATTCTCTCTCCTATTTTCTACCACACATTTAACTACTATTCCTCCCACTCATTCTCTCTCCTATTAAATATTTTTAACTTTTACATTCTCTCTCCTATTCCCTACCACATATTTAACTTTTACATTCTCTCCCATATTCCCTACCACACATTTAACTACTATTCTCTATCCCACATTTAACTTTTATTCATTTTTAAAAAAAAATCTTAAGAAGCGTGAAATCCACCCCATATACCCATGGTCTGGGACGGAGGGAGTATTATATTTATTTTTTTTCAATATTTTAAATTTACTAATTATTTTTTGTAAAAAAAAAAGTAAATATTTTTATTTATTATTTTATAGGGCAAATGACAATTTAGGGCCTGAAGTCTACGAGGAGGTGCCAGATTGGGGCTTGAACAAAATGATCAAAATGTCCTCACTGAATCTCACGTGAATCGCACGTGGTCACTTAACGGTCTTTTTTTACGAAAAACGTCAAAAAGCCCCAAATTGATCAAAATAGTAACTTTATTCCCTAAATTGACAGTTTTAAGACCTCAGGCCCCAATCTGATATTCCTCGTAAACTTCAAGCCCTAAATTATCATTTGCCCAAATTTAGGGAAATAGATAAATGAGTTGTTTAAACAAGTAAATGAGTCTAGCTTGAACATGATTTGAGGCTTACTTAAAAGATGAAATAAATGAGCCATCTTGACGACACAATAGTAGGCGTTCTAGTTCAGCAATGAGAATTTTAGTTAATGCTCCATCCGATCGGTTCGAAAGGGCAAAGTTTGTGGCTGCACGAAAATTAAGAAATATGATGTAGAAAAGAGAAAAAGTGTATAGTGAAATAAATATTGTGAGTGAAATATGATGTAGAAAAGAGAAAGTGGGATAGAGAATAGTTAATAGATATTTATTGTGAGAGTATAACAAGTGGGTTCCACAAATAAAAAAATAATAAAAAAAATTCTATTTTTGAGTTGTGCCCTTTTGAACGGAAAGGAGGGAGTATTCATACTCCCTCTGTCCCAATCTAAATGTCTCAACTTTCCATTTTGGGCGTCCCATTTAAAATGTCTCATTTCCAAAAAAGGAAAGTTTTTTTCACTATTCCACACACTCATTCTCTCTCCTACTTTACTTTTACACTCAGAATATTCTCTCTCCTAACTATTCCTCCCACTCATTCTCTCTCCTATTTAATTTTTCATACTCACAACATTTAAACTTTTTCTTTTTCCTACCTCACTGTTTCTCTTTCCTACCTCACTTTTCTTAATTTTTACGCCGAACCCATTTTTGGACATTTAAATTGAGACGGAGGGAGTATTTCACAGCTCAACTGAGTTTGAATTCTCTACGTTCCTTTTATTTTTCTTCTTTCAAATTTCCAAGATAATGCATCTCTACTGTCCATCCAAGTGTAGAAAACGTTGACTCGGTTTTTCTGCTGTAATGAGTTTGACCTCAACATTTTAGATTGCCTATTAAACTAGGAAGAAAAGATTCGCAAACAGACAACTTTTTTAAATCCTCATCCAAAATCTGTTTACCTGCATGCAGATTGCTCATCAACTTCAACTTAGGTTCTAGGTTCCGTTTGTTTAGCGTAAAACGATTTTCGAAAAATGATTTCCTGCAAAATATTTTTCGAAAAATGAAAATATTTTCCGAAAAAATGAGATAAACATATTTTCGACTGTTTGATAAGAAAAATATTTTCATGTTAAATTTATTTTTAATAACTCCCCACTCCACTCACCACCACCACTCCTTGCCCCCCACGCCCCCCCGACCCCAACCCTGCCCCCGGCCCCCCACCCCACCCCCCGTCGGGTTCAAAAAAAAAATTAATCGTTTTAAAAATAATGATTAATTTTTTTTTTACTCGAGGGGGGTGGGTGGAGGTGGGGTTGATGAGTGGAGTGAGGTGGGGAGTTGTTAAAAATAAATTTAAAATGATTAATTTTTTTTTACTACATCCGTCCCGCTCGAAGTGTCCCAACTTTCATTTTTGGGTGTCCCATTTAAAATGTCCCAACCCAAAAAAAGAAAGTTTTTTATTACTTTTTTATTTGTGGGACCCACTTGTCATACTCACAATAAATATCTACTAACTATTTCCTACCCCACTTTCTCTTTCCTATATCACTTTTCATACTCACAACATTTATTTCACTATAAACTTTTTGCATTATATTTATTAATTCCTTAATTCCCGTGCATGAATGATTTTGGGACACTTCGAGCGAGACGGATGGATTATGTTTTAGACACCCCCGGAGCATTGCACAGTACTTGCTAGCAGTTTTGAACACACGTAGCACTCCCCTTCACCGGAGACACTTGAATTGTCAAAGGATAGACGAGCTTCAAACAAATTCAAGTGACAGACACGAGTATAATCTTAAAAATCTTCTACCCAAAAGGAGAAAAACCATAGATGCTTCTGGTGTGCACTATGTCGAGGTAACTTCTGACTTGCAGTCTCCTATGAGCTTTAGCTTTATGTGGAGATACGCCAAAAGCTTGTGAAGTTTAACTTCTACTCTCTCCGTCCCTATATTAATATCCATTTAAGAAAAAAAAAATATCTCAAAATAAATGTCTTTTATATATAAAATTGTTCCAAATTTTTTTATACCAAAAAAAAATTCACTATTCATTTTACTTGCTATATACTATGTTTAGAAAAAAGAAAAGAAAAGAAAAATATTCATATAAAAAGTAGTTTTTTTGGGAATGTCCCCTAAATAAAATAAAATTTAGAGATTAATAAAGGGACGGATGGAGTTGTCATCCTTAAGCATGCTAATGAAAAGCTAAAGCAAATACTAATGGATTCAGAAAAGTCAAAACTTGAATGTTTATATTACAGGCTCTTGCTCTAAGCATTATTTTGATTTTTGGCTTGCAGGATATGGTGAAAGAAGTCCAGTGTGCACTCACTGAATGTTACTCCTGCAGAATTCCCTCACAAGGCATCTGAGGCCAGAACTATGGTATCAAAGAAATTTCTTACTTCATGTAGGTCGGGCAAGCTAGGTCCTTTTATTACAAAACCATTTTTTATTTTTGGGTGGAAATATGGATCTACTTTGTTTGTTGTGGCAAAAGTAACAATTTCAAGTATAATGGATGTGCTAGAGACAGTCTAAGGCTTTTCAAAATACTAAGTAATAGGCTTTTAGTTCTTGACCACAAAGCTGACAGGCAGCCACGCATGTTTTTTGTGCACTCTCTCAGAACCTCATAAGACAAAATTTGTTCACTTTGGACGGAGGTAGTAGCATTTATTTTCTTTGACAACGTAACAAGTTAATTTCTCAATCAAATATGCGAGCTAGTTATGAGTCTCTGCACATCTTGTATTGTATTGGACTGTTTTACATACAGGTTAGCAAAAGAGACCTGTACAATATAAATTTCAATAATGCTCTGATTTCATCTGAGCTATACTTGATCAATACACACATATTTTTGTAAAATACATGGCCTTAATCAACTAGCCAAAAAATTTAAGATCAAAATTGAATCACAAAATGACGCATCTCCCGATGACAAAGACTAATCAAATCAAGAAAAAATAGGATAACTAATAGACCTCACTTATTTTCTTCAATGAATTCACTGTACTCTTTCTTCATTTTGACTCCTGATACACTCCTGCAATACAAACCCAACGATAAATGTAAAAAGCTAGAAGTCAATATTCTTTCTTACGATTCAAAACAATTGGTATATCTATTTTCCACATGGCTTTGGTGCAAACAATACTAGAAAGGAACAAGTGTAGACAACTGCGGGTACTGAAGGAATCACGAGATCAACAGTAAGATTGCAAGAGGAAATATAATACTCCCTTCCTCCCATAAAGATGTTCCCATTCGCCTTTTTTGTTTGTCCCAAAAAGATAGTCTCATTTCCATAATTGTTATGTTAAAATCATTGAACTTCTTAAATTGTCATCCAAGGAAGAAGAGGGAGAGAGGAGAAGATGAGGGCCAACCAAGGAAGAAGAGGGGAGTAATTGAGTAATAAGTAAACCTCATTAAGCTAGTGATGGAAATGAAAATAGGTTTTTAAATGTTTGTATAGTCAAATGGACTATCTTTATGGGACGGAGGAGTAATGGGAAAAGGGTCCACAGGAAGCTAGAATTGAGAAAGAGCATAAACTATGTAGATAGTTGACTAATGCTAGTCGAATCAAAACACCAGCAAACGTCCCAAATGAAATAGAGGAAGGCCCAAATGAAACAAGAAAAAAGAAAAGGAAAGCACTATCTACAAATTTAACAAAGCCTCTCATATAGGTAAAGATGATTTAGTAATAATAGAGTAACATGATAAAGACAATTAGATTTTGTCACACAAGAAGCGAAAGGGTCAAATCTGAACCTGATCATTTCTTTGTTCTTAAAAAACTGTACACAAGGTGTACCCATTATTGCAGCCGCCTCAGCAATCTCTGGATCTTCTTCAATATCAATTTCAACAAAATGGACATTCTCGTCATATTCATCTATCACCTGTCATTAAGGTACATTCAGATAATTTAGCACATAAGAGGTCATTCAATTAACATACTAATGAATCCAAAAAATTCCGATACATACATTTTACTTTATCTTTTAATTTTGATGAATAATTCTCAATGATGGCATTCACACCATCATTCCATTACTTTTCCTTTTTTGGGGGCCCTTTCCCAAAATCTTAGGTGGTTAAATAGGTCATAAATTACAGATAAGAATTTTTTACAAAGACAAAGGCAAAACTGATGACTCCATTATCCTTCCCAAAATAAATTTTATATGGTTAGTCATCCTCAAAAAATAGGTCCTGCTTCAAGTATATTACCTTCAGCTGTTCCAGTCAAGCTCTACTCAAAGAAGGTATTGCTATAAACAAATTACAGATAAGAGATTTTTACTAAAACAGGCATTATTGATTTTTTTTCTTTAAGCAAAGTAGTCGAGTTGCTGGAGGAAAATCAGAGAAAAAGGAAATTATCTAAAACACTAGCACCCTTAGCAAGTTTCTCTCCTCTCCTGCTGTATCTATTGTCAAATATAGAAGTAAGAATTACGGCGATAGTATATCTAAGCAGACTATAAACTGAAAATGAGTAAATGTACCTTGCTAAGAATTGGCTTCAAAGTCCTACAAGGACCACATGTTGGAGATGTATATAGTACACAAATAAGCCTTGGACTCTCATGGTACAGTTTTCGTAGAGCATACTGTGCAGAAAAATATTGAAAACAGAATGTTGACTTCCAGCCCAAGAGAAAAAAGTAGAAGGAAAAAGTAAAGACTTGTTAAAAAAGATTAGTACATAAACTTTAAGCACATCAGGGAAACCTTTTCGTGTGGGTGTTACAGAGAAAGGAGCTTGAGTTGGGGAAGGAGGGGTGTAGGAGATTGCACGTACCTGGCCTCTATGCTTTGTAAGTGTAATGTCAAAACCTTCATGTACATCTCTGTTTGTGGGCTCTTTCTTAACTTCTTCTGTGTGGGGCTGAGAGAATCGAATCATGACAAGAATGAGACAAGGCTTCAACAGGTTTAATATTTACACCCATGAGAGTTACAAAACCTAAATCTAAATATTCCATGAAGTGACTACCTCTTGTGACTGACCATGACCAATCATATATTAGTGTTGACGGTAAACAGTCGAAAGATATGCTTGGATCAACTCCCAACTAGCACAACTAGAGGAAATGTTGTAAACAATGCTCATTTAAGTGTTTTCTTTCACTTTACAAACACTTTTCACATACTTTAACAGAAAGTGGTGTCACAAAAATGTCTGGAGGCATGAATAAATCACCCAAAACTTTCAAAAGCAATAAAAGATGCCACTTCCATATGGCTCATGTCTATATAGCTTCAAGAAATTTTCTTTTTATAATCTTATGTATTCTTTACGTGTGTTGTGCGGTCTGCCTAAAAGCATGATGTGGGCTCTCGACAGTGGATGCCAAATAACCAGTTAACTACTTAACTATCAGTGGATGTGGGCTCTCGACATTTGTTTGTTCGAACTTTCGACATGACCTTTTGCACCATTTTTTCATTTATGTTCACACAGCTCAAAAATTTAGGCAGCAATTACAAGAAAGCGATGAAACAATATATAACCAAAAGTCAATACCTGATGAAATTCAACAAGGAGTTTATTGCTGGCAAGATATCTCTCAACCGATAGAGCAGCAATGCATCCAGATCCAGCTGCAGTTACGGCTTGCCTCCATTCATGGTCCTATTACAAGAATAAGGAAGTGAGCTATTGGATTCTGATGCTCACATGTTCTTACAAACATCATGCAAAAAGAGTACCAATGTATGAGTCATTTTGACAGAAAGTTTTATTTCAGAGAACACGATAGATAAATGGAGTTAATATGTATAGATTTTTAAGAATGCCTTTATTTACTTGTCCCAAGTAATTAGTGACAACTGCAATGTATCTTTTTCCATCATTCAACTTGAACCAAAGAAATACCAAGTTGGAGTAAGAGCTATCATATTCTATAACTATAAGTACAACCGAGGAAATACCTCGGCTCCACCATTGTTGATGAGTATCAAAACTGGCAATTTGTTGAATGTATTGTATGAATTTCATCATTCTGTTCTGGTACTTTTGTCACATAACCATTTCTACGCTCAACTCGGCTGCACTCAGTCCAGAAGCCGGTATGTTATTCTTAATATACCCTACAAACATGGTGATAGAATAGAACAGTTTTCTTTCCATCATGATGTGTACGTCATCGTGCCCCTAAAGCAAAAAATGCTCCCGTCTTGGTTTTGTAGTCTTTTTACTAGAATTTAACTGTAACTGGTATAACTTGCCGAACTTTCGTAGGATAAATTAAAGCTTGTTGACAGTGTCCAATAAAACTTCCACTTTAATTCTATGAAAATCAAAGTATATTCACGCTTCACTAGTCACTACTTTAACCAACCTGCTTAAACACTATGACAGACCAATGTCCAACACACAAGTCTCACGTCATTGCACAATGTTCATCATATTCCAAAACCTTCCTTTGTCTCGGATTATCACCAACTTATTATTATAGCTTGGGCCAGTTTGATAAAACCAGAAGTTTTTGATCTGGAAAGTCTGAATTATACATGCAGAAAAGTTCTAGTTATCATTCTATTCAGATCAATCTTGTTCACTAAGCGCTCTTAAATTTAAGCACAATATCAGATGTGTATACTTCTTGTCTTCTATCTGCTGGGGATCTGAACTGTCACTCTTACAGATAACGCCTTTTCAAAGATCTTGCTTCAGGGTTCTGTAGACACCCCATTCTGAACACATCGGATCATATTTATACCACTCTAAGTCTCGCTTTGAGTCAAGAAGTAGAAATCCACCATTTCGTCATGTTTCGTTAAGTTTTGACTAACCACCGTTAGTTTGGGACTAAACTGCATACGAGATAACGAGGAAAGGACAGAATTGTCCAACAGAAGCAATATCTCGCGCGGAATGGCGTGTCTCGCGCGAGATATCGTCCCTCCGGCAAAGATGCGTAAGACAGTTTCCTCGTCGATTTCAACCTCTTTTCGGGATAAAATTTTATCCATCCGGCCAACCAACAGAGTTTGGGGTCCAGAACCTTCTGAAAGGGTTTTACCTCTCCACCTCTACCTATCCAACCCCTATAAATACTTGGTGACTTCCAAGGATCAAAGGACCACGAATTTTCACAACACACACATATTTTGTTGGTTTCTTTCCTTGAAAGAATCCTACAAAATCACCCTAAAATCACCTCAAAGTTTGTTTGTCAACCTTGTTGATAAACAAACATCAAAATCCAAGTCAAGGACTGAGACGAAGCTCTGTCCGTATCAAGATTCGATTCTAAACTTGAGTCGAAACTCTGCCCGAATCACCTCACGCAAGGTAACCCCCTAAATCCCTTTCTAATTGATTATTAGAGTGGTATAAATCTATTGAATCTAGGATCGGCCTAGAGCCTCTCCAAATCATGGGGACGGTCTAGAAGCAATCGATCCTACATTCCGTTTAACCCCGTTAAATGGATCTTTATTTGTTATATTTGAAATCTTCTTCTCTTCTCTGAAAATCTCTCTTTTCTTTAGCAAGACCGATCTCCGGATTGGGTGGAATGGATGCTCCTTGACCTACCCATTCCATAACCTAAGCCCCGAACCCAATCTCTTTCAAAAAAAATGATTTTTCTATGTTTTCCAAACGAATAATATAGGTGGCGACTCGAAATTAATCACAACGCTCACAGTGGCGACTCCGCTGGGGACTTGAAATTAAGAGGCTTAAACTTGCGTCAAAATTAAAAGAGAGGTTTTCAAAGAAAATTATTGTAAATTCGATTTTCTGCTCTCAGATGAGGCATATCTCGCACGAGATATCCTATCTCGCGCGAGATATCGCCTCGGCAATCTGGTTATTTTTTGGTTTCTCCCGTTCATCTCATAGTCCAAAACGAGAGCCGAACACGCAAGGGGGATCCCAGAATTCATTATCTGCAGAGTTCCCGCATCTTAAGGCCTCCCTTAAGATGTAGAACTCGAATCTTTATTTCATTTAAATAATTAATTATTATTTATAAACTGCGTGTGATTGGGTTTTATTTAATTAAAGTCCGGTCCATTGGGAATTCGGGAGTTGTAAATTAATTTATTTATCTCTCTTTCTCTCTCTTTATGTGGAACTACGACGGCCTGAGTCTTCCTAAATTGGGAGAAACGTAGGCAACCACTTGGTGCGTCCACTATCTGTTTTCCTTTTGATTTTCAAAAAAAAAAATCTCTATTTTTATCTATCACCTAAATTGACTATCACACACGCGCACTCATGATATATCTGCCATTGCACTGCATACCCTCTATAAACCCGGGACCCACACTAAGGACGGACGACGGTAACTACCTAGTCGCCGGTCTCTCCGAAGTTGGACCATCCCACTCCGCGTATTCAATCCACTTAGATTGTCATATCACGGGGAGCCTAGCCTTCCAGCCCTGCATCGCCACATTCTCATGTAGATTGTCTTTTTAGAATCACTCCGTGACTGGTCGGTTTTGACTCAGTGATCTTTTCTTGTTTTTGACCAAAACAAAACCATGTAAAATTGACAATAAAGAAGGACTCGGAAAAGTCCCTTCGGAAAAAGTCCCTTCGGATGTCCCTTTGAAAAAATGTATATACATATAATCCTTCGAAAAATGATCTTACATGGCTTTGTTTTACAAAAATCGGATTGATTGCTTAGTCGTTAGGTTCTGATAAAGGCCTTAGAAACCCCTCAAAACGGATTTTCCGTTCCGACCAAAATTTAGGTCTAATAAAAATCGACTTTCCGTGTGATTATCTCGCGCGGGACTACATATCTCGCGTGGGATAATGTATATGTTTGCTGAAACTGAGCCTGAGCCATTTAAGCCTGCTTCCGACTCGTTGGGGCTAGATTTGATCCTGATATCGTCTCTGCATCTCTTCTGTCAGTTTTCCGATGCTACTCAACCTCAAGACTCCCAACACAATGTCCGACATCGACAACATTCCGGGTAATGATGAAACCTTGTCCGAAAAACAACCACAAACTTCTGGAAGAAGCCAATGATCGCCTAGAAGTACAAGCTTCCCAAATCCACACTCTCGTGGAAGAAATTCAAGAGCTTAGGGCAGCACTAGCCAACAAAGAAAAGAAGAAGAAAAATAATTCTTCCTCCGGAGAAGAAGAGTCATACACCAAAAAGGCCAAGGGGTCGCCGCCAAAGCAAAAGCAAGAAAAAGAAGTACGAGTCTAGCTCGTCATCTTCCTCATCTGATAACGAAAGCTACACATCCAAGAAGGAAAGCAAAGGGGAGAGCAAGAACGAACCCCTTACCATGGCCATGTTAGAAAAGAAACTTGCATCCCTCGATGTGAGTAAGGGAGCCTCGCTCTCTATTGATTACGACACCCTCCGTCAATCCATGTCCAAGCTTCCTAGAAAGTACAAAACACCCGACATTGCAAAGTTCAATTGGAACCACCTGTCCCAAATCACATTTGGAGACCTACTCTTGGGCCATGCTACCTATGGGTGTTGATGACAACCTGTTAGCCCAATGCTTTCCACAAACTCTCGATGGTGCAGCTAGGGATTGGTACATGACCCTTCCACTCTCTACAAGACTCAACTGGCCACTCACTAGTTGTACTTTCCAAAAGCAATATGAGGACAACTCCACTTATCGCACCACTAGAAGGGATCTTGAGCAAACCAAGCAGCTTCCGAACGAATCCTTCACAGATTTTGTCAAGGTGGAGAACCAAACTAACTGAAATCGTTGATAGGACCAACCTAGACGAATAAATCCACATCCTCATACAATGCCTTAGGGAGGAGTATCAAGACAAGCTCGCCGACAACTATTTTCCTAGCTTCGCCGAACTTCACAAATCGGGCATACGGTTAGATGACCTCATCAAACAGAAAAGGGAAGCCAAGAAAGAAAGTGGATTCCGTTACAACAAGAGCTCATCTTCCTCTTCCAACCCCAAGGATACCTCTGTCAATGCCATTGTCTTCAATCATCCCGGAAATGATAAGTACTCTGCGGTACCCCCACCACAAAAGAAGAAGGATAGACATTATGACAAATTTGAAGGAATCACTCAAGAAGAACTCTTCGAGGTGCTTGTCAAGAACGGGAAAATCAAACCAAGAGAAGGTGGACCTCCAAAGAAAGATCTTCCTGCCAACCATGCTCATCATCTCTTCTGCAAGTACCACAACTTCACCGGCCACGACACCAACTCCTGCTTCCACTTGAAAGACATCATCCAAGATTTGTTTGATGATAAAGAGATAGGGCTACCTAATGTTGTTACTAATCCTTTGCCAAACAATGATGTCAATCTGATAGAGATAGAAAGTAGCTTCGAGGACCCTACTCGTCTAGCCACAATTGTGGACGAGAGCCCTCTTGAATTTAATAAATCTTCTTTCAGTTATATGATGTCTTGGGAGGTGATGGATGTGTATTTACCCATGGATGTGTATTTACCCATCCAAATGATGCACTTTTAGGCTTTCTTTGTGTTCGATTTCCGAGTTTTATGTATATTTGATGTGGTTTGTGAGTATTTTATGAGTACAGGGTATAGAGCTGATTAAAGGTGTATTTTATGGATAAAAAGTGCAAAAGGAATAAAGTGGAGCGGAGCAGAGAAGGAAAAAAACTGAAATTACGAGCTCAAGGACTAAACTGGCATTTGGAAGCTTTTGGACTAAATGGGAATTATTGGAAAATCCAGGGACTGAACTGGAAATATGGAATTTTCGGACGAATTTAATTTATAAAAATTCCTGGGATAAAATGAAAAATAAAAGTCCAAAGAGCGAAGCGCAGAAGAAGTCATTAAAGTGGTCAAAGTGCGACTGCAAGATAGCGAGACGAAACGAATAATAAATTGATACTAAAAAAAAGGCATTCATATTCATGGCCGAGGATGGCCGAGGACTCAGTGTTGTTGGCAAAGGAGTGGCCGGCCACATGGGAAGCAAGTTGGGGCCAAGGTGCTGGGCCAAGGAATGGTTGTTGGGCCAAGGCAAGGCTGGGAGGAATTCTGCACAAAACTTACTGCCTGTTAGAGCGGCCGCGCCAACATCAATTGCGGCCGCGCTTCCGCCGTTTCAGCAGCAGATTTTACGTAGTTCTCAAGGGCATTTGTGTCTTTTCTCTGAGATTTTCATCAGCTTTGCCCTAATTATTTATATATAACTAAGCAGCCACGTAGAAGGATATATATATATTATATCATTATATCATATTTTGGAGTTAGTTTTGATTTTTATTCTTTTTGCTGGGAAGAAATCAATTGAGGAGAAGAACGATTCATTCCAGGTTTTTATTATTTGTAAATTATGAGTAGCTAATTTATTAGATTTGTAGATTGGTCGAATCTTCACCGGATTTCTATGCATTAATATTTTAATTCTTTCTATTTAATTCCTTCTAGTTCAATCAATAGATTTTAATTCCATGTTCTTAGATTCGAGACGTATGTTAAGATACGAACTCATCTTTGAATAATTGGGTATTTATCGAGCCATTAATTTGGGCGATTTATACATTGACCACTATTGATTGAATAATTTGGTCTGTGCCGTAATAGAAGCGGATCAATATTAGGTTCTTTTAATTCTTATGTGCTTAATTTATTCTTGGCATATTGTGGAACCGTAATAGAATTCACAATATTAAAAAGAGTATTTAGGATTGTAATCCGGCCACCTAACCGTGTCGATCCTAGCTAAAGTGAATGAACCCTAGAAGTTGAGTTAATGTTTTCATAGTAAATTTCTGCATAGAATGATGGTAAAGTGAAATCCAATCTACGAATCTCTGCTCATAATCTGTTTTCTCGTTTCTTTAGTTTTTAGTTATTTATTTTTATGCTCTTAGTTTCAAATCAAAATTATAAACTTTGGCTACTAAAATTCACTGCTTTCACTTTATTTATTTACCAACGAGTCTCTGTGGTTCGACCTCTGCTCGTGCATATTGCTACACCGGTAGTGAGTACACTTGCTCGGTTTTTATTATAAGAGGGAGTTTTCCTCCATCAAGTTTTTGGCGCCGTTGCCGGGGACTTGTTGCATGTAAACAAGTAGGTTTAGGTAGTGAATGCAAGGTCGTCGTTCTTTGAAGCCTACATTGGTGCCATTGGACGATAACATAAATAGATTTGAGGAAGCATTTGAGGGCGATCCCCTCTTTAATCCTCTCTTTTCAGATTCGGACATCGAATCAGAACCCTCCACCACCGAGGTAGAGGAAGAGAAAGCCGAGATGGCAGAACCACCGGCACAAACGATGAATGATTACCTTAGACCTAGGGTAGACACTTCTACCTCATGCATAGTGTTGTCCGAAGCAGCAAAGAATTTAGAGGTCAAAGGTCAGTATTTTGCTATGTTACCTAGTTTTCAGGGGCTACCAGGCGAGGATGCCTTGACTTTCTTGAAAGAATACATTATGACGATAGCCAGTTTTTATTAAGAGCGGGAGTGACTGAAGATCAGATTAGGCTTAAGTGTTTTCCTTACACTCTTAAGGGAGTGGCTAAAACATGGTTGATGATGCTTGCACCGAGCAGCATTAGTACTTGGGAAGAATTGCAAGATGTGTTCCTTAAAAGATATTACCCACATCATCTATCGGCTAGTTTTAGACGAGAAATTGATGACATTTTCCCAAGATGTGGGGGAGCCCTTTCATGAGGCATGGGAAAGATTTAATACAATGTTAATGCAATGTCCCCAACACAATTTCACACTACCCTCACCGAACCAAGCCTTTATGATGGCTTGAATGACAATGGTCAATCAATGGTCGACAATGCCGCCGGAGGCTCAATCGGAGCCAAGACCGGATGAGACTAAAGCGTTATACGAGATGTTGAGTGCTAACTCTCAACAAAAGAGTTCGAGGGTAGTAACTAGGGGGTACTTGAATTGAATGCTACCGATAATCTTTCAAAGCGCATTGCACTTTTAAATAATAAATTGGATAAATTATTCGCTTACGGCACTTCGCCGGTGCCAATGTTATTACCGACATCGTACAAATTGTGGTTTATCATCTCACGTGACTAATATGTGTCCAAGTGCAGCAAATTTCTTTTATAATCCTGAACAGGCACATGCTTTCAATGGATATGCACCAAGGTCACCACCCCAAGGCAACCAATATGGTAACTACAATCCATGGGGTGGCCATCATAATCAGCAAGTAAAACCCCTTCATGTACCACCACCTGGACAACATGATAGAGAGCCTTGGGAGCTGGCAGTCCAGCAGCTAAGGATGGAGATGCAAAGAAAGCAACGAAATACAGTATCTTTGCGTTTGAAAAGATGGGCACACAAGTAGAGCAACTTGTGAAGGTTGCCCAAGAGTTGATGAAAGAGAAGAACCCACCTGAGCAAGCAAAGTCAATCACAACAGTGTGGGATGAGAGTGAGGAAATTGAGGAGGTATTTCTTTCTTCCCTTGATAATTTTGAATGTGATAATAGTGATAATGTTAGTGAGGAAGAGGATGAGACGGGGAGGTTCAATATGTATTTTCCGCATTAAATTTAGAAACCCCTCTCCCCAATCTTGTGAAAACCACACCCCAGAGAGGTGTGGAGTTTGAAAAGATTAAACATGTTCAAAAAGACCCCGGATGTTTCACTATCCCAATTTCTTTAGGGGGTCAAAATTTTAAAGGTTTGTTGGATCTTGGGGCAAGTGTCAATGTGATGCCCTTTCATGTTTTTAGAAGTTTAGGGGCATGTGAGTTGAAACCACCCAAGAGAGACTTGCAATTGGCGGATCTCTCAATCAAAAGACCCTTAGGGGTTATCAAGGGGTGTTGGTTAAAATTGATAAAATCATTATCCCCATTGACTTTTATGTGATGTGTATGGAGGGATCAAGTAGAACAACCGAAAACTCCCATTGCTGGGAGGCCATTTATGTTTGACACTAAGGCCACCATTGATGTGTGTCAAGGGGTGGTGTCCTTGAGAGGTATGGGGGAGGAATGTAAGTTTGTTATGTCTAAAAATGATAAGAAACCCTTCCCCAAAGATGGTTTTGTAGGAGCCATAACAGATTTTCCAATTAAAAATTATGATGTGAATGGATGTGAGAAAAGTGGGGATAATGCGGACGTTTGTCCCGTGGCTAGTAACACTAAAGCCGACCAATACTCTAGGAGTAACGGGTCGTATCACTCCCCACACGACTCCCATAAGAGTCGAATTCATCACATTTACCACAAGGGCCTTCAAAATCGAGAGTTAGTGAGGAGAGTTATAGTGATTTATCTGATTCTATATTTTTAAATATTTTTGTGCATGATAACTCTCTTGATCTTGGTTGTAAGAATGATGTTCTGCAGGTTGCAGAAAAGGTTGAGTTTGGGGGTGGAAACCCCAATAAAAAGAAAAGAAAGAGGGGTAAGCACAAGCGTAAAGTTTCAAAAATAAATGTGGCTTTACCCCTACTTGTTAACAATGGAGAGCTGAATTGGAAAGAGAAGGGCATTTGTGCCCGTGAGGAGAAGAGATGGTCCAAAGGCCGCAAAGCTAAGGCCAAGTAAGATTGGGACCATAGTCGGGCTAACGACTTTAACCAAATGCGCTGTTTGGGAGGCAACCCAATGAGGTATGTTTTATTTTTTATGTTAATTACTGTTTAGTAGTGTCTTGCCATCCGTTAAGCCCAAGGCACGCTTTTGTTCTCTTTGCTATGAGGACATAGCATGTTTTGAGTTTGGGGGTGGGCAACTCTCCGAGTTTGTGGGTTTATAGGGGAGTGTATATAGTGTCACCCTCTAAAAAAAAATTGAAAAATTTAAAAAATTTTGTTCTTTTCATAGTTGGGATGTTGGCCAAAGTCTGTGATGATTAGAGTGTGCTTGAATTTTAGAATCACATGTGTTATCATTAGTGTGGTGATTGGGATTGCATTGAAACATTTAAATTATGATTGCACCACCTCTCACTTCCGTATCATATTCTTGGTCATTGTCATCAACTTAGGTGCCCTTTATGGGATCACTTCGTGTATTCTCGGGGTCCCTAGAACATGTTTGCATGATTGTCAATAACACGTCAATAGGTTACTTGATATATATGGCTATTTTTTTGAATCCCTTTTTGTAAGCCTTAAACTTTCTAGTCACTAAATATTCGCCACTAGAACCCCGTTTGAGCTTGAAAAAGAATGGAATCTCTCACAAAGTGGGAGGTTATATTAGACCACCATTCGCCTTCATTTGTACCCTCATTATCCCACCCTTTTAGCTTATACACTATTTTTCTCACCTTTTCAAGAAAGTGAAACTAGGGAAAGAATGGGGATATTGTGGGGGAAGTTTGGAAAATCAAGGGTTGAATGGAAAGTGGTCACGAAAATAAAGAAGTGGGTCATGTTATGTAATGAAAAGAGGGGCTTAAGCAAAATATTAAAGGCACATTTTCTGTGATATATTTGTGCTAAAAAAAAATATATATATATTAAAGGCACATTCTCCGTGATATATCTGTGCAAAGTAAAAAAAAAAAAATGAAGTCTTGCCCTCTCTGATGTTGAAGTGGAAATTTTGTTTCAAGGTGACCAAAGAAAGTAATGGAATGTGCTCAATCCCATGTCAATGTATGAAAAAGTTTTAGTTTGTGGGTTGGCACATTGGGAAATAATAAGGGTGAGTGGAGGAATTATCATCAAAGTGAGGATGTATTGTTAAAAGAAGACTTTCTAGTTTCACTTTCTTGTTTTCGTATGTCCTTACCTTCAATTGTAGCCATGAACCTAGCCCTGCGATCTTTCGCAACTTAACTTTTAGGCCATATCATTCTTTCAAATATTGAGTAACCGGGTTGACAATCGTGTAAATATGCATATGAGTGTCCTTTTTGGGTTGTACTGTCTATGACATATTGATTTAGAGCACCACTTAGTGAATCCATAAATAATCTTAGGTTGTTGGCAGTGACCTCCCATAATTCATTCATCATTCAGGCCGCGGTGGAAAATTGTGAGTTTTATGCTTCAATGTGATTGTAATCCCATTACTGTGGTGGCACTTGTTGATTATGTGTATTGGTAAGAATCTGAGACTTGTATGGCCAATGAATCATCTGTGATAGAACATCCCAAAAATAATTATTTTGCTTTTATATTTTATTATTAGTATTTAGAGTAGTTTTATTTTATTTCTTTTAGTTTAGTTTTACTCGGGACGAGCAAAAGGTTAGTTTGTGGGTGTTTGATGGATGTGTATTTACCCATCCAAATGATGCACTTTTAGGCTTTCTTTGTGTTCGATTTCCGAGTTTTATGTATATTTGATGTGGTTTGTGAGTATTTTATGAGTACAGGGTATAGAGCTGATTAAAGGTGTATTTTATGGATAAAAAGTGCAAAAGGAATAAAGTGGAGCGGAGCAGAGAAGGAAAAAAACTGAAATTACGAGCTCAAGGACTAAACTGGCATTTGGAAGCTTTTGGACTAAATGGGAATTATTGGAAAATCCAGGGACTGAACTGGAAATATGGAATTTTCGGACGAATTTAATTTATAAAAATTCCTGGGATAAAATGAAAAATAAAAGTCCAAAGAGCGAAGCGCAGAAGAAGTCATTAAAGTGGTCAAAGTGCGACTGCAAGATAGCGAGACGAAACGAATAATAAATTGATACTAAAAAAAAGGCATTCATATTCATGGCCGAGGACTCAGTGTTGTTGGCAAAGGAGTGGCCGGCCACATGGGAAGCAAGTTGGGGCCAAGGTGCTGGGCCAAGGAATGGTTGTTGGGCCAAGGCAAGGCTGGGAGGAATTCTGCACAAAACTTACTGCCTGTTAGAGCGGCCGCGCCAACATCAATTGCAGCCGCGCTTCCGCCGTTTCAGCAGCAGATTTTACGTAGTTCTCAAGGGCATTTGTGTCTTTACTGAGATTTTCATCAGCTTTGCCCTAATTATTTATATATAACTAAGCAGCCACGTAGAAGGATATATATATATTATATCATTATATCATATTTTGGAGTTAGTTTTGATTTTTATTCTTTTTGCTGGGAAGAAATCAATTGAGGAGAAGAATTACGATTCATTCCAGGTTTTTATTATTTGTAAATTATGAGTAGCTAATTTATTAGATTTGTAGATTGGTCGAATCTTCACCGGATTTCTATGCATTAATATTTTAATTCTTTCTATTTAATTCCTTCTAGTTCAATCAATAGATTTTAATTCCATGTTCTTAGATTCGAGACGTATGTTAAGATACGAACTCATCTTTGAATAATTGGGTATTTATCGAGCCATTAATTTGGGCGATTTATACATTGACCACTATTGATTGAATAATTTGGTCTGTGCCGTAATAGAAGCGGGTCAATATTAGGTTCTTTTAATTCTTATGTGCTTAATTTATTCTTGGCATATTGTGGAACCGTAATAGAATTCACAATATTAAAAAGAGTATTTAGGATTGTAATCCGGCCACCTAACCGTGTCGATCCTAGCTAAAGTGAATGAACCCTAGAAGTTGAGTTAATGTTTTCATAGTAAATTTCTGCATAGAATGATGGTAAAGTGAAATCCAATCTACGAATCTCTCGCTTTCATGTCTGTTTTCTCGTTTCTTTAGTTTTTAGTTATTTATTTTTATGCTCTTAGTTTCAAATCAAAATTATAAACTTTGGCTACTAAAATTCACTGCTTTCACTTTATTTATTTACCAACGAGTCTCTGTGGTTCGACCCCTGCTCGTGCATATTGCTACACCGGTAGTGAGTACACTTGCTCGATTTTTATTATAAGAGGGAGTTTTCCTCCATCAGGAGGAAATCTTAGAACAAAAGGAAAAAGGATCTAAAACAGTCAATCTACTCACACGATCCGGTTGTGTGATCATCAACAAAGATCCAAGGGATGAAAATCCTCCTAAACAAGCCAAAACCTCATCGCCAAGCGAACCGGAGGACCCTCTCTTAACTCAGTTAAAGAAGACACAAGCAAACATCTCAGTTTGGGATCTCATAGGAGCATCTCACAAGCACCGTGAAATGTTGAAAAAGGCATTGGCTCAAATGACCATTTCCTTGGAAGCAACACCCGAAGAACTTACTCAAATGATCGGCCAAATACAATTTGGCAACATCATCACTTTCACTGACTTGGACCTACCGTCCTATGGGAACAATCATCATGAGACCCTCTATGTAACTGCTAAGGTGAATGGGTGCCGAATGCCACGCATTTTGGTCGACAATGGTTCTGCAATCAAAGTCCTCCCCAAGAAAGCCTTATCATCCTTAGGCCTCACCCACAAAGACCTTAAGCCATCCGGGCATACTGTGAGGGGATACGACTGTACCGCTAGAACCGCTTTGGGATCAGTTGTGATACCTGTAGAAATGGGGCAAGTCACAATGAGCATCGAATTTCAAGTCATCGACATTCCGGCATCCTTCAACTTGCTGCTTGGTCGCCCTTGGCTACACGACATAGGGGGTGTGCCCTCCTCCCTGCACCAATGTATCAAATTCAGACACAACAATACGATAGTCACCATACACGGAGAGATGGTTACCGCTAGCCCTATCCTCGAAGTACAACATAGCACTTCTGATTTCTGTTCAGCGGCTTTGAGATCGAGAAAGAAAGCACTGTGAATGTCATAGAAACTTGCAACGAAAACGATTACTCCAACGCATCTTGGTTTTTCGGAAACCTTCCTGTTTGGAAAATGATGCAAGCAAAAGGATACTTTCCTGGCTTGGGGCTTGGAAAGCACTTACAAGGGATAACGGAACCACCACCGGTTCCCCCACCTCACACAAAGCATGGCCTAGGATACATCATTTCCATCCACGATGGGGATGACGAAGAAGAGTGGGACTTCACTCAAATCAAGTGGGAAGGAACCGCATACAAAGGCCACAAAGACCCTAAGGCCAAGAATTACAACCTCGAGCCATATCGAAAGACACTCAATGGCTACTTCGTCCGGGAAGGGGAAAGTACTCCCTACTTTATCTTTTCGTAACTACGGATCGATGATAAAGGAAAGCGCCAACCGGGCTTTGAAATCTTGGCCGATCGCGATGCTTCTCCGCACAAAATGTAACTCCGTCCCGCTAATCCTTAAAGATTTGTGGGGCACAAAGGCGTAAATGACAAGCGAATGGGACTTTGTGTTGGGAGAAGACATGCTGCGCGACAGATTCGAAGACTCCGCGCGGTTGCAAGACATCCAGATCCATGCAATCTCCAAGGGGGACGCTCCAACTATTGATTACACAAGACTAATACAGAAATGTGATGAGCCCATTCTAAACTGGCACGTCACCGGAGGACCAATTGTTGTTTAAGACTTCATGATCAAAGAGCTTGGTTGCACTCCCCATCCCCGCAGAAGATAGGCCCCGTAACTTTCACATTAGAAGCGTGCTCCACCTCCGATGAACTCACTCAAGAGGAAATCGAGGCGGTGGCCGAACATGTATTCCTTACTTCCTTAATGAAAACTTTCGATCTTTCCGAGTACCCCGAGATTGCTAACATCGTGAATGATGAATTAACTAATAATAATCAATATAACGAACATGTTAATAATGAATCATACGATGAGATAGATCAAGAAAACGAACAAATCTTAAAAAGAATTAGCTAAGCAAGTAGGTCGTCAGGAAAGAATGGCCCCGCTGACGACGAGGAAATGCAAACGGTTAATCTTGGGACAACGGAAGACCCTGCAGAGAAATAAAGATCGGCAGCTTCTTCAAGGGGAGACAGAGAAACCTCGACGCAACGCAGCCTCCTCAAAGAATATGTCGACGCCTTCGGCTGTCCTACAAAGATACGCCCTGGGGTCAATCACTAATCATGGAGCACAAGATACCGCCGCTACCCAACGCCAAGCCGGGCCAAGCATAAACTACGCCAGAATCAAGCCGAATGGTCAATGCAAGTGAAAGAGGAAATCATGAAGCTTCGAACGTAGTGGTTTATCAAAGTGATCGAGTATCCGGAATGGCTAGCAAACACGGTACAAGTAGCCAAGTCGAATGGGAAAATACGAGTCTATGTTGATTTCAGAGACTTGAATAAGGCATCCCCTAAAGATGACTTCCCGCTACCAAACATAGACATGTTGGTCGACGCCACAGCCGCATACGAGGTGCGCTCATTCGTCGACTAAGCCAAGCAGGTATAACCAAATCCTCACGGCGAGGAGGATCAAAGACAAAACAAAGATTCACCACACCTCGGGAACGTTCGCTACACCTGGCCATGCCGTTTGTCTCAAGAACGCCGGGCTACCTACCAAAGGGCGCCACTACACCATTCCATGACATGATCCACAAAGAATTAGAGGTATACGTGGATCGACATGATTGTTCACTCAAAAGGGACGGATGGTCAACACTTCGTAGATCTCGTAAAATTCTTCAATCGACCGAGACAAAGACAAGATGAGACTCAACCCCGCCAAATGCTCATTCGGAGCGGTCAAAGGGAAAGTCTTAGTGGTACATGGTCACGTAGCGTGGCATAGAGGCGCACCCCGCTAAGATAAGTGGCTATCATCGACATGCCTCCACCCGTAACACGTAAAGAAGTAAAGGGATTCATGGGCAGATTTCAATATATCGCCCGATTCATCAATCAATCGACTACAATGTGCGATCCCATCTTCAAGCTACTCAAGAAAAACGCACCTCAAGAGTGGACCGAAGAATGTCAAGAAGCATTCGAGGAAGTTAAGCATTACTTAACCTCCCCACCTATCCCGGTTCCACCGCACAAAGAAAAGCCCTTAAAGCTATACCTCACTTGCTATCGACAATGCGCTAGGGCTATGCTCGCTCAAGAACAAACCTACCTCACACACGTAGAATGCCATCTACTTTGTCACCGCAGATTCCAAGGTAGCGAAATCAACTACTCTTCACTCGACAAGTCCCGCGCCGCTCTCGCTTGGGTATCACAAAGGCTAAAGCACTATATGGAAGCCTTCCCGGTTCGCCTCATTGCAAGGATGGATCCGTTAAAATACATCCTAGACAAATCAAATTTGTCTTCGAGACGGGCCAAATGGTACTTCATGCTCGCGGATACGATATCACTTACGTCACTCGAAATCCGTCGGGGAGCGTATTCGCAGATCGCTTGGCCGAATTTCCTTGCGACGGCGAAGGGGGAAGACCCGCGATTCCTCGACGAAGACATCATGAGTATAGAAGAAGAAAATAAGTGGCAATTATTTTCACGGCGCGGCCAACAAGAGAGGGTTCGGCACCGAATGTCAGTTAGTAGACTCCGATTGATGACATCTATACTCCACTAGCAATATGTCTCGACTTTGACGCTACCAACAACATCGCGTAATACGAAGCTTGCATAGCGGGGCTCGAGGCGCCTTAGAGCGCAACGTGATCGAACTCGAGGTATTTGGGGATTCCCAGCTAATCATCAATCGACACTAAAAAGTGGAGGGTCCAAGATCCAACCCTTCAAAGATACAAGCACTCCACCTCCAAGAGTTGGCACAACAGTTTCAGGATGTCTCATTCCACAATCTCCCTAGAGACAAAAATCGGTTTGCTGACGCATTGGCCACGCTCGCTTCCTTGGTTGAAATTCCTAAAGGGAAGGCAATCAAACCTTTCAAAATAACACGGCGTGCAACTTCGCCATCGCGCCGTTATAGATCTCCACGACCGCAAAGACAAATGGTTATCCGAATGTATCATTTGCTGAGAACTCCGAAGAGAAACCACGGTACCACGATATTTGGCATTTCATCCTAGATGGAACCATCCCACCTCGAGATGCACCAAAAGACTCAGATCGCCCTTAAGAGGTTGGCCGCTAATTACGTCATCGCTGCTGGCCGTCTATTCAAGAAACATTCCCAAGGAAACCTCCTTTGTGCCACCGAGGAAGAGGCCCGAGAAATAATTACCATATTCATCAAGGCATATGTGGAACCCACATGAGCGAAAACATGCTTGCTAAAAAGATCATCAGACAAGGGTACTTTTGGCTAACCATGGAAGCCGACTGTACCAAAATGGTCAAGAAGTGCCACAAGTGTCAGATACACGCCAACCTTCAGCACGCACCGCCTTCCTTGTTGTACCCTATGACTTCTCCTTGGCCGTTTTCTACATGGGGGGATAGACGTGATTGAAAAGGTCACACCCACAGGAGCCAATGGACACTGCTTCGTCCTAGTAGCCATCGACTATTTCACTAAATGGGTTGAGGCCGCCTCCTACAAAGTTCTGAATGCCAGAAAGGTTGCAGAATTCATCAAATACAACATCATATGCCGATATGGGGTTCCGCAAGAAATGATATCCGATAATGGGTCACACTTCGAGAAGGAAACCGATCGCCTCCTAACCGAGTACAAAATCACAAGGCATAAGTCATCTCCTTATAGGCCTCAAACGAATGGAGCAGTTGAAGCCGCAAACAAGACAATCGAAACCATCATCAGAAAAATGGCAGTCACTGGAAAAGACTGGCCCGACAAGTTACCTTTCGCACTGTGGGGATACCGCACTTAAGACCGAACAGCTACAGGAGAGACTCCCCACGCCCTCACATTCGGAATGGAAGCAGTCTTGCCGATAGAATTGGAAATACCATCACTACGGGTTCTCCTAGAAAACCAAGTGAACGAAGTTGACTGGCTAGAAAGCAGATACGAGGAGTTAGCCCTGCTAGATGAGAGAAGACTAAAAGCAGCCGAGCACACTCAAGCTTACCAAAGAAGAATGGCAAGAGCTTTCAACAAAAAGGTCAAGACAAAGGAACATCAGAGTAGGTGACCTGGTTCTCCGTGAGCATCGTCCCGGACCTTTCAACCCGCTAGGCAAGTGGGGACCAAGATGGATAGGACCCTACATTGTGAAGAAGATATTCTCTGGGGGAGCCCTTCAGCTGGTGGACTTAGACGGAGATCAACTACCGAAGCCGGTCAACATGGACAAGCTCAAGAAATACTTCGCGTGACTTGGCCTCCTAAAAAGAAATCGCTCGCTAGGTTGAAAATCCCGAAAAGGATGGCCTGGGCAAAAATTAGAGCCAGACAAGAAAAGAAGCCCGCTAGAGCGAAAACCCGGCGGGGCGCCTAGGCAAAAGAAAGGGTGTGCATAAAAAAAAAAAAAAAAGGGGTCTTGTCTCGCGCGAGATTACCTTTCGGCCCGGCGTATTTTGTCCTTTTCTCAAAAATGAACTACGTTAGACCCGAGCCTCTTATTTAATTGTCGTAAAAGAGGAACGTAGGCAGCCTTCTGTTCGATCTAATCAAATAAATAAATCTACTTTTGTCCTTTTATTAATTGAATGCATTTTATTAACGGCAAAAGGGAAATCCTAACCACAACGACTAATTTTCTAAGCTAACAACCTTGAAAAAAAATACTAATAAAATACAAACTATTGATCTATCAAAGCAATCTCTTGGTACTCCTTAAGATCTAGCCTTTCATTGACTTAGTAGGCCTGGCTGACATGATCTCCACCGTCGTCGCGATCCTTCGCGCTTCGGACCCTCAAGCTGAGCACCCCTCGAGACGATCAAAGACAGATTCCGATAGCCTCTTGAAGACACTGGGCCTATCTAGAGCTTGCGTCTTTCCAGGCATCCCTTTGCCTCGCCTCTCGTACCAATCCCCGTCAAGAAAATCCTGGGTCGGATCGGTTCGCACATTAGCAGGATCAGACTGAGCCTCGCTCCTTCGCAAAATGTTGTTGGCTACAAAAGAGTCCCCTAGCAGTGAAAGCCGCAAATCATCAATCTTCTCCACACTAGGGTGGCCGGTATGAAGAAACCAATCCAAATACTTGTCGGATAAGAAGATGCTTGCATTAAAGGTCCGAAGGTTCGACCAGCGGTCCCGACTATTTTCTTCGCCCCATGCTTGAGCTAGCGCCTGCGCAAACTCCACACCAATGTAAGACACCTCGCGAGAGGCACCTTCGAAAAGATAAGTGTCCCGCGATCGACCAAACCGACTGGAGCACCCGCTTTGGGAAAATAGAAAGAGGAATCTCGCAAACCCTAAGAACAACCCCGTCAAAACCCTTGGTATTGGGCAACATACTTGCTCAACCTCCAATAAGGCGGACACCAAAGAATATCAAATAGCTTAGCCTTCGCAATCAACTCAAATTTCACTCATCCACCGAGAGATCCTTGATCGCAATTTTCGCGTATGATATGTGAACGGGGAATATTTCAATGGGGACCTACCGACTTGAGATGCTCCCTAAGCCAAATAGTCACCGTAAGAGGACTCCTCGAGTCACGGCACCGGCCCCATGCAGCCTCATCAAGACCATGCAGGTGGTTTCACCCAAGATTAGCTAATAATGTTCCTAAAACGTTTTCTAGCCTCGCAGAACAATTTCCACCGCTGGGAGTCAACCAAGCCATCCCCGCAAGTAAAATGTAACATCTCCGAAAAGAGAAAGGGCCGAAAGTTCCGTTTGTAGACATGAAAGGCGTTATCCGAATCCTCGCCGAAGCTGCCTGAAAAGAAGAGCAATCAACCCATTTCATGCGAACCAACTCATAGCAAGTATCAAGGGGGATCCCTAGCAATTCATTCAGAGCCTCCGAATGATTCCTATGGTACTTAGGAACAAAGAATCCCGCTACCAAAGGCATATCCAAGATAATGGCAAATTCCTCCACAAGTAGGCACCATCTCATTCAAAGAAAAATTGAAAAGATGAATAGAAGGATCCCGTAATCGAGCAAAGACCCCGCAAGAGATTCCAATCCTGGTTGGAGGTTCTTCAAGGTGAAAAGGATTCTAAATCGAATTCTGCTATAAACCTATCATGAGATCGGTTGCAAACGACCTCACAAAATCTCTTGATGCTTGCTTGAAAGATTCAATCACTTCTGCATTTACGTAGAAAAAATCATCGACAATCATGGACATTGGGGCAATCTCATTAGAAGCCATGGATCGCAGGGTTGGAAAAGAAGCCAAGAGTTTCACCCTAACAGAATATCTCTAGAGTTTGAAAGGCTAGAATGAGTTATCTGACCGGACTACAGGGTGATATTATAGGGAAAACTGACAAAATCCTGTTCGAAAAAGGAAGAGAACTCTATCTGGGTATCGTGTCTCGCGCGAGATACCTTATCCCGCGCGATACATCGCTACGGCAAAACAGCAATAGTTCTGCTCAAACAACAATCTAGCCCCGACTTGACGAAGCAAGTCTCGAAAAACCTGCGCATACAGTTCATAACATGCAGTAAAACATCAAGATCAAGCTCAAAATTGTGGCCTTGATGGTCATTCCATTCCATTTCCAAAAACATGGAAAGTCGAGAAAGTTAATTAACTAACTAATTAGACCTAGGTTTAGTGATTAAGAAAACCATGTTTTTGTGCTACCTACTTGTTTCTAACAGGTACCAAAGAAAAAGGAAAATTGTCGGGCCCACACGGCCAATATTTACAGATCATCAGAAATCAAATGGAGAAAAAAGGAGGGGATCACGCCATCAAGTCACCCGAGCTGCCGGCACCTCCGCCATCACCACCACGGGGGCTACCATCCCTCCTCGACCTCTTGGCTCCACAAGTATGGGTCACCGCCGAGGCCACTGTCGAGGCCGCCAAAGAAGTCTTATGGAATAGCCTCCTGACAGTCCGACACTGTGGCCATCAGTCCCGCCATCTTGGTCGCTCCACGGTTGTAATCGGCCGCGGACATGGTGACCTGACAACAAAGGAAAAGAAGTGCTCAGATGAAGTCGGACATACTCCCTCCGTCCCAACAATTGCTTCCCATTTTTTGCCAAGCACGCAAATTAAGAAAATGGGGGGAAGAAAAAATGTTGTGAGTGTAATTTGAAAATAGGAGAGAGAATGAGTGGAGAGAATAGTAAATTATAATGGTGTTGTGAGTATTAAAATAATGTAGGAGAGAGAATGAGTGGAGGGAATAGTAAAGATTCCTTTGCCAAAAAAGGAAAGTGGAAGCTATTAACGGGACATCCAAAATGGCAAAATGGGAAGCTACTATTGGGACGGAGGGAGTATACATTTATATGGACGGATACGTGAAATATAAACAGAAACATACCGAGGAGACATCCGGCGGGAGGCGGTAACCCTCGGGAATATGATCCAGAGTCGGGATGTGGTCCATCATCGGCATACTCCCCATCATGTACGTGTAGCTCAAAGGGCCGAAATCTGCACGGCGGCGAGAACCAGCACCTGGGAAGAAGTGCCAGGGGCGTGAACCCGAGGCGAGGCAGAGGCAGAGGCGGAGCCGTGAGCGTGCGATCGCCTATCACCCACCAAAAGGGGACCCATCAGTCGAGGCAAGAACTCCTCATAGGAGGCCCCGAGGACAACACAAGCCGTCGCCGCACAATCCACCAAGAAATCAGCATAATCATCCTCGGAGAGGGAGTAGGTGGGGTACATTGCCCTCGGCGGATCCGCCGGCACCATATATGGTAGTCTACCCCAGCCATGCTGTGGGAAGACCCGCTCACCGAGATACATAGTATCCCCCTCCAAAGATGCCAGCATCCTCTGCATCCCAGTGGCATCCCGAGCACGGTGGACTTCCCGCTCCAGCAGGGTCCACGGATAAAGGCCTAGCCGCTCATACTCGAAAGCATCCAGCATGGCCCGCGCCTCTGCGACCGTCAGGGTCCACTCCTGATCCTCCTCCTCATCAACGCTCCGATTGGGGTGACTCCACCTCCTGATATCCGGGAACAGAGGGTTTGGACTGTCCAGCTCAAACTTGTACAAGCCGAGGACAGCGTAGCCCCATATCTGCACAAAGGAAACAGAACGGATTCAGTATAAAATAAAGACAAAGCATACAAGCAAAGGACAGAGACAAAGTCAAGAGCATACCTCCCAGGCATAAGAATACCCCGACAGAGTATCCCTAGTGTGCCTACACGCCTCATCCATGGCGTGATAGCAGAAGGCTAGCCCCGCTGAGCCCCAATCATATGTGCTCACCGCATCCAGATTCGCCAACAAACCCAACAGAAAACGGGTCGTAGAGGAGTGGTTTGCAAAGATGGTCTCAGAAAGGATGTACCAAAGGGCACCCTGCACCAACCGATCGGTAACTGCATTTGGCTTCTCCGCGTAGTCCTCAATCTGACGCCGGAGGGGTGTTAGCTCAGCAGCAAATCCCTTAACCTTGTTAGGGGAGAAACCAACCAACTGCCTCCACGCAGCAGGGCTCGCAGGCTTATAACCCGCATTCTTCGGAAGGGGCTCGCCGGCGAACTCTAGCCCCGTGATAGCAAGGAAATCAGTCGGAGTCATAGTCGCTTCCCCGAAGCGCAAATGCACGGTGTGGGTAGTATCCCACCACCTCTCCCGGATCGCCTGAAGGACTTGGGGAGTCCGTCTTATCCCCCGAAGATTATCAACAAAGGTCAATAGCCCCGTTTGGGCCATCCTATCTCGAACCCCTTCAAGGTCCTTGATCTTGTCCCACAAAGCTCTCGCCAATTTTGGGCTCCCACGGCAATTCTTCGTCGGCCTATATGACTGCAAAACAGAGGAAAAACAAAAAGGGCAATGTTAGAAATCATTCCATGGCAAAAACTCAATGAAATAAAAGAAAATTTTCATTGGGGCATTTCATCGAACACTTGGCGTGCGTACAAGAAAAGCTTGCCCAAGGATGCAATGGATAACTCGAATCAACCTCTCCTACAATCCATGATATGTAGGAGACTCATACGCACACAACACAGCAACAAGCATCCAACAAAATGCACAAAATCAATGCATGCAAGAAGGAACCTAGTTCTAGGCGTAGACAAGAACAAGGAAAGAATGGCCATTGATGGAATTTGAATTCAAGAAAAAGGGGGGTTCAAACTCAATGCAATACAAGAAACAAGAGTTGGGCGACTGGTGCCGGACAGGTGGATCGTCAAATCAAAAAGCCCGGTCCAACGCCCAGACAGGTGTGCGCGTCCCTATCAAATGTGAGGTCGTCGCGGGGATAGTCCTTCCCGAGCAAATAACTTCCCAAAACCGGATTCTTCCGCTCTTGAGCCATGGATTGTGGAGGGAGGAAGGATTGAATGTTGTTTGGGAGGGAGAAATCAACAAACAAATCACGAAAAATTGCAAAGAAAACGACCTTGGCTCGAGCTAGGGAGGGAATTTGAAAAGGACGTTTTCAAATTAAAAAGAGCTGCTGTTATATTAGCCCCGACAGTACAAGTCTCGCACGAGATAAGATGTATCGCGCGAGATATACCTTCTGAAAATTGACAAAATTGTCCTCGACAATAAGCGTCTACGCAACGTCAAAATTCAAAATTTTGACACATTTACCCTTGGAAATGATAAACTAGCAAGGAAACGTGGAAAAATCGGCACCGCAAGTCACGGAACGAGCCGAACGTGACGCCCGCACGATCGCCCGGTACGGCACCAGTCGCCCGAAAACCAACTGATCCAAAAATCAACTCAATCCACATGATTCAGAGCCCAGAAAGGTGAATCATCGAATTAAAAGCCCGGTCCAACGCCCAGACAGGTGGATCGTCAAATCAAAAAGCCCGGTCCAACGCCCAAACAGGTGGATCGTCAAATCAAAAAGCCCAGTCCGACGCCCAGATAGGTGGATCGTCATCATAAAAGCTCAGTCCAACGCCCAGACAGGTGGATCGTCAAAAGAAAAGCTCGGTCCAAACGCCCAAACAGGTGGATCGTCGAACCAAAAGCCCGATTCAACGCCCAAACAGGTGAATCGTCATCCTCAACAACAAAAAGCCCGATTCGGAGCCCAGAAAGGCGAATCGTCACAAAAACGACAGGACTCAAAGGACCGGACAGGTGAGCCTTTGTTTTCTAACATATTTCCCGCAGGTTCGGAGCCCAGACAGGCGAATCTTCAAACAAGCAGGTATATTCAGAATTGGATCTTGATTTGATTCCTCAGTATGAATTTATCTTTCAAAACAAAATCTCCTCGATTTTCAAAATAATTTTCAAAATACCTAAAGCAGCCTTTTCGTGTTTTGGAGTCGAACTACGTTATGGTCTGATTCTCCGATAGAGATACGTAGGAAGCCGTGCGGCCCGACCATCCCGATGTTCAGAATGATGTATTTTCTATCGTCGAGATGACTTCTTTCATAAGACTTGTCGACGAGGGGCTCTGGAGACACCCCATTCTGAACACATCGAATCATATTTATACCACTCTAAGTCTCGCTTTGAGTCAAGAAGTAGAAATCCACCATTTCGTCATGTTTCGTTAAGTTTTGACTAACCACCGTTAGTTTGGGACTAAACTGCATACGAGATAACGAGGAAAGGACAGAATTGTCCAATAGAAGCAATATCTCGCGCGGAATGGCGTGTCTCGCGCGAGATATCGTCCACTGCAGCATGCAGAAGACAGTTTCCTCGTCGATTTCAACCTCTTTTCGGGATAAAATTTTATCCATCCGGCCAACCAATAGAGTTTGGGGTCCAGAACCTTCTGAAAGGGTTTTACCTCTCCACCTCTACCTATCCAACCCCTATAAATACTTGGTGACTTTCAAGGATCAAAGGACCACGAATTTTCACAACACACACATATTTTGTTGGTTTCTTTCCTTGAAAGAATCCTACAAAATCACCCTAAAAATCACCTCAAAGTTTGTTTGTCAACCTTGTTGATAAACAAACATCAAAATCCAAGTCAAGGACTGAGGCGAAGCTCTGTCCGTATCAAGATTCGATTCTAAACTTGAGTCGAAACTCTGCCCGAATCACCTCACGCAAGGTAACCCCCTAAATCCCTTTCTAATTGATTATTAGAGTGGTATAAATCTATTGAATCTAGGATCGGCCTAGAGCCTCTCCAAATCATGGGGACGGTCTCGAAGCAATCGATCCTACATTCCGTTTAACCCCGTTAAATGGATCTTTATTTGTTATATTTGAAATCTTCTTCTCTTCTCTGAAAACCTCTCTTTTCTTTAGCAAGACCGATCTCCGGATTGGGTGGAATGGATGCTTCTTGACCTACCCATTCCATAACCTAAGCCCCGAACCCAATCTCTTTCAAAAAAAATGGTTTTTCTATGTTTTCCAAACGAATAATATAGGTGGCGACTCGAAATTAATCACAACGCTCACAGGTTCACACAGACTAAAACAGAACATATTCACCATGAAGATAGAAAAGTTTAGTTCGAATAAGAAGCAAGTATGGAACCATTTCTTTTGTACAACAACAATTTCATATATTATTCACGACAAAGTGTAAGAGCAAGAAATCTGAAGGTTAATGTACATTCCCGAAAAAAAAATAGAAAATTGTAGATAAGAGGAGATTTTAGTATAGTTACCTGTACATCTCCAGCTGCAAATACCCCTTTAACAGAAGTCTTAGAATTTCCCTCCTCAACCACCACATAGCCTGAGTTATCCAGATCGACTTGGCCTTCCAACAACTGGCTATTTGGTGAATGACCAATCCCATAAAATAATCCTTTAGCCTCCAGCACTGATTCTTCGCCAGTATCACTCTTTCTCATTAAAATGCCAGACATTTGCCCTTTTGTATTGCTAACAACATCCACCGGCTCCGTGTTGAAGTGAACAGTGATGTTTGGATTGTCGAAAACTCTGAAACATTCGCCAGAATCAACCTGTTAAACAAACATATAGGGAGTTGAAACTTAAAATACAAATAAACCATTTGTAATTTAATGCACATACAACTTAATTGTGCCCTTGAGCAAATCACTTGGATTCCCTGTTATTAATTCACATATACAAGTTAAATTGACATCAAATAGACGGGAATTCATCTCTTCTGAGACATGAAAAACATGAATGGAGTAGGATTTACAGAAGAAATAATGGCAAATTATAAGACGCAAAGAAAAACCAGAGAAAGATAAAGACATCATGAAGCAAATTAAGTTACAACCATTTGTTTAAAGTTAGACATGGGGGTGTGGTTGTCACTTCCCCTGATAAGCTTCTTTTCGACCAAAGGCTTTGGCTCCAATAGAAAAACTAAGATGGTATGGATGTGCAGGGCGTTTGCGATGTTATGGAACGTGTGTGGAGAGCGGATTTCAAGGCTTTTAGTACTCAGATTTTGCTGCTATTATATTAAAGAACAGGGTTGTTCCAAACGCCTCTACATGAACTTGAACTATGGGGGCTTTCGGGTGGTTACGTGAGTTATATTTCAGGGTTGTTCCACATTCCTCTATCACTCGGATGAATGAAACTTCTTTTTCAAATAAAAAGAGAACGGAAAACTGAAAAATAATATACAGACCTTAGAAAAAACAATGATTCATGATTCCAAGGACTGCTATTGTCTTAAAAGTAAACTAGTGTATTAATAATGGAAGTGTAATAAAAGAAATCAAAGAACTGAAATAAACGAGTTACCACAAAGACACAGATTTCTGCTCATATAAGCATAAACAAAGCAAGAAAACTAACAATCCGCGGTAGAAACTGAAACAGACATAGAAGTAAGAGCTGAAGAGAAATGGATTCATCACAACTGACCTATCTTGCATTGCTTTTGATGCCCTCATCTGATCTCTCCGTACGAGCAAATGTACATGCCGAGCATACTTTGTTAAATATAATGCTTCCTCTGTAGCAGTATCACCTCCTCCAACCACAGCAAGAACTTGACCCTTGAAAAGCGGTGAGGCTCCATCACAAATTGCACATGCACTGATTCCCCTACTCCAGAACTCTTCTTCACGAGGTAAATTGAGTCTTCTCGCAGTGGCTCCTGTCGCAAAAATAATACTGTGGCACTTAACCTGAAAATTATACAGACAAGCAATTTAATATCCTCGCATGCCCAACTGATGGCGAACGTTTGATGACTCCACTTATAAGAACATCCCTGGCACTAGCAAGTGGGGACGAATGCAACCCATGTCTATGTAAGACAAGGACATTTTCGAGCACATGCAAATCATTTCATACAGATCAAACTGAGCGGAACCAACATATCCAATTCCGAATAATATACCTGCTTGAGTGCTAATGTCATACTCCCTCCGTCCCAAAATGAATGTCCAAATTCGCTCATAAATTTGAGATGGGAGGGAGTATATGCTAGTGAGATAAGGCAAAGGCTATGTGTGGCTTTTCACTATTTCGATTTCATTGTAGTTATTTATAGTTCTTAATATTTTAATTTCTATATTGTTCTTGACTTTTGAATAACAAATAATTTTGAGTGGTTAAATCGTTGAATGATGGAGGAGGTCAATAGTTACTCCAAAATTACTCATTAGGCATATTAATAAAAGGTGGTAATTACAATTTAATCTCAGTCAATCTTGAAAGTTTAAAACAATGTCACATGGCTTCATTTTTAACCCGACTAATAGATAATCCGCAATGTAGGCCCTTTTTCAACCATACCTTTCACAACTTCGTCCACTAAATCAGTACTTGTATCATCATAATCTGTCTTAGAGGTTACTCTTTTGGCTGGTATAGTATGCCAAGCACTTGTACAAGTAGCAAATACTTGAGAAATAAGAAGCATATAGAACATTCTCAATCATCTACGGACACCTTTCATTAGGGGTATTAGATCTGCAACATACCACATGATGCACAAGAATAAGAAGCCTGTTTAGTTTCTCAACAACAATCTATATATATAATATATACTCCCTCCATCTCACGTGAGTGTGTACTTATTTCCTTTTTTGTCCGTCCCACGTGAGTGTGTACTTCCCAAAATGGCAAAAATTTTATTATTTCATATTCAATGGGACCCACTGGCCACACTCACAACAACAATCCACTTACTATTCCTCCCGCTCATTCTATCTCCTATTTTACTTTTCAAACTCACAACACCTCCTCCACTATCTCTAATTTATTTTATTACGTTTCCTTAATTGTTGTGCCGGTACCCACTCACGTGGGACGGAGGAAGTGTATATATATATATATATTGGGTTTTGTTAAGATACCCATCATAGGAGTATCTTAACAAGTGACCCATTATTTTAGGACAAAAATGTCCACTATTTCATACAATGAACAAATAAATAAGGAGGACAAGATTGAGATTTTAAAATCAAAGAAACCCCAAGCTTCATCTCCCTCAATTCCCACTCCCTGAAGTCAGTCGCACTCTAGTAAAACTTGGACATGCTTTGAAATATGAAATGGTGTTTCCATTGATGAAGTTCTTTCGGCAGTGCAAGAAAATTTCATAATGCTTTTTTTCCTTCATTGTTAAATTCTTCAATTCCATTTTGATTGAAATTTCATCCACTCCAAGCTCAAATCTTCATTGATGGAGTTTTAATGGAGGACAATCATGAAATTGGTGATAGTTTAAGGAAGCGACAATGAACGAGTGCGAATTCGACACTATTCTTATTCTGGACTGCAATTTGATGAAACATTTCTTCGTTTTGGGAATAATGACCATTGTGTCCTCTTTATCTATTTTTTTCTCTAAAGGTACGGAGAAATGTTGTCGGAGGAAGCGGCTAGGACATCATCGACGATGGCAGGAGGAACTGGAAAGTGCTGGCTGACTTCAGGGAGCGGGTGATATGACATAATTTATACTACCTATTTCCTATGTTTCCGTCCCTATAATTCTTTATTTTCATGTATTTAGTATAGATTTGATATAATTTGAGTGAAATATGTATTGAGAGGATTAAGCGAGAAAAGATGTAATTCGAGAGTAATTGAATGATTTTACCTTGAAATTGAATATGGTTCTCAAAGAGCTCAAGAACATCATCTCTACATCAATGGAAGCCGACAAAGTCAAGGCAAAGTTCAAGGATGTTTGGAATCGCAACAAGGATCAAAGCGGGGCTTAAGAGAGGAGAAAATATGGAATTGTAGATCAGGGGACGATACGACAGAAGCAGAGAAGAGATGACAGGGGACGAGTCGTCCCTCCCATGACGAGTCGTGCCTTCAGCGCCGAGCAAAGCAGGCGACGGAATTTTGGGCCAGATTTGGTATTTTAATTTATTTTTCTTTTCCTTTTTAGACTTGGTATTTTAGGGAGGAGTATATATACTACCTTTCCAACTTGTTTTAGGTTATCTTTGATTATATCTCTTTACATTAGTTTTCTTAGAACAATTGAAGCTTTGCTTATTCATGGAGGGCTAATTCCCTATTACTTTGGATAATAATTCTTGATCTGTTTTGAAGATCAATTAAGGTTTAATTCTTTCTATCTCTTTCTCCTTAATTATAATTTTACTTGTGCTTATTGTTAAATCTATTTCTAGGGTTTTGAAACTTGATCAATTTCTTAATCATTTTAATTGGTTTTTGCTAGAATTCCCTTTTATCGTGTCGGACTAGAGTTTTCATTATAGCAATTTCATAATTCTTGTATGTGTCATCTTGACTTGTGATTAGGGTAAAATTAGCTTTATTTTCTATTTGAAAAAGAATAGAATAATTCCTTGATCTTCATCTCTTAGAATTTCATCAATTAATATTTAGAATCTTGAACGTGTCGGCTAGATTTTAGTATTGATTAGGATTATTAGTTGAGCGTGTCGCCGCTAGTAATTAATAACAAAGAAGAGATAGAGATTTTTTATCTTGTGATCAAATGATTAGGGGAAGAAAAGAAAGAATGAACCAATAATATTGATTGATAAACAGTGATAGATTTATTTATCCAAGGTGCTTTTAAATTATTGTTTACAATCCAATCTATTTTCTTGCTTTAGTTTAATTTCAACAATCACATCAAACAAACCCCCAAACTAGTCTGTGACTATTACATAAACAAATAACCGTTCTTCAGTGGATCGATCCTGAACTTGTCCTTGCTTCAGTTTTGTAGCCGAGTTTTGGTATTTAATTTGTAGGCGTGCGACTTTAGCCTATCAGTGGGAATTGAGGGAGATGAAGATTGGGGTTTCTTTGATTTTAAAATTACAATCTTGCCCTCATTTATTTGTTCAATGTATGAAATAGTGGACATTTTTGTATAAAATAATGGGTCACTAGTTAAAATGCTCCTATGGTGGGTATCCTAACAAAACCCATATATATATATATATATATATATATATATATATATATATATATATATATATATATATATATATATATACTCCCTCCGTCCCATTAGTAATGAGAAATTTACTGTAGACACGGGAATTAAGGAAAAGTGAATTATAGTGGAGGGAATAGTGAATTATAATGGTGTTGTGAGTATTAAAATAATGTAGGAGAGAGAATGAGTGGAGGGAATAGTAAAGATTCCTTTCCATTTTAGGAAGTTTATGGTTTGTAATGGGACGACCAAAAAGGAAAGTTTGTGGTTTGTAATGGGACGGAGGGAGTATATATTATATATATAGAGATATATTTACTCCCTCCGTCCCAATAGTAGCTTCCCATTTTGCCATTTTGGGTGTCCCCTTAATAGCTTCCACTTTCCTTTTTTGGCAAAGAAATCTTTACTATTCCCTCCACTCATTCTCTCTCCTACATTATTTTAATACTCACAACACCATTATAATTTACTATTCCCTCCACTCATTCTCTCTCCTATTTTTAAATTACACTCACAACATTTTTTCTTCCCACCCATTTTATTAATTTGCGTGCAAGGCAAAAAAAGGGCAGCTTCTATTGGGACGGAGGGAGTATATATATCTATATATACTCCCTCCGTCCCATGTGAATGGTCACCAACTTTTTGAGTGTGGAAATTAAGAAAAAGTAGAAGAAAGAAATAGGTGAAGGAAGTGTTTGTGAGTATGAAGAATTAAATAGAAGAGAGAATGAGTGGGAGAAATAGTTAGGGGAGTGAATGTTGTGAATGTAAAAGTGAAGTAGGAGAAAGAATGAGTGGAGGGAATAGTGAATATTCTTTTCCCTTTTGGGCAGTGTCCATTCACGTGGGGACGTCCCAAAAGGAAATAAGTGTCCATTCACGTGGGACGGAGGGAGTATATATATATATATATGTATATGTATATACACGTATATATGTGCATATGTATAAACACGTATATATGTGCATATGTATATACACGTATATATGTGCATATGTATATACACGTATATATGTACATGTATATACATGTATATAGATACATATGTACATATATACATATATATGTACATATATACATATATATGTACATATATACATATATATGTATATATATATGTACATATATACATATATATGTAATATGTATATATATATGTACATATATATGTATATATATATGTATATATATGTAATATGTATATATATATGTATAAGTATATATATATATATGTGTGAGTGTGTGTGTATATATATATATAATATGTGTATGTATATACATATATATGTACATATGTATATACATATATGTACATATGATATATATATATATATATATATATATATATATATATATATATATATATGTGTATGTGTATGTGTGTATATATATATATATATATATGTATGTATATATACATAAGCCAATGTAGCTCTTCCACTAAGAAGCTTACAAATATTCATATGTAAATTTTCAACTATTCTATTTGAAAGGTGACTAAAGTGATAAACACGGTATTTAAAAAATGGGTGTTACCTCTTTAACTCAAAAGTCACGTTAGATTTTTCTTAAGTCCCAATACATAATAATGCTAATGCTCAATAACAAAATCTATTACTCCCTCCCGTCCAAAATAGTTGTCACTTTTTTACAAGTTTTAAGAAAAGCAATTATTATTAAGGTTTAATGAACAAAGTACCAAATATGCCCTTATTGATTGTCACTCTCACCTACATTACTTCTCACAATAAAACAATCAATAAACTACAACAATTACCAATGTGAGGGTAAGAGAGTAATTTGAATACTTATTACCCAAAAGTGACAATTATTTTGGACCAGAAATTTGGTCCAAAAGCGACTGGTACTTTTGACTGGAGGGAGTATTGACTAGTCAAATCCCAATCATTTGGCTGTGGAATGGCAATTCTGTACAAAAGGACATTTTTCTTTCTCCCCCTTTTTATAAATTCAAGTAAAGTCCCATTGAATTTTTATTTTTTATTTTGTATATTTGTGATGTGTGTGTTGGGTGGGGGGGGGGCACAAGTAATTTCATGTACCACCCTTAATTTGAAGCATAATTCAAACCAATCAAATGACTTTACAGAATATTCATGTAGCACCCTCTACTTTATTTGAAGATCTGGATCCATTCCCACTTTTCACACCCTTCTGTCTAAAACAATTGTGGGTTAGGTTAAGCTTGCTGTTACCCAATCTCTCATTTCCCAGGTATCCTTGATAAGTTTTTTTCGAAGTCAAGTGAGGGCCCATGCACCCATGGACCCTTTTAAGCCCTCCGCCACTAGGAAAACCGAAGAACCTAACTATACTTAAATACTCAAGAATATGACACAACATTTAGAAAAACTCTAACAAGGATAGACGGCCATGAAAAAGTTGATGTTTTGTGAAAAACTGATGCTTCTACAGTAACATGAGACACATAATATCTGCAATACCACCACGAAACATGTTATACCCATGATGACAGAGGTACTTATCCCAGGGAATTAAGCATCTTGGCCAGCTTGAAGTCAAAGGTAAATACCCTTAAGAATATTGTACTTTCATTTGTATTTGCTAACTTACAGAAGACGATATCATGTTACTGAAAGGAAACATCACCTTACGCTCAGTACTTTGGACTGTAAAAGGACTAGTTTTCACATCCACAAATTCCACATCTTCTTGAAACAATTCTGCTCCCCAGCGCTCAGCTTGACATCGCATCCTGGTTAATAAAAGATCGTCAGTAATCACCACATTCTAGTCACAAGACCTTATACAGAATTGAGAGTAGTAACAATTCAATAAAAAAAGGCAGTTCGGTGCACGAAGCATCCCGCGTAAGCGGGTCCAAGGAAGGATCCCCACCACAAGGTAGTAACAATTCAGTCAAGTATAATTTTCCACATTATCCCCTTGTCAGTTGGAAAATACAATTGGCAACCCCCACATTTGAATCATATATATCTTCTGTTAAGTTCTGTCAAAAACTAGTCTTTGATAGACAGTTAGGGTCTGCACTCTGTGTTCTTTGGGTATCCTAACTAAACCACATTTTCTGTTCTAATATTTTATTTTCCCTGGTCCACACATTCTCTCTATCACTCTTCTATTGTCTTTCAATTATTATAAAAGAAAAAAAGTAACACGTCCAAATCCATATCTCGGTTTTGAAAGATGAAGACATCAAAATGCAGAAATTAACTTTAATAAACCTCTCTGACTTGGTCTCTCTCGATATCAACTACAGTGCAATGGTAGTTAGTAGCGTATCATTTTTTCTCTCAATCTGTCTATCTTGATAATGATCCAGCACTGCAGTTATGACAGTTACTAGTGTATCCCTTTTTCTCCTTCTGGTGGATTCACTTTCCCCAACAAGTATCACTTTCAGTTCATTCCTTTTCCCCTCCCACCCTCCATGAATTAGCTCAAAGAGATGAAAGATAACCGGATTTACTGAAATAAGAGGATTTGACTGGTTAAAGATGGTTTCTGCTAACAAGATACTGTTGGGTGATCTCTCTCTAGTTTTATATTTTTTTAATTCCTTTTTAAGTACTTAAAGAAATTATTTAAGAGTTTACATATCTATAGTATAAATGGCACCCCTCCTTGCTACAGTACAATGAATAGTTCCAAATGCCATATTTCCCATTTTGCCCTCACTAAGTTGTCCCTTTCCCATTTTGCCCTTAAAAAAAATTAAATTAAAAAAAAAAAAAAAGTGTCCTCGGACACGGGCTTAATTAAAAAAAAAACGTGTCCTCGGACATGGGCTTTTACTAGTTATGTGATAAGTGGGGTTGCATCTCCACAGAGGGACATGTTTGAGGGTAAAACAGGAGTCGTATGGCCTTGTACTCTTTTCTAATACATCTGGAGGGTCTAAGTTTTGCATTGGATCAAACTATAGCTAAAGAAGTTTATTCTTTCATGTGACTCAACAGAAGAATAGGCATCACAACAGATCCAAACATGCCAGCACAGACAGGACACTGTTTACGCAAAACAAAGGTGAACAGCACTCAGATTTACCCTAACAACGGTCACTTTCAAAGTTCACCTACCGATCCATTAAGTCTGGACCGGTGATCCCCTCTGGAAAGCCAGGAAAGTTCTCAACTTCTGTGGTAGTCATCAATTGTCCCCCAGGAACACCACCCATTTGATATCCCTCAAACACTACAGGCTTCAAGTTTGCACGGGCTGCGTAAATTGCTGCTGTGTACCCAGCAGGACCTGAACCTATTATTACCACATTTTCAATACCTTGGCCTGAAAAAAAAAAAATCAATTTTTCAACATTTTATTTCAAATAGTATACAGAAGGTTCAATTTACTGATACACATATAAACACTACAGAATATCCCCAATCAGATATTTAAGATCAGTAGAATGAATCAATCGATACTTTTGCTGCAAAATGGCATTATCATTTCACCTCAATATTGCACATATAACCAATACAGAATATCCCCAATCAAATATTTACGTCAACCATCATAGCTTTGACTTGGTGTTTCTTCTGCTACCCTCACTCGGTGCTTAATTTTCTGAATCTCCTATTCTGAAAGAACTTATTGAGATAGGCAGAAAATACAGAGGAGCACAAGGACTCTATTAAAAATATTAAGTGAACCTCCTTCCTGAACTACTACGTATAAATTTCTTTTAAACAACACTATTTTGGTTAGTTATTACATAGAGGAACACTTCAATCACACTTCCCCGAATCATCCATGACCTAGGTCCTAAATAGCATGGAGGACCACGTTAAGTAGTACAATTTGGTACCTCAAATCCGAATTCGTACATTCCAACTTCAATGAAGATTAAACCTTATCGGATCTTTTAGTAAAGTATCTCTCCATCTTAAAATGAATTGCCTGGAAAGGGTTCATGCAGCCTAGTCCCCGTTCTTCCAACCACTCATGTGAAGAAAATTAGCTCCTGAAGACTCTTGACACAGTCACAACCACAAAGGAGGAAAATGTATTTAAGAGGAAAGTTCCAATCTCAAAGCACTTCCTCCTTATGACAGCAAACATCCAAAGCAACCAGATGTTCCTTACTCTCATCACCTGTACCTTCCAAAGAATATCGTTATCCCTCAACTTGTATGTCAATCTTGTAGTAAGCCTAATATGTAGAGTTATATGACAGTTAATGACAGTAAACACCCAAGAGAAAAGAACACCCTAAAGCACGCCTAGATATTTGAAAGGTAAGCGTTGAGCCTTCTTTTTCTCATGATTCAGTTATTATTTTATCACTTTTCTCTAGAATATTTCTTGCTTTTTTTCTTTAAGTCTCATTCCTCATTCTAAACTCCTCATTTTACATATTATATAAATATTCCTACCTTCATCATCTACAATCTCTCAACTATAGTGTATGGAAAAATCTAATGTCTGGTATAACACTTTACTAATGTGTGACTTTGCTAAGAAGAGCTTCATTAAACCAAGGTTCTTAGAGGGTGCAAATTATAAATTAGCTGATTCGGGTACTTGTAGTGAATTGTTCTACCTTGAACAAGGGTTTACCAGGTTTGGTCCCCAACTGATTCTACAATAGAGGCCATTAACAAACATGAGGAAATGATCTTAAACAAGCCAAAAGATCTCATATCACAAGTATAGCTATGGCGGGTAGCCAGGTCTTTAATGTAGTTGTGGATGCTTATTAGCTGTTGATTCAAGTTCTAAAACATCTCATATGAATAAGCACTTGAAGTTCATTCACTCAAAAGACGAGTATTATTGTAGTAAGCTTTCTTGTTCTTCCTCTTTTGGCGCATAAAAGCGGAAAGATCTCAAGTCTTTTTACTCAAGCCACAAGACTAAAACCACTAACTCAACTAGTAGTAGCGGTGCTTAACTTCTAAGCTACAGCGTACTACCGAGTATATTAATTTCTATGGGTCTCTAGCATGAAAAGGTTCTCTACATTTATATATAATCTTTTTTACTTCTTACATCAAATCATTTATGACACAAAAGTTCTAATATTTGGTTTCTGCATTCAATTGGAATGGTGTGCAATCTTCTAGTGAAGTTCTATATTTACAAGCTGGTCAAAACTAAAAACCATCAAGTCACGCTGATCAATTATAAGTTACACTAAAATTCCATCCATTATTCATATAATACTACAAAAGCAAACCTGAACACCACCCAACCTCGAGTTTCTGCTTCAATCTTAATTCTTCATATTCTTGTTTGCTTCAAATTGCTATAAAGTCATTCATCAATTCTTTTGTTCATGTGATGACGTGTACCATGTTTGGTAGAATGCTAGTTGTATCAAATCACAGAATGGCAATGTGATACACTGCATGTCTAAAACATAAAATCTTGGGGATGAATTTAGGGAGATTGTAGTTATTAGATTTAAAAGGATTCTTCAAATAAAAATTTGGATAAATTGCAAAAAAAAAATAAAAAAAAAATAAAAAACAACCTCAACTCTTACAATATTGTGGATTTAGTCACACAACTATTTTTTGTTGCATCCAACTGTATTTTTTGTTGTTGTTGCAACCATAGTCACTGTAACCAACTCCGTCAATTTTTTTCATTAAGTTGTCATGTGCAGTGCATGTGGCTATATTTTTAAGGGTAAAATAGGACAATCATTGCAAATTAAACTTCAAAAAAAATTAAGGTTTAATGTGTAAAAATCACAAATTAAAAAAAAAACAATTTGAGAGAATGAATTCTTTCAACCAATTATTCACCCACCACGCCTAAACAACCACCAATATCTTTCTACAAATACAGACATCAAGCAAACACTCACAAAATTCTCAATTTGGTTCACTTAAACCCTCTCCTCCAACCACTAATCACACACATTATCCTCTCCCGCCTCCCTATAAAATCACTCCACCTCTGAGCCATCTCCACCTCCTGCCGCATAATCTCCTCTTACTTCTTTGGACTCCACTTCTTCATGTTGCCGCCACCAACATGAAAACAATCACTTCGACCTCTACTAAGAATCCATCGATTACACCCACCACTCCTACTCCTTCCTTTCCCCCCCCCCCACACCAATTTACATGAAATATTGCAGCTTGAAATCTCCTTCAAGAACCTCCATCTGTACCTCCGAATTGTGCGGTCAAGCAAAGGGGTGATATGCTTCTTTGTTGCAAATTACTTCACTTATATATGAGGTAATTTTGGAAAAAGAGTTTGAAGAAGGTCAAAATTGTTCAATATTCTCATTTGGGCTTCCGATTTCTTTAAAAAAATAACTCATGGTTAGTTGAGTTTGGCTTTGCTTCCAATATTCTAAATTTCAAGGTTGTGCAGTAGAGTTTAAAGAAAAAAGGTTGTGCAGTATGTTCAGTCTTTTCCACCTCGAAAGCCATTCAGAAATACGATCCCGATCCTAGTATGAAATGAATGGGAGGGTTTTGGAATGGCATACTTCGTCGATAATAGCCCGCATTTTTATACGTACCAACTGGAATATTACAAAAAATATTTTTCATGTCGCATATCAGAAAATGAGTTTGTGAATCAGTGTTTGAAAATGGTATTATTTGCCAATATCACACTGTCAATGGTGGTGTTGAAAATGGAATTAAGAACTGATATTAGTCCAGCATATGCGTTTCCAAATTCTGATACTGCCATGGTTAGATTCTTTGTCTCCGTAAGATGGTGCTTCAGATAACTGACGGTTTGATCTCAAGATTTGGGTTTGTTCAAGATTGAATGGGTTGAAGAAGAAAATGAATTCTTTTTTTAGACTTTTGTCCTGCACTTTGTGATTTTACACATTAAACCCTCAATATTTTTTTAATTTTGATTTGCATTGATTGTCTTATATTACCCAAATTTAGTCACATGTTCTGCTTTAAAAGTAGAAGCTACCACAGTGATCTGTTACTTGCTAGATTTAGTGTTGTGAAATGACAGTTTACCATGTTTTGGGCTGATGGTCCTGATACACACTTTGCTAGAGAAGTAGCATTTTCAGTTATTAGTGCACGCATCATATAGACAGAATGCATTTTTGTTCACCAATAAAATTTAAGCCTGATTAGGAGGGACAAAGATTAATAGCTTAATGAGGAGCTAATCGTTAAATTCGTTATAAGTCTAAAATTAGACAATGCAACTTCACTCCCCCACCTCCTTCACACACCAAACGCCACTTTGGTCCTTAAAAAACAAAGGTCTTAATGTAAGAAATAAAGTGCAAATACTGAAGCATAGAAAGAGGAAAGTTAATTGCAATGAAGTAAAAACCTGTACAACAGATTAAAGGTTTTAATCCTTATTAGCCTAAATACTACTAGTAGTTAGCTAAGGAGGCTCGTACTTACCAAAACAACAAAGATTTTCATCCCTTTTCAGAGCCCGATCACTCAACATCACACCATGAAATGGAGAGTTACTACAACACTGAGTTTAGAAGCATTCTACAGACGCCCTAAATTTAAATTTGAACAAATTTACAAACCAGCCAACCAAAAAAGTACTTTGATTACTTGGGAAGCCAACTCTAATTCATTCATCTTTTATTACACATAATTTTAGAAGTGAAATTATATGAATTAAAAACATGTATGCCAATTTCACTCTGAAAGGTCAAAGAGATCATTACATTTATAACCAACTCCAAGACTTCCTATATTTTATTGTTTTCAGGTAATATCATTCAATCAAACAATGAGAGAAAACTGCATGATTACAGAAGCTAAAATCAATTTCAAACTGGAAACTCTACAATTAACAGTATAATAGAGCATATCATCTACACAACATTCATATCCCTAATAATAAAATAATCAAAAGCACAATATGGAAATGTGTGTGCGCGCGCGAATACACTGGAAACATAGAGAATTTAGGGATGAGACCTGAGGAGGTAGGTTGGTCGGCGGATAAAGCAGACGCTCGAACACGAAGTGAGGAGAGACGGTGGTGAGACCAACGACCACCGAATCGAACAACGGTGTCGAGACGGAGGACGCCGCCGCTGCGAATAAAGATACTACTGGGAGTAGAAATGGAATTGGAGAGACTAGAGGAACCTCGCTGATGAGTAATACCGATGGAAATTCCGACGCCGACGCCCACCCCGACGCCGCTCGCTATCTTTGCAGTGGTAGCCATTGGTTTCGGACCATACAAAGATATCCAACCAACAAACCACTCCTGTTTTTCTTCTTCTTTCTCCCCTTTCCAGAATTTTTTTTTTTTTTTTTTTATGTGAACTCAAGTCATTTGGCAAAGTTTGGATTATAGTGTAATCTACTCAATGTTCAAGATTTCAATGGGTGAGCAGAAAGAGGATATTGTTAAATACAGGGAACAAAAAATATAGGAAATCAATAAAATTATCAAAATACCCTTATAAACCAAAAATTCCGATCAAATGGCCAGAATTCGAATCAAATTTTCAGCAAAAAATCAAAACCAAATCGCATATATAAAAATTGAATTCCGACTTCGTTAACCGTTGGATCGTCGTGAAACTTCTGGGCTTTGGTCGCATCCCCTAGGCGCACATGATGACCGTTGGGATCTTCCAAATAATTGTCGGAGAGGGAGAAATGGCCGGCGGCGAAAACTGACGAAAATCTCCAAAAATTCGCTATATTAAAAATCAAATTCCCGCTTCATTAACCGTTGGATCGTCGTCAAATTTTTGGGGTATGTTCGCATCACTCAGACGCTCATATTTACCGTTGAGATCAGCAAAATAATCAGCGGTACCGGAGATATGGCCGACGGCGCAAATTCGGCTTCGCTATATTAAAAATCAAATTCTCACTTCATTAACCGTTGGATCGTCGTCAAATTTTTGGGATATGTTCGCATCTCTCAGGCGCTCATATTGACCGTTGGGATCAGCAAAATAATCAGCGATGCCGGAGATATGGCCGGCGGCGCAAATCCGGCGAGATAACTCGTTTCACAACATCTCGTGTAGGGTAAGGGCAGGGTTGGAATTTTTCGTTCCCTGTATTTAGTATTTACCGCAGAAAGATTAAGAAAAAATAAAAAAAGTAGGAAATGGGTTGTGACAAAGAAAGTGAAAAAAATGACAAGTGGACCATACATTTAAAATGGGTGAGCAGAAAAAGTTAGTGTGATTAACAAGAGAAGCCCATCATTTAAATATATGAGAGAAAAAAATGAATAAGATTGACAAGTGGGACCCAAAATTCTTATCGACAGCCGCTGCAGTTTAACGTGTTGATCAATCTTAGTCCAGCAATTAGGTTGATCTCCTAGCTTTGACCTGAAACCAGTAAACACACGACTAGTCGAGATGGTATTCGGCTAAGACCCTCCGACGTGATGATGAGATATCACGTATTTAGCTTATAAACTGTATTGAAATCAATTGAATAGCAAATAAGGCATTACCTTCTAGCGTTGGATGTTGTGAAGTATTTATAGCCTTTATAAGAGATAGTATTGTAGTAGGATTGTATCGAATTCCCTAATTCATGGAGAAAATATCGGCATAACGTACTCCTAGATTGTAGGAGGCAGTTATGGAAAGAGACTTTGGTCGACGTACGTCTCTGTAGGTCGAGGTTGCCTGAGTAGATCAAGGTCGACCTGACTTTGTATCATAGCCAGATAGAATTCGTATAAGGAGATGATCGTATATCGGACAAAGCTAGGTCGGGACCAATGATGGTCGGACAATGAGCTAGGTCGACTGATCTTTGTTGTTGGGTCATGGGCCATTTAATAACTCGGTCGGCCCACTTGATGGTGCTGCTGTAAAGCCTATAATAATGTTTGAATAATTGGGCTTTGTACGTTGGGTCTAGCTTGTAACTTTTATTCCGTTCACTTATCATTTTAGAAAATGTGAAACTTCTAATATAACACCTTTTTTAGTAAAAGGTGAAGATTCGATCGGGATGGAGGGAGTATATTTTATTGATATTATTTACAAGTGCAGAAGGGCTTGAGCGGTATGTATTCGACGATTTTGGGGTGTTTATCTTTAAGATAATAATCCGGTGAAAATTGGGGGAAAGGGTAATGTCCGAGTAAAGGTACAAATGGAACTGTCATGCGCCTTCGTGATTTACGACATATTCAGAATTTAAAAAGAAACTTAATTTCCATTTAGCAACTTGAACGGAATAAATGTGACGGGCTAGGCCCAATGAGCAAGCCCAGTCTCCTACATATTATATTCACCACATTCTCTGTGGGCTAGGCCCAATTTACCAGGCCCATGGCCCAATAGCACGATCAGTCGACCTGGTTCATGGTCCGACCTCAGACGGTCCCGACCTAGCTTGGTCCGACATTATGATCCAGATATTAGTCGGGTATAGCCCGATCCTACCCGTCAGTCAGGTCGACCTAGACTCAACATGCGACCTCGACCTATTACAATACGTGACGACCTACAGAGTCCAGGCGTGAACACAAGTCTTTCCATAACGGACTCCCTACAAATCATGAGTTATTCGTGGACAAGATCTCTTATGCATATCTGATCCGAGATTATAGGGATTTAATACAATCCTACTACAATTATATCTCTCATCAACAACTATAAATACAAGGCAATGTCAACCGTTCCAGGGTAATTGCTTTTTGATTATTTGAGAATACATTGTTCCATATAATTATTTAGCTCTCATACACCGTACTTATCCTCACGCCCGAGAGTTTTCGTCGGAGACCATTCCGGCTAGTCGTGGGTTCTGTTTTCAGGTCAGAAGTCAGGAGATTGATCTTACAGCTGGACGGAGATTGATAACAGCACGATTCTTGCAGCATCAGTTTGGTTCCATTGCCAGGAATCGTGCATATTGACCTCGAAATCTTATACAACCCATAATCATGGTGACTTCTGACGGTCACATTTCAGACGCCTCGGACGAACATAATGAGGGAAACACCGGTGCTAACACAGAGGCTGATGCAGGCAATCGCAATGCTAATATGCCTCCTCCTCCTCCCCCGCTGCGTCCACATAAAAGGGCGACACGTTCGAATAGCATTGCTGATGGCAGAGGCTTGCCAGACGGTAGAAGGGAGAAAAGGCCCATGGTCGAGCAAATGAGCTTAGCCCCCTCCAAAAGCCGTCAAGGTGGCGAATGGGCTGCGGGCGACAGACTGTGTCCTCAACCAATCCCCTCAGTAGAAAGGAGATGCTGGTGGAGCGAGCTAGAATCTTAGCGGAGTTATTAGCGATGGAGGAGGAGCCCGAGCAGAATGACAGAAGGTCAGAAAGGGCAGCCCCCTCTCAGGTTTCTCATAAGCAGCCCGACGGAAGCGCTAGGCAGAACGGGAGTAACAGGCAGAATGATGAGCGGCAAATCGTACCACACATTCGCACCCACATACATGTTCCGCCTAACGACTTGCGTAGTCATCTCAATACGAACCGCCAGCAGGAAGCTGAGTCGAATTTGAGACGACAGAGGGAGGCTGAAAGGAATAGGCCTGCTGGAACAGAGAGATCACAGTCCCACCGCGAGAGAAATGGGCGCAGGTCGCCAGTCAGATCAGTTAGATTGCATTTCTCGCGAGGGGATAGAGACGGGCGCGGAGTCGCCGGTCGGGAAGATAGGTGCAGGTCGCCAGTAAATTCAGTAAGGTCGCCTTCCCACAGAGACAGGCGAGGTAGAGAGGTGACTCCCCCCAGAAGCGAAACGCATAGGGCTAACTCAAGGAGGGAACCTCATCGTGATGAGCGACAAAGATCCAACGACGTCTCCCATGCAAGGGACGACAATCCAGATGCTAGGGAATGGTTGCAGTGGAAGAAGAGACTAGAGTAATGGGAGGCCGACAAGAAAGAGGATCTTTGGAAAGTGGCGAACGAAACGACTTTACTCTTCGTCCCTTGTCCAAGGAATTGCTCGACCGTCGACCTCCCCACGGCTTCAGGTTGCCCACTCTTGAAAAATATTCAGGTGCGACCAATGCCCAGAGTTATGTACAACATCTGGAAGCTACTATGTGTTTCATCTCTAACGAGGATGATATGATGTGCACGGCACTTACTGAAGACTCTCAGCGGGCGGCCACGACTTGGTTTAAGTGGTTTGGCACCGGGTTGTATTACCACGTGGCATTACATGAGAAAGAAGTTTCTAGATCGCTTCTCGATGGTGGAGCCCGAAAATTGATACCATCGACTTGAACAATTTGGTGCAAGGAAAAAATGAAAGCTCGATGAGCTATTATACCAAGTTCAAGGAGATGGTCGATAAAATTGAGGAGGACCTGACAGATAGGGAAGTGATAAATTGCTTTAGAATTGGAGTGACCTCTACTGACTTAGACTACGAGCAACAAGTCAGGAGCGTGACAACCCGTCAAGAGCTATTTGAAAGGGCCTACAATGTGGTCATTGCTGAAGAGAGGAAAGAAAAGAAGAAAGGGACAGGTTCCAAGGTTGAGGTCGTAGATGCTGATAAGAAAGACCAAGCCAAAAATGGTGGTAACAACAAGAATGGGAAGAACAAAACGAGGGCGACTGAGAGAGTGCCCGAGACATTTACCCCGCTGACAGTGAGTCGCTCTAAATATTTGAATACGGTCGAGCTAGGTCCACCAGCCCCAATGAACCCAGGAAATAAGTTCAGAAGGGACAACAGTAAATATTGTGAATACCACAAGGATACGGGCCATACTACAGAAAATTGTATGAGTCTGAAGCGTATCATTTAGAAGTGGGTCGATGATGGTAAGCTCAACAGGTATGTGAAGGCCGCTCAGCCTGGTGGAGGTGAGCGACCTGCTGGTGGTATGCAAGAACCAAGGCAACCTAGATTGAATTTGGGAGTAATCACTGAGCAAGCTAGCAACACCGCTCTAAAGCACAAGATATTCCAGCTTAACAAGGCCCCTCATGTGCCGCCTAGAAGCTACATAAGGGATGAGGTTATCAGCTTCTATCCAGACGAACTAATAACTAATATGGCGGCTAAAGAGCAAGTTATCGTTATCCCAGGACTGATTGATGGGTGTACGACGAGCAGACTCTTGATAGACATGGGGACCTGCAAAGACATTCTATTTTACAAAACGTTCAAGGAAATGGGACTCTCAAAGGAGCAGCTGTCACAATATGATGGTCGACTTGAAGGCTTCACCAATTATAGGGTGGATGCAAAGGGGCAAATCGAGCTAGATGTTGATATTGGCGAGAATCCATTCAGGGTCACTACTAAGATAACCTTTATTTTTATTGATGTAAATAGTGATTATGTTGCCATTTTGGGTATTCCTGGCCAGGTCGCACTTGGAATGGTGGCATCCATCCTCCATCAACGAGTTAAATTTCCCACGCTAGCTGGAGTAGGATGCGTGCAAAGTACAGCTCGAGCTTACCTTGATCACGTCCTTCGAATGAGAAAGAAGAGGGAGATAGAGGTTGAAACTCCCGAAGTGGTACTTGAAGCTATCAAAGTCCGTCGCCACAACTTCGCGACTATCTACGATCACCTGCGTGGAAGAAGCGACCTATCACTCACATGACGACGTCATGACTGAGCTGACACGTCCTTCTCAAAACACAATGGTCGATTCATATGCAGTTATGGTCGACCAAGTCTTCATAGGCGAGCTATGCCTACAGATCGACAATAACTCGGGGCCACCACCTTGAGATCGCACTGAATTGGACGATATGATTGTTGAAGAGGCTCCACACTTGGGGTCAAGAAAGACGAAGGGTTCGCGAAATCATTATCTAGACCCGCATTTTAGAGATGGTCCTAACCCAGAGGCGGTGATAACAAATCCTTCTTATCCCGAACAAAAATTTCAGATTGGTAAGCAGTTGACAGCTGAAGAGCAAGTAGAAATCGTCGAGCTACTAAAGGAGAGCAGTGATGTTTTTGCTTGGCGAGTAGAAGACATGAAGGGAATAAAGGAGGAAGTCGTTGTTCACAGGCTAAAGGTTAACCCGACCATGAAACACAAAGCACAGAGGCTGCGAAGCTTTGCTCGTGACAAAGAGGAAGCGATCAAACTTGAGGTACAAAAGCTTTTAAGTGCAGGTATCATCAAGGAGGCTACTCACACCACCTGGCTAGCTAATGTGGTAATAGTGAATAAATCTAATGGCAAATGGAGGATGTGTGTCGACTTCACCAACTTAAATCTAGCCTGTCCCAAAGATAGTTATCCTCTGCCTCGGATCGACAAGCTCGTAGATTCAATAGCTAGACACACCACATTAAGCTTCCTCGACGCTTACTCGGGCTATCGTCAGATCAAGATGCACGAAGACGATATAGTGAAGATGGCTTTTCAAGCTGCTGGGGGTATCTATTGTTACACTATGCTGTCGTTCGGTTTGAAGAATGCAGGAGCTACCTATCAGAGGATGGTCAACAAGGTCTTTGCCTCACAAATTGGCCGAAACATGGAGGCCTACGTCGACGATATGGTCATCAAAACAAAGGCCGGACGTCACGTGGTCGACCTAAAGGAAACGTTCGCCAATTTACGAGCAAACGACATGAAGCTTAACCCGAGTAAGTGTGTGTTCGGCGTGGCAGCTGGCAAATTTCTTGGCTTTATGGTTTCTCAGCGAGGTATTGAAGCCAATCCAGAAAAGATAAAGGCTCTGGTCGACATGAAGGAGCCTACAAATATCAAGGAGATGCAGTGACTCAAAAATAGGGTTGCAGCCCTAGGTCGCTTTATAGCTAAGTCGGCTGAAAGATCTCTCCCCTTCTTTCAATCATTGAGGGGGACGAAAAATTTTGAGTGGACGGCGGTGAATGTCATTCGTCGTTCTAGCAGCTAAAGTGTTGGGTTTTATGGATCCATGCGCAGCGGAATTAAGCATAAAATTAACACAAAACCCAAGCCCTAAGATCCGTTCTATACAATTAAATTGAATTGCTATGAGATAGAATTTACCAACCTAAATTGCTTTCCGGTCTTGAGTTATTGAACGGATAATTATGTGATTCGTAATCACAAACTTTTGATCTTCAAATCTTCGAATCTTCAACTCCTTTGGATCTTCAGATTTGAACTCTAGGTCTTTGATTTGTTTGAACAAAATTAAGACCCTCTTTTGGTAATCCACACAAATATGAATGTCGAGAACAATTCTCGGGTTGGGAATTGCTAGATTCCTAAAACTTTATGGAAGAATATTGAGAGTATTTTGTTATGATTTTCCCTTGAAAATTTCGGCCAGACCATTAGGTCCGATGTAACCCTCGTATTTATACTACAATAGTAAGAATACATCTCCTAATCGTATTAGAGAGGCAGTCATCCAAAAATGCGTACGGGCTAGTTATGTCGCGCGGTATATTAAGCCATTGGCTTAATATGTCGCGTGACATATGTAGCCAGATACTGAAAACTCTCAATCATTCTTCCTCCGGTTTAACCAATTCATTCTAGTTGTGTGTGACCCAATATGATTACATTATGTTGGCAATGAGTTCGATCATATCGAACCTCATAAGACATAAGCGGACTCTAGCAAGCCATTATGTCTACCCAAATAATGTAACGTAAGAGTTCACGTTTCCAATGGTGTACTTCCATTTCTCCCTTTGTCTCACGATGTTGAATTGAACACAAGTCATGGTCATTGTCAACTTGTCTTTGTTCAATGCTTTCTCGATTATTTGAGTATAATGATAATTCCAATCATATTGGGGTACGGCCATACACTTTCATCATTATCACTCATCGAGGGGCCCAAGCAAAACATCTCTCTTCGAGGGACAAATTCCATCTTGACTTATCATCCTTCCCATCATCAATCCGATCATGCCAAAGATAGCCTTTATGGATATCGTGTTAAGATATCGTTTGACTAAAATCAAACATGATTTTTCATCATATGTAAGGTCATGATAATCTCAGGTCTAGGGACTAAATGAAGTAACCTTATGAGATTTAATTATGACATTTGACCATGACATAAATCTCATACGGTCAAGTCCGATCTACTTGTTCTCTAACAAGTACCCATAATTTCAATGTGCATCTCTACGCATATAATCATCATATGATTATCCATCGACAATTATACTAATTATTCTCTTAATAATCGTGGACGGAGATTATTACAATAAATATGCAAACTATATAATAATCAAATAATAAACATAAACGATAAAGATGATACATAACGGTTTTCAGTTAAACATAACTAAAGCCTAGGGCATTACACCAACATAAAGGGGTATCTTGCTTCTCCGCCACTATTGAGCAGCCCGGTTGTAGGAGAAACGTTGTTTGTCTATCTGTCTGTTGGTGACCAAGCTGTGACCGCTGTTTTAGTTCGAGAAGAAGGAGGGCTTCAGAAGCCCATGTATTATGTAAGCAAGGCCTTGTCCGACGTGGAGGGCAGGTACTATAATGTAGAGAAGGTAGCATATGCTTTAGTCGTAGCTTCCAGGAAGTTGCGAGCTTATTTTCTGGTTCACCCGATTGTCGTACTCACTAATGCACCCCTGAGGAAGATCCTACATAAGCTAGAAAGTTCAGGCCGCTTACTCAACTGGTCAATTTCTCTCACAGAATTAGACATCAAGTATCGGCCTCAAAAGGCATTAAAAGCTCAAGCTTTGGCAGACTTCTTGGTCGAGCTTACGTTCACCAAGGGAGATAGCGAAGTTCGAGCTCAGAAGGAGAAAGGAAAAGGAAAGGAGCCAGAGACTCAGCCCGCCACAAGTTTGCCCGATGATTGCTGGAAGGTGTACTCTGATGGGTCGGCAACAAAGAACGTCAGTGGGGCCAAAATTGTATTGGTCGAGCCGAAATCAGGGATCGTTTATGAGGAGGCTCTGAGATTCAAGTTTGAAGCTTCCAACAACCAAGCTGAATATGAAGCTTTGGTCGCTGCTATTGAGTACGCAAAGTGTTTTGGGACGACCAAGATCGTAGCCTATTGTGATTCTCAGTTGATAGCCAACCAAGTCAGAGGAGAGTACGAGTTGCTGAATCCCACTTTGGTCAAACATCGTGACTCGGTGAAGGAGTTGATCAAAGACTTGGAATTTTAGGAGATACGGAGGGTCGGGTCGAGACGACAATGAATTGGCCGACCTACTCTTAAAACTGACTACATCAGACGAGCAACATGGGGAGCCTATCTCTTTTCTCAAACATCCAGCCTATGAGAGGGTTCAGATTCAATGCCTGGAGAGTACTCGTAGAGATTGGGTCTACACCAAGTGCTGGATCGACGAAATGCGAGCATACCTAGAAACTGGCGAGCTACCTGAAGACGAGAAAGCAGCTCGAGCCATCAAGAAAAAGGCTCCGAGGTATGTCATTTAAGGAAACGCTTTGTTCAGAAGGTCCTTCAGTAAACCATTATTGAGATGTGTACACCCCCAAAGGTAACCCAGCTGATGTATGACGTGCATAGTGGAGTTTGTGGCGGACACCCGGGGGCCAGAACTTTGGCCGACAAGTTGATTACAATGGGCTATTATTGGCCTCACGTGAGAGCGGGCGCTCACAATTTCGTTCAAGGGTGCGACCAGTGCCAAAGATTTGCCAATCTTCCTCACCTGCCTACAACCGAGCAAACCCCAGTGATCGCTACTTAGCCTTTTGATATGTGGGGTATCGATTTGGTTGGACCCTTCCCGCCCGCCCGTGGCAATTGCAAGTACGTGATCGTAGCTATTGATTATTTCACAAAGTGGGTCAAGGCCAAGCCACTAGCAAGGGTTACTGAAGAGAACGCCATCAATTTCATTCACGACTTCATTTGGTGCCGCTTTGGGATCCCTCGAGCAATAGTATCAGACAAAGGGTTACAATTCTCCCAAGCTTTCGAAGACGAAATGAAAAGAGTTGGAGTCAAGCATTGGAAATCATCAGTCGCCTATCCCCAAGGCAATGGACAAGCTGAAGCAGCGAACAAATTGTTCTTCTCAGCATTAAAAACATGTTTGGTTGGTCGTAAAAACAACTGGTTGGACGAACTCCCCCTTGCTCTCTGGGCAGTCCGCACAACCATTCGGGGTCCCATGGGGAAAACCCCATTCGCCCTTGCATACGGATTAGAGGCCATGTCATCGACCGAGTTACGATTTCCCACAGCTAGAGTAATTTTCTTCGACCAAGAGCAGAACGAGGTCAATAGATTGATCGACTTGGATTTGATCGACGAAAAGCGAGATACAGCTCATCTGAGGATGGTAAATTACAAGCAGAAAACCAATAGCTATCATGATAAGAAAGTGAAGATAAGATCGTTCCAAGTAGGCGACCATGTTTTGAGGAGGATCGAGTCGACTGGAAGGAGAACGCAGATTAACAAGTTATCTCCCAACTAGGAAGGTCCCTACATCGTCACTCGAGTTATTAAGGAGGGAACTTACATGATCGCTCATTTAGACGGCGACGAGTTGAAGCATCCATAGCATGCTACCCACCTTATCAGATACTACTTCTAGTTCAAGTTTTCTAGTTCGGCCAAAGTTAGCTTTCGTTTTCAAGTTGGGAAGTTTAGTTCTAGTTCTAGCTCTCCGTTTTCTATCTAATCGTGCTATTACTTCAATAAAGTTACGAGTTTATTCAAATTGTGTTACGTTTTTGCATCGATTCTAAATGGGCTCGACTCTTAGTCGCCTCATTCCCTTAAACATGCTCGATTCATAATCGGTCTCGTTTATTCAACAAGTCCGACTCTTAGTCGACTTCTGTTCTAACGGGCTCGACTCTTAGTCAGCCTCGTACCTTTAAACGGGATCGACTCTTAGTCAGACTCGTCCCTTTAAACAGGCTCGACTCTTAGTCAGCCTCGTTCCTTTAAACAGGCTCGATTCATAATCAGTCTCATTTATTCAACAAGTCTGACTCTTAGTCGACTTCGTTCTAACGGGCTCGACTCTTAGTTAGCCTCGTACCTTTAAACGGGCTGGACTCTTAGTCAGCCTCGTCCCTTTAAACGGGCTCGACTCTTAGTCAGCCTCGTCCCTTTAAACGGGCTCGACTCTTAGTCAGCCTCGTTCCTTTAAACAGGCTCGATTCATAATCAGTCTCGTTTATTCAACAAGTCCGACTCTTAGTCGACTTCGTTCTAACGGGCTCGACTCTTAGTCAGCCTCGTTCCTTTAAACAGGCTTGATTCATAATCAGCTTCGTTCATTTAACAAGTCTGATCCTTGGTCGACTTCGTTTAACAAGCTCAACTCTTGGTCAGCTTCGTTCATTTAACAAGTCCGATACTTGGTCGACTTCATCTAACAAGCTCGACTCTTGGTCAGCTTCGTTCATTTAACAGGTCAGACATTCGAGTCGACCTCGTTCTAACAAGCTCGACTCTTAGTCAGCTTCATCCCTTCAAGACAGGTCCGACATCTAAGTCGACCTCGTTCTAAAAAAGATTCGACTCTTAGTCAATCTCATTTATCAAATAGGCCAAGTATTAAGTCGACTTTACTTCTAAGAGTATTCCGACCAAAGGCTCAAAATGATCTCGTTCATCTTATTAAATCTGGTTCGACATACATTCATACAAGGATCAAAAGCAAAATATTCAAATGAAAAGTCAACTACGATTAAGTAAAATCCAGTCCCCCAAAATGGACCAGGACTTAAGCCAGCAAAATGTTACGAGTTAGGATGCCTCCCAAAAATTGGGCCAAGACATCAATATCTAAGAAGCAAAGAGAAAAATTGTTTTGAGACTTGTTTCTTTACATAACCATTCAAATGTTCAAAGAAAAGTCAAGTAGCTGGATCGGCTTCAACTTGATCGCTTGTAGTAGCTCGATCACCCACATTTTCCTCCTGCTGTTGAAAATCATTGAGCTTGCCCGATTCAGTGAAGCCATGCTTGGGAGTATCTCCCTCGAATGCTAGCTCGTCAGGTTCCTCAAGCTCCTTCAGTATAGTATTGAAATTAATGGGAGCAACAAGAGGAGGGACCCAAGGCTCTGCTGCCATATCTTCATCTTCTGGGGCCAAGGCAACCAAGTCATTTTCAATATAAGGCACTTAAGAATGGCCTTGACGAGCTGCCATATCATAAGGATCCTCTGAGGCCCACTTGGCTAGCTGTTAGGGATAAATCAATAGAAGGGTCCACTATGATACGTCGAGCCATGTGACTACGAACTACGTCAAAAAACAACCTGGACTTCTCAGTGACGTAATCATGATACTCGTCACTCTCCTTATACTCCCCAATTGCGGTTTTCCTAGCAGCTTCCTTGGCGGCCTCCACAACAGTTTTCAACTCCTCTTCCCACTTAAGACGAGTTGCTTTAAAATCTTCAGTCTGCTTGGACAACATAGCAGTACTCTCCTCCAACATTTTGGTCGCCAACTCCAGGTCATGATCTACTTTCTCCTTATCCGTCTTAACGGTGGCAAGCTCCTTCTGGACGCCTCCAAGTCTACCCCATGCCTCCTGCTTATCCTTCAAAGCATCCTCCTTAACAAGTTTCAGAGACTCATAGGCCGAATCTAAATCAGAATGCTCCTCTTTCAGTTTGGCATGTTCCCCCTCCAACTTCTCCAGCTCATTCGACTTCTGGCCCATCATCGTCTTAGCCAGTCTCTCCTACTCCTCAGCTGCTTTTCAGTAGCTGGTAGCTAGCTCAACCATGGTAAGAGACTACAGTGAAAAGGCCAAAGGATTAGAGCGAATCAAAAGGGGTTAATGGGAGTATACGAGCAAAAATAAAGCATGATAGTTTTTTAAAATTAAGGTAAAGCATTACCTCAGAATGGATAAGCCCCGACCTGGCTTGGAACATCTCTGCAGTCAATCCCTTGCTCGTGAACTTATTTACCAGGTCCTGATCGGAAGCCCGCCTCACCATGACCTTCCTAAATTCAAGCTCAGGGTATTCTCTACGCAAGCTGTCTACCCCCATCAGCAAAGGAACATTACTCAATTTGTCAACGCGAGCCTGAACCAACTCGGAATAAGATACTTGGATGGTTGGTGGCTGAAGGCTGCTAGTAGTAGCATCCCCTTATTCTGATCGAAGTTTGGGCTCAGACCTCTTCTTCTTGCTAAGAGGAGCATCGTCATCTTCTTCGTCGTCATCTACGTCGACCACAGGCGTCCTGACCCTAGTTTGGTCTCTGGTCCTAACTTGTGGCACCTTTTTCGTCGGCTCCAGAGTTTGCTCAGCCCCCTTGGTCTCAGCAGTAGTGACCTCTTGGACCTTTTGGGCATCTCCCTCAGCTCTCTCCACCTCCATTTCGACATCATCTTCTTCCATAGGGATCAACCCCTCAGTATTCTCATCAATCAGCTTAATCTGCTTCTGACGGCTCTCAGCCTCCTTCTGACGGTTTCTCGGGCATTGGCAGCCCCACAACTCTTCTTGCTTTTCTTTATATTAATGACGCGGCCCATGTTAGCCTCTTGCTCAGGAGTTAAAATTGCACAAGATCAAAAAGCAAAGTGTTAGTTTGATAAAAAGCAAGTTCTATGTACGAGCTAAAAGTTCTACATACGAGCTAAACATGTATGAGCTAAAAGTTCTAAATACGAGCTAAACATGTACGAGTTAATATTCTACATGTGAGCAATCAATGGACGAGCTAAAGAGATAAAGACAAGTAAATACTTACTACCAAAGTGATCCACTCTCAGCCTGCAATGATCTGGCTCTCTCTTGCACTCGTGGCATTGGCTTTCAAACCTAAATCTATCCCCCTCATGGGTAACCCAGTCTGGATATCTCCAGCTCCTAACAATGGGAACTAAAGGAACCACATCCCCATTACCAAGCATCATTCCAGCTTGGATATAATTATTTTTGGTCCTTCCTAAAATATCCCAGCTGATGGGCCCCTTATCGGCTACCTCGACTAATTTCCTATATAGCTCGGTACTCCAATCAGGCGCCCAATAATCCTCTTCCTTTATAACCTTGGATTCAACCACTCACTTTGCTGGGAAGATTGACAAAAATCTTGGGAGCATTTGGTTTGGAAGGGGTGCTAATTCCCAAGTCAACCTTGTTTGTCTTGACACTAAAGAACTCCCTAAAGACCTTCATACAAGGCTCATATCCTAGGAAGCGACATACCATGGCAAAGCACACTAAAACTCTACAAGTATTAGCTCCTAGTTGGAGAGGCAAAGCATTCATGCACTCCAGGAATTCATTGATAAAGGGATCTAATGGCAGTCTTAAGCCAGGCTCGAATTGGCCATAGAAAAAGGCCACCCTAGTTGGGTCAGTAGTGAAGGTATCACCAAACAGGGACATAAACTCCTTCTTGCTGAAGTGAGTCACGTTGAACTCCTTCACATCCACCTCACAGAAGTCGTATACCATGGCTATTCGAGACTCCGAGTTCCTCTTCCCTTGAATTGGTTTAGGAGGAACATAGCCCCTCTCATTCCTCCCTTTGGCCACTGAGGAATCAAATGTGTCCACGATCCGCGGACTAGATGAAGTGGAAGTTGTAGCTCCCCCTTGAGCTGCCATATCTGTACAAGAAGAAGAAGAAACAGGGGAATCAGACCTATGCTCATATTCAGGCAACCTACCTAAAGACGACCTAGATTTCCCTGGAAAACCCTTTTTATTCCTAAGGAAGGAAGTTTTGTTGGGATCCTTCACATAAAACAATGATATATGGTCGAGTAACTCGTGAAAAAGATGAAAAGATACAACATTGGGGTCGTCTGTTTCTAAATCTCCCAAGTTCTCTCCTACGGGCAGGCCTAATTCACAAAAAGTCAATCCCCACCTCGTCAAGATGGAGGCACACTAATCCAGGGGCATCTCTCTTTATATTCCGTTTATATGTTTGTATATTCGGTGATTAACAACGCAATACCCATACCAGGCCCCAGGTTTGCAACTAAAGGTCCTAGCTATGGCAGAAATCAACAAAAACTTAAGAATAATATAGAAAGGCAAAGAAATCGAAAGATACCTTAAATCGAGTTGATGACGAAGGTCGCACGAGGAAAATAAAGGGCTGAAGACAACGAAAATCAAGAGCTTTGCTTTAATCGGCCGTCGAAAATATATGCCTAAGTATCGAAGGTTCTCAAAATCCAATGGGGAAAAGGTTTTCTCTCTCTTAATCCTTACTGAAAACGGAAAGGCTGGGGTTTCCAAACGGTTAAATCAACATTTAAATACCCGGACGATTGTCGAGGCGGTAATCATTACGAAATTTCGGCGCTTCAACTAATCCAGCCGTCCGCAGTCAACGTCAAGGATCAAGCCACGTCACCATTGGTCGACTAATTGTCAGTTCGAGTATCGACCTGCGATCTACTTCAAAGATAAATCAAAAATACTTTTAACTTCCTGATCGACAAAGTCAACTCAGAAAGTTGGGGGCCACTGAACGGAATAAATGTGACGGGCTAGGCCCAACGAGCAAGCCCAGTCTCCTACATATTATATTCGCTACATTCTCTGTGGGCTAGGCCCAATTACTGTGCCCACGGCCCAACAAAGATGATCACCAACCTGGTTCATGGTCCGACCTCAGACGGTCCTAACCTAGCTTGGTCCGACATTACGATCCAGATATTAGTCGGGTACAGCCCGATCCTACCCATCAGTCAGGTCGACCTAGACTCAACAGGCGACTCGACCTATTACAATACGTGATGACCTACAGAGTCCAGGCGTGAACACAAGTCTTTCCATAACAGACTCCCTACAAATCAGGAGTTATTCGTGGACAAGATCTCTTATGCATATCTGATTCGAGATTATAGGGATTTAATACAATCCTACCACAATTATATCTCTCATCAACAACTATAAATACAAGGCAATGTCAACCGTTCCAGGGTAATTGCTTTTTGATTATTTGAGAATACATTGTTCCATGTAATTATTTAGCTCTCATACACCGTACTTATCCTCACGCTTGAGGGTCTTCGCCGGAGACCATTCCGGCTAGTCGTGAGTTCTGTTTTCAGGTCAGAAGTCAGGAGATTGATCTTACAAACCGGACGGAGATTGATAACGACACGATTCTTGCAGCATCACAACTAAATAAGTGAGGTTGTGTGGTCATCTTCGATTGAAGGTTATAAAGGGAGCTAACCTTATAGCTCGAGGTAGTATGGAGAATATGTTTTACACGAGATATAACATTGTTCGTTTGGGGAATTTAACGAGACCAACATTGGAGTGATACTTGGAAGACGCAATGGGTTGCTAAGGAGACATGGAAAAATCAGGATACTTTCGTGTATGGAGGATTGTGCAGTTTAGGGCTAGAGAACGGGCTAGTGAGCGGGGATGTATAATGAGGATCACTTTAAATGAATACTCAATGTATTATGGAACCGACAGCTACGTTAAAGCTTCGTTCAGCTTCAACTCACTTATGTAACTAGGGGAAGAGGCCGTACACTATATATTATTCAGTTTTGCCACTAACATGTGTTTGGTGAGTCATACTCGATTGGGAGATGAAGGCGGTAGTTAAAGGATTTGGATTGTCTCCAGGAGAGAGGTTATTAGGATAGAGACAAAACAAAACAACAATCAGTGTAAATGAGTCGCATAGTTAGCATGGTCGCGCACTATGGGAAGCATGGTTGTGCCTAATTGATATGGCGAAACAAAAGGTTTGGCAAGTTTTGTACGTCCGTGTTTAGGCGCATACCATGCAATAGGCGTACATACTTGAGTTGGGACAAAATGTGCAGATTCGAGATTCCTTTTGCACCTAAGGCTCCATTTGTTTCCCGTAAAATGACTTTCGGAAAACGATTTCATGTAAAATATTTTTCGAAAAATGTAAATATTTTTCAAAAAATGAGATAAACATGTTTTCGTCTGTTTGGTAATTAAAATGTTTTTCGAAAAAAAATCATTTGTTCAATGAAAATATTTTTCGATAAAAATACAATTTGAGATAAGTTGAGTGGGGTGGGGAGGGGTGGGGGCAGTGGTGGTGGTGGTGGTGAGTGGAGTGGGGAAGGGAGTTGTTAAAAAGAAATTTTAAATGATTAAATTTTTTTTTACCCGATCGGGGGTGGGGGTGGGGGCAAGGGTGGTGGTGGTGAGTGGAGTGGGGGTGGGAAGTTGTTAAAAATAAATTTTAAATGATTAAATTTTTTTTGACCCGAGGGGGGGGCAATGGGGTGGTGGTGGGGGTGGTAGTGGGGTGATGGTGGTGAGTGGGGTGGGGTGGGGGCGGGGGTAGGGGGGTGGGGTGGGGTCGGGGGTGGTTGTGGTGAGTGGAGTGGAGTGAGATGGGGAGTTGTTAAAAATAAATTTTAAATGATTAATTTTTTTTGGACCCGAGGGAGGTGCAGGGGTGGGGTGGGGGTGGGGTTGGGGGTGGTGAGGGGGAGGGGAGGGTGAATTGTAAAATTTAATTTTAGTATAAATAATTTTTTATGAAGGGATGGGGTACGGGATGGTTGATGTGAGGTGGGTAACGTGAGGGGTGTATGAAAAGTTAGGGGTGTGAGGGTATTACCATTTTCCGGAAAATGTTTTATTTGGAAAAATTCGTAAGTCATTTATTTAGGAAAGGTAGGAAGGGGGAATATTTTTCAAAAACATTTTCTCCATTTTCCTGCTTACCAAACACCGAAAAATGGGAAAAATATTTTTCGGAAAACATTTTCCCCAAACAAACTAGAGCCTTCATGATTAGATTTTTGTCCTTGTATCCTATTATATAAGGTCAAGTTACATACGTCAATAAACACATTGTAAAATTATATTGAGAGATAATTGAGTATATTCCTGACTTAATAGTTCCTCCATACATAATCAATCACAATGACGAACTGAATAAACAGTTTTTGTATTCTTTTGTATGTTCTTTGTGCAATTTCTTTTTTACTTATTGTTCTCTTGTTATTGCTTGTGGGTCTCTGTCTTTTTTTTTTTTTTACCCAGGTGATCCCAGCTTCGCCGGACAAATCCTAGACCACCAGGTACCGGCCCCTTAGTATGCTGGCGGAGGTAAATCGCGGGATATGCCCTATGCAGCCAGGGTGGCAGCACCCCTTATATTCCTGGCCCCAAGGGAGCCCTTCTACAAGGCATTAACACTCTTACATCACCAATTGGTTGCTCCAGCTGCTCTTGTCAAAGAGGCATTTACATCACTCTTACAACACCAATTGGTTGCTCCAGCTGCTCCTGCCGAGATTCGAACTCCCCACACTGAGGTTGCAAGCCCAGCAGTGCTGCTTCCTTAACTGCACGGATGTGCCCCGGGAGACTCCAAGGCTCCTGAAATGCATGGCAGAATTAAACCCACAAAAATTCCTCGGGGCGATCGAACCCTAGACCTCCCCGAAAGGAGGCCGACAAGATACCACTCGGCCAGATCCCCCGGGGTCTATGTGTTTTCTAACAATAATGGTAGGTGAAAGCGGCCAATTATTGAAGCTAATTGTTGATCTAACAATTGTGAGAACCTATAGCAATAGAGCTTCAATTGAATAAGGCTCCTATTATCTGGATCCCATCATCTTCTCAAATGTGTAATCCACAACAATTAGCCTGAATAAGTGGTAAAAAAAAACCTTAGTAATAGATTTTTTTATTTTTTTTTTGAAATGAAAAGGCTATTTATATGTCTCAACAGAGAAGTTCATGATCCATTTTAAGAATTCTACCTTTCCAATCAACTAAAGCTCGATCAAAGGTCACACATTTAAACTGCCCAAGGGAATTCAACAGCAAATCTCTTAAATAAATAAACACTATGTATGCAGAGAGAGAGAGAGAGAGAGAGAGAGAGAGAGAGAGAGAGAGAGAGAGAGAGAGAGAGAACTAATCCCTCCATCTGTCTCATGATAAAAACAAATTGTTTTTATTTGTCTCAAATACTCTCATTTTCCATAAATGAACTTCCAAAATTGCTAATCAAGAAAGAAAGAAGATGATATAGTCAATCAAGGAAAAAGAGGGATTAACAGAGTAATAAGTAAGTAAACCTCATTATGATTAATGTTGAAAATAAAAATAAATTGTTAAAATGTATGAAAAATTCAATGGAACCATTATTATAGGACGGAGGGAGTATTGGGAAGTAAGAAGTAAGCAGAATACATATTTTGTTGTAAAAAGACATTGTTGGAGTCATTTTTGTCTTTATCCCCCACAATATCTAATTACATCTCTTTGTGGTACCAGTAGATGCCTTTGCTCTCTTCATGATCAGGCTCTATGTATACACATTCAATACCCTCTCTCCACACTGCCTTTAGAATTGGGGTTCTATCAATCTTGTAATACTCTCCCAACACCGGCTTGATTGCATCCCTTGCCTCCATGGCATGATAATATGGAATGTATGAGATCAGATGGTGTAAAACATGAGTGTGTGTTACGTCGTGGAGAACTCTGTTGAGGAGTCCGAAATCTCTGTCAATTGTTGATAGTGCTCCCCTTATCCATGTCCACTCGGTAGAATCGTAATGAGGTAAAGAAAGGTGAGTATGGTGCAAATATGTGATTAAAACGAAAAAGCATTGACAACAAGCACCGGAACTCCATAAATGCACATGGTCCAAGCTAATCCCTTTGCTTGTACTAGTTGGTAAAAAAGGTATGCAGCAGCAAGAATTCCAGCGTTTGAGAGGAGGATTTGGATACGCTCACGTTCAGTGAAAATTGGGCTCATTGGATCAAAGTGGTTAGCAAAACGCTTGTACTTCTTACCAGAAACATTGGTTAAAAGGTAGGGAGGGAAGCCAACTATGAGTCTAAAAGCATGAGTGAAAACTCGGCCGGGTGGGTTGTTAAGGAGTTTGGAGTAAAATCTCACATCGGACTTACGTTTGGGGATGTAAACCTCATCGTTGTCTAGGGAGTTTGTGTTGTCGTGGTGGCTACGGTGGCTGTATTTCCAAGCAAAGTATGGGGTGAATAGAGGGGAATGGAGAAGGAAGCCAACATTGATCGCCTAGCCATGTGTACTCACTAAAGGCATGGTGACCGCATTCATGGCCGATGACCCAAAGACCAGTAAGAACACTTCCTTGACAAAACCATTATAGAGACCATGCTAGGTATGTCAAAGGAGAAGGGAGGAGAGGGATAAAAGTGTTGGCTAGGTAATAGAAGATTGATACGATGATAAGGTCTTGGACAATGTAGGAGAAGGAGCGAAGGGCGGATCACTTGAAGCAATGGGGAGGGATGGCTTTCTTGAGATCACCCAAGGTGAACGGAGGTTTCGAGACCGGTTGACGTTGAAAGTCATTATTGCCCTCAGCTTCTGTAAATGCTGTCATCCTGCCACCAGCTCCCATTGATAGTCTTGCTTGCTAAAAGAGTTGATAGACAGAAAGAAGAAAGAAAAGCTTTGTTGTAGTTCTCTCTGTTTGGTTTTCTTTTGGCAATGCTTTTAGCTTCAACCAAGTGAAGGTATTTATAATTATGGGTAGGTGTGTTAGGTTAGGGGTTGAGATAAAATTGTAAGTTGCCCATCCCAAACTATGCCTACCAAAATTGACTATTGTTTAATTCTTTGAACACCACTCTTGACTTTATACTCCCCTCATCCCATTTCATTTATGAGGTTTTTACTTGTTTTTTTCTATTTCATGTTTTTTTCTATTTCAGATTTACTTTTAATACTCACAATATTTTCTTTTAAATCTCTATTTAAAATCAAATTAAAAACTTTATTGTGGGCCGGGGAGAATATTTATTAATTAGCATTAGAAGTGAGGGGCATTCTTTCGGTTGATTTCTTTAGTGGAAAATAGTAACAAAAAAGTTGTAGTGAGACACGTTTATTTTGCCTTTCCCATTTTTACTAGAGACCCATTATGTATTGCCGTTGGCAGTATACTCAATGGTTGGCTACCCTCCACAAATTTAGTGACTTCAAAATAAAACATCATGGTCAAGTTTGTGGGCTTGATTGGATTGACTTCAATTTGCGCCATTATGGACTTGAGAGTACTTTTTTTTTTTTAATTTGTCCCCTTCCTAACACCTTGTAGTTTTATTTAATCTTTTATTTTCATTTTGTTTTTCTCTTTGAAAAGAATTATATATACATTTGGTCCCTCATGTTTGTTATTTTTATAGTTTGGTCCTACTTAAACAAAATCCATTAATCTAGTCTCTTATCTTCATTTTCACTATCAGTTTGGTACCTTATTACAGAAGTCAATATGCCGAAATTTCCCTAACCATTGAAGTGCAGCCCAAGTTCTCAACAATCCTCCATTGACATTGCTTACAGGTGATCGACCAGTGCAATCATAAGGATAAATTTGACATTTTGATTCTTATAGACAGAAAGTTAAACTGTAATGTCAAAAGGGACCAAATAAATAATTTTCTTAAAAGTAGGGACCAACTAATAAATATAGCAAACATGAGGGACCAAACTTATATTTAGATTACTGTATACTTATAAAATACGTATGAGTTATCAACATAAATACATACATTACTACTAAAAATGTCAGTCAGTAGTGGCATACACTACTAATAAACAAAATAGTCAAATTAGATAGGCTTAGTTTGCCAAGGCAACCTGCAACATTATCTCAACAAGTATATATTATATATACATACCCCTCACCTGGTTAAGGCTAAGAAAATTGTAACAACCAACAAAGAAAGAAAACTCAGAACAGAGAATCTCTTTCTTCTTTGATCTCTATCAAGTATTTTAGGTAGCAGAACTGTTTTATTCAGTTGGAAAAAATGGGAGCTGGTGGTCGGATGACAGTATCTACCGAGGCCGAGGGCAATAATGTCTTCGAGCGTCAACCCATCTCGAAACCTCCATTCACCTTGGGTGATCTCAAGAAAGCCATCTCTCCCCATTGCTTTAAGCGATCTGCCCTTCGTTCTTTCTCCTACATTGTTCAAGATCTTATTATCGTATCAATCTTCTATTACATCGCCAACACTTATATCCCTCTACTCCCTTATCCTTTAACATACCTCGCATCGCCTCTTTATTGGTTCTGTCAAGGAAGTGTCCTCACTGGTCTTTGGGTCATTGGCCATGAATGTGGTCACCATGCCTTTAGTGAGTACACATGGCTAGACGATACTGTTGGCTTCCTTCTTCATTCCCCTCTATTCACCCCATACTTTGCTTGGAAATACAGCCACCGTAGCCATCATGCCAACACAAACTCCCTTGACAACGATGAGGTTTACATCCCTAAACGTAAGTCCGGTGTCAGAATTTACTCCAAACTTCTTAACAACCCACCTGGTTGAGTTTTCACCCATGCTTTTAGACTCGTTGTTGGCTTCCCTCTATACCTTTTGACCAATGTTTCCGGTAAGAAATACGAGCGTTTTGCCAACCACTTTGATCCAATGAGCCCAATTTTCACTGAACGCGAGCGTATTCAAATCCTCATCTCTGACGCTGGCATTCTTGGGTGCTGCAGTACTTTTTACCAACCGGTAGCAAAGAAAAGGATTAGCTTGGACTATGTGCATTTACGGAGTTCCCATGCTTGTTGTGAATGCCTTCTTCGTTTTAATCACATACTTGCATCATACTCATCTTTCTCTCCCTCATTACGATTCAACCGAGTGGACATGGATAAGGGGAGCACTATCCACAATTGACAGAGATTTTAGATTCCTCAACAGAGTTCTCCATGATGTTACTCATACCCATGTTTTACACTATTTGATCTCTTACATTCCACACTATCATGCCAAGGAGGCAAGGGATGCCATCAAACCAGTCTTGGGAGAGTATTACAAGATCGATAGAACTCCGATTGTCAAGGCAATGTGGAGAGAGGGAATTGAATGTGTATATATCGAGCCAGATGAGAATAAAGAAGCAAGCAAAGGTGTCTACTGGTACCACAAGGAGATGTAATGCTGGACAAAGGTTTAATATTCCCCCAGCAACATCACCAAACTATCCATACTTATATATTTTATTTTCCCTTGTTTTGTTTTTTATATAATCCATATCATGTTTCTATTACATGATTCAGTTTGTAAGAAATCGACTTTCGTATTTTCTTAATACTTGGTCCGGAAAACAAATTTTGCTGAGAATAAAGACTTCTCAAAATAGCATTTTCTCTTTCAAGGTTCAATTGCAATTACAGAAACTGATGAATGACTAAGTGCAAATCTGTAATGACCCAATATACTTCCCTCTCCAACATAAAACACACAACATACATACATGAGACAATTAGCACATAGGGCAAACATTGTGGTACATGAGCTGAGCTCCCACTATGTATTGATCTAGGGAAGTGTCGGGCCCACTACTGGTTCGGTTCGGAGATAAATTGGATTTGAGAAAGTACTCTTTTAGCCATCTTAAGTGACAAGCATATGGCAGGTTAACAGTAGACGGAGTTAGTAAGAATTGTGTTAAGCAAATGATCAAACATGTGGTGGGTTTATGTGGTTGGGTCAATAATAAACTTAAAATTGTATAAGGAAAAAATCCACATAAGAAACTCACCCTAACATTGACCAAACTCTTGCTGCACTTCCCCAACAAATTTACCCTCCACTCCGTCAGTGTCAAATTCCGGTGCAGCAGCTCTCTTTATTCATGCCAAGCAAATCATCAATCAACAATTTAATCAATGGAACCAAAAAATAATTCCAAGATAGTTAATAGAAGTAAATAAGATAACTTTGTAAATTGCAGACACTTCTTAAATAAAACAATGCTCCCTCCATCCCAAATTGAATGTAAAAAAAAAAAAATCAAATTTGCTTAACTTTATTTGAACATTTTATGGACATTTATTATGAGACGGATAAAGTATAAAATGTTGGAATATTGGGTCAATATAAGGGTGAATGGTATAAATCACTTCCCAGGAACTGCTCGGTCGAGCAAGGCATAAGCCTCGGCCGAGCATTCCTGTCCAGAACCTAGCCAATCTGCCTAGTCATTGCTCGGGCGAGTCACCAACAGTGCTCGATCGAGCCACCAGCCAATGCTCGGGCGAGGCACCAGAAGTGCTCGGCCGAGCAATCGATTACGATTCTTTGGCTTGGGGTTTCGTGACTCGTCCGAACAGTCACAAGAGTAGACTCATTCCATGCTATATAAAGACCTTATTCAACTCATTCATCAGATCAAATAATCACAATATTACAATCGAATTTACAAAATTCTCTCTCAATCCAAGACATCCGAAATCTTTGTTTTGTTTTCAAAAGATTTCAAGTATCATTCGTCCCTCAGTGTCAGAAGTTCAAAGAGCAAGTCAGATTACTTGGTTCGCCCGTCAAGGTTAGTTAAGTGCAATCTAACTCTTTTAAAAAGCGTTGTATTTTGGGAGACATTCGCCGTCATTCTGTTTGCACAATTACGGAGGCGAAATATTGTCTTAAGGAGATTTGCCTCGGCATACCTCGCTTTCTACTCCTTCATCTAAGTTTCTATTTTGAAGATAACTAAGACAAATAAAATATAAACAACAATCTTAAGACAATATAGGTATTTGTTTTATTTATATCTTCTCTACTTCATCTCCTTTCTTATTTGATTTTCTGTTCTCGTAACAGAAAATGACTAATGGAAATGAATCAAATAGCAGTGAGACAATTGCAACCATTCCAAATGCAATAGCTAGCACTTCAAGTGTTGATCAGCTTTTGATGCCACCGGCCTCGCAGTACGAGAAATCGGAAAAATTCAATGGGACTGATTTCAAGCGTTGGCAACAGAAAACGTTGTTCTATCTCACAACGCTTGGATTAGTGAAGTTCTTGCGTGAAGAATGTCCTGTAGCAGAAGGTGTTGTAGACAAGGCAGCACAATTGGCTATTGATGCATGGAAACATGCTGACTATTTATGTCGGAACTACATATTGAATGGACTAGACAACACATTGTATAATGTGCACTACTCCATTCAAACTGCAAAGGGACTTTGGGAATCTCTCTACAAGAAATATAAAACCGAAGATTCTGGAACAAAGAAATTCTTTGTTGCAAAATTTTTGGATTTTAAAATGATTGATTCCAAAACTGTAATAAATCAGGTTGAAGAGATGCAAGTTCTGTTGCATAACATTGAAGTTGAAGGCATGCAATTGAGCGAGTCTTTCCAAATTGCATGTATGATTGAGAAGTTGCCTCCTTCGTGGAGAGATTTCAAAAACTATCTCAAGCATGAACACAAGGAGATGTCAATGGAAGACTTGCTTGTTCGTCTTCGTATTGAAGAGGACAATCGTGGGGCAGCAAAGAGAGTCACTGCACGAAACATGGAAGCAAAGGCTAACATGGTGGAAGACTCCACACCTAAGAACAATAAAAGAAAGCATGATGACTCTTTCTAAGAAGAAGAAGACAAGTAATGACAGCAACAAACGCTTCAAGTTCAAAGGGGACTGCTACAATTGTGGGAAAAAGGGTCACCGGGAAAAGGATTGTCGAAGCACGAAGAAGAAGCCTCCCCAAGCAAACATGACAGAAGTAGATACTCTCTCTGTGGGTATTTCCGAACTAAGTCTGTCTGTTGTTGTATGTGAAGCCAACTTGGTGTCAAATGTCAAGGATTGGTGGGTGGACACAGGAGCCACTCGTCACATATGTGCCGACAAAAGCTTGTTTGCAGAATACAAGAAGATGGAACGTGAAGATTTTCTCTACATGGGAAATTTCACAACCTCCAAGATTGAAGGCATTGGGAAGGTGATCTTGAAGTTCACATCGGGAAAGGAGCGTACTCTCAATGATGTGATGCATGTACCCGACATAAGAAATAATTTAATTTCTGGTTCATTGCTTAGTAAGAAAGGTTTTAAAATTGTATTTGAATTTGATAAGTTTGCACTTACTAAGGGGGGAATGTATGTTGGGAAAGGATACTTGCTAGATGGCCTGTTTAAGGCAAACACTGTTGTAGTGGACAAGAAGTCCACCTATTTGTACCCACAAGCTATTAATAAAATTGACAATTCTATTTACTTGTGCGAGTCTTCTAATTTATGGCATAGTCATTTAGGACATGTGAATCGTGCTTCTTTAAGAAAGCTTGTAGGTTTAGGACTTATTTCAAAACTTGATTCAATGAAAGGTCACAAATGCGAAATTTGTGTTGAAGCAAAGTTTGCAAAAAAAACCTTTTAAATCAATTGAAAGAACTAGCCAACTGTTGGATTTAATTCATAGCGATTTATGTGACTTAAAGTTTGTCCAAACCCGAGGCGGTAAGAAATACTTTATTACTTTCATTGACGATCGAAGTAGATATTGTTATGCCTATTTGTTAAGTAGTAAAGATGAAGCAATGGATGCTTTCATCACTTACAAAAATGAAGTTGAAAATCAACTTGAAAAGTCAATTAAAGTATTAAGGTCCGATAGGGGTGGTGAATATGAATCGACGGAATCTAGTGACCTATGTTCCAAATTTGGAATCATTCATCAAACAATTGCACCCTATACTCCGCAACAAAATGGTATTGTTGAGAGAAAAATAGAACTTTAAAAGACATGGTTAATTGCAGGCTTGTAAGTTCAGGTTTACCACAAAACTTGTGGGGGGAAGCAGTGTTATACGCTAACTTTGTGTTGAATAGGATTACGCTAGGATCGCTCACCCATATAAGAAATCCGCAACAAGAGAAATCAAACAACACACAATACGAAATAAAGACAAAACACACAATATTCCGTGGTTCGGCTAAAAGCCTATTCCACTCAAAATATAACTTCTATATATTTCTTGATATTACAAGAATGGAGACACCCTCTCTCTCAACACTCTTGAATATCCTCACCAATCACATACAAGCGTACAATTTCTCTCTCTAAATTGTAAACCTATGCTAACTCTCTCAAGTTCTCTCAAGTTCCTAACTAGTGAAGCCTATTTATATAGGGGATGCACACCCACTTTTCCCCTTTCCTAATCGATATGGGATTACTATTCCTTCTCCTAACCAATATGGGATAAGTAATATTTTCCTACTCATAATAGGATTTAGGCAATATTGGTCAAATTCCTAACAAATCTCCCCTTGACCAAAATTTCCTGAAATTTCATCAACTCAAGAGAAGCGAACTCTTTTCCCAATCTTCTTCTCCTTTTTGTCATCACAAAAGGATCTTCCACGCAAGGATTGCCCCTCCAAATAACAAATATTCCTCGCACCTTTTCTCCCTTGAAGAATCAAGCGCTTTCCTTTGTACACTTTGCATGTTTGTCTTCTTCCAACATATCGATACCCACGAGATGTCAAAACTCCTAGTGAAAGCAAATTCGCAGTCGCACCAGGAACATACTTCACATTCAAAGTAGTTTTCACAGGCCCATCATAAAGCTTGAAGCGTACACTCCCAACCCCTTCAATCTTCAATTTCTGCTCATTACCAACTTTGATTTCTCCAAAATTTCCCTCCGATCGCAAAGTGTCAAACATAGCTCGATCTTTACAAATATGTACTGAAGCAGCTGAATCTAGCACCCATTCAGACTTCTTCTCCTTAATCACATCAGCACCAGCTACAGTCTCTGTCAAAAGAAAATCTCCATCATCACTATCAATTGTGTTGACCTTCTCCTCTTCAACCTTTTTCTTTTCTTTCACACCATGCAAACTTTTCAAATCTTCACGAAATTGTGGGCAACGCATCTGCATATGACCAGTCTCTCCATAGTAGAAGCACTCAATCTTACTCATATCTCTATCTCCCCTAGATTGAGACCTGACCTTCCTCTTCCTTTTAAGCCACCACGATTATAATTTCTCCCTCTTTCAAAGCCCTCCACAACTAGTACTCTGTCACCATTGGAGAAGCTATCACTCCTCGTCATTCTTTCATTATCCCTCAACGCCTTAACCATATCATCAAGTGTTAAAGTAGTCCTACCTGTCAACATCGTCTACACAAAAGGCTTGTAGGACTTAGGTAATGAAGTCAACAATAACAAAGCTTGCTCCTCATCTTTAATTGTCTCGTCAACGTTAGACAATCAACATACTAGTTGACTGAAAGAATTAATATGGTCATGCAAATTACCCCCTTCATCAAACTTCAAACAATATAAATCCATCTTTAAGAACAAGCGATTAGTCAATGATTTAGACGCATAAATACTAGAAAGTTTCTCCCAAATATCCCTCGGTGTTTTCTCCTTCAAAACACTATATTTAATTTCAGGAGCAAGTGCTAATCTTATCGTACTCGAAGCCCTCTTCTGAATTTTAGCCCAATTCACGTCTTTCATCTCATCCGGCTTGTTCTCTTCCAAAGCTTCATCAAGTCCTTGTTGAACCAACACATCTTGGATTTTCATCTGCCACACCATGAAATCCATCTTCCCATCGAAGGTCGGGACTTGATAGTTCGATATCCCAATATCCATATTCCTCAAAATATGAATTTCTTCAAACTGCTGCTGCTGTCTGGATACAATTACCGATGCCTGGGACCTTAAAATCCAATCTCCACCGTTCAGATTTAAGATCTATTAGTCCCAAAGCTACTCACCAAAAATCAGCCCGATCCAACGGTAAACGAACACTCTACGTCAATTTTCCCACCGATGCGCTGAAAAAAATGAACCAGAATCTGCAATTTCTTTCTTCAATTTTTCTTTTTGCTCTCTTTTCTTGATGCAAATTCTTCTCTTCAACCAGGCTCTGTACCACTTGTTAGGATCGCTCACCCATACAAGAAATCCGCAACAAGAGAAATCAAACAATACACAATACGAAATAAAGATAAAACACACAATATTTCATGGTTCGGCTAAAAGCCTATTCCACACAAACCTATGCTAACTCTCTCAAGTTCTCTCAAGTTCCTAACTAGTGAAGCCTATTTATATAGGGGAGGCACACCCACTTTTCCCTTTTCCTAACCGATATGAGATTACTATTCCTTCTCCTAACCAATATGGGATAAGTAATATTTTCCTACTCATAATAGGATTTAGGTAATATTGGTCAAATTCCTAACAGATTCCACACAAGAAAACTGGTTCCATACCAAATGAATTGTGGAAAGGAAGAAAGCCTTCCTTTAATTTCCTCAAAGTGTGGGGGTGCCTCGCAAAGGTCTTAGGTCCTAACTTTGACCGTTTAGGAGGTGGAATCTAACTCTTGGAAAAAACATTGTATCATGGGAGACATTCGCCGTCATTCCGTTTGCACAGTTACGGAGGCGAAATATTGTCTTAAGGAGATTTGCCTCGGCATACCTCGCTTTCAACTCCTTCATCTAAGTTTTTGTTTTGAAGATAACTAAGACAAATAAAATATAAACATCATAAAATTCGAGACCTTGCCTCGGAAAGTATAATCATAAATTAGACAGAAATTGTGATATCATTCATCATTCATACATACAAACCAAGAACAACATGAACACAAATTTATCCCCCAACCCAGATAAACTTCAAACAGATTCAGAAGTCACTGAGGTATGGTGTCAGTTGATAGGAAACTGTATACAAAGGTATCCTGTATATCCCCTTTGAGAAATATATATTTCCTGAGCAGTCCCTCCTTTACAAATCCAGCTTTTTCCAATACCCTTTGAGAAGCCTTATTCTGCACATCAGCATAAGCCTGCAACCTAACTACATCAAGCAAGTCCATGAACGCTTGTGAGAGTGCCATCTTGAGAGCTTTGGTGGTGATCCCTTGACACCAGTATTCGACCCCAATAGAATACCCGATATCAGCCTTATGCTTGTCGTCACCCGACCAAGGGAAGATGAAAATGAATCCGATTGAACGGTCATCGATGCATATCGATTTACGCCATGGATGAGGTATGCAAACATCATTGATGAAGGTTAATGCTTCTTGTTTTGAGGTCAAAGTCTTCCAACGAATGAAAGTACGAGGCCTTACGGGGCTGGAGTAGAAAGGCACGGGGCTGAAGTGTACAAGGCGCTACAGCGCTGAAGTAGTACAAGGCCTACCTACGGGGCTGAAGTAGTACAAGGCCCTAAGGGGCTGAAGTAGTACAAGGCCTCCCTACGGGGCTGAAGTAGTACAAGGCCCTACGGGGCTGAAGCAAAGTGAGAGTGAGACGGATAAGAAAGTGCAATCAGGGTCATATCTTATCCGTCTTACTCTCACTTCAATTCGTTAACCATCTCAGGTCACTCTCGCTCTTCCCCGCCCCTATTTTTTTGGGGGGGTCGAGTCACTCGATCATCGCCTGCCCATAACATCATGTCGTCGGCGTTAGTTACCTCGAATGGACGGAGGGTGGTGATCCCTTCTGAATTCATGTTCATTTGGTTTAGTAAAAAAGTAAGAGAAGAAGTCTAATAATAGTGGTTGAAATTTCAACATAATGAAAATTGCACTGGCATACTGCCAATAATTATAAATTAGTCAAATGAAGAACGGAATGGGCTTGGACCAATATATTTGCGACCGATCGAGATTTGGCACGCGGATCAGGAGATCTTTTGGGTACATGGCTCGTTTAGCCTTTTTTTTTTTTGTAAATGTGTATAATGTACTTAAATATATCTGTTAATAAATCTGTTTGAAAGTTTGAATACTTTTTATTTTAATACTATGTAATTTTAAATTGTATTATTTGAATACAATGAAAATTCCCCAAAAAAAAAGAGTTGGTCTTACAAAAACGCGTTTTTTTCTAAGCTTAGGAAAAACCATTTTTACACTGGCACTTCATAACACTAACACTGACACTTTTTTACACTGACACTTTTTTACACTAACACTGGCACTTAATATACATGCACTGGCACTTTGTTACACTAACACTGGCACTTTGTTACACTAACACTGACACTTTTTACACTGACACTTAATATACATGCACTGACACTTTTTTACACTGACATTTTGTTACACTAACACTGACACTTTTTTACACTGGCACTGACACTTTTTTACACTGGCACTTTGTACATGCACTGACACTTTGTTATACTGACACTTTGTTAAAGTGACACTGACACTTTTTTACATTGGCACTTTGTTACACATGCACTGACACTTTGTTAAACTGGCACTGACACTAACGGGGAAAACAAAACACGTTTTTCCTAAGCTTAAGAAAAAACGTGTTTTTTGTAAGATTTTGGCAAAAAAAAATTATTAAATATATATTCATAGAGTTTCTATTATTAAATTAATTACATTATTACCTCATTTAATTTATTTTTTAAATCAGAAATATATGCTATTTATCAACAAATAGAAATTATTTAAACTAAATTGTTTTCTAAAAGGTATAATTTATATCTTTTAGAAAACAATTTAGTTTAAATAATTTTTATTTGTTGATACCGTATAAACTATTATTTTGTTATATTTATAAAATAACTAATTTTTTTATGTCTAAGTGATTTTATATTTTAAAAAATAGCTTATTAAATACTAATTTTTTTTCAAAGCTTTTTCTGACTTTTTAAAAAAAAAATAATCTGAAAACCCGTTTAATCCCGTGCATCTTTAGATACGGGCAAAACGGGTGGGACATGCCGGATTTAGGCCCATTTAATGAGACGGACAAACGGGCTTCGACCCGTTTCTCCCACGAATTTTTGCCAAATGTGCCGGGCCGGGCCGAGCCGGGCAACCCGAACCATCTCCGGCCAAAGACCTCCGCCTTCAACATTATTCGATATTTCTTTCTATACTAAAGGTAAACAATTCAATACTCATCGAATGCACTTTTAATTATTATTTTTTACTCCCTCCATCCCACTTCAAGGGTCCTACTTTCCCTTTTGGTTCGTCCCACTTCAAGAGTCCCTTTCATAAATGACAAGTTTTGAACAGTGTTTCGGACATTTATACCCTTATAATTTAAATATATTTACAAAAAAATCATTCATTATACCCTTATAATGTTAACATATTTACAAAAAAAACCAATCATTAACTACTATTCCCTATCCCACATTTAACTTTTACATTCTCTCTCTTCTGATCTTCTACACACTTACAAAAATCCAATCATTAACTACTATTCCCTACTCCACATTTAACTTTTACATTCTCTCTCTTCTAATCTTCTACCCACTTACAATTTTTAATTCATTTTTTAAAAATGCCAAAAACTTGTAAAAAATGCGTTTTTTTAAGCTTAACAAAAAACGTGTTTTTAGAACACGTCGACTCTTCCGCCTCGCTCGCTGCGCCCAACTCCCATTCATCCCCAAATTCAAAGATTCAAAAAATCTTTTAATCCACGTTCTCCCCCAACTCTCAATCGAAATCCCCCAAATTTTTTCGTGCAGATCCGACGACTTCATAGCCACCGAAGGTCAGATCCGACTACTCCATTGCCACCGGAGCTCAGATCCGACGACTCCATAGCCACCGGAGCTCAGATCTGATTAATTCACGGTCATTAAAGCACCGATCGAAACTCTAAAATCTGGAATGAATGTGTGTGCGTGCGTAAAGGGTTTAATATTTTCCTTTTTGTTTGGGTTGTTGATTTTGTAGATTGGTAGTGTGTTCTTGATTATTAGTTTTCTACAAAGTTTTGTAGATTCTACCATATGGATTCGACGAAGGATGAAGTGAACAATGGCGGAGGAACGACCGAAATTTAGCATGTGTGTAATTAGATGCCAGTGCATGTGTTTTGGAGTGTCAGTTCATGTGTTTTGGAGTGCCAGTTCATATGTTTTGAAGTGCCAGTGCTTGTGTTTTTGAGTGCCAGTGCTTGTGTTTTTGAGAGCCAGAAAAAATGATTATCAATGTTTTTGAGTGCCAGTGTATGTGTTTTTGAGTGCCAGTGCATGTGTTTTTGAATGCCAGTGCATGTGTTTTTGAATGCCAGTGCTTGGGGACATTTTCTATGCTTTTTCAAAATTTTATGGGCACCATTCGAACATGTGGGCAGAGGCTATGGCTGCCCTTGATGGTCTTTGCTTGGCTTCCGAATATGGATTCCAATTTATATGGTTGGAGGTTGATTCTGAAGCCCTTGTCAAAATTATCAAGGGGGAGTATCATATTCCGTGGGAAATTTGGTATATAATCCAGCAAATCAAAGACTTTATGGGTCGTATGGTGGTTCATGTTTCTCATATTCTGAGGGAAGGGAATCAAGTGGCAGATGGGCTTGCAAATTGGGCTGTGAAGACTCGGCAGAATCATGTTTTCCAGTTAGCTAATGAGCTTCCAAAGCTTTGTCATGGTCCTTATAAACTTGACAAGGCTTTGATCCCCTATTTTCGTTTGTAGTTTTTTTATGGTTTTCCCTAGACATTTTTATAGGGCTTTTTTAAGTCCTATTCTTAAAAAAAAAAAAAAAAAAAAAAAAAAAAAAGAGTTAGTGTAACAGAGTGCAGTGTGAAGAGTACCAATTCATGTATATAAAAGTGCCCGTGTAAAAAGCGCCAATGCCAGTTTAACAAAGTGCCAGTGCCATTTTACACTGGCACTTTGTTAAACTGGTACTGACACTTTTTTCACTGGCACTTTGTTACACATGCATTGGCACTTTGTCACACTGACACTTTGTTTAACTGGCACTGGCACAAATGGGGAAACACAAAACACGTTTTTTCTAAGTGCCAGAAAAAACACATTTTTTATAAGACCAACTCAAAAATTTCTTAAGAACCGTGAAATTCACTTGATCCGGGACGGAGGGAGTAATAGATTATGTGTTAGGATTGTGAGAGATAATCTCAAGAAAAAAATAATTTAGTTACGTAACTTGGTATCTAAATTATGTAAATTTTGAAGCAGGAATAATATAAAATATATTTTGTAGTCTCCATATTTTATCATGATATCATAGCGTGTTTCGATCTTGAAATCATGTATTTATAATTTGAATAATTATAGTCACATTCTCTCATTGAGTAGGGAATTGTGACACGATGAACTGACCTTTAATGTCTCCTCAAAAGAAAAAGATCAAGATACATTTTCCAATACAAATGTACTAAACTTTTATCCAAAAAAATAATTCTCCCTTGCCCTTTCTCTTTATCAAGAACTATTTTCTCCTTGCATATTCCGACCATATATGGTGGTCCGGCCACCTCACAATTATATTAACATCACTTTCACTTTCTAAATAATTAAGTTTGGTTTACTCTAAAACTAATGACGATGATTAAGTGTTGCCCACTTTAAAAACGATGATTGAGTGTCGTTAAATATAAAAACGATGATTGAGTGTAGCTCACTCTAAAATTGATGATTGAGTGTCATTCACTATAAAAACGATGATTAACCATATTAACAACATTTCCATCTTTTAAATTATTAAGTGTCGTTCACTATAAAAATAATGATAAGTGTCGTTCACTATAAAACGATGATTAATTATTGTTCACTATAAAACAATGTAAGCGTATTAACATCAATTCAATCTTCTAAATAATTAAGTGTCGTTCACTTTAAAAACGATGATTAAGTGTCGTTCAATATAAAAACGGAGATTGAAGAAAAAGAAAACATGTGCGGGCACAAGTTGTGCATGATATTGAAGACAAAGAAAACTTAATGCATATGTCTTTTCAGATATTACAACATATGGCACAACATAAGTTACAACATCAACTTTTTGTAGCTGTAGTTTTTTTTAGTTATTATTATTATTATAATTATTATGTATCTTTCCCAATTTTTAATTTTTTTTTTGGCAAGTTAAAAATTCTATGTTGTAGATATTCCAACTTGAGGGAGGGTGTTATGATAGTAAGAGATATTCAAAAGGAAAGAAAGTATTAGTTAACTAAGTTGGTATTGAGCCAACTTAGAACAGTTACCTTTGTTAGAAGTATTTCTAATTATAATTATATTTACTATTATAATAAGAATATTTGTTATAATACTAATAAAATTAGAACTCATATATTTTGTGTATAAATATTAGACCTCTAACTTATGTAAATTTTGAGACAAAATAATACAGAATTGTAAGTACCCCAATCTGGATCGCTCCCCATCCGACACACGGAAAACACCGCAGACTCACACGAACGTGATCTCGAACACCCGTAGCCTTCAAAAACCCCAAAAACCACCAACCAAACCAAGGGGGACCTTTCTGGGATAAAAAAGGGCAAAAGGACTTTTTGAGAATTTTGGAAAATATTGAAAAGCAAGACTGGTTCGTGCAGACCACTTTGCATCCAGACATCATAATTACAAAATTCCCTTAAAGTCCACGATATTCCCTTAAATCCAGGAAAACCAAAAAAGTGGTAATGGCATACTGTGTCCCGCGACATACTTTGCCATTTCCAGACCCCTATAAATAGAGGGCTCCCCCTCTCATTTTTCACACACCTCTCTTCTCTCCCCTCTTCCCCAGCCTTCAGGCTTCCCTTCTAAGACCCTTCGGGGCAATCCCGATCCCTTTCGGTTCCCTTCGGGGCATTCCGAGGCCCCTCGTGGTACTCCGAAGCCCAGCCGAGCGCTTCCGAGATGCTCCCGAGCTGCCCCGAGGCACTTCCGAGGCATCCCGAAGCCCTGCCGGTCCATCCTGATTCATCCCGAGGCATTCCAGCCCATCCCGAGGCATCCCGAGCCATCCCGAGGAGTCCCGGTCCATCCCAACGCATGCCGGAACTCTGTCCGAGCACAATCGACGATCCCGAGGCACACCGAACCTCTGTCTGAGTCCAGTCAACAATACCGACGATCCCAATGCACGCCGAAACTCTGCCCGAGTACACACCTGACACTCCCGAGGCACGCCGAAGCTCTGTCCGCAGACACCGGTACATCCCCAAAGCAATCCCGGTCCATCCCAGAACACTATTCACACTCAAATACTATTCCCAAGCGGAAGACAGACACGAACCAACATTGGTAAGGCTTCCTTCCATTACTATTTCAATACATAGTATATAATGTAGACATCATATACAGTATGCATTTTAAAAAAAGCACATATACACACACACAACTTTTAAATAAAGAGGGGTATCGAAAGACTCGTTTTTACGAGGCGACTTGGGTGAGCTCTGTTATTCTCTTCCCGAGGCATAACCTGACCTCCGAACTCAAAAATCTCATCACACAACAACAATTTTTAGACTAAGCCCTTTTTCAATGTTTTGGGCTAAATCAAAACGGCGTGGGGACTCTACGAACGAAAACGCAGCGAGACACCTCCCGACGATGTGAGATGTCGGGGACCGCGCGCGAGCCGGATCCGGGTAATTTCAGTTGGCGACTCTGCTGGGGACATTTTGTTTTAAAAACTTTTAAATAAAAAAAAGATTTTTAAAACAATGATGAGGGTCAAACTTTCATTTTACCCCTTCTTTAACTGTTGTGTATGTGTGCATGTGCTTTAAATTTTAATTAAAAAAAATAAAAATACAAAAAAATGCATCATAATACATCTGTGTACATACATATAAAAAATTCTGCAAAAATTTATGTTTTACTTAGAAAAAGAATTTAGTGACCGCACACTACTTGCATTGCTGCCTCGGTACACCGCACGCTATGCGCACTTGCTGCCACTTGCACATCGCACACTACAACCCTCAACCCGGAGTGGTCTCAGTTGCAGTTCGATTGGTCTTCCTGACGCCTTTCGGACGCGCACGTGATCATTCCAAACATTCCATCCTGGCTAGTGTCAACCATGCACGCTTGCGTCACACTCTGTCCAGACTCGATTGGTTTTTACCCAATCCATGTCATACAGCCTGGATACATATCCCATGCCGGCCATTTTCTGGGTCGAAGCTCGGAACTCAAGATCCCTTGCGCAAGCAAGACGATGAAAGGTCATGCTAAAATCTTGACCCGATCTTGATTTCCGAAGCTACACCCGGACAATGCTTCGTCCTGAATATACATCCATGCCCACATGACACCATGTCATCAAGCCTTTAATACGTCAGCCATGTCAATATGACCTAGCCAACGCCTAACGTCATAGATCCCTTGCACAAGCAAGGTAAAGAGAGGTCATGCCGAACTCTCGACACGATCTTGACTCAGGTGCCGGCTCGGCTCACTATTCACATGGCCGATGCATTAAAATGAACATGACAGGCTCGGTCCTTAGGTTCAATTTTTCTTTTAGGCCGGTGGAAACCGCTTACCCTATAGGACCCTCGCCCGGGGCTGTCCACCCCGGGATGTCAAAATACAGGTGCAAAACGAGGGGCTTATAGCCGCACTGATGGTCTCCACTGACCTAGGATCTAGCATAGTTGCGAAAAAGAAGAGCAATCTTTTCCAACCAGATTAGAATTCTGAGAAAACATGTTTTAAGTAAATTAAAACAAAAAAAAAATGGAAACTGCATGTCGCATGAGCTTTCCCCCTTTATCCAAAAAAGGCCTTCCCATGTCTGAACCTTACCCGTCACCCCCTCCAGCGAACCGAGAGTGGTTGAGAGTGCCCGGGAGCCATCTTTTCAGTATCAAGGTCACAAGGTCCGACAGCCCTTCCGGTTCAGCGGTCCGAACAGTCCACTTTCCCCCCATGCCAGGATCAATAGATAACAGTGAGGGAAACGGAACCCCGCCACTGAGAAACCTCCAAACAATGGAGAAGGTGCTGCAAGCCTTTGTAACTCTCAAGAAGCGCCAAGAAGAACAGCAAGCCTGGATCGTAGACTCCATGGGTCGTCGCGGAATCGTCGCCGTTCCCCAACTTGATGGGACCTTCGTCCTCATAGAAGATGAAGAAATGCCTGCTCCCTCGGTTTTCCAAAGCTATCAGCAGGTCCCACCTACGCCAAGATACGAAAATCCGGCAACGCAAAGTAGCTCCCGCTCAAAGCTTCACTCGGGCCTCAGTCAAGTAGCCCCGATCTGTAAACCGCAACACAATCAATCCCCTGGCCTTGCGCCACAAGCTCAGTATCACCAGCACACATATAGGCCTGCTCCCCCAGATCCCAATGCATCTCGATATCCCCCTGGATTCAATTCTCTGCCTCGATACAAGCCTCGCAGCCATAACTTGAAATCCCCATGCTTACCAAGGACAGACATCCCAAGCGGATATCCCGACATTTCAAACCTTCCACCCACTGGACAACCACTTGGGGCTAATGAAACATTTCCCCAGTTCCCAAACACAACCCTTAGCAGTCCGAGCAATCACGCCCTCAATTTCAACAATCTAGGATACGGGATGATATACACTCAACTACCTCCCCAAGACCCCCGAACGGCGATCCCATCAGCCAATCCACCTCCATCTTCAGTTTTCATCCCAGAAAACGGCAGCCTGCCTCAGCATACTGACCCTCACATGGCTTGGTTGGTCGAACAGATGAAGAACATGCAAGGCAAACTGGCTAACTCTTGGAAGGACTCCCTCATGCCCACGGATCCGAGCAAGGTGGTCCCACTCCCTCCAAAATTCAGAATGCCAGAGATGGAAAAGTTCGATGGGACCGAATGCTCAAAGACCCACATCGACACCTACGTCTTGGGTATGAGAGCCAAAGGGGCAACCCCACAGCAAATGGCGGATCACTTCCAGCATTCCCTCAAATCCACGGCATTAAGGTGGTTCCTCAACGTGAAGGCGAAAAATCGCTCCACCTAGGATCAAATTAGCGAAATCTTCTTGGAGAAGTACCGCGCCAACCTTGAATGGGAAACCAATCGCCATGACCTGCAAGCCACCGAACAAAAGGATGACAAGCCTGTAGGTGAATTCTATAAGAGATGGAACTGGAAACTAAGCGAGATAATGGATCTACTTTCCAAAGAAGAGCAAATGGACATCTTCCATTACTGCCTCAAACCATCCCTGAGGGCCCTGATCAGTCACCACTTCTATCCTGATGTTCGCGCCATGGTCAACGCTGGGACCAAGTTCGAGAAAACACTGAGCATGCAAAAAATGGTGGTTAGTCCAACCCCGCCCAATCCAATATATGGCCCAAGCAAAGGGAGGGAGGTTGCCGGAGTCCCATTATATTCAGAATGGAGCACTACAAAAAAAAAATGGTGGTCCCCCGAGACAACGACAACACTATGATAATTTTGGGATACCCTTGAGCAAGGTATTCGATTGTGTAGTGAAGCAAGGTCTCCTCGAACCTATGGAAAATTACCAGCCTAAATTCCCCAATGCCAACTGGGATGTAACTAAGCATTGTGCTTTTCACAAATACCACGGTCATGTAACCGACAACTGCACAGTTTTGAGGAAAGCAATTCAAGGATTGATTGAAGAAGGAAAGTTAGAGCACCCCCACGGCCCCAATACACTCTGAAATCCGTTCCCCAGAAATAATGATCGAGAAGCTTGTTCTAACCCCTCGTCTCTTAGAGTCTAGCTTCGAAAAACATCCAGAGTCTGTTGTTTTTAAGTTCGAGTCTCTCGAGTCGTCTGATGGCCTTATGCCTAAAGATTATGCGTTTGTAACAAAAACTGTGCTTCCTTATGCTTTGAATAAAAGTTCAACCTTTCTGAGTATCCCTCATTGCCACTTTAACAAATGATAAGTTAACTAATTAAAACCGTTAATAATGATTCAATTGATAAAGACGCAGACACATTATTGAACAATGCATTAAACAAATCATTAAGCATGTTGTCAAACGAGAGGAAAATCGGGCCCAAGCTGCCGAGAAGGCTCTAACCAAAGTGAATTTGGGGACTGCTGAAGAGCCTACATAGACGCAAATCGAAGAATTCTCTGTCGATACTCCGCCTAAAGAATATCGAGTCTTCTTCTCCCCCCTCTACACTCCAAAAAAAAAATCATACAGTCAAACCTCGTAGGTTCTAGTACTGTTCTCATTCAATCAAGTCCTCCTCGGACATTGTAATTAAGTCTTCAATTTTCCATACACACGTTTTCTTTCTTTTCTTGCTAGACTTGGGACATTATTTTGCACCCCACATTACATTTAACGAAATGGTTTTGTTCTATGTGATCACTAGCATTGCTCAATAAGTAATTCCACAAATTATTAATTGGTGTGAGAAAGTCAATCGATAGCTCTCCATACACCTTACCATACCCCACATAAAGGCCTCCATCAAGCCATACACTTTTCAAAACTTGTCCCCACCATCACCTTGACCAAGTCAACGACGGCGGCAACATCAAAGGACAACAAAAGGTCACTCAGCATTAAAATATTGACCCTATGTCAACAACAACCTAGGGGCTTGCCTTCGCCCTCGTGCGCATCAAGAAAGTTCAAGCAGGGGCTTGCCTTCGCCCTCATATGCTTAAAAAAAAAAAAGCTCAAGCAGAAGCTTCAAAAAAAAAAAAAAGAGCCAAGGACCCAGCACCGCCAGTCAGAAGCTCAATAGAAGAAGGCGAAGGCAAAAACGCATCATAAGTCCTTAAGCGATATTCAAATTCTTCCTCTCCCCGAGAGAACAACGATCAAGAAGCAAGGAAATCATTGAAATGGCCGTCAAAAACGACTTGTCAAGAAATCACCTCAAAGCCTGTGCCTCATCATTCAACCTTCCGTCCAAGCCTTTTCACCAAAGGGACCACAAATGTTCATACCCTTTTTCCCAAAGCCAAACACAGCTCAACCCCGAACTACGTCGACCTGAGCTCCTTATCTTAAGGAGAACGTAGGCAACCAGAAATGGTCTGGTCATAAACACATACAAATTCACAAACTCGGTCTCATCAATGACCTCTCCTATACACAAACCCTCTTTCACACCAGACCAAATTCGATCCTTGATACCGGTTGACTTTGTCCTCATGATTAATCAAGCATATCAAGTTTTATTGTTGAATAACCCAAACATCAACAAAGGGTTTTAAGCAAACATGTGATCATTGTGAACAAATCATGTTTTTAGATGTCTCGACAAGTCTTCTTTTTCTACAAAATAGGAAAAATAGAGCTAAACACTAATTTTCTGTCAGCAAGGGCTTCCATACACTTTTACAAGCTTTTCAGTGATTATACTCTCTCAAAGAGTCAAGCCAAAAAGCATTTCTTTTGTGCCTACATCAAATATGGCATTCACACAAAAAGGGACCCGTTTCCACCTTTTCAAAAATAAATACGCCCTTGCGAGTGTACATTACAAGTCATTTTTCCCACAAAAGAGAGTCGAACTACGCAGACCTGAGCCCCTCAAGGGGAACGTAGGCAGCCTTCATTGGTTCGGTCTAAAGCATACACAAAACTCCAAAAGTTGGACGCCATCAAGGCTCAGACAAGAAGCAAGCAAGATATTGTGCGTCTCGACAAAGCTTTAAAAGTAAATCACAAATCATCACAGTTAAAATACTTCTTGATGAGTTCAAGCACGGTCTACTCTCGATTCACAACATGCTAAAGGACAACTTAAAACATTTAACAATCAATGTGTCTGCAATGACAATGAATGGATACTCAGTGTTTCATAAGGTCATTCCATGCTACTCGCGTTTGGCCCTTCGTCACTCTTTCCTTTCTTCCCTCGTCCCCAACGAGTCTTCTTTCATTCCACATGAGCGAGTTCTATCTCCCTCATTTCGAGATCAGGAGTCCTCCTTGTCGTCTCAAACAAACCATTCGCTCTCAGAGCATCATTCACCCGTGCCTCAGCTCGAATCTCCTCCCTACGAGTCTGTAAAAGGGGACCTCTCCCCACCAGTCTGTCAACTCGAGTCCCGTAGTCAAACAAAGCGTCTCCTGTGATATCTCGAGGGCTGACCTAAGCTTCTGCACTCCTAAGGTTGTAGCCATGTCACTCCAGCCCAGCAAAGGCTCCTGCCTTATCTCGAACTGCCTGAAACAAGCAGCGGAATGTAGAAAAAGGACTGAGACAGCCCCGGAGCTCTGACAACATAGGAACCCTCCTGAAAGGCCTCTCTCGCAACAACAAAGTGACCAAAGCAGGGGCTTCCCCCACTCATGAACCAGTCCCCCATCGCCATGCGATCTATGCCGTGGAAAGTCTCCCCCGAAACTAAGGAAACGATGTCCTCACCAGCTCTGCAATGGCCCACCACATCCAACAAACACGTCCTAGGAGACATCACTCCCGTCATCACTCATGAAACTGTCAAAGCTGCTTCAGCCCCCAACTGCTCAAAAGCCTTACCAAAGCCATTTTCGGCCACCATACACTAATCACAAACATTTCAAGCTCATGTGACATACACAAAACACAAAAGGGGGAGTAGAAACAACTCCTAAGTTATCCCCAATAAGGTGCAAATAAAAGAGTTCATTACACATGAATACATTGTGCATATAAAATAAATACAAATATTTTGTTGCTCTCCTCACTAACATGCACAGAAAAGAAGACAAAAAAAGAGTCCTACTCTGAGTCATCGGCAACACCACCTGGTCACGACTCCCACATCTCGGCGCCTCCACCAGCCACCTCATCATCCTCGGTGAGCTCAAGACCTCTTCCTCGGATACTCCGAGTAGTCTGCAGAAGTAAGAACAAAGAAGGAAAAAAAAAGGCGAGCCATCCCTCCACTCCTTAGCCAGCACCTGCGGCGTCCTCAACTTACAGAAAAGGTATTTCAATAAACTTCAAATGCAAGACATAGCAGTAATAAACAGAAGAGTGTCACATGTCATTCACACTTTTGCACAAAGTCCGTCTTTATACGGCACACACTTTCATACAAAGTCCGTCCCTACACGGCACACACCTTCACACAAAGTCCGTCCCTACACGGCACACACTTTCACACAAAGTCCGTCCCTACACGGCACACACTTTCACACAAAGTCCGTCCCTACACGGCACACACTTTCACACAAAGCCCGTCTATACAGCACATTTAACAACAAAAGCCCGTTCTCACGCGACACATACAAAATACACCATCAAGAATCGGTTAGAGGCGCCCCAAATCCTCAAACACTTCAATAACCCGGTCAGAGGTGCCCCACGTCCTCATCTTTTCAGCAGAGGCACCACTACGTCCTCATTATCTCAGCAAGAGGCGCCACCCCGTCCTCCTCAACTTTCCTCCTCACAAAGGCCCTTCCTCCTGCAGGTAAACACAACAAAGGTATGAAAAAATCATACTTATGTCTTTAAATATTTCCTCTGTTACCTCGTAGTGAGGTACGTCCCCCTGTCTCCTTGATAGATATCTCATATCTTTTAGTAAGATTACCATTCTTTTGGTAAGATTGGCTATCCTTCACATAGGGTAGATATCTTTTAGAAAGATTACCCACCTTTTCGTAAGATTAGCATATCTTTTAGTAAGATTATCCATCTTTTAGTAAGATTACCAATCTTTTGGTAAGATTGGCCATCCTTCACATAGGGTAGATATCTTTTAGAAAGATTACCCACCTTTTCGTAAGATTAGCATATCTTTTAGTAAGATTACCCATCTTTTAGTAAGATTACCAATCTTTTGGTAAGATTGGCCATCCTTCACATAGGGTAGATATCTTCTAGAAAGATTACCCACCTTTTCATAAGATTAGCATATCTTTTAGTAAGATTACCCATCTTTTAGTAAGATTAGTTATCTTTTAGTAAGATTAGCCATCCTTCATATAGGGTAGATATCTTTTAGTAAAAATTACCATTCTTTTGGTAAGATTGCCATCCTTCACATAGGGTAGATATCTTTTAGAAAGATTACCCACCTTTTCATAAGATTAGCATATCTTTTAGTAAGATTACCCATTTTTTAGTAAGATTAGCTATATTTTAGTAAGATTACCAATCTTTTCGTAAGATTAGCCATCCTTCACATTGGGTAGATATCTTTTAGTAAAGATTGCCCACCTTTTCGTAAGATTAGCATATCTTTTAGTAAGATTAGCTATCTTTTAGTAAGATTACCAATCTTTTCGTAAGATTAGCTATCTCTCAACTTAGGGTAGATACCCCCAAACAATCTCACTTAGGTCCAGACGCCATAAAAGAGTCTCAACTTAGGTCCAAACGCCTTAGAATAGTCTCAACATAGGGTAGACACCCCCAAAAAGTCTCACTTAGGGTGTAGACACCTTCAAAGAAACTCAACTTAAATACTCCTTGCCTTTCCCGACCGTCATCGTAAGTCCGGATCTCTCCCAATAAACGGCAAAACAAACCCCAAGGCCTAAACGCCTTCAAAACGCAAAACATAAAAGTCAAAGCGGCCATCAATGTAAGACCGTACGGAAATACATATCCCCAGCACCGGCCGTCATCGTAAGCCCGAACCTCAAGGCACAAACGCCTTCATAACACGAATCCCAAGGCGCAAACGCATCCACACTCACAATTTCACCATCACCAGCATTATCTGCAGCCCAGAAGGCTTTAAATTACCCGGTTCGGAAGATCGTATAAATCTCCCAAATCATTATCGAAAGGAAGGCTTTAAAGCACCCGGTCCAAAATACCATATAAATCTCCCAAATCATTATCAGCAGCCCGGAAGGCTTTAAATTACCTGGTCCGGAAGACCATATAAATTTCCAAAGCACGTCCTCATAACGACATCACCTCAGTCAGAGGACATAACACGTCCTCATGATGACACAACCTCAGTAAGAGGACATCACACGTCCTCCTACACCACAAACCATCTTTTAGTAAGATTACCCATATTTTAGTAAGATTACATACCTTTTCGTAAGATTATCCATCTTTTAGTAAGATTACCCATCTTTTCGTAAGATCACCTCACACATAAACTATGATTGGCTTGTTTCCCACTCAGGGATACGTAGGAATCCTATTAAAGGGTCCAGCCGTCTGACCAACCTGGTCATCTTCTCTCTCCCAGCAAGCGATCCAAATCAGGACCCTTATCTTATGGACGACCTGGATATCAGGACCCTTATCAGATTCCATGGTGTATTTGGTATGGGGTTTTACATATTAAAAGGCTGCTTTCCCAGGTTAGATTTCGTGCTACTCATATCCTCCGTGAAGGAAATCAAGTTACTGATGGTCTTGCTAATACTGCTGCGGTTTCAAGAACAAATTCAGAATATTTTTCCATTAGTGATCTCCCTCTCTCTTGCAAAGGCGCTTACAACCTGGATGAAGCCTCCATTCCCTATGTTAGATTCTAATTGGTTGCTGTTGGTTTTGTTGCTGATGGTTAATTTTGGTCTGTGGATTGTTCTTTTATTTATTGGTGTATCTTTTATTTTTAGCTCCCTCCCCTTTTTTGTAGAGGATCTTACAGGTTGTGTAAGAACTCCCCCCTGTTTGTTTCTGGTGGTTGAGGTTGTCATGTCCCCCACCATGTTTGTAATTTTATTTTTCGTTATTAATAAAATCTAGGGAGTACCGTCTCCTTTCGCCAAAAAAAAAAAATCTTATCGACGACCCCACTTCCTTCATAAGTGACTTCGCCGAGGGGCTTCTGTAAGTACCCCAATCTGGATCGCTCCCCATCTGACACATGAAAAACAATGCAGACTCACACAAACGTGATCTCGAACACCCCTAGCCTTCAAAAACCCCCAAAAATCACCAACCAAATCAAGGGGAGACCTTTCTGGGATAAAAAAGGGCAAAAGGACTTTTTGGGAATTTTGGAAAATATTGAAAAGCAAGACTGGTCCGTGCGGACCACTTTGCATCCATACATCATAATTACAAAATCCCCTTAAAGTCCACGATATTCCCTTAAATCCAAGAAAACCAAAAAAGTGGTAATGGCATACTGTGTCCCGCGACATACTTTGCCATTTCCAGCCCCCTATAAATAGAGGGCTCCCCCTCTCATTTTTCACACACCTCTCTTCTCTCTTCTCTCCCCCAGCCTTCAGGCTTCCCTTTTAAGACCATTTAGGACAATCCCGGTCCCTTTCGGTTCCCTCCGAGGCATTCCGAGGCCCCTCATGGTACTTCGAAGCCCTGCCGAGCGCTCCCGAGATGCTCCCAAGCTGCCCTGAGGCACTCTCGAGGCATCCCGAAGCTCTGCCGGTCCATCCCGAAGCCTTTCTGGTCCATCCCGAGGCATTCCAGCCCATCCCGAGCCATCCCGAGCCATCCCGAGGCATCCCGATCCATCCTGACGCACGCCGGAACTCTGCCCGAGCACAACCGACGATCCCGAGGCACGCCAAACCTCAGTCTAAGTCCAGTCAACAATCCCGACGATCCTAACCCACGCCGAAACTCTGCTCGAGTACACACCTGACACTCCCGAGGCACACCGAAGCTCTGTCCGCAGACACCGGTACATCCCTGAAGCAATCTCGGCTCAAACACTATTCCCAAGCGGAAGACAGACACGAACCAACATTGGTAGGGCTTCCTTCCATTACTATTTCAATACATTTCAATACATAGTATACAATGTAGACATCATATATAACATGCATTTTTAAAAAAGCACATACACACACACACAACTTTTAAAGAAAGAGGGGTATCGAAAGACTCGTTTTTACGAGGCGACTCGGGTGAGCTCTGTTATTCTCTTTCCGAGGCGTAACCTGACCTTCGAACTCAAAAATCTCATCACACAACAACAGTTTTTAAACTAAGTCTTTTTTCAATGTTTTGGGCTTAATCAAAATGGCGTAGCGACTCTACGAACGAAAACGCAGCGAGACACCTCCCGACGATGCGAGATGCCAGTGCCCGCGTGCGAGCCGGATCCGGGTAATTTCAAGAATATATTTTGGAATCTTCATTTTTTATCATTATCTTATTTGTTAATAAAAACCCATTTTAATTAAAATATTAAAAATAGATAAATATTAATGTGGACTTGTCACTAAAGCGGGTAAAGGTTCGTATTGGCTATCAACCCTAGATGGAACAAGGATCCCTCGAAGCTAGAATGCCATTCACCTTAAGTCCTATTTTATGTAAGTTTCAATAATTACATTCCAATGCAAATAAAACCAAGGTATGAATTTTACAGTTTTATTTCCAATAAAAGTACTTTTCAATTTTGTTTATCTTTTGAACATTTACTGACTTAAGCATCGGAGGGGTGTTAGCTAAGCTAACACGCACCCCTAATGTGTTTCTGTTTTGCAAGGAAACAAGAAACATTCGAATAAATCACGCAACAAGTGAAGATGTTAACATCATTCCAAGAAGCTAACATCTTAATCAGGTACGGTCATTACTTATTTAATTATTTCCTTACTTGTTTAAAATAATTTTTTTTGTGAAATTCTAGTATTTTTTTATTTCTTTTTATCAAATAAAAATGACATCAGAATAGATGTCGAAATCTTTCACTATCTTATTATTTTGCAAGAAGTCGTCAATTCAAACAAATTCTCATGAAGACAACCGTTTGAGACTGGCCATCTCACCTCCGTTAAAGGTACTTAATCCCTTCAAAGGTTTAAAGAAATTACATTCTTTCATCTCAATAAGGTTTAAACACCTCGCCTGGAGCGCACGATGTCAACCTTGATTGAGGTGTGTGATGGGCCCGTATGTTTAATATATACGAATTACCCATCTCCACTCAGTCAACGTGTTTTGACCCTAAGAATTTATCAATTTGGTTGTGGCATATTCATGCCACCTAAGAACAAAAGGTTTTGACATTTACATGTCAATCAAAGTAATTGCAAGGATTCATACATCCATTCGCAAGTTGACAACATCTCCAAATGGGATAGCATATCAACTTTCTATTTTCGTTTTTCAAAAGAGGTTATCCCAAACAACAAAAGTTTTTCAAACCCAAGCAAAGCAAAGAAAGGAGTTTTTCCCTAAAAACCTAAGAAGTGTTGAACCAACCCAACACTTGTAAAAAGCAAATTTTCTTTGGCCCTTATGGACCGATTACAAACCCAAATATTTAAAAACATTGTCTTTGGGACGCTGCCCGTCATCAAACCAAAGTTTTTCTAAACAAAAGAAAAAATTACATATCTTCTCCAAAGTAGGAGTTTCTGGCAGCCTTCATGGCTGCTCCGGTTGATTTTCCCCCTTTGCCTACGTCAATTCCTGGTCCGCAAACTTCCAATGCCGTCAACCTTAATCCGCCAATTGGGAACCCTAATAACATAGCGCCGCCTTTGCATGGCATGAACCCTAATCCTCCTTTAAACCAGAATCTGCTACATCCAAACCCTATACAGCCAAACCCTACCTCTAACAAATCTTTCGCTTCATTGGTTTCTCAACCTCACACCCTTTCGATCCAAGATATTCCTCTCATTCCAAAGAAATTTACTCATAAGGGTGTTCCTTCATTAAAATTATCCAAAGAGGCTATTGATGCCTTTGCTCGACCATTTGCATGGACCCTCGTGGGAAAATTTACCAATGGCAGACCTACCATGGAAGCTGCAAGGATTGCCTTCACGCAATTCCGATTAAAGGGTGAATACAAACTTGGTCATCTTGATTCTTGTCACATGCTGATACAACTGACTAACGAGGAGGATTTCCAACGAATTTGGACTAGAGAGATTTGGTATGTTCATCGATTCCCAATGCGCACGTCTGTTTGGACACCTTCTTGGCTGCCTCAAACGGATTCTCCTATAGTTCCTGTATGGGTTAGTTTACCCGGCCTACCTGTGCACTTATTCAATAAGGTATTCCTTTTCTCTTTGGCTAGAATTTTTGGCAAACCAATGTCAATTGATAAAGCAACTGCTGAACTGTCCCGGCCTAGTGTTGCTAAAGTTCTAGTGCAAGTGGACCTTCGTAAAAGGTTACCTGAGAAAATCCATATTGATTGTGGTGATTGCATGCCTAGTTTCTTCCAAGCCGTAGTATATGATAACTTACCTTTTTTCTGTAATCATTGTTCTCTTCTGGGTCATGATGAATTCCATTGCAGAAGCTTAAATTCTGAATATAAGAAAAGCAATGTGTCAAAGGCTGATGATGGAAAGGATGTTGCTGGTACCAAGGAAAATAAGACTACTAAAGGCGGGGATAAGAAGGAGGAGCAGGTGCACGATTTGGAAAAAGAAAGACAATGGAAAGGAAAAAAGTGATCACATTGGCAGTAGCAAAGATGCCCCATCTGATGCTATTGATCTAACAAATAATGAGCTAAAAAATAATGGATCCAAGACTGTTATGGTAACTAGACGAGGTATTGCTTTACCTCAATCTGTAAATGATGCGCTATCAAAGACCTTGAAGCTATAAAGACTAAATCTGCCTCTATGCCTTTTCAAAATGGGAAAGATGATGTTTTGATCCCAGAATTCCAAGACCCTCACAAGCTTTGCACTCCTTTGAGAGATGATTCGGCTATGAGATCTAAGCCTTCATCACAAGCAAAAATGAATGCTCTTAGCTCTCTTAATCTTTCTCCTCGAGCCCCTCAAGTAACTTCGCTGAACCATGTAATGAATATGCAAATGGACGTCAAAGAGAGACTTTCCACATTGCAGGCTCAAGATGATGATGGTTTCATTACAGTCACTCATAAAAGGAAAAAGAGTAGGGAGAAATCCCCCTCACTGTGAGTTCACCCTCTCGTTTTATTTCCTCACTTACTTCCTCTTTATTTGGTTATTAATGGTAGCGTTAATTAGTTGGAATGCTCGTAGCCTAGCAAATAAGGCCACTTTGAGAAGGATTAAATGCTTGTTTCGCTCTTATAGTGTCTCGTTGATGGCTATTTATGAGCCGAAAATCAATAATTCCTGTATGGGAGCTGTTGTCCGAAAGCTTGGTTGTGATAATGGCGCTTCAAACAACAATAATAGAGTGTGGATTTTATGGAAGCATGGGCTGAAGTGTAAGGTGATTCAAGATTCTCCTCAAGCTCTTACGATGGAAATTTCCCACTCGTTATGGTCTAATCCTGTTTGGATTTCATTTGTCCATGCTAGTTGTAATAGATTTTCTCGTCTTACTCTTTGGGATGAGCTGATGGCTATTAGTGAGATTGATATTCCATGGATGGTTGTTGGTGATTTTAATATAATTCTAGATCAGTCGAAAAAAGTGGGAGGAAGGCCTCTCAATGATCAAGCGGCAATGGAGTTTTCTGATATGATCCAATATTCAAACCTCATGGATGCGGGGTATGAGGGTAACATGGCTACATGGTGTAACAATAGAATGGGTCGAAGGGCTATTTATCAGCGTTTAGATAGAGCCTTGTACAATGAAAAATGGTTGGATATGTTCTCTTTTACTAGAGTTAGTCATCTTTCAAGATTATGTTCGGATCATGCCCCTCTGTTAATCAATATAAAAGTTGAAGCCGACATTCAAAAAGGATCTTTCAGATTTTTGAATATTTGGCTTAAGCATCACATGTTTGCGGATATTGTTAAAAATTCTTGGAATGTTCCTATGGACGGAAGGCCTATGGTTTGTTTTGCAAAGAAGCTTGGGAGACTTCGTAAATGCATCTCGGTGTGGAATAAACAGATTTTTGGGAGAGTGGAGCAACAAATTAAAAATGTGGAAGATGAGATTACTTATCGGGAACTTCAACATCAGGAAATTGGTTCGGAAGAGACTAGGGCTGCGCTAAATCTTGCTAAAGCTGATTTTCTTTCAAAGCTTAAAATTGAGGAGGAGTTATGGGCCCAAAAAGCAAATCTCAAGTGGTTGAGGGAAGGTGACAAGAACACGAAATTTTTTCATGCAACTGTTAAGAAGAAGAGACAAAGGTTGTTTATTCATCGCATTAAAAGCCGGCAAGGTAGTTGGCTTACGGATAAAGAGGCTATAAAAGAAGAGGCGGTGGGTTTTTATGCTGAGCAGCTGCCAGGGTCGGTGGAAATCCCTTCGGATGAGTATTCTTTTTTAATTCCCCGTATTATCAATGAAGATGATAATGCTAATCTCACGGTTGTTCCTACTATGGCTGAAATTCATAATGTGGTTTTTTAGTATGAATGGGAATAGTGCAGCTGGTCCGGATGGCTTCACGGGAGAGTTTTATAAAGGGTGTTGGGATATTATCAAAGACGATCTTTATAGAGCTATTTGTGATTTCTTATCGGGTTTCCCAATGCCTAGAAGTTGGACGAGTATGTTGATTATCACTATCCCAAAGGTTGATTCTCCTACTTCCTTCTCAGATCTTCGCCCTATTAGTCTTTGTAACTTCTGCAATAAGATTGTCACTAAGATTTTAACAATTCGGTTGGCCTCCATTCTTCCTCGCATTATATCTCCACAATAGAGTGGTTTTGTTAGAGGTCGAGCTATCCATGAAAATGTTCTCTTAGCCCATGAAATGCTTCAATCAATTGATAAGAAAGTTCGGGGAGCTAATGTAGCTCTTAAGCTGGATATGGCTAAGGCTTATGATCGTTTGTCGTGGTTTGGCTTAATTAAAGTGTTGAGGTGGTTTGGGTTTAATGAAACATGGATTGATATGATTTATCGTTGCATCTCAAATTGTTGGTTCTCGATTCTTATTAATGGGGAAAGTTGTGGTTTTTTCAACTCATCTCGTGGCCTTCGTCAAGGTGACCCTTTATCTCCTTGTCTTTTTATTATTGCGTAGAAATGTTGAGTAGAGGTTTGAACAGATTGCATACTATTTATCCCCACTCCGTTATCGTATTCACATTAATACTCCTATGGTATCTCATTTAGCATATGCGGATGATGTGGATGATCTTCGCAACGACTCCAAAAATTCTTTAGAAACGCATATGAAATACCTTGAGTGGTATCAAAGATTTTCGGGCCAGCTTATTAATGTCCAAAAATATGGTTTTATCACCGGAAAAAATGTTGATAAAGATGAGATGGTGGGTTTGCTTCTACGGGATTCGTTAAAGAAGATCTGCCCTTGACTTATTTGGGTTGCCCTTTATACACAGGAAGGAAGAAAGTTAGTTTATTCAGCTCTATCATCCGTAAAATGAAGAATAAGCTTGCTTCTTGGAAGGGTAAGTTACTTTCTCATGGAGCTAAGTTCACCTTGATTCAATCTTGCTTGGCTGCAATCCCTCTTTATTATCTTGCTCTAATTGATCCTCCCAAAGGTGTTATCCATGCGATGGAAAAAATTATTGTTCGATTCTTTTGGTGTAATGCCTCGGAGGAAAAAAAATGTCACTGGTTATCGTGGCATAAGATGTGCTGGCCGGTTGATGAAGGGGGTTTAGGATTGAGGAAATTTGAAGATATTTCTATGACTTTTGCGATGAAGCCATTGGTTGAAGATAGAATGGCTTGGAGAATTGGTAGGGGTCATATTTCTATGCACGAGAAATGGCTTGATGGCCTAACGGATTCTCTCCCTTTTAATCATGTAGAGGTTTTCACTTTATTTGAAAATGGAGGGCCACGTATTAATCACATTCGGGATGTGTATGGGAATCAGCTCTTATCTTTGATACAATCGCAACATATTTCTATTTCGGATCAACCGGATATTCCTATTTGGCTCCCTTCTCCGTCGGGCAAATTTTCTGTAAGTTCGGCATGGATGGAATGTCGTGCAAGGAAGGCAAAATCTGCATCTTTCTCCTTCTGTTGGAACAAGTATATTCCAAAGAAGATTTCTATTTTCCTTTGGCGAGCTTTACATGGTGGTATTCCTACTGATGATATGGTGAAAAAATGAGGCATCCAAGGGACTTCTAAATGTGCATGTTGCTGCTATGCTCAAGAGGAATCCATTATGCATTTGTTAGTTGATAGTGAGACGGCTAATACTGTATGGGTTTACTTTCATTCTTTATGTGGTATTCGAAGGTTAAATGGTTCTCTTAACCAAGTGCTCATTAGTTGGTGGTATGGCTGCAAGTCTCCTTCTCGGACTCTAAAATGGGTATGTTCTATAATTCCTGCCCTTGTTGCATGGGAAATTTGGGTGGCTCGTAATAAAATTCGATTTGAAGGTAAGGTGATGGCTGCAATGGACATCATACATAAGGTTCATAATCATGTCATTAATATTGCCACTTCCTTTACCATTAACAGCTCGGATATGGAGGTTGTTAATGACTTTCATCTTCAATATAGTGTTTCTCGTCCTCTTCTTGTAAAGTTAGTGATTTGGGATACTCCTCTTCATAATGAAGTCAAGGTAAATACGGATGGTGTGTCTAGGGGCAATTCGGGTTTAGCATCAGGAGGAGGCATTATTCGGGATAATAAAGGTGACTTTATTTATGGCTTTGCTCATTTTTATGGGTTTGAATCTAATTTGGTTTCTGAAGCTTTAGCTGCTAGGGATGGCTTATATGCGGCTCATGTCAAAGGGTTTCATCGAGTTTGGCTAGAAGTGGATTCCCAAGTTCTTATGCGCATCATTATTAAGGAATATCATATTCCTTGGGCTATATGGTATATTATTGCTCACATTCATCGTCTCATGGAAGTCATGGAGGTTAGGGTTTCTCACATTTATCGCGAAGGAAATGGTATTGCTGATTTTCTTGCAAATTTGGGAGCGGATGAGGGGCATAATATGGTTTTTCTGAATGCTATTGACCTTCCCCGTTCTTGTCAAGGGCTGATAGCTTTCGACAAGACTCGGACCCCCCATATTAGATCTAAGTAGTTTCTTTCATGGCTAGATTCCTTTTTGTTTTATTTTCTATGTACTCTAGTTTCCCTTCCCTTTATTGTAGAGGACCTTACGTCATGTGTAAGGACTCCCCCCTTAGGTTTCTTTTTTGGTGGTTGAGGTTGTCATGTCCCCCACCATGTTTGTACTTTCTTTTCTTTATCAATAAAATCTAGGGAGGTACCGTCCTCCTTTCGCCAAAAAAAAAAAGAACCATTTTTACCTTTCGTGGGGTGGCTACTACCGCAGGTGTTGTAGTGACTTCCTCCAGAATGTCATCATCCTTCACACCAGATGACACTTCTCCTGCTTCATCTCCTTCACCATTCAGCGCCTTCAAGAGTGAGTGTTCTCGCTCAACATCCCATCCTGTATGCCTTCCTTCCTGGAACTCTTCCATCATTTGGATTTTGATCGCTATCATGCTCTTGGCGGCTGAAGCCATCATGTTCTTCTTCACCTCCTCGATCTTCTGCAATTGGGTATCTTAAATTGAGGACATCCCCTTCATCAAACTTTCAACCTCATTCTGTAAGTCTTCTACCCTCTTGGTCAGAATATCTTTCTGCTTCCTCGCTTGTACTAGAACCAGCTTCCTATTCCATTCTTCGAGGCTGTTCATTTTCATCTTTGCTGCATCAATACCCTGCAAAAACAAGTTTAATGGTCAATCTAGGGAATATATTCAAAATTCCTATAAACTCTATTTTCGAAAATTAGAAACCTACCACTGAAACCCTGGTGAGTGCTTCCTTCATGTCTGCTAGACCCATTTCCTCAACATTTATTATCTCTTTGGAACTGATCTTTCTCTTCTTCACTCTCGCTCCAACAGATGGTGCCTCCATCTCCTTCTTGGGCATCACCAGTTGTTGGTTAGCATGAGACTGTCCTACAAAATCTTGCAGGTCCTTCAAAGAGAATGCAGATGTGGACTTGGATACTGATGAAAACAGAGAATATAATGCATAAGCTAGAGACAGTCAAAATGCAAAAAGAATTTTTGAATGATCAAGTAGATTCTTACCAGTAGATATTTCTGTGGAGGGCGGTATCTCGAGGTCTTCTGAAATAACCCTTGCTTCGAATGGCCTGAATGATCTTTCTTCTTCTGAAAATTCCAGCAACCTTCTCACCTTATCCTCAGTCTCGGCAGAAGGAGGGAATAGCTTTGCCCAGTCAATGGCTGCAAAGGCAACAAAGAAATTACAAATTCAAGTAAGTGCGGGAAAAAGAAAAAACAGAAGTTTAAAAGAGAATACCTTCCCTATTCCACCTCGTTGCCAAAAAATCTCCTTCCTCCAAAGAATCCTTCTTAACAAAGAAGTATCTCGATTTCCAATCCCTATCATTTACCGTCACTTTCGAAACAGCGGTTTCATCCCAGACCTAGTTTTAAAAAGATACCTTGTCGAGCGAAAGGTTTGAAGCTCATACACAAAAGCTACTTATCTCAAGCCTATGTCTAACCCGAACTCTCGATTTACCCTTAGAATGCAAGAAAAAATCCTCAAGATCATAGGCATTATTTGGACAAAAGCTAAATTTGTTTTTCTGAAGAACTCAGTTACCAACAGGGGAAAGGGATAAGAGAAACCTAGGGCAAAAGGATACTCGTAAAAGTAAATCCAATGAGGAGACACAAAATCGGCCTTGATAAAGACATCAAAAGGCCTAAAGACAGCGGAATCTGGAAAGCATCTACGATCCTTGACGGATTCGATTTGCTCATTTTTAAAGATACAAATCTCCTCGTCAGGTTTGACTAACAGGCCTTCACAAGAAAAATCCCCGTCCTTGCTCAAGCTCAAGGGATTTCTTGGCACCGTATTTTTTCTTGACTTGACCATGTTTGAAAAAGAAAGAAAAAGGGAAGAAATTTACCTTGAGATGCTTTCACCGCCGTGAAGCAGAGTAGAAGATGGAGAAAGTGTAGAGAAAATGTGATGAAGAAAGTGAAAAAGCCTCAGTTAAAACCCTAGATCCTCGTAAATTACGCTAATTAAGGAAGATTAAAACTCTACAACTGCCACGTCCAATCAGGTTAATTAACCGCCGAGCTTCTGGAAGGTTGTGGAAAAACCGTCTGTTAAAATTCATTTAAAAGACAATTTTTGGGGACAATTATTGTGGGTAAAAATTCAGGATTGCAACATCTTGAAAAGTATTCATTTAAAAGACAATTTTTGGGGACAATTATTCCTTCTTTAATTTCTGATGATGAAAATGACATGCTTAAAGGCGTTCCGAGTATGGAAGAAGTGTTGGAGATCATAAAATGCATGAATGGGCAAGGTGCTGCTGGCCCTGATGGTTTTACTGGTGTTTTCTATGTTGTCTGCTGGGAGATTATTAAGGAAGATCTTTATCGTGCTATAAGGGAGTTCTTTGCTGGCTTTGAGATGCCGAGATCTTGGACTAGCACTCTTATTGTTACCATTCCGAAAATTGACAACCCAATATCCTTCTCTGATCTGCGTCCTATAAGTCTCTGTAATTTTTCAAATAAGATTATCACAAAAATCTTTACAGAGAGGTTAGGGCAGATTCTCCCTCGCATCATCTCTCCTAATCAAAGTGGGTTTGTTCAAGGGCGTGTAATTCATGATAACATCCTGTTAGCGCAAGAAATGATGTCTTCTATTAAAAAGAAAGTTCGGGGATCGAATATTGCTATAAAGCTAGACATGGCCAAGGCTTATGATAGAATCTCTTGGGTCGCTCTTATCAAGGTGTTGAAAAAATTTGGTTTTTCTATTGAATGGGTGGACATGGTTTACAGGTGTATTTCTAATTGTTGGTTTTCTGTTCTCGTAAATGGAGAAAGCTGTGGTTTCTTTCAATCGTCTAGGGGTCTTCGCCAGGGAGACCCTCTCTCTCCTAGTCTTTTTATCATTGCCGCTGAAATTCTAAGCAGAGGGCTGAATTATCTTCATCTACACAATTCTAATATCAGAATACTCCGGTGATCTCCCATTTATCTTATGCGGATGATATCATTATTTTTTGTAATGGGGCGAAAGACTCTCTCAGGCTGCATAAAAAGTGTTTAGAAAAATATCAAGAGTTTTCGGGTCAACTTGTTAGTATTGGCAAATCTTGTTTCGTCACGGGGAGGAATGATGCTTCGAGGGATGTTGCTATTTCTGAAGTCACGGGCTTTGTTAAAAAAGATCTTCCAATTATCTATTTGGGATGTCCGTTATATGTGGGGCGAAAAACTCAAGCTCTTTTTAATCCTCTAATCCAGAAAATGGAGAAGAGGCTTGAATCTTGGCAAGGAAAGCTTCTCTCTCACGGTGCTAAGGTAACTCTTATCAAATCTTGTCTCCAAGCAATTCCTATTTATTACATTTCTGTTTTAGAACCCCCAAAAAATGTGATTACAACCATGCAACGATTAATAATGAATTTCTTTTGGAGTGGTTCGGATGGCTCGCGAAAATGTCATTGGATTGGGTGGAAAAGGATAAGCCGGCCATTGGATGAAGGGGGGCTTGGAATTAGGAAGTTTGAGGATTTGGGCACTGCCTTTGCCATGAAATTATGGTGGAGGTTGCGTGATTCTTCATCTCTTTGGACTGAATTCATGATGGCAAAATATTGTTATGAGATACACCCTATGGGCTATTTTGTTGTCACAAGCTTTGCTTCTCACATATGGAAGCGCATGTTTCGGGTGAAAGAGTTTATGGAACAGCATATCGCATGGAGGCTTGGTAACGGGCAAATTTCCATCCATGAAAATTGGTTCGAAGGGGTCAAACCTATTCTTCCGCACCAGCACATTGAGGTCTCTCATTTGTTCGAAAACCGCCTGCCTCGAGTTGATTATATCCGCTCTAATTATGGAGACTATCTTTTAAATCTGATTAAGGCTCAAAATATCACACTTAATGGAAAGGACGATATCCTCATTTGGAAGCCATCAACTACGGGCAAGTTCACCATTTCCTCTGCTTGGCGGGAATGTCGTCAATCTCAGTCCTCCAGACCTGTTTTTTCGATGCTTTGGCATAAGCATATCCCCCCCAAATACTCTTTTACGTTATGGCGTATTCTCCTCAAAGGTCTTCCCACGGATGAGGCTTTACGAAGCGTGGTATTCGATCTGTTTCGCGGTGTGGCTGCGCCCGGCATCCTTCACGGATTCTATGGAGCATTTATTTGTATTTGGTGACATTGCTAAGTATACTTGGAGATATTTTAGCCAAGTTTGTGGTGTTGATATTAATTTGGGATCCTTCCAGGCTGTTCTCAATTCTTGGTGGTTTAATCGTCCCAAGAATTCTACCCAGCTTAATAGATGGATTTCTCTCATTCTTCCGGGGGTCATTGCTTGGACCATTTGGTATCATAGAAATAAATGGTTTTTTGAAGATATTCCGATGCAAGGTATTGATATCATAGCCTCTATTATTCAGCAAATTACAAATATTCTTTGATGCCTTCGATATTTCGTTAAGCCCTCAATGTTTGACAATTCCGTTACGCAAGTTTTCAAATTTTCTCTGTTGCTGCTCCGAAACCTCGTGTGGTTAAAATTGTTAAGTGGCTCAAACCAAAGCAAGGGATCTATAAGCTCAACACCGATGGTGCCTCTAGGGGTAATCCGGGCGAGGCTGCTGGGGGTGGTGTCATTAGAAATGCTAAGGGAGAGTTGATTCTCGCATTCGGAAATTACTATGGTTATCGTTCTAATATGCGGGCAGAGGCTAAAGCTGTTCTCGATGGGTTAGCTTTGGCGCATACTATTGGTATTCCTCATGTTTGGTTGGAGATTGATTCTGAAGTCCTCTTGAAGATAATCACCAAAGTCTATCACATTCCTTGGGAGATTTTTTATATTGTCCAGTGATTTTCTTTATCATGGAACAGTTGCATATTCATGTGAGTCACATTTTTCGTGAAGGTAACAAAGTTGCTGACTCTTTGGCGAACATAGCTGTGGACTCTATGGCTAATCAGATTTGGGTCTCGTCTTCGCAACTCCCCCCTATTTGCCGTGGTTCTATTCTTCTGGATAGAGCGGGTTTCCCTTCTTTTCGTTCTAAATGATTTTATGGCTGGTGTTTCATTCGTTGCTGATGTTGTTTGGTTGTTTTTCTGGCGCATTCTACTGGGTGTCGTCGAGATGCTGTTGTTTGAATTCCCATTGTTGTCCATGGTGCATCCATGTTTGACAAAAATGGAATCCCTTCCCTTCGCTATTAGCTGCTGTGATGTTGGTTGCTGCAATGTCTCCTGGTGGCATACGTGTTCTGCTGGTGTATGTTCTTTGTTCTTTGCATTATTCTTCTTCTTGTTTTTTGTCTTGTGCGGTCGCACAAGATCCACGGCTGTCTTGTGCGGCCGCCCTAGTTGCTGCTGCTGTTTTTTTTGTCTTTTATTATTGATGTATTTTTTATTTTTACACTCCCTCCCCTTTATTGTAGAGGATCTTACAGGTTGTGTAAGAACTCCCCCCTGTTTTTTTCTGGTGGTTGAGGTTGTCATGTCCCCCACCATGTTTGTAATCTTATTTTTCGCTTTTAATAAAATCTAGGGAGTACCGTCTCCTTTCGCCAAAAAAAAAAATATTGTATCTCTAATACAGGAAAATAGAACGTGGGAAATATCTTTTCATGGACTCACTTCAACGGTTAGAAGACCAAGTCAAGGATCAAGATGATCATGCCGAGATTTTAGGATAGTTTGTTAGGTCTTGATTATCTTCAGTTATCTTATTTTTTATTTATTTATTTAAGGAGTTCATGGCCGGAACACTACACACACACTGTTCACGCATACATTCTGGTAATCCGCCATAGCTCCACCATTTCACTAAAACATCAATACTACCGTTTGGGACGAAGGTGACCATAAATACCTTCCGAGGTTTTATGTCGGCGAGATAGTTGTCTCAAGGGCTTTCCTCATTACATGATCGTGTCATCTTATTTTCATAGTTACACCGATTTTACTCCATTGTGCCCTCCTAATCTTATATTTTGATCTTTAAATTGATCCATTGTTTTTTTTACCAAAACAGCAGCATATCAGCAAAGAGTGGCCAGGTCCTACAACAAGAATGTGAGGGTAAGAAGGTTTCAAGTAGGCGACTTAGTCCTACGAAAAGCATTTCAAAATACAAAGGAGCTTAATGCAGGCAAGCTAGCCCCAAAGTGGGAAGGCCCCTATTTGATTGATGTAGAGGCTGGAAAAGGGGCATATCGATTATCAACCTTGGATGGCCAAATGATCCCAAGAAGTTGGAATGCCATTCACCTCAAAAGGTACTACATTTAGACAAATGTCCTCGTAAAGCCAGGTATGAATAATCCTTTATTCGTTTGCCGAGGTATGAATAATCTGCATATCTTTCCATTTCTTTTTACTTTCCTTTATAATTATTTCAAAATACGATGTCACTAACACGACCTGCGGATAGTTGACGCCCATCTCTAACATTTCTCTGTCTTGCAAGATGATAACATACACGAATGGGGACATCCAAGTACTTATAGAAGAGTTCCACTTTGAATTATCATCCAGATAGAGACCGGCCATCTCCTCTAAAGTAAAGGTACACAATCCCTTCTAAGGCTTAAAGAGTTAATTACCTATTTCTAAGAATGTTAGGTTGCCACACCTTTCGCCTGGAGCGCAAGATATCTCTTTAATTGAGGTGTGGGATGGGTCTATATGAGTAAAATTATATAGCTTACCCATTTCCACTCAATTAAATGATTGATCTTAAGTTTTATTCAATTGGTTATGGCATATACATGTCATCCTAAGATACCTACGATTTTGACATTTTTTATGTCACCTTATGAAGTTAACATATGATTATGTCAGCATCCTTCGAAAATACTTTAGCAAATTGTATCAAAACATGGCATGCATAAAAATTACTAGCAAAAGTTTTTCTAAATACTAAGATACTAAAAACCATCAAGTACTACCATAAAAAGGTTTCCAAATTCAGTTGGCCCGCACCAACATTCAAACAACATAAAACTAAAAGCAAAGTGTTGAACCAACCCAACACTTGAAATAAATTGTCTTCGGTCCTTATGGACCGAAGACATACCAACAAAAATAAAAATTGTTTCTGGGTTCACCCCGTGATGCATACTAATTAAAAAAGAACAGTTTCTTTACTCGACTACGCCGCAGGTGTTGTTGGAACTGGATCTCCATCATTTCCTTTCTCCTCCGTTGCTGGTTCTTCTGGAACGGACGATACTTCACCTTCATCTACCACCTCACCTGTCAGCTTCTTAAGAAGGGAGTACTCCTTCGAGATGTCCCAATACTTTGACTTCCCTTCAAGATGGTGTTTCATCATCTGAATCTTGCTCTGCACAACAGTTTTTGCAGCAGCAACTTTACAAGACTTTCTAACCTCATCAATTTCTTTGAGGTGATCCTCTTCACTCTTTGCCAATTATCTAACAGATCTTTCACTGTTTTCTCCTGCTCTTCCAAAATCTTTTTCTGTTCTTTGAGTCTACTCTCCAACAAAGCATTTTCCTTCTTAGCTAGGAAATTTGCATCATTTTTGCCTTCTTCTTGGTATTCATTTTCCTTCACCAAATCCTCCATTTGAGTTTCCAGATATCCCATTACCTATAACAATAACAGTTAATCTCAAAAAGCACCATGATAAAGCTATAATACAATCAAAAAGCAGATAGCGACACCTTACCCCAGACACAAAGCTCATAGATTTTTTCTTTATTTCCGCCACTGTCATCCCATCAAACACGTCCACTACTTCAATCACCTCCTCCTGAATAGCCTTCCTCTTTTTTACTCTCGATCCAATACCAGCACTTTTCTCTTTTATAAGACTCTTTCTAGGAATCACGGGAGGCCTTGATTCCGTCTTAGGAGGTGAACCTCAAAGCAGAGCGTTGATATCATCCAAATCGAAGTCCGAGCCAGAGGCAATAGGTTTGGAAGCTGTGCAAAGAAGAAGTGAGGTTTTGGATGGGAATGGGTATAAATCAAAGTAATAATAAAGCAAGTGTACCTGTTGACATCTTAAAGGATTGTGACACCTTGTCTTCGTCCAAATCCCCAAAGGTGATTTCTGCTAAACCCTTGAGAGATCTCTTGTCTGGGGGCAACAGAAAAATTCTTCTATCTTTGTCAGGGTGTATTCAGTAGGTGGGAACAATCCGCCCCAATCAATGTCTGCTGACAAAATGGAGAAAATTACAAATTCAAGCTTAAAAGCGGAGAACATGATTAACAAGACGAAATTAGAGTACCTCCTATTCCATACGGTGGGTATTTCATCTCCATCTCCAATAGAATCTCATCTAACAAAAAAGAACCTCCCTTTCCAATCCCTGTCGTTTGAAGATGTCGTCGACATCAAAGACATTCTTCCGGTCCATTTCTTAAGGAGATAACGTTTTGACCCGAAAGGTTGGAAGTCATAAGAATAGGCTATTTCACTAAGCTCTAGGTTTAAGCCATTCTTCCTATTTACCTTTATCACGAAAGCAAAAATCCTCCAAGCCATTGGCATAAGCTGGACGTATGCAAGCTTTGTTTTTTGAAAAATCTCAGTGATCAAAGAGGGAAAAGGGAAGCTAAACCCTAGGAGAAAAGGGTACTCTAGGAAGCAAACCCAATTTGGGGAAATAAGGTCAGATCTAAGATTGACAATAAAGGGATGAAAGATAGCACCTTCTGAAAAACAATGCTGACGTTTTAAAGACTCGATTTGGATGTCGTTGAACACACATATTTCTTCGTCAAGCTTAGAAAGCAGGTTCTCGGACTCGAAATCGCCGAAGTCGACATTTATAGGTTCTTTAGAAACAGATACACCTTTCACCTTCGTGGAACTCCACCTAGTATTTCCCATGTGACAGCCTAAGTAGATCGGAAAGTATGGAGAAGAAGAGAGAGAGTGGAGAAATTACCTTCAATGAAGCGCCGTTGTGTAGAGAAGAGGCTGGAAGGGTGTAGAAGCTTTTTAAATTAGCAAGGACGGTTATTAAAACAAAGAGCCCTTTTTTCTAAAAACTTCTTTTCAAATAAAACCTCCCAACCGTTCACAACTCCTCCACATCAATACGGTTGTCCAATCATGGCAAGCATCGGTTTTGTTTTTGAAAAATATTTACCCCTTCGAATTCCGTGAAAGGCAAATATTTTTGGGGACAAATTGTTATGGACATTTTCAGCATGGAGACATCCTCAGTTGTTCCTACTTGTCGACATCCTATTCCACTGTAAGTATTGCAATATTCACTTAATTATTTTTATTCATATTTTTCAGTGAATAAAAGGAGATAAATCCGGAGTATGGCCAGGCACGTAAGACTCTTCTTCAACGTAAAAGGAGACCAAGTCATTGGATGTTGAAAGGATAAGTGACATGCCGAGATTTTAGGAGTTTGTTATTATCTTTCTAGTCTTTTGTTATTTATAGGGGATATAGAGATTAACACACACGCGCGTTCGTTTACGCTCACAACACTTGTAATCTCTCCATCGTCTTCCAGCTTGTACTCTCAATATTCATAGTGGAACTTTTAAGGTTGGAGACCTAACTCAAATTTTTTCGAAGAGGTTGTCATCTCTAAGGTTTTCCTCGTTAACAAAATCCTTGTGCCCTCTTTGTTTTTATGCATTCGTTTAGTCCATTTTGATCAAAGTCCAAAATCCCCTCATTATTTAATCCATACACTTTCATAGTCAAGATTCTACATTATTGTAGAGGTCCTTCTGATGTGTGGAAGGCCTCCCCCCTTAGTTTTTCCTTCTTGGTGGTTGAGTTTGTCATGTCCCCCACCATATTTGATGCTGTTTTTGCTTATTTAATAAAATCTAGGGAGGTAGCGTCCTCTTTTCGCCAAAAAAAAGATTCTACATTATTGTTTTTTCTACCAACACAATTATTCAATTAAATAAGTATTGAATACCACATGAGTAATATTTTTGTATATATAGATGTTCAAATTGCGTAGGATAGTTGATGAATAAAATAGAAGTCAACAATAGCGTTCAATGAATAAACATGGGTCAATGCAGGTGTGTAGTGTGCCAACTTAGCAAAAATAATCTTCTACTAGCTTGTTGGACTCTAACATCATTGCAAACTAAACCAAAACAAGAAAGAGAACTCCAAGCGAACTCATCTTTCTTCTCCATTTTTCCCACTCTTCGTTGAAGCACTTGTTGAGTTTGTAAGAATGGGAGGCGGTGGCGGGATGGCGGCATCTGCCGAAGCCGAGGGCAAAATTTCCTTTGAACGTCAACCCGTCTCGAAACCTCCATTCACTTTGGGTGATCTAAAGAAAGCCATCCCTCCACACTATTTCAAGCGTCGCCATTCGATCTTTCTCCTACATCGTTCTAGATCTTATCATTGTATCCATCTTCTATTACATTGCCAACACGTATATTCCTCTCCTTCCTTCTCCTTTAACTTACCTAGCACTGGCCCCTTTACCTTGGTTTTGCCAAGGAAGTGTTTTAAGCGGTCTTTGGGTCATCGGTCATGAATGTGGTCACCATGCCTTTAGTGAGTACACATGGCTCGATGATACTGTTGGCTTCTTTCTCCATTCCCCTCTTTTTACCCCATACTTTGCATGGAAATATAGCCATCGTAGCCACCATGCCAACACCAACTCCCTGGACAACGATGAAGTTTACATCCCCAAATGTAAGTCCGGTGTCAAATTTTACTCAAAACTCCTTAATAACCCACTTTTTTTATTTTTTGGCGAAAGGAGGGCGGCACCTCCCTAGATTTTATTAATAAAGTAAAAACAGTACAAACATGGTGGGGGACATGACAACCTCAACCACCAAGAAAAAAAAACTTAAGGGGGGAGTCCTTACACATGACGTAAGGTCCTCTATAATAAAGGGAGGGAAGACTAGAGTACATTGAAAATAAATAAAAAATGAATCTAGCCATAAAACTAAGATGGCTCTAAGAGAGCCGAATATATGATGTAGACGATCGATCTAGAACCAAAGGTCCCTTGCAAATGCTAGGGAGAGTATCAAAAGAGTAGTAACAGGAGTTAGACTGGGTAATTGCAGCGGAATTAGCAAGCCCATCAGCATTGCTACCTTATTTCCTTCCCGAAGAATATGAGTGATCCGAACCGACATTAACTGTAAAAGACGTTTAATATCCAAAAAAACATACCAAATGGACCAAGGAATATGATACTCCTCAATTAAAATTTTGAGAAGGACTTCAGAGTCAATCTCAAGCCATAACGAATTAATACCAAAGCTCCTTGCAAAAAATAGACCATCCCTAACATCCTTGGCTCAACAACCATATTCGAACCATGCCCATAGAAATGAGAGAAAGCAAAAATGAGATCACCTTTAGCATTCCGAATAACACCTCCTCCAGAAATAATAACCCACCTGGTCGAGTTTTTACTCATGCTTTTAGACTCATAGTTGGTTTCCCTCTTTATCTCTTAACCAATGTATCTGGCAAGAAATACGAGCGTTTTGCCAACCACTTTGATCCAATGAGTCCAATTTTCACGGAACGCAAGCGTATTCAAATCCTCCTCTCGGATCTTGGAATTCTTGCAGCCGCATATGGATTTTACCAACTAGTACAAGCAAAAGGTTTTGCTTAGACCATGTGCATTTATGGAGTTCCAGTGCTCGTTGTGAATGCCTTTTTCATTCTAATCACTTACTTGCATCACACTCATCTTTCTCTACCTCATTATGATTCAACCGAGTGGACATGGATAAGGGGAGCACTGTCCACAATTGACAGAGATTTCGGATTGGATTCCTCAACAGAGTTCTCCATGATGTTACTCATACTCATGTTTTACACCATTTGATCTCACACATTCCACATTATCATGCCAAAGAGGCAAGGGATGCCATCAAGCCTCTCTTGGGTGAGTATTACAAGATTGATAGAACTCCTATTGTCAAGGCAATGTGGAGGGAGGGTATTGAATGTGTGTGTATGTGGAACCGGATCAAGGCAAAGAAGATAGCAATGGCATTTCTTGGTATCATAAAGAGATGTAATCCTCAACAAATTTGTCCCAAATTGTATTTTGGTTTTACAAAGTAATAAAGTAATTATGTTTTTTTGGCAAAAGGAGACGGT